>JAOVFP010000020.1:600000-1200000 GCA_025738555.1 Cyathus striatus
CAGTGATTAAGTTCCCTATGATAGCATTACTCGTCAAGGTATTGTGGGGAGTAAGTTTAAAAGGACCTGTTCATAATGTTTAAGCTAAAAGTTCACTTCCTCGTTGTATAGGATATCAACGAATGGCCGACGCTTTGTCGCAAGTAAGTGCAAAAGCTCGTAGGACTTTCGTGTTCTCCCTCTGCGAATGGGGTTGGGTATGTCTCCCTCTCTCTTTCGCAAGTTTGCACTTAAGGCTCAATAATTTCATGCGTGTTCTAGAGTCAAGTCTGGCTGTATGATATTCCACTGTCTTAAATATAGAGCCTGACTCCTGAACTCTTAGTTGGGGTGCACAATTAGGTCATAGCTGGCGTGTGAGTTGGCATGAATTCTATGGATATTTGTGACTTACCACGTTTTCCTTAGACAACTGGAGATATCGCGCCCGCCTGGGACTCTCTCGCGGCAATCATAAATTTGTGAGCTGTTAATTTTAATAAAATATAAGCAATACGATAAACTTGATTTAAAGTAATTCTTTTATAACTCAAGCAACTGATTTTTATGGTCGAAATGATCTCGATATGGTACGTTATTCAAGATGTTGTGATATATCTATATCGTTCTGATGAATCAACAATGCCTAGCTTCAACTGTAAGACAGTTCAATATTACTTATCTGCACACTGACATTTATTTATTCAGTGGAAATGGGGGCCTTACGTATGAAGAAGCTAAATCTCACTTCACTGCCTGGGCTCTAATGAAATCACCTTTGTTGATCGGTACAAACGTGAGTAACAACAATATATGACGTTGTCTTCAGAAAACCTTTCTCCTGAATTAATTATCTTCTTGCTATCTTTAGCTTTCTGCCATCACTTCCGATGTATTGGGAATTTTCAAAAATAAGGAGATTTTGGCCATTAATCAAGACTCTGTAGTTGGCAAGAGTATATCACCATTCAGATGGGGCATTAATGTTAGGAAATACTTTTTTCACGGTGTATATCTAATGTTCGCCCACAGCCTGATTGGACCAGTAACAGCACCCACCCTGCGCAGTACTGGAGTGGTCCGTCTCAGAATGGAACTGTTTTCATGCTGGTAAGCATTTAATTATGTACCGTGAAGTCGACATTAATTGATTGCACAAAGTTGAATACCTTGAATGAGCCTGCAACAATGACTTTCAACCTTACCGAGTCCCCTTGGATTCGAGCAGGGCGCAAATACTCTGTCAGGGTACGTAGATTGAGGCACAAACATAGGTAGCTTAATCCCTGACATTGTGACTTGGTAGGATTTATGGGCACACACTGACAACGGTACTGCAATTCGTATGTTCACAGCGGACAACGTCCCCCGCATGGTGTTGTTGCTTTGCTCCTACACGATGCTGGGGACGAGCCGGACAACCTCTACCCCGCATGCAGTGTGTGGTGGCAATGTACAGATGAGAATGGCACTCATGTTGGTGGCTGAAGGACCGGCCTGTAGGAAGTCTTTTCTTCAGTTCTTCTCTAGTAACGAGTTTAATGCACCAATTTACATCAACCTTAGCTCGAACATTGAGTCTGACCTGGGTGTACACTGTAAGTCCATGGTACCTTCAAACCTTTCACGGTAAGCCTTTAAGTGAAAGATACAGTTGAGATACAGTGTGCAAAGTAAAGCACGCGTGATAAGTTCGGCTATATATCAATTCTCACGAAGTTACTTCCTAAAACGGATGGGTACGAGTCGAAGTACTGCCCTTGTACTACCCCGCCACTTTCTGCCATTTGCTTACTACTCAATCACCTGGTCCAGTATGTTGTTTGCCCTTTTATGCTGTTCCCCACTCACCTTCAGATGTGCTCTAGTCTTCCGTTATAACTACAGCTAAGCATGCGTCCGTCCGCGATGCTCTTGGTCCGTGTCCTGCCACGCTCGGCTCTGCGTGTGCAATCCCAAATTATTCCTCCGCCTTCACCACAAGGCGAAATTCTTCAAAAGCCAACGCTGATGTATATGCTCCTGAAACAAAAGCAAGCATCTGGTGCATCGTGGCCAGCCAATATTCGCTTGGAACCCGTAGTGAAGAAGGAAGTATTTAGTGAGGTGGAATCCTCGACTAGGGTCAAATGGAAAAAGCTGTTGAAGGAAGTCTAAGATCCTGAAGAAGTTTGTCGTGCTAAATATATGCGGAACTTTTTTTGACCTACATAGTTATTAATAATTATAATTACATCATCTTCCCAGAGCGTGTCGCGCAAGTGCCGCGAGCTGGCCCCGGCTGGGTGATGGCAGCACTGCCGGCTAGCTACCTCTACATGCATGGTTAAGGAACCTTCCATAAAGGGACACATCTAAGTAATTTGGGGTCTGGTTCCTCCAGTCTCATTTTATTTAAAATATTGGATTCATATTCTACACAACTTGTTCAAGCTAAATTTTATGTTCATTGAATTTGAGGAAGGTAGACCGCAAAGTACTACCTCCTATGCTCCGGTCACGTGGGGTAGTCGAATCCGTATGAGGCCTATCTTACTTACTTTTACTATGCACTGGGTCTCCCTTCTCGTTATACGGAACTTACCTCTGTGTCCGTCCCTTTGTCTCTGATCTGAATGTCACCTCTACAAACCATTTTCGATTACGGTACTAAGTACTTATTCGAAAGTTGAAAATACTGTGGTATAAGGCTAATGGGATTTTCAAATTACTTGATACAGCATTCTCGCTGTCTGGATTCCAATAGGCTTCCTACTGCTATTCAAACATGAAACTTGAATGGCCTATTCAATGGGAATGTATAGGATCCTGAAGCATTTCGATCTGGGCTACTATTCAAATTTGATTCAAATTTTCAATTCATACAGTCTGTATGTGTCATTCTGACTCTCTACACGCCGTTGCGTGCTAATTAAAGGTGCCCAGAACGCACTCTTCACTGCATTCTACCATTACATTAATCCACTCCCTTTCTTTCCCTTGTTCATCAGAACTCTTTTACACTGTACCTCTCTAGCTATATAGCTACTTTCATGGTTTCAAAAAAAACAGCAAAGAACACTAAGTTGACCTATGCAGAGCGTAAGTTCAATGTCACGTTTTGCCTCCTACACATTCTTACTTAAGGTAAATCAAAGGCGTACTTGGTGCTATATCTCAAGTGCAAAAGGAGCATAAGAGACATTCAATACACCTTGCGACCCTCAGAGCTCAGGGTATGGCCCAATCACGAACTCAATTGTACCTAACATGCTCAGTTTTACTCCTACTTTCAGTGAAGAAAAATGCGCAAGCTAAAAAGGATAGACTAGGTCCACATTGGTCGAAGTGGGTTGGAAAGGCTGTGCGTAGCTTAGTGAGTTTCCCCGATTTTTATATATATTGTATACCTATCTCAAACATCCGTAGGAGGTCGACGGAATCCTGCAGGCGAGTGACGATACTGGAAATGTTTCTCTTACGCCCAATGGAAAGAAAGCGTGAGTGGTTCACATACCTTTATATATTTGTTATATTCACTAGGATTGTTAGCATATCTGCTGCGCGAAAAAGTCTTGGTCTACCTGATGTCAGTGATAATTCCTCAACCACAATGGATGATTTGGTATGGAAACGAGTCTCTCAACAAAGGAAGGTTAGTGCAATGAAGCACCATGAACTTGAAACGATAATCGGGGAGTCGGTCTCTGCAACGAGCAAGACCGGGCAATACAGAACCTCCTTGATAAAATCAAAGCCTACTTCAAAAATGACGAAGGTGGAGGTATGTTGGGCTCCAAATTCCATGGCACAGCTTACTGATGATTAAATATATGTAGCTGATAAGGGAGTTACAATCATTAATGGCAACAACACAGGGTGTAAATGCTTCCACTTTGACAGACATTGATGGCGACGAGACGGAGCGTTTAAAAGCAGTACTGAAGGATCGGGAAATTGAGATAGAGACTCTACGTCGTGAGCTCGAAAAGACTCGAATTGAACAGGACGGTAGAGGTGAAACCGCTAACCGCTTCGTCACTCCTCCTCCACAAAGGACATCGTAAGCCCTTCGCGTCAACCATTGTATTTTTTAATTTCTTATTTTATTTCCTTAACAGTCATTATGTCACTCCACCACAGACAGCTAGGAATCGTGATAAATCACTACCAACTTTACGTGTTGCTTCGCATTCCGGATCTTTCATCCTGCCCGTCAACAATCAAACAATGCCAGCTTCAAATACACCTAACATAGACTTTGAAATGAATGATTATTTGGTTGATAATAATGCTGAGGCTCAGATGGAACCGATGGAGAGCATCCTGGAAGATACGCAGCAAGGCACGAATGACGTTATAGCTGGTCTCACTACTCCGCTATCGATGCCTCCATCACCTACACTTAGTCATGAGCAGCATTTGGTTCCCTGTGATACACAGATGCCCGCTCTAGAGGCCATAATTCGAGCGCTACGAACTGAAATGCGCGAGATGGAGGCCAGCCTCTCGACAAAGAATACGGAGATCTCCGGGTTTCAAAGGACTATCTCCACCCTGCAACAAGAGTCAGAGAATGAAGTAAAATGTCTTAAAGAATCATTGCATCAGGCTGAGACTATTATTTCGAAACACAAAAACCGAGAAACTGCAATCTCTTCCGACATCGTCGCCGAACGATCTCGAGCTGATTCACTAGAAGCCAGCGTTCATATACACTTGCGAACTATCTCTGGCCTGGAACATCAAATTAAGGGACTCGAGACTGAGACCGAAGAATTGTCTCGGTCCTTGTTAGAGGCAAAGGAACATAATGAGTCGCTCACCCAGCTTCTGGCGTTGGCAACCCAAAATGTCGACAACTTCCAGACCCAACTGATGCAGAACGATATCACTATTGAGGAGTTGCATACTTCGCTATCAGACTCACAGACAGAAGTAAAGATTCTCCACGAAAGAATTACCTCAACAATTGCCGAGAATAAGCAATGTGTAGCGAAACTAGAATCGGAAATAACATCAGCTAAAACCACTGTTCTCAACCTTCAGAAACAGGTGAACGGGCTAACCATAAATTTGACAACGGCAGATGAGTGCAACAGGCAAATGAACGAGGAATGCGAACAACAAAAAACAGACATTATCACGCTACGGAGGAGCTTGAGTGAAGAGCAAAACCGTAGCAATATTCTTGACGAGAAATTAGAAAAAGAAATGATGGTAGGGAAAGGATTGGAAGAAGAAGTGTTGGCTTTGAGGTCCTTAAAGGCGGCTGATGAACTCACTATTAAAGAACTCCACTCCGTCTTCACAGAGCTACGAGATTCTCAAATGAAAACGCTAACAGAGATAGAAAACAAGGTATGTTTCTAAGTTTGCAGTTCATTACGTCGTTGTACTTTAACATTTGCTTCTATCTAGATCGTCCTTGCACACCCGTCTACGGTACCTATTCGAGGAAATATGTTCATCACTAGCACTTCTGCATAATTTCGTACAGCAAGTGCGAATTATGGAAGTAGGTATGGATTCAGAAATACTTACATTCATGTTCCGCTTAAATTAAAGTTAGTGTACTGTCTGTGTACTGTCCTCTACAGTCCAGTAATATGTCCACAATAAGTAAGCGCAAAGGCACAAAAGAGCACAAACTCATAAGACATATTCCGGTAATTAAGAACACATGGCTGCCCCTGAATGAGTATCCTAGGTTGTACAAGGTTGCACATTCAGATCTCAGACTTCAGTTGTACTTCCTGTAGGCTCCTGTAGGTCGGATTTTTACAACGCCCAAACCCTTCCCACATTTTTGATGTTTCTTCACCTGGGAACTTAAAGAAGTGAAGAAAACACTACCGAAGAGAATCGGGCTTCGGACTTCCAAGTGACAAAGAGAATGAATATGGAAAACGAAAAAAAAAAAAAAAAAAAAAAAGTGTTGGTGCTGTGACAACTGGTGACAATCAGCTAACCTCAAATTTCGCCGATCGCCAGGAGCAACAAGATTTTCTGGCGGGCTGCCATATGTATTTCCAATTTCCTATGAACGAAAACTGAGGTCAGATAGAAACACAGAAAGCTTCAGTAGCACAACTGAAGGTTACAATCCGGGGCTATCATAGCCATGTCTCTCCCTGGCACTGGATATGTGCAAAAGGAGGTATATATGCTGCTTCCTGCTTGCGCTCCGGTACAATCTGGTACAATTTGATCACCAAATATATTGTCCAGATGCGTCCGAGATTGCCATTCGCTTAAGGTCAATACCAACGAAGAGATCGGCACGTTTCGACGCTTGCATTTTACTTTTGAAAAGAATGGGAATTGCAGTGCATAGCACTGGAAGGACATTCATTTCTCCGCCCTGTAATGATACAAGGCTTAGTAGCCACAGCGGGAAAACTACCGTGCCAATGGAAGTTTTGATTATTCACTGGAACCTCCGGAGATTTCGTAGCGACGATGGAGTGAGAGCAACAGGAATCATGATCATGCGAGCAAGACCAAAGGACTTTAGGAGAATTGTGCTCGCCCAGATAAGTTACCAGTGAAGCACGAAAAAGAAAGAGTAGAGGGTCGGCAAAGATAAAGCGCAGGGGTAGAGACATGAGAAGCAGGAGCAAGAATGGGTAACGGGTGGTTACTAGGACCATAAACGCAGCGTCAAGACATGAAGTGCGCCAGATGAGTGTGGACAAGATGTCCTCGGAGGTAGATGGGTGTGCGAGTGAGTGCCATGGCGCATGGGATGACGAACCTGGGTGGTCTGGGTGGTCAAGGCTGGAGAGTCTTTGAGGTTACTGGAAAAAGGATGGCGTGGATACAGCGCAGATGGGAGTGAGGAGGAAGGGCCGACCCGAGGGGGATATGGTCGAGAGATTGGGTGAAGCGAGGGTGGAAGGGGAGGGTGGAACATTCTGAGTAACACAGTCAACCGGGCCGGGATGCCACGTGAGCTCGGAGGTCCTTGACAACGTGGCGAACGTGGTCGACGACTCGACGCTTCCGCTCTGCGCTCCTCTGCGGACGCCCATCTCCTCCCCGACATCCCCACATCTCTCCTCCTCTACCCGCGGGCTGCCCGGCCAACCACCGCACGTGAAGCCTCCCCGCCTCCCTCCATCCTCCTCCACCCCCTACCCACCCTTAGTCCTCATTATTGTCCTCTTTCCTCCCCTCGTCCGTCTACCCCACTTGGGCCACCTCAGCACGCTGCCCGCGAGTCGGCTGTTGCGCCAGGAACATCCTAGTATATTTGAGTTTTGTTCCACGAGTTCTAGGCGGTCCAGCGCAAGACTCGGTTGTTGAATTAAATTAACGCCACCGTTGCATTGGAATTGGAGTGGGTACGATTCTGTACGATTCTGTAGGAATGCAGACGTTCCTCAGTTACCGATATCCTCCATCGTAGATCAGCTGAGGTTAGGTAGCATTTGCTCATGCTGATTTCTCCTTTGCTGCCCTGTAGGTATCCAGGATATGTTTTTTTTTTGTTTGTCGTGTATATTTGGACAATTCACAATTGTGCCTTGATATCAATATAGCTACACTCCAACCACGGTCCACGCGACCATGAGATCTCGCTCTCTTGGGTTCTATCACCCTCCGTATCCTCATTCTCAACCTTAGCAAATCCTTGGGTTGCATCTGCTGCTATCACCCTAATTTCTTCTTCCAGAATACGCCATCTTCGAACAGTTAAAGAGCCTCGCGTTCCATGTTTTCTCTCATCAATCACAATGGTTTTCCGCTTGCCCTCTCATCTCGAGTCTCTCGTTCCTCCGCCTGCTAGCCAGCACCCGCAAGCAGGCCCCTGGCGAGGTTCAATTATCGCAACTGGGATGCGAGCCTTGGATAGGAGCGGCAATCAGGAAATACGTGTCACTGCTGTGGAGACCGACGGCGAGAAGTATGTCAGCGCTCACGCTATAGTTCGCACACTGACTGACAACATCATAGCAGGATGCAGCACTGGCCTGCTCAGTTCTTTGCTTCCATCACCATCGGACGTCCCATTCTTAGAGACGTTCAGACCTGGGTCCAGCAATATACCCCTCCCCTTTGTACCTTCATGCCCGACCGGATACGTGACTCCAATGAAAATGCAGTCAACGCTACCCAATTTCGCTCTTTATCTCGTATTCTTTTTGAAGGTCAAATGGTGCGTGCTTTCTCATTTTTGATCACCAACGAGGTGCTGAATCCTCCATGTGCAGGTTGCCGTCGCTGCTTGGGGAACCAACATATTCCCTGGCGGGGGCATTATTATTTATCCTGCCCAGAACTCTAGTGCCTTGCTGGTCGGCGCTCTATTTTTCGACACTCCTTTCCCCGACTTTGTTCTCGGACACTCTACTCCTCCAAATATTCCCATGTCACCTGGCATGATGCAACAAGCAAGACATCCTTATTATCAACAAACTATGGTACCACAGGCCTCCTACGGCTCTCCTTCACACCACGCTCATTCAAGGTCTCCCCATCGCTCTAATCCTAATAGCCCTATAGAACACCCAGTTCCAGGACATCGCCAGGAACAATACCGTTACATCATGCCTCGGGCTCCCTATGCTAATCCCGGACAGTCCTCCGCGGACCCTTCCGCCTGGACTCCTGAAGATGAAGATCATTATACCACGTTTTCGCCCACGCATCAAAATCCCCCGTATCCGTAAACCGCCGTTTTTTTTGCCAATAAAGCCCGATCCTACTGGATTGAGCCTAATACCCATCGTCCGACGTTCCTCCGTATTTGAATGTTTCAAGCCAGTTTTTCGTTCCGTTCGTTTTGCTTTAAAGGTTTTTTATACTCTTCTCAAGACACTGATTTAAACTGTATCAATTTAGTTCCATCTCGCTTCCCTTAGACTATTTTTCATGTTCATATTTTGACCAGAGTCGACCGTTGTAGCTATCACTAGTCCATACTAAATGTATCTATACTTGAAATGTATCCACCGTTTATATATACCGTTCGTTCCCTATATTAGGAGACCTCCTTGTTTGCCAACGCCGCTTCATCTTTCTTCCGATTTCGGAATGCCCTCTCCTGTTTGAACTGACGAGGTAATAGTGCCATAGCGGCAACATAGAGTACCCAAAATATCTAATAGTCGAGCATTTTAAGAACATTTTTACAGCATAAACCTGGAGCAAGTACTCACGATTATCAGGGCTAACCATGCGCGCTTAGCAGACATTGGAACTTGGTGTAAACCACCAGTAGCAAAAGCCCATTCCGTGTAGAGACCGTAGTGTACCTGTGGCGTGAATTATAATCTCCTCGTATTATGTACCTGGAATTGTTCATACCTGAAAGGCGGCAAGGATGAAAATCACAAGTCCAAGGAATACATGGAAATAATTGTGTAGAGCGCGATGTCCTCTGAACAAACTCGGAAACTTGAAGAAATGAACAAGCCCCCCTACAAGAAGCTGTACAAGGTACAGAATAAGGAGTGTGAGGCCAATCTTCTGGTGAGGATCAACAAAGTGGCCCTGCTCCAACTCAGTTGAGGTCATGTATCCCATAGACCATCCAGCAAGAATAACAGGCGCCGCTATGATGAATTGAATAATCCAATGCGCATAAAACCATCTAGAGAAAATTATAACTCTATCCCGAAGAAGTATATTTACTCGAAGTGCTCACTTGTTGGTCAAAGTTCGGGTATACCTCGCGACTAGAGCACCAACTGGGAGTAATATAAGAAATCCTACGGTGCACAGTATAGCATGATGCTCTGCTCGTTTTTCAAGCTCGTTTAGTCGGGGCCTAAAGGTAGGGGGTCCTTTCATTTGGAATAATGACTAGAGAGAATGAAGGTAGGCAATGCAGATATCTGTCGTCTTTCCATTGCTCTAAAAGACACACATTCAGGCTGTACGTTGTGAGAACCGCAGCAGAGCGTGTTGGCCATGTCGCTCCACCAGCCTAATTTGAATCGTGCGAGTGTCGATATGATACAGAAGATAAAATATGGCCATGTTGATTGGCTACATGCAAGAAGGATTGAGGAATTACCGGCTGGAATCAAACGGATAGAAGAACGCCGCGGCTCACTTAGCTACTCTCAGAAGAATCTTCCCAGGATCGAGTAGATGTTGAATGGAAAATCACACACCCTCCATCGCGCAGCGTCAATCAAAAGCATGATTTGTTAGAAGTTATAAAATTACAACAGGCTTAATAACAAGCCGCAACCGAGTCTGAGAATAATGAAGTTACTATGAACAGCGGCAAGGGGTATCCCAAAAGTGCAGAATAAGGAACCATTCATCCAAATCAACCTTCCGTATCGGTACACACTACTTCACAACGTCTGCTTCCCTTTCTTCGCAGGCGCTGTGGGGACCCACTCGTTGTCGCTATCCGTAAGAATAGTCTGCAGCTTCTCAGATCGTTTCCGTCTCTTAGGAGGGGTTTCAGTGCTGTCCTCATCGCTCGCCTGGTCGTCCCTTTCAGCGAAGATGCGCTTACTCTTGTCGGGACTATCTGTATTCGTGAGCTCCATGCCGAATTCTGTGCTATCTCCTCTGCGGCTTTTCCCATTGCCCCTTTCTCCATAATCTTCATGTACCACCATTGTGTCGACATCGCAAGACTTCGACGCCTTAGCTTTCTTTCGTTTGTTCTTTAAGGGTTTAGGCGATGGTACAAATGGCTTGCCATTTTTGACCGACCATTCGATCTCAATAATTCTGTACCCATGGAACAGGCGCCATAGGGGGAAAAGACAAAGTCAGATTATTCTTTCTCGGACAATTTGCATAGAAAGACGTGAATAACGAAGAGTATCCACCTCTCTTTGAGCTTCATATTTTCGGGCACATATGTCTCGGCTTTACGGTATAGATCAAGAGCAGCCTGTAAATTCCCTCTAAAAATTGAGGTAGAATGAGAGGTGAATTCGGTTGTTGAGGAAAGCCGAACGTACCTTTCTGATTGTCCACGTGCAAGCGCGACATAAGCCCTACCAGCCTTTTTCCTCGACAAGGGTGATAACGTATCGGCAAGATAGGACTCTTTACTTCCTTGTTCACTGCCCAAGTTGACATCAGTTCATCGAAAAAACATACAAATAGAACAGCTTCAAAGGACTTACAGTTTTTTCTCAAGCTCCTCCAGGCGCGCTTTCAGCTCGTCATCAAGGTCCTTATGACGTTTTAGGAGGGGGGTGAGAATGCCAGACGGAAGAGTTTGTCCTCTCTTCGGCGACGAGATTTCTGTAGCAGAACTCTCTTTATCCCGACGTTCTGCTTCCTCTTTCTGCCTTTCTAATTCCTTCTCAGCTAGTCTTCGAGCAACTTCAGCCTCAACAGCGCGTGATATCTGTTAGAGCCATCTACAGCAGTTCTACGCATTACCGGTTTCAAGCCACATACCCGTTCATCAATATCTTTCTCAGAAAGAACAAAGCCGAAGTTTCCGGAGCCATCAATGTCAGGCTCATGCTTCTCGATAACAACTCCTCTGCGACTGGTAACCGCAAACGGCGGATAACCAGTCGCGCCCCAACAGACGATGCGCGAGAGGCCTTGGAGACCGGAACCAAAGAAGTTCTTGACCGAGATGGCCTTGACCCAGATCCTGAGCCACTGGTGGTTATGGTTTGCAGGATGGCAGGAGCAGGCTTTGCGGCCGGCGGCTGAATGGAAATAGCAGCGAAATGGGGTTTGGGAGCTGGACGGTTGTCTGCATGGACGGGAAAAGGTAAGAAGAAAACCCGTAGATATCGAGATAATTGCGGGTGAGAAAACATACCGTGCTCGTTAACAACGGGTCTGTTCTCAACATTTTTCGTGCGAACCGCGAAGCTATTGGTGTAATTCAGTTTAGATATAAAGAACACTGGCGTATAGATAGGAACATACTTGAGCGTATTAAGAGTATCCTGTCTGAACTTCACACCAGGTGCTAAATTACAAATAAGCAGTCCAACGGATGTTCCTCCTAAAGCATCTTGAAGAATTCGTGTCAGCTTGGAGTTTCGATAAGGTATCCGAGACTATCCATTGCACGTTAGTGTTCGTCGATAATAACAATGAAGTCATAAAGTCACATACGGCGCCTTGATTGAGGGCGTGTACAACCTGTCCCAAGACACTAAGTGACTTGTTTATTGCGGCAGATTCTGCCATTCTTGAGGGATCATTCCCTGTTAGCTAGAACAATGTTAAATTTGGTTATTTCGTGTTAACAAATACCATTCACCTTATTGTTTTCGGACCCAGCAAGGTCAACCAGGTTCATTTTGCCTGTCAAAACTAATAAAAATAGTTAATCTATTGTTAGTAGTAACATCTGAAGTCAAGCGTTTACCCATATCTGTCACGGGATCTAACATTCTTGCTTCAATCGTAAGGACCGCATGGGACCGGGACGAAGCACGATTAAGGTTGGTTGCACCGACAGAACGCTGTCGCGTCGCGTGGCTACCATGGTTTTAGAAATAGGCCATCAGCTAGATGTGAGAATAGACAAACTTGTAAATGGAATCAAAATTGTCAACGGATGATAAGGGCAAGGACGTGAGATTGGCAACGAATACCATCCCTGCGTCATTCTCGCGTACAGGAAGCTTCGGAGCCTATGGTAGAATGTTAGCCCACATAACGTGCAGAGTTATTCGACGATAACAAACATTCTCGCGCGCAACGAGCAGGTCGTACACCTCGTCTTTGTATATCTCCATATATGAAACCGCCAATGATGTTTCGTAGCATTGGATATGGGACTTCTTATCAAACATTGCCTAAAGGAAGTCAGAAAAATGTACGGGCGCGTGGTTAAAGTGCTTACCCGTACAACACGAGGGATAATACCGGGATCGGCTTTGGTCCCCTGCATAGTATGTGTCTTGCCTGACGATGTTACTCCGTATGCAAAGATAGTAACAGTCTGCGTAGAAAGTATGTCAACCCTAGATTTTCTAAAAAGAAGGTTTGGTAGAGTTCGGACAACTGTCGATAACCAGGATCTCTATGCAACAGGAGCTTGACAGGAGCCGCCCGAAACACCAAGCTCATAACCTCCGGAAGTTTAAGTAGAAGCAAACGAATGGTACTAACCACGCCGCTGTATACAACATCAATGAGTGGTTCCACCTCGTTTTGAAATATTTCTTCCTGAGACGAATTTTCATCATAGCAACTTGAGAATCTACGGTATAGTAAGAGCGAAGGTTTCATTTAGTTGGTGTGGCAGGAGCGTATATTGTCCTTGATACGCACGGGAACTTGAACACTTGCGAGGTATCGCGCGGATTTGTAACGCATATGAAACTATTGCTTCGAGTTGAGCTTGACGAACCCACACTGTCGTCCGAAGTGTGGCATATTTTGACGGAATTGTCGTCTATTTCTCCTTGGATTCGCGGTCGAAGACGGGCCGCGATCTTAATTTTCTGTATCCCTGACATATGAAGGTGTGAAGTTCAAAACGACGAAAATGAGCTCCGCCAAAGGTGTGGATGGTATGTAGGTGATGGTCAGCGTTGACAATGACAGCTCTGAGCACACTCAGGTTGAACTTTAGGTCGCGACGGTCACATGACTGTTCCAGGTAACGCGGCCAAGTCGTTTGCATAATTAACTGCAGGATTCCGACAATCTGTTTGCTCCTGTGTGTATACGTGCAAATAGTGACCTTGTCACGCTTCAAGCGATAACTTTGCCGACACCTCGGTGCCTTGTCTTTCCAGATCGTCGTTCGAAAACACGAAACAGCAAATCAAGTAAGGTAGGGCTCACTAAGTTCCGGCACCCCTTATGTAAGCAATTCCCTTCATCAACTTCGACGACCATCAGCTCAGTCACAATCCACTCTAATGCAATTCTTTCTTCTGGGATGCATTTGTGGTGATTGAATCTCTCACTCCCAGAAAGAAAATTTTAAATAAATTTAATTTTGGGGGACTTGATATAGAAAAACTTTTTATTGTAGAAATTGCATATTTATTACACTTCCGTGCGAATGACAGCATTTTATATTTTCGAGTCCTCAGATTTGGCCGTCACACACCGTGACATATCGTGACATGTCACTTAAATGTCACACATTGTCACATTATCACATGATCCAGCAGGATGGGAGATATCTTTCCACTCCGAGGGAGAGCATTTTAGTTGGCTAGATGTGCTACAAGTGATAAAAACAACTTTTAATTGTTTTGTAAAGTAGCTTTGAAAGGTAAATTTTCTTTCCCGGACAATATATTCAATGAATTTTGACATTATTTTTTCGGAAAATTTCTGAACTTCAGATTTGGCCGGTCTTGGCGCTTATGTAATATGATTACATAAGGGTGCTGGAACTTAGTGAGCCCTACCTTACATTGGATGCATCAATGCATATCTGTTAATTTAGTCAGCAAATATGAGCTACAATAGTGACAGCAAGGTATCTTTGTGATGTGAGTATAGTGTTATATCTGTGTCCAGATACATCATGCCGACATTACCAAACGCTCCCATGTGACCTTCCAATACACCTGTTCTGTTCCCAGAATGTAACTGCCACAGGCTTACACTTTCCAATGTTCCTGCCCAGGAATGTTGTCACAGGTGAAAGTTGATTTCACATAATGACATGAATACAGCTAAATCACTCAAAAGATAGAAAAGCAAACACTTAGAAAACTTAATAATACCTTAACAAACAACACTTAATATGCACTTCTATTTCACTATTAATCAGGAAAACCATACACAAGTAACTAATCAATACACTAACAAATAAAGTTACATAAACACTAATAGTCCATCACCAATCAGAACAATTATACACAAACAAGTAACTACAATACCAGTTCATTATTAATCAAGATAAACATACACAAATACTTAGTCATACTACTGGACCAGCACTAATCAGAATAAACATCATCATACAAACAACTACACCAAGACTAATATGTACAAATAATTATACCCTGTACAAAATAAGAAAGCTTTTAGATACAAACAAAAGAGCACCATTGTTCTCAAGAGCTATTAATAGCACAACCATTGTGCTAAATATACCCATTGTCTAAGATGCTGACTCATGCATCCTAAATTGGAGAACAATGGAGAAAAGGATGACTCATACTTTCCCCAGTTGGAGAACAATGGGAAAGTAGGTGTGGGATATGATTAGTCAGCAGGAAGGTAAAAGGCATATAAGGAGGAGGATTTGGCCTGTAGAATTAACAACTTATACCTAGTTTACATTTGTTTGTATCCCTTTGCAGTTGTAGCACACAACCCTTACCTACTAAATATAACCTATATACTTCCCCTCTACTCAGTACACATATTGTCAGAGTCACATATAAAGCATCAACAGTAAAGTGTGAAACTAATTTGTATTATTTGTGTCTACTCAGATAGTAAGGCACCATATCTTCATAAAGTAACAGCAGCAGCAGCATCATATTTGTGTCCACTCAGATAGTGAGGCACTGTATCTTCATAAAGTAACAGCAGCAGCAGCATCGTATTTGTGTCCACTCAGATAGTGAGACACCATAACTTTGTAAATTATATATGTGTCCCAGCTGTGAAGTTAGGAGCAGAAATTGTCAGGGACCTCAACTCTGCTTCAACCTTCACCATAATAGTGACCTATACCTTCAGCCTACCCTTCACCTGCAAGCACTTGCCACAATCTTAGTTGTTGTGTTTGTAATTCACCTACTCTTCTAGAGTTACCCAACCATCCCATACTCTTATTTACATTCCATCCTACTACCAAACCTCTTGAGTTAAGGAGAATATCTACAAATAATATTCCCCAACACTCAGGTGCAAAGCACGAACAAAGTCAATTCCTGCTGACCACCTTAGATAATCATTATCTTAAACTGACACCAGAGGTCACAGTTTGGTCAATACCAAATATACTCAAATATGTTCTGCAAAATTTACAACTGCAATTTCTATGGTGCTGTGCACTTAGTCACTGCTAGTTTTGTGCAACTAACATAGCACCATGAGAAATAGGTTTTTTCCTTATTCCTTTAGCCAAAATGCTTGTATTCATGAGGGGAACAAAATGTCTAGACCGATTTTTGAAATTGTCAAAACTGACAGAGTTATGTTTTTTGTCCAATATAAATTCTGCTGCCTTATGTAACATACACTATATACAGCAATTTATTCCCACACTTGAGTATTACTAATTAAAGGCTCTTGCAACTGGGATTCATCAGTGTGAAGTGTACTGCTTTGATGAATACTTCTTTACCTGAACTTGTGCCTCCTTCACTCCCAATCCACCACAATATACCTCCATCCACTGTATTGTATGATGCTCCCATCTCCTTATTGTTTCAATTGGGACAGATTCAAGTGTCTTAAGTAGATTTTCTTGAAGTGATGTGAATGTATAGTCACAATGTTCTCTGAGATAGCACTTCAGAGCACCCCAGAAATACTCAATAAAATTGAGTTCACAATGAAACTTGGGCAAGAATATGCATAAGTAATCTTTGCTCTTGGTGTGCCATTCCAAGTGCTGCTGTCAGATTCAGATCTACTGGCATTGATTGATTCATGATCAGGTTCTGCTGTGTCAACAGTTGGGGTACCCTGGCCTAACAAGCCCAGTCTGAGGTGTGCTTTGGCCTCTCATGCTCATGCAGCTGCTTCTTTTTTGGCCTTTTGTGGTCCAGGCATTGCTTTACAAGCGAATCTACAAGTTACAGATGTGTAATCTATCAAAATCTATAGACCTATAATCTTAATTTTTTTTGACATCCAATTCTGCTGCTGCACCAATGTGGTGCTGACTAAGCACACAGCACCATAAGGTAGGGGACACTTTAATCCAGCACCCTTACATAATCCAAATTCTGGTCTTCAGACTCAGAAATTCTTTCCTCACATGTCATTTATATGAAAATCTAACTCCAACATTTGATAGCTTTCAGTATTTAAAGCAGAATGTTGAAAATATTTTCTCTAAATTTTGAGCACAACTGAAGTAATTTTGGGTGCAAGTTTTAAGTAGTAAAAGGCTTAAAACATCATCACCTTGCTTGGAAAGCAAGGTACTCTTGCACATGAAAATGTGAAGCTTTTTTCAATCTTCATGTGATCAGTAACACAAATGTGACAATTGCATAGCTTTGCAATGCTTAATTTGCTCCAGCCTTGTCTATGATGCAGGGCGCTTAGTCACCTCCACTTTTGTATAACTAAAATTAAACTGTGAAAAAACATTTTTTTCCTTATTCCTCTTGCCAAAGTGATTCTTTTAGCAAGAGGAACAAAATGCCCAGACAGAATCTCGAAATTCTCAAAACTGACAGAGTTATGATTTTTGTTGGACTCAAAATGAAACCATCTCAGGAATCCTTTGATGAGAGGTGTAACTAGAGAAGCGCACAGGTATGCATAACCTGTACAGATCATGGGTATGGGTGTTCAAGGGTACAGGTGCAGGTCAGTATGAAAGTGCCTGCAACCTGTGACCAACAATAAGTGCAAAACTACTGTTGTACATTTAATTTTCAATGAAATAAGTACTGTAAGCCATTTTTGTATTTGAATTTAAACAAGAATGAGCAAATCATGAAAGTTCAGTATTGCATTTTGTTGAACTCACAGGGTAATGTGCTTATATAATTGATACCTTCATCACTGTGTTACTATGACACAGGCAAAGGTATCAGTCTATGAAGCTGTTACTAACTTCATGTCTATTGTTCATCCATCACCTCCATGTTTACATGCATATCTCTACACTCTTATCTTTGTGACTGGGCTTAATTCCTTATCACTATGTTACTAGTTTTGTCTGTGGTTGTTCCTTTGTCTCTGTGCTTTTATTCTCATCTTTGCAGTCCTAGCTTCATGTCTGTGGCTCTTCCTCTTTCTGGGTGCTGAAATTCTTGTTCCATACTCCTAGCTTCATCTTTGTTATTATTCATATAATTCTGTGCTTATATCTTTGCCTCATATACTTCAATTCTGTGATCAGATAAGCCCATAGCTGGCCTGGAAGTATCTGAGACTGCCATCATTTAGACCTAATGTCTTCCAGGCTTTGGCCTCTCAAGCTCATGCAGCAGCTATCTTTTGAGTTTTATGTGGTCCAGGCATAGTATTAGAGATATTGTAACTGTAGATACATGTATCAAATGATATCTTGGTGCCCAGATAATTTCTTTTTTCTTTGACCACTGATCCTGCTGCTGTCCAAAAGTGGAGCTGACTAAGTGCCCTGCACCATATGGTCTCTATCCAAAAACAAGCTAGAAAAGGGTTGGGTTGGGTTTGAGCAAGCTCAAACAGCTGGATGTCAGGTGCCAGATATGTTCATAACCAGTACCCTTACTCAAGGTTTTCGGATGTCTTGCAATATGGCAAGATTACTTGCATTCCACAACTCAGTCACTTACAATCCCAAAAAAAATCAGGAAGGTACAAATTGACCCCTTACCTCGTCTTCAAATTTAAACTGTCCCTGTAATTATTTAATCATACCACAATTGTATCAATACTTTTTTTACCTTCCCAATAACTATTGTGGTGTTACATTTATCACAATGTCCAAGCAAGGTTCACACCAACACAGTTGGCAATTCCCAGTATTATTGCATATCTGAATATTTGGAAAGCATTTGGATTTTTCGACCTCAAACATTTTGCCCTTATGTAATACAATTATGATTATGTAATGTGCTTACATGTGACATAGTGTAGTTGTCACAGTTGTTGCAGTTGTCACAGTTGTCACACATGTTGCAGTTGTTGCAGTTGTCACAGTTGTCACACATGTCGCAGTTGTCCCACAGTGTCACAGTTGTCGCAGTCGTCACAGTACATAATGTCACACTGCATGACAGTAACAACCATCTGCACATATCTTTCAGCAGAGCTGTAGGAGACACTTGCTGCAGTTTGCTTAGTATAGTATATATTTGAGAAGGTAGCATCTAAGAATATCACATCCAGGCAAAAATAGTGGTGTATAGATTTTATTGACGTGTGAATTTGAATATTTATTGTAAGCGAAATGTTTCTTGGGACCATGTTGCTGAGGTATTGTCACGTCTCCGAGAACACCGAGACGAAATTTGCCAGCCTATCGCTCGCGAGTTTGGCCTCTTAGGTTTGTTTATTTGTACACACCCTTTATCTTATCTCACGTAGGCCATTCGAGCGAGCGATAAGGCTGGTTTTAGGAGCCTGGAATGCCTGTAGTTTATTTTTAGTATACTTAACTACCAAATTGCAACAAATATGGTTCGGGTGGTTTGTCTCAGCCTTGTCGTAACATGTACTTAGTTACCGCTCGTCTCCGTCTTCTACAACTGTACTTACTTGTCACATTTATGTTGTCGTAGCATTGCATATACCTCCCCTTCTATTTCGATGAACTTGGACAGGGTTGTATATGTGAGTTATCTCCTTCGTTGAATGTCAGCAAGTCATGATCTCGGAAAACATCAGCCGCAGGATGTCGAGCCTAACTACAAAGGATACATTCTCATTGCTACATATACGCTATTTGTAAGTCTTCAAATGCTTTATTGCCAATGTTCAAGTGCTTTTACTGCCTATAGGTGTATGATTACTTGTGTACCTTTGACAAAGAGGTATAATACAACCTCTCATCATTACTGCATTGCCTCGCTAAATGTCCGTTAGGTCAACTATCTATGGCTAACACCATGGCACTGGGGAAAGATTTTGTTCTTTATCAACCGGTATCTTCCATTCGTCGAGATATCGATGGCTGTCCACAGTATGTTCACGGCGCTTCATTTTACTTCATGACTAAGCAGAATCCATCAGTCGTCAGAGTTTTAACAACTCCTGAGGTATGCAACTTTTACAAGCTTGATCTGCACTATTGAGCTCCAATACTGTATAGATGTGCCGTAATCACTACAGGGCAATAACCTGTTCGTTGTTACATCCTCGAAACCAAGACTTTAATGTTGACCAGTTCTAGGGTTGATGATTTCCGGATTAGTAAATGCAGAGCGTGAGTTCCCATCTTTATTAAAAATTGCATCTATGTAATGAAAACCTCAGTTATCTTGGTTCTTCGTACCATTGCGATATGGGATCGGAAAAAATCAATAACTATTGTTGTAATTATTACGTACCTCGTGTGTATCTTTTCTTCTGAAATACCTACTTTCCTGATTGATTTAATAGGTTGTAGCTATTGCATCATTAGCTGCTACAAATATCTTCTTCAAGTCACTAGTTTGTATGTATCTCTCACTTGTCATATATGTTGTTCAGAGCAATGACCCGATATAAGACATCCCAGTGAAAGTTTATCGTTACGGCTGTGAAGTCGGGACATCCAATAGCATCATCATCGTGGCATTTATTGCTTTGCTAGCTTTGGAAACAGGTGCATGCGCCTACTTGTATTACCTTTGGCCTACATTCTGATAAGAACGGGACAGTAATATTCGTATTAACTGTTGTAAGAGCAACCCAGCATCGTACGTTTTGAATCACACGTGAACAGTTGTATGCAAGTTGTATGTACTCACTTTTCTAGTGCGTCGCTCGCACTCCTTTTGGGTGGTGCAGCTATATAAGAGGGGGATTATGTTCTATGTTTACCTGTTTGGTGAGTATTAATATACTACACTATAAATATCTTTTTCGGTAATCAAACATCCTCGACAGTCTTAATGCTCGCAAATGTTGTCTTTCCTGTCGTGGTAGAGGTGAGGATTTTTATGTACATGTAAGCTAAATTACTGAACGTTATCTGTAGCCAGGTAAAAAGGCCGTGTTTGCAGAGTAAGTGCCTGTGCATATCATTTACCTTATATTCAGCTACGATCCAGTTTGCAATTTTCACTGCATTCGGTTTTATGTAATCGCGTAATATTTCATATACTCAAACAAGCCAACACGAAACAAAATTCTGAAGCAGCTTATACAAGCACTTACGACTCACAGGTGTTCACAACGATTATGGATACAGTTGATATTAGCGAAGACTAAATAGTTATTTGTGCACTTCCCTTATTCTATATATATAATCGACTGCAAAGAGTGTCGATTTAACGATTTAAGATATGTTGTAGTGAGTCTCATAGATACTAGTCTATAACGACATTTTTCCTGTCCACCGGGGCATGGGCACACATTCTCTTACGTTTGGAATACCTCCAACCCACCCTACGAGTCTCTCGAAGCCCATGCCGAACCCGGCGTGTGGTGCTCCGCCCCAGCGCCTAAGTTCCTCATACCACGAATAACTACCGTCTGCATCTTCCGGATTCATGTCCAACCCGGCGTCGCGCATCTTTCCACGGAGAACAACAGGGCGCTCTTCGCGAATGCTGCCTCCAGCCAATTCACCGACAAACGGGACAATAAGATCGAAACAACCAACGGTCTTCCCATCGTCATTTGCGCGCATATAGAAAGGTTTGAGGGAAGTTGGATAGTCGGTGATGAATACTGGGCCGTTCACGAGATTTTCGGCAATCCAGCGCTCGTGCTCGCTTTGTATGGCACGTCCCCATTGCGGCACAAAGTGGAACGCGGCAACCTTGTGTTGTATTTGGAGCTCTTTGACAGCGTCAGTGTAAGATATCCGAGTCCATGGTTGGGTGATGGAGAATGCACTCTGTAAGGCATCGCGTTTCCGCAGGTCTCCATCTTTCCAGAGCTCTTGGAGATCCTCCGACCAAGTGTCCTTAGTGAGCCCCCCAACGATGTTTCTGAGACATCCCTCAACAAAACTACAGACATCGTTCACATCGTGTCCTGTTGGAAATGCCCATTCCGCTTCCAGCATCCAGAACTCGGCGAGATGGCGACCTGTCTGAGACCGCTCAGCGCGGAAGCAAGGAGAGAGGGTATATACACGAGAGAGCGAGGTCGCAAGCGCCTCTAGGTGTAGTTGATGAGACACTGTTAGGAACGCAGGACGAGAGAAAAATTCTTCAGGCTTAGGTTGGAGGGAAGTCGATATAGGTGGATGTGTGGTATTTCCGCTCTCTATTGACGTAATACGGAAAGCTTCTCCACTAGCTTCAGCATCATTTCCTGTTATAACTGGAGTGTGTACATAACAAAACCCCTGGTCCTGAGCACATCGAATTAGGACATATACTAAATAGGATGTACAGTACACACCTCAAACCAGTCCCCGATCCTCCTACTTAGTTGGTTACGAATGCGTACCATAGAGGCGGTTTTGGGAGTGCGCGCCCGGAGATGGACATAGTTTCGTAGATACTCTGTCGAATGATCATGTTTCTGAATAGGATATGTCTAAAAGAATATTAGGAGCCCGAACGAATATACATCATGTAATATACCTCAGGATCACTTTCACCCAATATCTCGACGCGTCCGTCAGCACTTTCATCAATTAGAAGTTCGTGTGACTGGCCTGGACCCAGAGATTTTACAAGTTGTCCGGTCAACTGCACCGCAGCTCCATTCGTTAGCCTACGTTTCATATTTTATGTATGTGTCAATGTAAAGACATAGAGGATAAGGACAAACCTCTTTAATGCATCTCCCTCGCCACTATTCACAAATACAGCCTGCAGTCCCTTTGAAGAGCTACCATCAGTTATGACACCGAAGGACACATTTTTGTGCTTCCGTATTGACTTGACCCATCCTGAAACAGTCGCTTTTGCAGGTCCGCTCTCTAATGTCGCTGTCCCAGATAAAAGTTGCTGTATTGTTGGTGGAAGACGATATGTTGTTGGGGTCACGGAGTAATTCGACGCTAATCTACGGAGGAGCATGGCCAAGGCCCAACGAATTGTTTGTGACAGGTCGATGTTATTATTATTAGAGTTAAAAATTATGCACACGTGATGTTTCTGATGAGCTAACTTAAACAAATTAAGTATATGTTCATTGTTGGTTCATTGTCAATGTCATGAAGTTGAATGAACTCTTAGAGAGTTATACAGACTTGGAGGTGTTATTTTGCTTAGAATTGGACAAATAGTAATATTCGAAGTTGACAAAGTAAATAGAGTACAGGGTAATACATGTATAAATGCCGGAAAACTCATATGTCATCATCAACTTCCGTCAACTCTCATAATTATTTATCCCCGAACTGTCCTTCTTCAATCATCAATGCTGAGGTCTTTGCGTCGAGGAATAACTCGTTCATTTCCCCAATATCTTCCAGCTCAATTTGTGAGCGGCCTTGGAGAGAAGCAAGAATTGATGCAGGTGTTAGAAGTTGAAGTGCGTAACTGTGGGCAAGGTATTATTATAATTGTGTCGCAGTGAATACCATAGGCTTACCGTAGCGAGCTTCTCTCGCCCTCTTGAGCTAGTTTTTCAAGAACACCCGCACCAATTTTAAGTCCCTCAATATTAGCACGCAATTGGACGACTTTCCCAACTTGTTCTCTTGTGTACCGGTCAGTTTTTACAATCATGCAACTACGTCGATTTAGTCATCAGTAAGACGGTCTTAAGCAATAGAAAAGGGCGTACCGGTCTAGCAGGTCGACAGGAATACCATGGGGTGCTACGATATCGGTTGTACCGCGAACTAGTGAATTTCCTCGATTAGTAGCAAATATCACGGTGGGGGCCATAGGTGATTCCAGGAGTGCATTAAGGTAAGTGAAGCATTCGATGTCCAGCATGTGCACCTAAGAGAAATCAGTAGGATGCCACTTTCCAATTGCAGTTACACACCTCATCTATGAATACTACGCCAGGAACAACTTCGGCCACACCCTGGTCCACATAACCTTTCACTATCTTATTCACCTCTCTCCGTAGCTTGTCTGTGACCTCCGTTCTGCCACTTTTAACGAGGCTACCCATGACGCTCATGATATCTTGTCCACCTTGTGGACGTGCGTTAGCTGCGTCTAAATCGCCGAGGGTGACGTCCTGCACGAGCTCTTTGCGCTTATGCACGTCGCCTTTGGGAAGAGGAACATAAGTTTCGGACTCGAGATCGTAGGATGACGCATAAGCATCTGATCTTCCAACGCGCTGAGTGTCAAGGTTATTTTAGATGAAGGTAGATGGAGAACAGAAGGCATTGAACACACCTTAACAGCACCTGTATTCGCTTCGATGTAGATAACGTCTCCCACAACGATTTTCTCCTTGAGAATAGCTTCATAGATGCTGGGATCTAAGCGAAGCTGCTTTGTACCCTTCACTGTTTTTAAACCTACAACGACGTGAGACACGGTTTTGCCGTAGCCGCTCAATGGGTTTTCAGCCTCGGTAGGTGTAAGCTCTGTGACTTCTCCTTCATATACTTCCTTCGTCTCTTTTATTCGAAGTCCTAGAAACAATGTTAGCATTGCAAGAAACAAGAAGCAGGGGAGAAAGAAAAGGCAACACCACAACTAAATGAGGCTCACCTATGGCTCTTCGAAATGCCTCAGCAAGGACCTCAGTCTTTTTCACCTCAGTGCTATAAACTTCGGATCCCACCATAGGGCAAAAAGGAACCTTGGCCCCAAGCTCATGAGAAACAGCCAGGGCCAGTGCAGTTTTACCAGTTCCAGGTGCACCAACAAGCAGAAGTGCACGACCTGAAAACTTTCGCGACTTGATAAGGTCGACGACAACCCCACATGCCTACATAATTATTATGAGAACTGATGAATTGAGAAAATTATTATACTAACTTCGCGCGCGTTTGTCTGTCCAACGAAACCTGCCGTGTCTACATGCGCAAAGCCTTCTGAGGTTAAACCTAAGCCTTTGATGTGTGAGTGAGGTGCAATGCGAGAAGAACGACCCGCAGAGGCTGCTGTTGGTGGGAGGGGAGCATTGTGTGCAGGTGCTGATATCGACGCAGAAGAGGTGCTCGCCTTCATTGTCGCTAACGATGGCAGTGGCAGTGAGCAGTTTACTGGACGCGTCTTGTTTACGTTCCCTACTGTTCTCACGAACATCCTCTAAATTTATAATTTATTTACATAAGTACTTCTGTGCTTGTACCTATGTAGCTACTTTTGTTGCGTTGTTATGGACATTACTTGCCGTCAGTTCTGGATATACAAGACGATGCATTTTGTTATTTAATCAGGAAGCAATGTCTGAAAATCATCGATATATAAGTACATGTGAAATGTTATGGTGTCGTTTGCCAAGTTACAAAATCATGCCATACTTGGGCCATACAGTCGTCCTCAACTCAACCCTGGGCCTCTCGTAATACTTATCTGAACGATTACCAAGCACGGTGCCCACCGTCAACAATAATGCTGGGAGATATATTAGTTACAAGCAGAATCTGATAATCCGCACTACGTACTCGCTACCGGTGCAGAATGTCGACGCATCACTTGCTAGCCACAGCGTCACGCCACGCAACTCATCAGGTCTTCCGAGCCTTCCAAGTGGGTTCTGAGAAGACCATTCCGTCATTAGTTCGGGACGAGGATCGAGGAAGTCCTTTGTCATTCTTTAACAGCCACAGGTCAACGACTATAAATGAAAGGATCAGGAGGGCATACTGCGTGTAAATGTATCCTGGACTGATGGAGTTCACTCTAATGCCACTTTTGCCAAGTTCGCAAGCCATCGAACGAGCCATCTGTAGTACGGCTGATTTACTAGTGTTATACGCTAGCCAATGTTGGTCCTACAGGATGGGTGAGATAATAATGAAGGATAGGTGAACGCCGGGCTTGCCTTGTTGGCGATACTTCCACTCATGCTGCCGGTCATGATAATGCTTCCAGGAGTTCCGAGTCGCGCCATCTGTTTACCTGCTGCCTGAGCAGTGAATAGCACACCGTTAACGTTTACGTCGATAATCTTGGAGACTAAATGAGCAAAGAGTCAAAGACTGAAGAGGCCGCGACACAAACTTTTTTAAATGCTTGTGCTTCATAATCTAAACATTCCGCCCCACTCAATATGCCGGCATTAGCAACACATACATCCAACCTTCCCTCCTTTTTAGCAATGACCTCCGCAATGTTCCACATCTCTTCCTGGTTAGTTACATCTGCCTTGAGGTATTCCATACGGCCCTTTCGCTCTCCCTGAGGAGTGGGCACCGCTGGAAGACCAGCGGCATAGGCCTGAACCTTGTGCCAACCTTCATCAGGGTTGGGAGGTAGATCGAGACAATAGACGACAGCGCCCGCTTCTGCAAGGGCGAGTGCCATTTCAAGGCCAATGCCGCGTTGGGCACCTGATGAAGGTGAGTTGCTATAGACGGGCATTGGAATATACTGAGGGCATACCTGTAACGAGTGCGACACGATCAATCAACGAGAAATCCGCAAGAGCAGTGCGGGCAGGAGAAATGCCAGCAAGAGCGGCGGCGACACCGACTGGTTTAGAAGAAATGGACATGGTATGATAATGGGAATGTGGAGTGGAGTGGAGTGGAGTTCAGTGGATTATAAGTATTCTGTATGAGACATATAAAGAAAATGGTCTAGATACATCATCTGACGCGATAGACTGCACCAGACATCCACTTATTTATATTCAAGTGCTATTAGAGATCTGGGTATTACTGTACTATATTTTAGTGTACGTCACGGCCTAGCTATACAGTCTATCAGAGCAGTCTATCGCACATCTTGGGAATACACGCACCTAGAGCCCATCTTATACTTTCACGGGTACCTCTTCTAGGATGGAAGCCTCGGCTAATGTTCTCTCCGCCTTCGCCGTCATCCCATGCTCTCCATCTGCCTTTACCAGCTCCTGTTTTATAGATTTCGCTTCCTCAGGCTTTTTGAATGCCCACTTAAGCACGTCCTGCTTTCCCTGGTTGACTTGCTCCGCCACCGCATACCCGCGAGCCACATGAAGGAAATGCTGCCCGGTCAGACCGCGAGGGCCAGGGAACTTTCCAAACACTGCTCGTTCTTCTGCATTCGTGAGGCGGACGCCATGTGCGACGTACGGTTTCAACTAGAATAGCATAAAGTGAGAAAAAGCAGGTTTCGGTGAGTAGTGTGATCGTACGGGGCTGTTTAGGATGTCCTCGATGGGAGGGGAAACGTATACACGGACTTTCTCATCGAGAAGGCGGTATTTAGCCTTTCCGCCAATGACGTGCACACCGGGGGCACCTGTTCGATGTCCACCTGGCAAGAAAGCCTGGCGAGTTCCTAGATATAAGTTGTATGGTAAGGTGCGGGGAAGAACAAGTTAGAAAAAGAGATACTGGCCCTTGTAGTAGTCCTTGTTACCCCTCTTGGGAGTCAAGGGCTTGCGGGACGCCTTTGATAGTCTTGCGACTGTTGGGAACATTATGCACCGATGAAAGACTAGATTCAGAAAAGCAAACCGACGCCGTTCCAGTGCAGAGGCTCTTTTCTCACGCTTTCTCTACAGCTCTTCCTTCAAAGTTCATAATTATAACCATTGCTGCTACTTACTTATCTTCACTTCATATGGGAAAAAAGGGCACAGGACCGTCTACATCGTCGAGTAGAGGGTCAAAACGGGGAAGAGGCAGCGGGAAAAGTCCAGGACGAGGAGGATCGCGAAGAGGCGAAGGCCATGATTTCTCGAGTCTGCGCAGTGTAGGGATTGAAGGGAGACCAGACAGTGCTGTCGATCAGGTTGATTATGACGGCGGCCATCAGTCATCTTCTGGTGTGCTGCCCGCTCTTTCATTGACGATTCCCGGTGTTAATTTTGCATATCAGACAAGCAGGATAACATTCGCATTGAGGTTCCAGTAGCTATGTGGGTGAGTTCACTGCTGCATGGGTCTTACTCATTCACCCCAAAGCTTCTACACACATCTAGGACTTTGATCATTGCGATCCACGACGATGCTCAGGAAAAAAGCTGGCTCGTCTAGGCTTGATTAAAGAACTCAAAGTCGGTGCCCGTTTTAGAGGCATTGTAGTTTCGTGAGCATTTTACTTTCTTTCATTCCTGCCATGTCTGTATCTCTCTCTCATATATACATATTCCTTCTCTTTCACACTATTGAAGAATATACACTAATCATTCAGATTGTAGACCTAAAGGGACACAAGTTGTCAGCCCCGCTGACCGAGACATCGTGTTTAAGGGCGGCTTGGCCGTTGTTGAGTGCTCTTGGGCAAGGCTCGACGACGTGCCCTTTAATAAGATATCGAGTCCCCACGAAAGGCTGCGTGAGTACTCTATGTACTGTAAGGAAATCGAAATTGACATTAACGTCTTAGTGCCTTACCTCTTGGCCACCAACCCTACCAACTATGGTAAACCGTGGCGGTTAAACTGCGTAGAAGCGCTTGCTGCCGCTTTCTATATCACAGGCTTCGATTCGTATGCGGAGACACTCTTAAGCGGATTCGGATGGGCAGGATCTTTCTGGAGCGTTAATAAGTAAGTCTCTCCCAGACCTGACGTTCCCTGTCTGATATCCGTTCGCAGACATTTTCTTGAGCAGTACCAAAAGTGTACGTCTGCGGAGGAAATTTCTTCTGCTCAGGATAGAATTATTGCAGAACTGGAGAAGAGCTACGTGGATTCAAGAAGAGAAAAAAGTCTGTTCTATCCATTATGACAGGATCATGCGAGCGGGAGCTGAACATGAATTAGATGCCAGACAGGAGGGAGATACCGAAGACTTGCTGTTTAGGAACCCAAACCATCTACCATCATCTGATGAAGACGAAGGGAACTCCACAGAAGGAGAGAAGCCGCCAGAGTCCGAAGAAGAGGGGCCAGAAGAGACAAAGGAATAATGTCCATATTGTTGGTGCTCCCCCATGTGCCCATTAAAACACATTTTTCAGATTAAAAAGCCATACAATGGTCTATCCTTAACGGCGATTAATAAACTGTGAATTAAACAAGGATTACATCACTACCTCTAAGTAAGAAGTTTACATCCGTCTAAGTACAGGACTCGAAATGCAGGGCCGCAGCTATCACAGCAACATGCGAAGCGATCCAGGACAATCCAGGACTCAACGTTCAACGTTCAACTGTAGATACTTACTTACGTATGTTTTAGACACTGATTTTAAGATAAAGGGATTACATAATTGAGATAGCACGTGTAAGCAGTTTCGCAGCGAGACCTTTTCTTGGCAGCATTCGCTGTTTCGACTGCTGTCCTCTTCCAAATTCACCGACTTCCCTTTCCTCCTCCCCCGACCCTCATCTCCTGTATTCTTTCTGTATTCTTTCTTCTGTATTTCTTCAAATATCACCCTGCA
Organism: Cyathus striatus; assembly: GCA_025738555.1. Classification (NCBI taxonomy): domain Eukaryota; kingdom Fungi; phylum Basidiomycota; class Agaricomycetes; order Agaricales; family Nidulariaceae; genus Cyathus; species Cyathus striatus. The sequence continues at coordinate 629,079 of JAOVFP010000020.1, forward strand.
TCCTCTTGCAAGCTCCGTCAGATATGCCTCATTCTGATTCTCCTCAGCATGACTCGGATCGTGAGCGCGACAAGGACAAGGATAGAGACAGGGATCATGATAAAGGCGACCGTGGAGAACGGGCCTCGTCAAAGCAGAAGGCTCCTGCTGCTTCTTCAAAGAGTCTGCATCTTTCCTCTTCCCTCTCGTCACGTTTCTGATAAATTTTCCTTTCTTTTAAATTTCGTATAGCGAAAGACCTCTCGCATGTTCCATGTAAATTCTTTAAGGTCGGCGGATGCACTGCCGGTGCATCGTGCCCATTCTCGCATGCTGTCGCAGAGCCTGGAAGCCAGAAGGAGCCCTGTGCTTGGTTTATAAAGGGCAACTGCAAGTTCGGCCACAAGTGTGCTCTAGCCCATATTCTCCCAGGTCAGAGCATGGCCATGGATAGGAAAAATAAAAAAGCTGCTCAGCAAGCCGCCGCCGCTTCGTCTGTTGGTGAGAAGGGTTCGAAGGACAGCCGAGGGGGAAAGTCTAAGAGAGAAGGGCAAGGGACAGGTGGCAGTGGTGGTAGGAATCCTCTTCTAGCTGGTGGTTCAACCGCGCCCACACGTTTGTTAAACTCGGGTGGATCTGGAAGTGGACGATCCTCCCTATCTATGCCCCTTAAAGCTTCTATCTCTCCATCAGCTCCTGCTCCTCCAGTCAAAGATACTGAATTCCCGTCCTTTGCCGCATTAGATGAAATGGACGGTGTCAGATTAGATTCTGCACCAGCGCAAGGTCGAGCGCCTTCGACGCAAGAGCCTGAATCTGATATTGCTTCCAAGACCGATAGTACCGACACAACCAGCGAGCCCACTTCGAAAGACGGACAGGAAAAGTCGGTCTCCCCTGCCCCTCTTCCTACTTCAGCCCCTCGTAACGTAAAAACAAATCCCACGAATGATTTTGGTCCTATTGGTTCTCCACCAGGTTATCATCCATCTCAACCTACCTCTCCTTCTCGACTTAACAGAACCTTTTCTTCAGGTACCTCCCCACGTGGACAACCACAATTAAATGGTGCGACATTAAGCACATCACCTAGAGCAAGCAACAATGCCGGGTTCCTTTCTAGCTCTCCTTTCTCTGCACCCGGAACACAAACTGTTTTCATGGGTACTTCATACACTGGCGGAGGCGCATTGGGGGTTCCCGCGAGTTTAGGCAGTGGCCTAGCAATGATGGGCGGTAGGAAGGGATGGGGAGATATGCCAGAGAGTCCAGCAGGTGCTACTGGGTTTGGAGGATTGCTCTCGTCTTCTGTTCGGCAGTCCACTCACATGGGCAGACCTTCTGGCAGGCGAGAATTCGATATTGGAATCGATTTTGAAGGGTTTGACAGCAGACGTCAGATGGCTCGCGGTGAAGACGAGGCCGTGGTCGACGAGGACCTGGAGGATTTCATTCCCAGCTCCCTAACAGATTTGCTGACGCCTGAAGAGAGGAGCAGGAGGATGTCTAGGAGCAATTCTGGACAACCTTCAATTGCACTTAACGTAACTGCTCATCCAGTTGTGGGAACGGAAAGTGGCACATCTATTGGCAGTGGAATGGGACATCGTCATTCTCGTTCCGTGCCCGCACCTTCTCTGCTTGGTGATCTGAAGTCCATATGGGCGGATACTACTACCAACCCCCTCCCTGCATCTCCAGCTGCCAACGCAAATCATAGGGGAACTCCTTCTACCTCGTTTAGTTCTCGTTTTGAATCACTAAATATCAATGGTGTGAATGGTGGTTCAGAGGACATGGTAATGAGCATGAGTATGGGAAGTGCTGGTGCAGCGTCATCGTTCGGAATGATCACCCCTAGCAATGCCAGTGCCGCTTTCTTGCCAGGTCTCCATCACCATTATCTTAATGCAAAGGCGAAGCAAGCACAACAGTCGCAACAAGCTCAGCTTGGTGTAAACGGAGGGCTTACTGCTCGACTCCGAGGAACTAGCGGGCCTTCACTAGCTAATAATGGAACTGGACTGCCAAGTAATTCCATTGCTAGCAACTATCTGCAACCTTTAGGAGGAATGAACAATGCAATAGGTGTTCACACCCACACCCACGGTAACACACAACATACCTATCGGACTACACCGTCCCCCGATCTTACTCAAACGTTACACCAGCATCCACATACTGCCAGGCCTATACCATCTGCAGATCGGAATGAGCTTGACGATCATATGCACATGTTGTCTCCGAGTGCTAGAGCGCTTCAAGCCCACGCCCCGGGGCAGAGTCTGCCTCAAGGTTTAGCTGCTGGTTATTCTAGGATTCACGCCCTGCCACCTTTAGCGTCCCCAGGGACACCTGGTACACTTATTGCAGGCACTTCACCCAGCATAGGCATTAGCCTTGGTGGCAGTGGGCCTTACGGAGACTGGCAGGGCGCTTCGTCCCCCCGACAAGCAGTAACACCAATCTTGGGCTATCGGGAAGCGTAAGCAGCAGTACTGTCGGTATAGACTCGATGTTTTCCAGACTTTCGTACTCTGCCGCAGCCACTCGGGCTACCACTTCGACTTCTAGTCCCCCAGGGCTATCGAGGAATGCTAGCGGAAGTCGTTACTCTGCAAACCAACCTGCAGGAGCTTTAAGCCCTAAGCAAACCGGTTGCGACGAATGATGACGACGAATTATTCAGTATGGATGGATAAATTATCAGGATTGGACTGTTTGGGAAATTTTGGTACCGTTGGACGCTTTGCGCCACTGAGCGTATACTGAAAGATTTTCTTCTACAGTGACGTTTTGTACGTCCCATGCTTTCCATGATTTCTCCTTGCAAAACATTAAGTACGTACTGCAGACATACAAGTGACAGACTATCATCTCTTTCCCAAAAGCAAAGCATTCCCTAGTATTATATTCCCTTCATGCTTTTCGTACAGTATATCTATTACAACTTTTTTTGCTTCTATTATATCCAATGCTTCCTTCTGTACTCAGGTCTACTGTTCTAACGATAAAAAAAATCTATTGAAGCCACATATTATTCTCTTTATATGTACTACGCCTCCTTCCTTCGCCGATCTCGATGTCCCCTGTTTCATCATAGCCCGAAACCTCGTTTGGCTGAGGCGGGAGTACATATATTTCATCTTTTGTATCAATATGTAGGATATACCAGGGCAAAAAGACGAGGGTATTCACGACGCTGTTTTATAGAATTATAATATAAATAGATCTCGTTGAAATTCTGAAGTGTTATACTTATATGTAAGTAGTAGGAATGTCAGGAAGAAGTATAATAATTTATGCATTTGCACTTGCACGTACTCAAGTAAGCCTACTTCGATTGCTGCTAAGTCACTAGATACATTGCTAAGTCACTAGATACATACTGATACAGACACATACTCCGTAAAGATGGTACTTACAACCGCCCACGCGGATTGACCGTGGCATTACTTATTGACGATGACATCTTCCGTGCAAGTTGTTTTTCGGACCCCATTCAAGCTCAAGCTCTCGTTTCCTTTGTGCTTGTGATCATGGCATGTCAATGCATTGTCCGCGGCTCCATCAGTAAGTTGAAGTCCACATATCTAACAGCGATCGATTTATATCATCTGCAAGACAATGACGAATATTTCTACGGTGAAGACTCAAGCGTTCTGACATAACAGTATGATTTCTTAACAATTTGTTTAGTTGATAAGATCGTTCGTCCTGGGGAGACGATATCTTCCAAACGTCACGAAAGCCGTGTTGGGGGTAAGGGTGCCAACCAATCTGTTGCTATCGTTCGAGCTGGAGGAAGCGTCAAATTTTATGGTGCGGTTGGAAAAGATGGCATTTGGGTAAAAGATCGGATGGCCTCTTTCGGAGTGGATGTCGGTGGAATCATCGTTTCGGACGTGCGTTTTGAAGGTTTGCAGATCTTAGTGTATGATTTTGAGTTCAGCATAGGACGCAACAGGACGAGCTATTATTCAAGTTTCTGACGATGGAGAGAACAGCATCGGTGACCATTATCGAACCTGTAACTTCCAAGGAATGTACTGTACTGACATCATCTTAGTTCTGTTTCCAGGAGCAAATCATAGCGAACTTCATGAGAAGAAATTCATGGAAGTGTCCGATGAATGGTTCCCAGAGGCTACACATTTACTTCTACAAAATGAAATCCATGCGCGATCTACCTATTACGCCCTCATGAACGTGAAAAATGCGACAATCATCGTCAATCCATCTCCACTTCCCAGAGGTGAAGAAATATTTAATATTCCCTGGAGAAAGGTAGATTGGCTCGTTGTCAATGAGTCAGAAGTGGAGGGTCTGTATCACGCAATGTCGAAGCAAAAGACAAAAGCTACCTCCCATTCCTTATCCACGCGAGAATTAGTGTTCCTACTATCGGAGCAATCGTTATTTCAAAATGTGAACATCATATGCACTCTTGGTGCAGATGGGGTGCTAGCGTTCATACCTACTTTTCACCGTCCCAAGACAATTCATGAAGCTCCGTCTTTCATGCACGTTCCTGCTGCCAAGTTGATCGGGGGTGTTTGCGATACTACTGGCGCAGGAGATTGCTTTGCAGGATACTTTGTTCAGGGACTTATGGAATTCGGCCCTTCGGCAAAGATTGGGTTGGAGATCAGAGAGCACGATATTGCAAGGATATTGAAGACTTGTGTACATGTGGGTACCAATCCTATCAGCTCTCTTCATCACCTATAATCTAATGAATCGATGGATTAGGCAGCGGGAATGTGTGTCGAGAAACCGGGAACCATTGACAGCATTCCAACGCGAGCTGAGGTTGAGGGTAGAATGTCTTCAAGTTAGTCGCAGGATTCAGATGACTAATACCCACTACATGTAAATATGACGAGAGACATACATAACCAATAAAGGAAGCATATCGGAAAACATATATGTCTATATCCATATTGCATCCTTTAGACAGGTACGTGCCGTTTAGTTGTACATTACTGAGGCTCCTTGAAAGCTTTATGAAGAACAAAACGTCGCTCTTGATGTTCCGAGACGGCACCTAAAATCTTCGTTGACCAGGGAGAAATAAGAGATGCCTGGAACTCTGGCGCGTCCATGTATGAATCATTATCCCACTCGTGAATAGCAACGTAGTTGTGTATAATAGTGGCTGGTTTGTTATTTCCCAGTTCAATAGCATTAACTAGCCTATAACGGCGGCATGTGCACCACCCCGGTACACGCGCGATTTCATCCAGGTGACTTTCCTCATACCATTTGTTAAATTCCTGATCAAGGCCTACAGGGACCACCGTGGTGGCTACGAGAACATATTTTGCTGGAGTGTCTGGCTTGTTGGCTGGATGTGTGCGTGTGGAGAGAAGGGTGTATATTCGACGATTAAGCATAGATAAACGCGGTATAAGGGTCTTCTCCCTATCTGACGCCTTTCCCATGAGGGCTTTGTATGGTTCACTAGAGGCAATCTCTGGTGACTCCATGTCGTAGACAGCCAGCCACTGCGGCGACTGGGAGTCAGAGGCCTTGTACCTGGTGGCAGAGAAAAAACCAGGGACGGTGAGACGAGCAGGGGCGTGCTCGTTGTCGTACCAATCTGAAGATGGCAGGGTGAGATTGGGGAAGCGGGGAGTAGAAGGGAAGGAGGACAAACCATTGAATTCGTCTTCTGTGACTTGAGGGCCGCATTCACCGTAGACGAAGAGTAGGCCGTTGCTGGACATGGCGACGTGGAAAGAAGAGATAGGATGGGGATGAGAGAGTTATGGTATACTTAGTATAACTTATAAGTATAAGTTATATATATCCTCATAGTCAAAGTGCGCAGTGGAAGTAAGTACGATAAGTAGGATCGGTGTTTGCCGACGCGTCTATTGTTTCATGGATCAGTGGCTCTTCCCCTCATCTGCTCTGTCCTCCCTCGCTTTCGCTTTCTTTCTCTTTGTCGTCCCAATCCCTTCGTATACCTCCTCATACCTCTCTTCTCTTTCTATACACATCGGTCTACCGCCATGGACGAGAGGGTCGTCAACTTCATCGCTTCATCTGGATACCATCCCATGGATATCATCGGCGAAGGCGCATACGGCGTCGTCTGGTAGCTCGCGCGCGTCATCTTCCTGTGACTAGCTCCCTGATCCTGTCTCTTATCCGTAGCTCCGCCGTCCATACTCCCACTCAGCGAAAAGTCGCCATCAAGCGTATCACCCCTTTGATCATTCTATGTTTTGCCTAAGAACATTGCGCGAGATCAAGCTTCTTCGTCATTTCCGCCATGAAAATATCATCGCTATCCTTGATATCTTACAGCCTCCCAGTTTTGATGATTTCACCGAGGTCTACCTTGTCCAGGAGCTGATGGAGACAGATCTTCATCGTGTCATTCGAACCCAGGAGCTTAGTGATGATCATTGTCAATACTTCATATACCAGGTCAGTGCAGTCCTTGACCATCTCGTTCCGTTCTGATGTAGCCTTTACTTTTTAGACACTGAGGGCCCTAAAGGCCCTTCATTCCGCCGATGTACTTCACCGCGATCTAAAACCTTCCAATCTCCTGTTAAATGCCAACTGCGACCTGAAGGTGCTTGTTCTGCTTCTACACCTCTCCCCCCCTCTTCCTGCTACCAAATCGAGTTTTCGGGTGTTCAAATTGTGACTCTAATACTATGTTTATAACCTGCCAGGTTTGCGACTTTGGACTTGCGCGCTCCGCACGACCGCCACCGAATGCAGATGATGGTAGCACTTTCATGACTGAATATGTCGCGACAAGGCAAGTCATTTGCTCACTAACCTATGCTCATCGTGAAAACAGAACAGCAATTAATCTATTTACTTCATGTAGATGGTATCGTGCCCCGGAGGTTATGCTCACTTTTAAGGAATATACCCGTGCCATTGATATGTGGAGCGTTGGTTGTGTATTGGCGGAGATGTTGAGTGGGAAACCACTCTTCCCAGGTCGTGACTGTGAGTTGTATCACTGGCGTTGTCTGTTTCCAACGTTACGGCATTTAACTTCTGGTGATGCAGATCATCACCAGCTGTCTTTAATCCTCGACATCCTCGGTACCCCTTCGATAGATGACTTCTATGCGATTAATTCTCAACGTTCTCGCGAATACATTCGTGCTCTTCCGTTCAGAAGGAAGAAAAATCTTACGCAATTGTTTCCTAAAGCAAATCCTTTGGTAGGTGTTGTATTCATATTTTTGTTGCGAATAATCTCATCCATTCGTTCTACATAAGGCAATTGATTTAATGGAGAAGTGCCTGACTTTTAGTCCGAAACGTCGTATTGATGTTGAATCTGCTTTGCAACATCCTTATCTTCAGGTACGCAGAACGATAACACTATTCTGGTTGACATGTACCGATACCTCAACGTTAGCCTTACCACGACCCAAACGATGAACCGACGGCAGAGCCTCTGGACCCATCGTTTTTCGACTTCGACAATGGCGATTCTTTAGGAAAGGAAGAACTTAAAGGTACGTTATGGCAGCGGTCGTGCACAGACTAGTGCTAACGCAGAAGTGCAGTTCTTATATATGAGGAGATCACGAGAAAAGACGATACGAAAGGGCCATTTCTCCTTTCGGGACCTTCGTAGGATAGCGGGATGAAGAGGGTGGTTTGGAATAGAGCTATACGAATACTGAATGATAAGACGATAATTAATACTATCTAAGCAGCTGTATAATGGTTAACGTATGTGTAATTGGAACTTAATTAATTCGCAGTGTTAAGTCGAGGAGAGATTGCCAAACAAGAGGCTAATTTTAAATCAAACTCAGCGGACGCCGGACACAGCCGCTTCCATATACACTGAAAATTGCTGACGATGCGCACAAGGAAGCGTTTATCAACAATGAGCCTTCTGCGCCAGAACAGCCCGTACATCTTCCTCCTTTGTGTCTTCGTTGCGTTTATGAAGGCAGGCTTTTATGTACAACATGAAAACTCACAAGCCATTCATCTCCAGTCATCGTCCCCTCCCTTTTCCACCAATCAGCTACCCTTTGCTTCCAGACAGAAATCGAGCATTAAAGGATCTCATCCAATTCCTCGCTTGATGGACGATGCTGAAAAGAGATATCGAGAGAAGCTCAAGCGTCAGAGCAAGTCGCTTCGCGATGCCGCGCTCGAGTACAAGAGGAGGTACAACCGCGACCCGCCAAAGGGTTTTGACGAATGGTGGGTGTTCGCCATGAAGTATGACGTGAAGTTGGTCGATGAATATGACGGGCTCATGAAAGACCTTGAGCCCTTTTGGGAGATATCGGGAGAGGAACTAAGGCGGCGAGCCCTTCAAGTATGCCTTATAATGTCTGATGCATGGATGATACCCTCACTATTTATAGGTGGGTGAATTACCTTCAATAGATCTCGTTCGCATACGAGATGGGAAAGCCAGCACGATCAACATGGCTCATGGCTTCGAGGACTCCGAAGTCAGCGCCAGGGCGCACGGGTTCATTAGCATGATTGGAAAGTTCGTAAATAGGGTGAGTGACGAAATGTGTGGTTAGAGTTCACGTATTTATGGTGCTTAGCTGCCAGACATGGATTTCCCTATTAATGCGAAGGCAGAAGGCCGTGTCCTTGTTCCGTGGGAGCACAGGATGCGCCCAAATATGACAGTTGAGGATTCTTCTGGTATGTATTAGTTTCTGCGTATTTCACTACCGAATGTTGGCAAAACTTGGGATGGGATACGCTAGTGCGCGTATTTGCGGTCTTAATATCTCGGGTTTGAGGACTTAGTTACTAACGCAGATTTTTCGTAGGTGGGATTCAGTCAGTTCTTGGAGGTCCTTTCCGACCGGATTGGGGTGATGACGGTAATGTCTGGGAAGCTTGGAGGAGAACATGTGATCCTTCGTCTCCTGCGCGTCAGTTATATTCATCTGTCCGACAACCATTTGCTCCTCAGATTCAACAGTACCTTCAGCGGCAAAATCAGCCTTCTTTCCCGTTCATCTCGTCCTCTTCGTCTAGTACCAATAATCCTGGCGATGACTTCCAATTTTCGACTCGTACATCTCAGGTCGATTTTTGCCACTCTCCCCACGAACACTACTTCCAAGGGCATTTTTTCTCCGACTGGAGAAGCATACCCGCCCTTTATCCCGTATTTTCTCCAGCTAAAGCGAAAGGTTTCTTGGACATTAGAATTCCGAGTCATTACTATTATGGAAGTACGCAACGCTATACCTATGGTTGGGACCCTATAAACTTGGAGCTAAAGTCTGTGGATCCGATGGAAGTTCCATGGGAAGATAAGATTGATAAAGTTTTTTGGAGAGGAGCTGACACTGGAGGAGGAAATCATCCACCCGGTTTTCAGGGGTGGTTCCAGCGACACAGGCGAGTGATAATCGGTGCTTTTAGTTAGTGTTGATTATATTTAGTATATTTCCAGATTCCTCCATTTTTCGTCGTCGAATTCGAGTGCACCTCGAACTTTGACGTTCGGTGTACCATCTAATCCAGGAACTTACACTTCATTATCATTTTCACAGCGCGAACTTAATGAAGATATCATGGATGCGGCATTTGTCAAAGCTACATCTCCTGGAGCGTATCCTGGAGGCTTGGATGCATTAAAACGGAACCACAAATTCGCAGACGCTGTTCCTCTTGGAAGGCACTGGGCGTATAAGTATCTTATAGACCTTGATGGAATGGGCTATTCTGGACGTTTTATGGCGTTTCTGGCGAGCGATAGTGTGCCAGTTAAAGCAACAATATATGAAGAATTCTGGGAGGATTGGGTTGAACCTTGGTGCATTTCCATCTGTAATGTCATTAGTAGGTGGCGCTAATGATTATATAGGGTACACTTCATTCCACTATCGGCGTCTTACAAGGAGATTTACAATATCGTTGCGTACTTTTCTGGAGCACCGCTATCTGCAGCTCGAGCGTTTAACATAACCGTGTCGCGTGAAGAGTTGCGGCCTATCGAAGCCGATACTCGGTTGCGTCGAATAGCCAGAGCTGGTAAGGAGTGGAAGAAGACAGCAGGAAGGACGGTAGATATGGAAGGTGGGTTATACATAACGACCGATTTATCATATTTCGTCAACTGCTTAATCCTTGCCATAGTATATGTTTATAGGCTCTGCTTGGAATGGGCACGGCTGTGGGCAGATGATCGGAGCCAAATGGGCTTTTTTATTTGATCATTTTCGGGCAATACTGGATATTGATAGGCTCTTTGGATTCTCTGGTACATTAACTTTCTATTTAATGATTGTTGGAAGGCTTGGCATAACATAGGTTCCCTTCCATTGCTTTCGTCATGCATGCTGTACATTACTGCTACTACACTATATACTTATTTCATAAAATTCAAATGCTTGCCTACACCACTAATGCAATGAAGTATTATAATGATGTGAGGGTGTGATTGTATATGTGAGAGTGGTACTGTTGGCTACCCGGAACCTGGACAATCCTCATCTTGTCGCTTTCAAAATTGCTTTCCGCCCAGTTTTTTTATACATATTTGTAGTTAGCTATTATAGTAACATAATACTCATGTTTCGTGGTGAGAGCATGTCTAGTTACTGAGAAATGTTGTAACGAGTATGTGATTCTGATCAAGTTGGCTAAATTTAGCATGCAGATTCTCACACGCTTTCTCGAAGACGATTGTTCTGCATTTTCCATCCCCATCCTTGTACAACATAATGCTGTGTAGCTATTTTCAAGTGCCCTCTATTCAATGGAGCATCTTGTGATGTGACAATTGCTGTATAACTTAGGGTATAATGATAGTTTCCTGTATAGTAGTAGCAGAATAACAATTTAGAGCATATATATGAAAATCAATACACCATTTGAACAACATGTCTGAAGAGACAGAGACTTCTGGAAAATGATATATATACATGAATCATCATATAACATGATAAATCGGATTTTTTGCAATTTTATTTGCAGTGGTATGCATAGATATGATATGCATGACTTATCTCATTCTTTAGGGTCTATTTAAGGAGAATTTTAAGTTACAGACAAAATAAAGTACATAATTCAATGTAAATAGGATGTATATATGTCTTACATATTGTAGCAAGTACACATGAAAGCTGTTGCTTCAACAGAAACATTATGCAATGACAATGAATTATATGAGACTGAAAACAACATACCCATTAGCAACATCAATGACTTTCAAGCTTAGTAATCAGTACTAGCCAAGACCCTGCCAGGGTCATATATGCACTGACCAGGTTCTGGGTAACAAAATAGCCAGGAGTCTTCAGAATAAAAATATTCATAGCACATTAAAGAGAACCTCAAAAATTCTGATTCAAAGTGTGATAGAATCTATGGTGGATACACAATGCAGCACACACATTTTACACTAGAGTGACCAGGATCTAGATCAGCAGCAGTACCTTGCAAACACTGCATGTGTGGGTCAGTGTTTCAGTCAGAGATAGTGGAAAAATTCTTATTATATTTCATTTTGTAATACTCTTACAATTTACATATAATATTTCTCCAAGGAGGTCTGAGAATTTTGCTGAGCCATATCAGGTTAGGAAGGGGGGCGGTCCAAGGTCCTCTTAATTTTTTTCTTGACTTCACTTAGAATTTTTCTATTTAAGTGTGCATTTGATGTTTATTATGGAAAGCTGTATGGAAACTCAGAACACTATGCTCAGAAGCATCAAAATATTTTGTGCTCCAAGTGTTGGCTGCTCAGCAGATCACTCACATCAGGAAACACCCATATTGCTAAATTAGTAGTGCTAGTTGAATTAAGGCTGAGAATAAGCTGGCATAAAGGTAAATTTAGTAAAAATAAGCTTGGTAAGGTGTTTTAGTTGAATAAGCTGAGGCCCCCCCATTTAATCTGTCAAATAAGGAAACTTTAAGAACAGAATAAGGAGGTCTTGGCTCAAATTTAGGTGATTCTAGCAAAGTACTCATCCAATTTAAATGCATATCAATTCACATTAGTTGCTCTATAGTTTGAGTCTCACACATATTGAGTACACATAACAAATTATATTATATCAACATAAGCATGACATAAATGTTTGACATTGGCCTATATACTATATATACTATGACTGGGAAATATAGTACTGTTAAAGGACATACAGTCTTACAGGCAGCGAGCAAGAAGTAAAAAACAAAGTCAGGAACACTACTACTGCATAGAGGAATATAGATGACACAAATCCCATACAAGGGAACAAGGAGTCAGAGACAAAGCTCTTGGATAGGTAAATGAAGAGCATCTGAGATATACATGTGCTCCCAAAATGACAAGGATGGAGAATGAGGCAGAGGAAAAGACTGGGCACACAGCAGAGAAGTGAAGATGCTTGGAACGAGCATAACCAAGATGAAAGGGAAGGATGATATGGTGCCAAAAACTCATCTAGAATATCAGGTAGAGGATGAAGGGACTAGAAGATGAGGTACAAGAGTGTGTTAATATACTATCAGTGAACATAAGGCCATGCAATGAAGAGTGGAGGGGCATGTGAGTGCAAGGGAGGAAGGGGGGAAAGGTAATGTTGGAGAATGCCAACCACAAGCTATAGGATCACCAATGATTGGCATATGATAACATTATTATCAATGTATCAAACTTTAGTAAATAGCTAACTCACTTGTAGATAGACCGACACAAAACATGCACCAGGGAGAGAGCAAGGAGCAAGATATCACTGAGTGTGAGTTGAAGGTTGGAGAGACCAGGAGGAGATAGGGCATGACAATAGAGAAAGAGAGGTGAATATCCTTCTAGGATATCAGTGCAGTATGAAGGAGGGAGGAGAAGTGAGGTGAGGCAACGAAGTTGGGGGGAGAAGTAAAGAGGAGATGAAGGGAAAGAAGTTCAACTTGAATTAGCTTGACAATGTGGATTTAGTCACATGAATATTTAATATTATGTCAACTCTCTAACTGAGACAAACAAATATTTTGATTGGCCAGATACTATTCAGCTGTGTGAAGCATGTTCTGGCTCAAGTAAATCAATGCTGTCATGCTGATAACTTGTAAATTTAGTACAGACAAACTGCACAGACTTTAATTCTATGGTATATACTTGTTTTTTACTTTCTAATTTTGCTGTATTCTTCAAATGAAATTTATAAACACCTATTTTAAACATTCCTAATCATTGATCATTTACTGCAGTGAAATCTAACTACACATATATAATATTTAGAATGGTCACTGGTGTGGCATAATGCATTAAGATATTTGTGTGATTGTAACTAGAATTGTGATAGTCTTAGAATATTTACACATTATACACAAGTAATAATTACTTAACATTTAGTTACAATTAAGTGTTGGTAGTTGACTTAATTGTGTTAACTTGTATCACATTAGTTGTGCATTAGTGAATATAAGCCTTGAATAAGCAGAGATTAGAGAAGGGGCAATCCTTATGACACTAAAAATGCTAATCTAGCAATGTGGGAATTTCCTGATGGCCAGTGCTCAGGTCATGAAATTCAGTAGTGACTTACTAATAGCTAGAGGAGTACAAATGAAGGCAAATTGGTGATTACATAAGCATGGTCATGAGTGTCATTTCCATTGTGGAAATGGCCCTCATGACCTGAGAGATAGACTGTGCCTTGGCCTTCTTATAGTTATATATTGTAAGTAGGTATCTATATATTACCAATGAGTTATGGTTGGGTGGTATGAGGTTAGCAACAAGGATTGAGCTCAGGACTTCTTGAATAGTGCACATAGTAAATTTAGAACAAGATAATAATAGTACTCCAGATATCAATAGCACATATACTATGTATTTGCCATTGGTACACAAGAGAAAATGGAGCAACCTATATTAGTAAGTATAATCAATACTACATAGGCAATGTAAGTAAACAATAATATGACTAAGTAAATAAGGTCTGCTCACCTCAGTTCTCGCAATGAGTAGTGATGACTGAGGAGAGCAAGACTATTGCTAATCTACTTAAATACCAGCTAAAAATGAAAATTGTAGACTAACTCATATCAAGTCAATGGAATAATATTGGCAGCACTTTGCCTGCCAAGCTATGTACAGTGCATCAATAGTGCATGGATTGCATAAGCAACCCTCATGCTTCAATAACCTAGGAGCTGATAACTATTACTGGAGTACTGGATATATCATCCACATTTAGCCCATCAAGATTGAACCAAGAACAGTACTTATTACAGGTTTCTCAAATGGACATTTATTGAATGCAGAACCAGTATCTCCACCACCAAAAAAATTTCCTTCATCTTCCAGCAGTCACTGAACTGGCTTCATTCCTATTAGTAATTTAGTATTCTACCTCTCTGGCACTTATTCAAGCTTGTTGAAATGGTCTATCTTTGTTACTACTGGTCTGATACTTGCATATGCTCATTAAAATATATCTACTTCATTCCTATCCCTTTTTTCCTTATCTGTGCTCATCTGTGCTCACAAAAATCAACCTACAATTTCATTCCCACTTAGCTGGGGTTCTGGACCTCTGCTTTGTTATATAAGTTCTCTCTGTATCATCATAGTGCTCTATATTTCATTCTAGAACACTCTGAAACCATAGGATTCTCTGCTTCATTCCAGCACTCTCTGTGTTGTTGTAGAACTCTATTTCACTCTAGGGCTCTCTGTTTCACTCTAGGACTCTCTTTATCTTTCTGTGTGTCTCTACTTTGTTCTATACTTCATTTTAGTATCCTCCTCTTCATTTAGAGCTCTATGCTTTGTTCTTAGGGTTATCTATGTCATTATACAACTCTCTGCACTGTTCTGTGACTCTCTACTTTGTTCTGGACACTCTGCTTTATTCTAGGACTTTATGCTTTGTTCTTAGAGCTATTTTTTATGTTCTATAACTCTATGCTTCATTCTAGTGCTCTCTGCAATGCTTTGTGGCTCTTTACTTTGTTTGTCACTCCTCACTTCACTCTGATACTCCCTACTTCACTTTGGCACTCCCTACTTTGTTCTAGGACTTTTTGAACCATTATGGCCTGAACTATGTGCTTATTTCCATGTCTCTGTGATTGTCACAGCTATTGTCATTTAAGATTAAGTTAATCTAAGGTGCTAACAGGAATCGACTTTGTTCATGTTACAACACCTGAGTGTCAGGAAATATTTAGCAAGGATATTCTTGGAAATTTAATGGGTGATCTTGTACAGCAAAAGCTGTATGAATTGTATGAAACTGGGTATGAAGGGTAATGTACAGCAAAGGCTGTATGTAATGACAAGTATAATGGGAGGGGTATAATACACACTATAGACTTGGTGCTATGTCTGATGTGTATATTGTATAGATCAATGTTTAACTTGCTTAAGACTTGACCTACAACTGAAGTGTTCTGATTCTGATACTGTACTAAACTGTTACTTTGACTGATACTGTTACTGTGACTGCTTTGATTTCTGTTACTGATACTGATACTGTTTCTGACTGTACTTTTACTAATAAAGAGTACTTATAAAACTAACTGACTACTGACAATAGGGTGAGACTACTGAGGGGTGGGTAGTTATCTATCTACTGCCAAACTGCCCTCCTTATATACCTTTTCCCAACCTGCTTAGTAATCCAATTCCCACTCTACCATTCTACATTGTTCTCCAAAATGAGTAGTGTGCAAGTGTAGATTTTAGATCTGAAGCTGTACAGGACAATGGTATTTGAGGGTTAGTCAGCAGAGAACAATAGCATATGTTAGAACAATGTGTAATGAATTACATTGTTCTAAATAAAGAGCTACATTGTTCTGAGCAAGAACAATAGGAATCTATTTTTATAACAATGGAGTAGTGAACAATAGATACCTTTCCACCATTGTGTGAACAATGGTGGCGAAAACAATGGAGTCATATATAAATAGTTTCACATTGTCTTCAAACAATGAATGAATAGTACAATGTAGTTCATTTGTGATGAACAATAGAAGTGAAAACAATGGAGTTGTATATAAATAGTTTTCTCATTGTTTTCAAACAATAGGTGAATAGTACAATGCAGTTCATTTGTGATGAACAATAGGAGTGAAAACAATAGAGTTGTATATAAATAGTCTCTCATTGTCTTCAAACAATGGGTGAATAGGACAATGGAAGAGTGCCATATTATCCTTTGTTAGTGCATTGTTTGTGCAAGCAATTAATTATTGGTATGTGTATTATGTTTAATGGTGATTTAGAGTTGTTTGTTCATGTAAGGCATTGATTTGTTCATGTATGGTATTGGGTATATTTGATTAGTAGTGTGTTGTATCATGTGATTGTATGAGCTATTCAGTCATGTGACATGACTGTGTAATTCCTTTTATTGTGGTATACAGTGCATTTGCATGCATTATATATATGTGAGATGTACAACCAGGGCAGTGACCTGCAGGACTGAGAGAGACACAATAGGGTCTGAAGTCCAATGTACAGTGAGCAAGTGTTAGATTGAAGTAGTATGTGTACAGCTTACCTGAAGTCCAATGTACAGTGAGCAAGTGGGGATTGCCACTGTAGGACCTCAGGATTATATACTACTAGCTTATCTACCAAAGTCCGAGGGTCTAAGGGTCCAAGGGTCCAAGGGTCCAACCAAGGTCTAAGGGTCCAACCAAGGTCCCAACCCAGGTCCAGTACCTAAGTTTACCTAAGTCTACCTAAGGTTCATTAGTCAGCAGAGAAGTGTCAGATCACTTCTAACACCCCCCCATGATCTGAACAGTCTCTAAGTATGTAGTTAAGTAAAAGAAGTAAAAGTGAAAGAATGTGAAAGAAAGTAAATGAATGAATCTAAGGTAAAAGTCCCATGTTCTCTCTACAGAATTCAACCTTTGGAATGGTAAGTGGCTTGGTGAGAATGTCAGCTATTTGCTTTTCAGTTGGAACATGATGCAAGCTGATAGAGCCTTTTTTCAACAGTTTCTCTAAGCCAGAAATAACAAAGATCAAGTTGCTTCATGCGCCCATGGTGTTCTGGATTCTTGGTGACAGAGATGGCAGACTGGCTGTCAATGTGAAGAGGACTAGAAGTGGGAATGGGAAAGCCAAATTCCTTCATGATATTCTGCATCCAAAGTATCTCTTTGCCAGCTTCAACAGTAGCAATGTACTCTGCTTCAGTAGTGGATAAAGTTACTATAGTTTGTAACTTGCTAGACCAGCCAATGGCACCTCCACCAATCAGAGTTACATAACCACCAGTAGAATGACCTGTGTCTTTGCAATCACCATGGGAAGCATCACAATAAGTGAGAAAGAGTTTGTCTCCTTTGGCAGCACTATAGGTCAACTTGTAGTCAAGAGTTCCCTTCAAGTATCTGAAGAGATGTTTGACAGCTAACCAGTGTTGCATGCCAGGGTTGGAGTTGAATCGACCTAAGTACCCAATAGCAAAAGCAATGTCTGGTCTTGTAGTGATAGCAAGATATTGTAGAGATCCTACAGCACTTAGATAAGGGATGGAGGCCATCTCAGAATGTTCCTCAGCTGTTTGAGGACCCATAGACTTGGTCAGAATGAGACCATGATTCATAGGAGTTCCACAAGGTTTGCAATCACTCATGCCATATCTGTCAAGCATATCCAGCACATACTGGTGCTGTGAGAGAGTAATAGAGCGATTGGGACGATCCCTGTCTATCTTAACACCCAGAAGGAAAGATGTGGGGCCCAAATCTCGAAGTTTGAAGTGGGCAGAAAGCTGCTTGACTGTTTCATCAGCAGCAGAAGGAGAAGTTGATGCAATGGTAATATCATCAATGTAAACAGGCATGATGATCTTAGTGTCACCCTTTGAGTAAATGTAGACTGAGTGGTCTGAATGAGTTCTAGTAAAGCCCATAGTGGTTAGAACATCTTGAAGCTTCTTTCTCCATTGTCTAGCAGCTTGTTTAAGTCCATACAGTGATTTCCTAAGTCTGCATACATGATTTGGACCACCTTGATGGAATCCTTCTGGTTGAAGCATGTATATCTCCTCCTCCAAGTCACCATATGTAAAGGCAGATGAGATGTCAACAGATTGCATAGTCATGTCTTTGATAGCAGACAGAGCAGCTACAAGCCTGAGAGAGGCAGGACGAAATGTTGGTGCAAATATCTCTGTGTAATCATATCCAGGACGTTGTGAGTACCTTTTGCAACAACTCTAGACTTGTATCGCTCAACAGCCCCAGTAGGAGTTGGCTTGATCTTGAATACCCATCTAGAGTCTATAGCCTTCTTTCCTGGGGGCAATTCCACAATATCCCAAGTTCCATTTCGCATCAATGACATGATTTCATCATTGCAAGCTTCCTGCCATTGTTGTGCATCAGGGGCTTTCATGGCAAGCTTGTAGTTCTTGGGATCAACTCCTGTTGATGCAGCTCCAGCAAATTGAACCTCCTGATACCCCCCCAGATCATCTTCACTGCTATTATCCTCTAATGCATCAGGCTCCTGAATATCCTCATCTGGGTCATCAGGTAGAGGAGCAGGTGATGATGGTACTCTTACTTTCCACCACTCACCAGGAGGCCTAACATCCCTTCTGGGACGCCTCTGAGCCAGTGGAGGAGTAGCAGGTAGAGCAGGAGGAGCAGGAGGTGGTGGTGAGGGAGTGGGAGTTGGGTTTGGTGTGGCAGTAGGAGATGATATAGGAGTTGTAGGTGGACTAGTTGGAGAGCTAGAACGATTTGGAAGTGATATGGAAACATCAGGAAAGGGAATGGATGAATCTGTAGATTCATAGACAGCAGGCTCTGGAGAAGAGATAATGTGAGGTGGAATTGGAGATGTTGGCTTGGATAGGCCAGGAAAGAGCCTTTCATCAAATTCAGCTCTCTCTGAGATAACAGTCTTCTTGGTGGTTGGATTGTAGAATTTCCAAGCCTTGTACCCAGCTGGGTAACCAATGAAGACACATTTTTGCATATGTGGCTGAAGGGACTTTCTCTGCTCTTTGTGCACAAAGACATAAGCAGTACAACCCCAAACTCGCAGATTGCTAAGGTTAGGTTTCTGGCCATGCCATGCCTCATAGGGTGTCTTGTCGGGCAGAGAAGAAGTGGGAAGGCGATTCCACACATAAACCATAGAAGATAGGC
Organism: Cyathus striatus; assembly: GCA_025738555.1. Classification (NCBI taxonomy): domain Eukaryota; kingdom Fungi; phylum Basidiomycota; class Agaricomycetes; order Agaricales; family Nidulariaceae; genus Cyathus; species Cyathus striatus. The sequence goes on from JAOVFP010000020.1 coordinate 648,159, forward strand.
ATTCACCCCAAAATGATGGAGGGAGATGAGACTCATTGAGCATAGCTGTAACATCATCAGCCATAGTGCGATTTGCACGCTCTGCAACTCCATTTTGCTGAGGTCTGGCAGGAGCAGTATGTCTCCTTACAATTCCACATCTATCTGTGAACTTGATGAATGCATTAGACATGTATTCACCTCCCTTGTCATCCTGTAAAGCTTTAATCTTTCTCCCCAAGTTGGTTCTCAACCAATGACTTGTAACTCCTGAAAGCATCAAATGCACCACTCTTCTTCTTCAAGAAGGCAACACAACGATATCTGGTGTAATCATCAATGAATGTGATCCAGTATCTATAGCCAGATGGAGTCTGAGTAGGCAAAGGGCCATGGAGGTCAGAATGAATGAGCTCTAAGGGGGCAGAAGTGCGAGATTCAGATGAAGGGAATGGATTAGAATGCATCTTGCCAGCTAAGCAAGGTTCACAAATAGGGTCAGGCTTCTCCTTGGACTTGATGACAATCCCTGTAGCCATGTCTTCAGATATAAGTTTCTGAATGTCTGCATAATAATATGGTGTGCAAGACGACGATGCCATAGCTGTAAATCCATGGGGCAAGTTGAAGAAATGTTGGCTACTTCAGAAACAGCAGAAAGGGCTTCTGTCTCTCCATCCAAGTATGCATTATTGTTGGCAGTGATGGAAGCAGAGAATATAAGACTTCCATTCTTGCTGAAATCAACATACTGTGATCCAGCAGTCATAATGATGCCCTTGCAACGAGTTAAGTAGAGACAGGAGAGTAGATTGTTTCTGAGCTGGGGTACATGCAGGACTCTGGTGAATTCTATAGATCTGGATACCTTTCCTCTAATCACTGGGTGAAAGACCACAGTGCCCACTCCTTGGGAATAAATGATTTTCCCATCAGCTAACTTGATTGGAACCTTCTTGGGTGCATAATTGCGAACCCAATGACGATGGGGTGTCATATGACAAGATGCCCCTGTATCTGTGTTCCAATCAAAGTCTGCATCAAGTTGGAGTGGGTAGGAAGGATCTGAGGGATCCAGAGAACGAGTACTTGCATTTCCAGCAAATTCAGTAGTATCTCCATTGAAATCTGAATCAAATGTGACATCAGCAGAGGCAGTAGTAACTTGTGAAGTGGAGGATTGTGCTATGGAAGCAGTGGAAGATGGAGAAGGCTGTGGAGAACCAGTGGAAGATGGCAGACTAGATGAAGATATGCCAGGAGAGGTGCTTTTGAATGAAGTGGAACCTGGAATGGAAGACCTAGTGGTAGCCTGCTTATGAGCCTGTGATCTTGCTCTTTTGAATCTGTAGCAGTTGGATAGAGCGTGACCAACTCGAGTGCAGAATTCACAAGTAATAGGCATGGTGTCACCAATGTCCAGATGTGAGGAGACAAAGCAGGTGATCTAGAATAACAAGACCAAAGGAATGTGATTTGAAATGCACTGTGGGTAATGACCCAGACAGCACTCTGAATGGATGTGCAGAGGAGAAAGACCAGAGTGTGGTAGGAACTGCACTGTCGGTAAAATCCCAGACAGCACAAGTAGAAGGAAGGTGATAAGTTGTAGTGGAACTACCAGAACAACTGGGTAAAAAGAATGTGGAGTGGAGGTTGATTTAACAAGCAAGCAGTTAAAGCTCGGGGCCCATAACCTGTGAGATGTACAACCAGGGCAGTGACCTGCAGGACTGAGAGAGACAGTAGAGTCTGAAGTCCAATGTACAGTGAGCAAGTATTAGATTGAAGTAGTATGTGTACAGCTTACCTGAAGTCCAATGTACAGTGAGCAAGTGGGGATTGCCACTGTAGGACCTCAGGATTATATACTACTAGCTTATCTACCAAAGTCCGAGGGTCTAAGGGTCCAAGGGTCGGTCCAACCAAGGTCTAAGGGTCCAACCAAGGTCCCAACCCAGGTCCAGTACCTAAGTTTACCTAAGGTTCATTAGTCAGCAGAGAAGTGTCAGATCACTTCTAACATATGGTGTGCAAGATGACGATGCCATAGCTGTAAATCCATGGGACAAGTTGAAGAAATGTTGGCTACTTCAGAAACAGCAGAAAGGGCTTCTGTCTCTCCATCCAAGTATGCATTATTGTTGGCAGTGATGGAAGCAGAGAATATGAGACTTCCATTCTTGCTGAAATCAACATACTGTGATCCAGCAGTCATAATGATGCCCTTGCAACGAGTTAAGTAGAGACAGGAGAGTAGATTGTTTCTGAGCTGGGGTACATGCAGGACTCTGGTGAATTCTATAGATCTGGATACCTTTCCTCTAATCACTGGGTGAAAGACCACAGTGCCCACTCCTTGGGAATAAATGATTTTCCCATCAGCTAACTTGATTGGAACTTTCTTGGGTGCATAATTGCGAACCCAATGGCGATGGGGTGTCATATGACAAGATGCCCCTGTATCTGTGTTCCAATCAAAGTCTGCATCAAGTTGAAGTGGGTAGGAAGGATCTGAGGGATCCAGAGAATGAGTACTTGCATTTCCAGCAAATTCAGTAGCATCTCCATTGAATTCTGAATCAAATTTGACATCAGCAGAGGCAGTAGTAACTTCTGAAGTGGAGGATTGTGCTCTGGAAGCAGTGGAAGAGGGAGAAGGCTGTGGAGAACCAGTGGAAGATGGCAGACTAGATGAAGATATGCCAGGAGAGGTGCTTTTGGATGAAGTGGAACCTGGAATGGAAGACCTAGTGGTAGCCTGCTTATGAGCCTGTGATCTTGCTCTTTTGAATCTGTAGCAGTTGGATAGAGAGTGACCAACTCGAGTGCAATATTCACAAGTAATATGTTAGAAGTGATCTGACACTTCTCTGCTGACTAATGAACCTTAGGTAGACTTAGGTAAACTTAGGTACTGGACCTGGGTTGGGACCTTGGTTGGACCCTTAGACCTTGGTTGGACCCTTGGACCCTTGGACCCTTAGACCCTCGGACTTTGGTAGATAAGCTAGTAGTATATAATCCTGAGGTCCTACAGTGGCAATCCCCACTTGCTCACTGTACATTGGACTTCAGGTAAGCTGTACACATACTACTTCAATCTAACACTTGCTCACTGTACATTGGACTTCAGACCCTATTGTGTCTCTCTCAGTCCTGCAGGTCACTGCCCTGGTTGTACATCTCACATAATAGGCATGGTGTCACCAATGTCTGGTTGTGAGGAGAGAAAGCAGGTGGTTGATCTAGGATAACTAGAAAGACCAAAGGAATGTGGTTGGGAAGTGCACTGTTGGTAAAATCCCAGACAGCACACTGAGGGAATGTAGATGGGTGGGAAGAAGGAAGGTGATAAGTTGTAGTGGATATCCCAGAACAACAGTAGTCCAAAGATGCAAAGTAGAGGTTGATCTGACAAGCAAGCAAGCAGTTAAAGCTCAGGGCCCATAACCTGTTAGAATAGCAAAGTGACCACACCAGGGTTTGAACCTGGGACCTATCTGATAGTTTCAGAGTGCTCTAACCAACTGAGCTATATGGTCTTGTTCAAGTGAAAGTTGGGTTGTATTATATATACCCAAGGACCAAGTGTGTTATTCCTGCCAAGAGCCTCTGTGTATTACTGGGTAGGCATATATATGGAATACTCAGGGACTCTACCTGTCACATGACTAATACATCATCATGCAACAAACTAGCTATTCAAATGAGCTATAGCAAGTGCAAAAAGCAGTCTTCCACTCATCTCCATCAGTGATGCAGACTAAGTGGTAAGTGTGGCAGAGATCAATCTTGGTGTAGATTCTAGCCTTGTGAGAAGAGTCAAGGAGGTCAGAAATAAGGGGAAGGGGATATCAATCCTTTTTAGAGATTGCATTGAGCCCACAGAAATTGATACAGAGTTGAAAGGATCTATCTTTCTTCCAGACAAAGAGCAATGGTGCTCCATGTGGAGAATGAAAAGGATGGATGAAGCCAATCCAGAGATGTTCATTGATGAACTCTTGTAGAGAGGCCAACTTGTGTCAGAAGTAACAAGAATAAAGGAGGGTGGTTGAGAGGATAGAGTAATAAAGGAGCAAGGAGGGTGATGAGAGAGCAAATAACTCAGACACAAACACTGACACAGACACAAGATGGGGAGGAAACTTGTTGACAACTACCAAGATACAGAGTGTTTATATACTGAGGGAGTCTACCAAAGTCCAACCAAGGTCCTGTAACTAAGGTAACTGACAGCTGTCAATCTGTCAATCACATATCTGTCAATCACAGAACTGTCAAGTATGACAGGTGACAAGTGACAGCTGTCAAAGAAGCTGTGCAACCCTGAATATCTAACAACTTGGACTGTGAGAGTGAATATATAGTACCAACTAGAGGAGACATACCTTCCTCCAAGTTGATCCAGAGATCATAAGGGCAATGTGGAGCAAGAGTGTCTGCTCATGTTTTGCTGAAGACATCAGCAAACTTGTGATATTCTGGAGGAATATTAGAAAGGTCCACAGCTTCTGCAGCCATGGCAGTGGCAGAAGCTGAAACTATGGCACTAACTTGTATTCTAAACATTTGTGAGCCTGCAAGCTTACTAGCCTGGAGAAAAGCTGCAGTGTTAATGAGTGAGATACTGGAAGGTGGACTATTGTCTGACAGAGGAACAGAAGATGAAGCTGGTGAAGGAGGGGTTTGCAAAGAGGCTGATGCCTTCAGAGCAGGTGTTGACAAAGATAGAGAAGATTCTCCTAGGACTGGGGTTTGGAAGCTAAGTATACATCTCTCAGTCCAGTCAATCAACAGATTGTGTTGGGAGAGCCAGTTAAATCCTAATACCATGGAGCAGGAAAAATCAAGCAGAGTTATATAGAAATCAATATCCATGCATTCACCAGTAGGAAACATTACAGATAATAAAGTACTCTCTGTAAGTATGGAGTTAGAGGTACTGTCAAATAGTTTCAATGTAATGGGAGGGACCAGAGTTGTGGGAAGGTTGTGCTTTCTCACAAATGACAAGTCAGCAAAACAATGGGTTGAACCAGAATTGATGAGCAAGAGAAAAGATAGGGGCATATCTGGCACAGCTGGAGAAAATGAAGTCAATGGAATATGTACAGCTTGGGGGTCAAAAAGAGCAGATGCATTTAGTCTTATCTCCTTAGGTGCACAGGAGAGATTAATGCAGCCTTCAGCCTGTGCAGAGTCACTGGAGCTGCTCTCTATTTTTTCAAACTCTCAGCTGAGTTTACTGAGGGAGTTGCCTTGGTAGAGGTGGCAGTAGTTGCATGGGCTTTGGCAGCAGAGGCTGCCTTGCAACAGTCCTTGGCCTGATGACTGGCATTGCCACAGAATAGGCAAAGCTTCTGGTCCAGGCAGCATGTGCATTCTTCCAGGGTGAGTTTCCCATCAGAACTAAGCTTCCCAGTCAAGTCTAGCACCTTGGACTGGTTCTGCTTTTGCTTGTTTTTGGGTTTCCCCAAGGACAAAGTGGAGGTAGAAGAGGCAGAGGTGGAGGATGAGGAGGACTGAATCTTGGAGGAGGAGGAAGAATTCAAAGTTGACTTCAAATTCTGATTGCCCTTGGGCTTCTCCTCAATGTTGTGCTTAGTGTTGCACTCCCAATACCTCTGGTTATAGCCTTGGGCTATCCTCTTAGTTTCTGAAAGAAACTTCAGCCAGCCTTGCTCTCAATGAGAGAGAGCATCCTTCAAATGAGGACAGAGGCCATGGTAGTATGCCAAGTTGAGGGCAGCATATTCATTAAACTTGATCTCATATGTAGTGAGATACTGGTTATCCTCCATGTGGAGGGAGAATATGTGGATTTCAGCCTCACCAACAGGGTTGGTATGGCCGAAGTGAGTATGGAGGAGCTGAATGAAATAGCTTCATGAATCCATCCATGGCTTGTAGATGTTGTCATCTAGATGAGTGGCAAACAGATTGCTTGCCAAGCCATGGAGGAAAGTCAACACATAGTTGACCTTAGAGGAGTTGTCCAGGTACAACTGGGGGTTGTTCTGGAACACCAAGTGGACTTGCATGATGAAAGGTTCCAAATTCAAGGTGTTGGAGCCATCGAAATTGTCCAGCTAGTTAACTTTCTTCTCCTGAACAGGAGGAGGAGGTAGTGGAAGTGGTGGTGGCAGGGCAAAGTAACCTGCCACAGAGGCCACCATTTTCAGGATCTCATCCCTGGTGAAATTGTAGTGGTGTGGTAGGCGATGGGGGTCATGGTAGGCATCCCTGGAGGGAGGCCTTGAAGGAGGTTCTGAGGGAGAATTGGAGGGAGGATTAGAGGGAGGACCTCCAGGGCCATTTGGTCTGCCAGGACCATTGCTACTGGTACCTGCCTGCTCATCATCATCCCCTTGATTGTTGTCTCCATGATCATTATCTCTGGAACTGTTACCATCATCTCCAGTATCGTCTGGAGGCCTGCCATTCTCAACCCCAGCAGAATTACCAGCAGAGGGAGGTAGTGGTGGAGGAAGTCCTCCACTGCCTGATGCTACAGGCTGTTGGGCGGGTGGTGAATGGGCTGTGGGTGTTTGCTACTGGTATGCAGCTACACCTTCTGGAGGAAGCTGAGTATCCACTGGTTCTATGGATGCAGTGGGGACAAGAGTGGGGTTGAACAGAATGCTCAATGGGATTGGTTGAGGTGTGTGCAATTGATTGTTGTGAACTGGCTGAAGTTCACGAGTTGCACAATGCATGGAGGCAATTCCTCCAGCAATGAGAGCACTAGCAGATGGTGGGTCATTCTGCAAGGAGAGAGGCAGAGCAGAGTCAACATGATAAGGTGTGTTACTGGCGTTATGTTCATGAGCTTGCTGAGCAGCTATATGATTGCTATGGTACACATCATTTTGCTGCTGTTCATGGCTCCTAGCATGTGCAGTCTGAGTCTGTGTGTGGGTAGCCATGAGAGAAAGAAAAGTGTTATGTGAGGAATCCAAGGTGGTAGTTTCATATACTGTCACAACCATGCCCCTAGCCTGACTTGGCAGTGGAGTACAAGAGGGTGACTGTGGAGAAACGAAGGGTGAGTAATAGATGAAAGCAGAGAACAATAACTCAGGGGGTAGGACTTCAGCTTCAGCTTATGTGCTGCACCCCTGGGATTCCCAGTCCTGGATTTCAGAGTAAGGGCAAGCCCTTCAGAGAAGACAAGAGACAAAGAGATGAGAGATAGAACTCAAGTCAGACTAAAGGGTGAGGACATAGTTCAATATGAAACTAAAAACTAAAGTACAAATCAAGTGCTACTTAAATACTAGAGACTTGGAGTAAGTAAAGGCTGCTGGCCAAGGCCAGTGGAGAAGTACAGTCAGGGTAGGCATATGTAGAATGAAGACTATAACTAATTAAACATAATAAAACACATTGGAGAAGTGAGTGCATATGGTGGTGTAAAGTGAAACTGATAGTGGTGCACTTAAGAATGATAAGTGACTCACTATGTAATGTATACTACATTACTGAGGGGATAGCTCAGTAGAATGAAAGAAAGGAAAGGAGAGTAATCTATGTACAGTAATCAATAAGTAATCTATATACAGTAATCAATAAGTAATATTAAAAGCATAATCAAAGTCCAGAATAATAAAAGGAAATGGTGGAGTAATAGATTAGAGGTCTGAAGGTAGGTGATATGGGATATGACAGTGATTCTCCCTTTGTTTCTGTAGTTATCCTTTGTTTCTATGCTTATTTCTTCATATATATGCTTTTTTCCTTCTCTCTGTAGTTCTCACTTTGTCTCTATGCTATTATTCTTGTCTCTAAAGTCATAAACTCATTTCCATGCTAATTTCTTTATCCATATAGTTATTTCCTTGTTTTTTTTACTTTATTATGAGGTTCTCTACATTGTTATAATATTCTCTGCATCATTACAGTGCAGTCTACTTTGTCATGGTTCTCTCTAGTTCTTTATGGTGCTCCATACATTGTTATCCTGCTCTCTGAATTGCTAAAATGCTATCTAATTACTTTGATATGGTGCTCAGCACTTTATTATAGTGTTCTCAATATTGTTATACTATTCTCTAAATTGTTGCAGTGCTCTCAGTGTTGGTATTGTTAATATATACATCTTCACCATGAGTCATGACAGTCTTTGTCTTTTATTAACCACATAATTTCATTGTTAATTGTACTTCTCTCATGCATATTAAAACAATTACTTAAAACAAGAGGCAACCTGTGGGCACATGGGTAAGGGTTCTCACAGGTACAGGTGTGGGTCAGCTTCAAAACACCTGAGAGTTACCTGTGCACTTCCTTATTAGAGTGAATAGAAGTGAAATACTAGAGAGACAATAAATATAATCTGTTGTTTAGTGGGGGATAAATTCACTGAGGTAAGGTGAGTTGGATACAGATTTTTATAGGACAGGAAATTGAGTATATTACTTAACAAGAATTAGTTCTGCAACATAAGTTAGGAGGGGCTGGTCCATAAGGTAGATATAAATTTGTGATATAGATGGAGCAGTGGTTCAAGATGGAGAATAGAATATACAAGACTTGGGGATGGGGAGACTCAGTTATAGTGTGAGTGTCAAGTTTGGTACAATGTCAAGTTTTCTTGTGCTATTTGTCAGAAGTAACAAGGATAGAGGGGGTGGATGGAGAGAGAATAGAGGATAATAAGAGCAAAAACTCAGACACAGACACAGACACAGACACAGATGGGGAGGAAACTTGTTAACTACTACCAAGTTACAGAGTGTAATTATAAACAGTATAGTCACTGGTGCTAGTTCTGGGAAGGCAGACAAGGTATGTATACCAATCTCATATCCTCTATTCTGCAGTTGAACTCATACATATATACTGATATCATCATAAATATGATGGAGTGTATATATTCTATATGAGCTTCATCACCAATTCACCCTACTTGATACATACACACCTTGCAGTATGAACAATGCTCCATGCAAGCTTCGAAACCCCAGCTCCATTGTTCATCAGTACCACTACCACAACTATGTCTGCAGCTATACAATCCATGCCTGCCTTATTCCCTTCACAAAGACACTTCTCTATGTCATTACAGTACAAAACTGATGGTCATTCTATTTAGCTTGTTGTGTAGGAATTCACTGTCAGTGATTATCAGAGGAATATCTGCCAAGTCCAGACTCACACATTAGCTTTGCAACAAAACAGAACCTCTTACAAACACATGATGCTCTTGACAGTTCCCTTCTGTATTTGAAACATCCAAGAACCACTATTCAACATTGGTTTGAACACAAATATAAGGAAGTGGAGGTTTTCCTTCTAAGAATGTTCTTGGCAGCATTGTAAATGGGCTTAGTTGAAGGGGTTTAGAGTTAAAAGGGCAAAAAGAGGGTTACTAGGGAGTAATAGCTATGAAACTATGTAAGGGTCATCACTTACTCTTGCTAACAGTCAAGCAAGGGCAAGTCCAGGGGAATATCTGCAGAATACACAAGGTAATTCCAGGCAAAAGGGGGGATGAACACACTTAGTATATTGGCTTGTATACTATAACACTTGTTTGTAACTACTATTTTAATAATACTAAACTCCTTTGAGGTCCTGGAAAGGCTTAGATTACATGGGTTGTTACACTTGAAAGTAAATGGATTGTCATGAATATGCTAAGTTGCACTAATAGTGGAAGAGTTAATACAGGATTGCTTGGTCTACATGAGCAGGTTTGTGAGCTTTATATACTACTGAAAAAGTGGAGTTCTTAGGTACTGTAAAGTTACTGTACAGGTATAATATATGTCTAGATAGAGTAATTAACTATGATGCTGGGATGAGGGATGTGCACATTTCAAGAGGTAAGGTCTGGATAGGAGAACATTGGTCATATCATCTTGAAGGTTGCAGGTGCTGTTATCACCTGTCATACTTGACAGTTCTGTGATTGACAGATATGTGATTGACAGATTGACAGCTGTCAGTTACCTTAGTTACATGGACCTTGGTTGTGTGAGATGTGCAACCAGGACAGTGACCTGCAGGACTGAGAGAGACAATAGAGTCTGAAGTCCAATGTACAGTGAGCAAGTGTTAGATTGAAGTAGTATGTGTACAGCTTACCTGAAGTCCAATGTACAGTGAGCAAGTGGGGATTGCTACTGTAGGACCTCAGGATTATATACTACTAGCTTATCTACCAAAGTCCGAGGGTCTAAGGGTCCAAGGGTCTAAGGGTCCAACCAAGGTCCCAACCCAGGTCCAGTACCTAAGTTTACCTAAGTCTACCTAAGGTTCATTAGTCAGCAGAGAAGTGTCAGATCACTTCTAACATTTTGAACTCCCTTTCTTGGGGCTCACTGAGGAAGACACCTTGGGGGAAATAGTGGCAGCATGTGCTCTTGCAGTGGTGAAAGTAGCCTTGTGGCCAGGTCTGGCACAAATAAAGCAGAGCTTGTTATCCAAGTGACACTTGTGTTCCTCTGGGAGTAACTTGCCATTAGACCTAAGCTTACTGGTCAGGTCAGGAGCCTGAGAGGCAGGATGCCAAGGTTGGCTCCTGTTGGGTCTGTGGGGTGAAGAACCAGAGGAAGTGCTGGGAGAATTGACATGAGCAGCACTAGGGGTTGAAGTTGCCATTCTAGAGGAAAACATTCCCCAGTGCTGATTACTAGCAGCTGGAGGAAAAGTTCTTACAGGCAGAGCAGAAGGTCTCTGGTGCCTCTCCTCAATGGAATGCTCAGTGCTGCATTCCCAGTGATATTGGTTGAAACCCTGGGCCGAAGCCTTCATGGGCTGAAGGGATTCAGGATTCAGATATTCAGAGTTGCACAGCTTCTTTGACAGCTGTCACTTGTCACCTGTCATACTTGACAGTTCTGTGATTGACAGATTGACAGCTGTCTGTTATCTTAGTTACAGGACCTTGGTTGGACTTTGGTAGACACACCCAGTATATAAACACTCTGTAACATGATAGTTGTTAACAAGTTTCCTCTCCATTTTGTGTCTGTGTCTGTATTTGTGTCTGAGCTTTACACTCTTATCCTCCTCTTTGCTCTCAACCACCTTCTTTATTCTTTGTTACTTCTCACACATAGTAGTATTGTGAAGTGAGGGAGGGATTGTCCCAATTCAACAAGATAGCATACTTGTTGAAACTGATCTTGTACAAAGTGATGTGATGGTGGTTTTCCATCTTCATGTGAGATGTGCAACCAGGAAGTGACCTGCAGGACTGAGAGAGACAATAGAGTCTGAAGTCCAATGTACAGTGAGCAAGTATTAGATTGAAGTAGTATTTGTACAGCTTACCTGAAGTCCAATGTACAGTGAGCAAGTGGGGATTGCCACTGTAGGACCTCATGATTATATACTACTAGCTTATCTACCAAAGTCCGAGGGTCTAAGGGTCCAACCAAGGTCTAAGGGTCCAACCAAGGTCCCAACCCAGTTCCAGTACCTAAGTTTACCTAAGTCTACCTAAGGTTCATTAGTCAGCAGAGAAGTGTCAGATCACTTCTAACACCCCCCCATGATCTGAACAGTCTCTAAGTATGTAGTTAAGTAAAGGAAGTAAAAGTGAAAGAATGTGAAAGAAAGTAAATGAATGAATTTAAGGTAAAAGTCCCATGTTCTCTCTACAGAATTCAACCTTTGGAATGGTAAGTGGCTTGGTGAGAATGTCAGCTATTTGCTTTTCAGTTGGAACATGATGCAAGCTGATAGAGCCTTTTTCAACAGTTTCTCTAAGCCAGAAATAACAAAGATCAAGTTGCTTCATGCGCCCATGGTGTTCTGGATTCTTGGTGACAGAGATGGCAGACTGGCTGTCAATGTGAAGAGGACTAGAAGTGGGAATGGGGAAGCCAAATTCCTTCATGATATTCTGCATCCAAAGTATCTCTTTGCCAGCTTCAAGAGCAGCAATGTACTCTGCTTCAGTTGTGGATAAAGTTACTATAGTCTGTAACTTGCTAGACCAGCCAATGGCACCTCCACCAATCAGAGTTACATAACCACCAGTAGAATGACCTGTGTCTTTGCTATCACCATGGGAAGCATCACAATAAGTGAGGAAGAGTTCATCTCCTTTGGCAGCACTATAGGTCAACTTGTAGTCAAGAGTTCCCTTCAAGTATCTGAAGAGATGTTTGACAGCTAACCAGTGTTGCATGCCAGGATTGGAGTTAAATCGACCTAAATACCCAACAGAAAAAGCAATGTCTGGTCTTGTAGTGATGGCAAGATATTGTAGAGATCCTACAGCACTCAGATAAGGGATGGAAGCCATCTCAGAACGTTCCTCAGCTGTTTGAGGACCCATAGACTTGGTCAGAATGAGACCATGATTCATAGGAGTTCCACAAGGTTTGCAATCACTCATGCCATATCTCTCAAGCATATCCAGCACATACTGGCGCTGTGAGAGAGTAATAGAGTGATTGGGACGATCCCTGTCTATCTTAACACCCAGAAGGAAAGAAGTAGGGCCCAAATCTCGAAGTTTGAAGTGGGCAGAAAGCTGCTTGACTGTATCATCAGCAGCAGAAGGAGAAGTTGATGCAATGGTAATGTCATCAATGTAAACAGGCATGATGATCTTAGTATCACCCTTTGAGTAAATATAGACAGAGTGGTCTGAATGAGTTCTGGTGAAGCCCATAGTAGTTAGAACATCCTGAAGCTTCTTTCTCCATTGTCTAGCAGCTTGCTTAAGTCCATAAAGTGATTTCCTAAGTCTGCATACATGATTGGGACCACCTTGATGGAATCCTTCTGGTTGGAGCATGTATATCTCCTCCTCCAAGTCACCATATGTAAAGGCAGATGAGATGTCAACAGAGCGCATAGTCATGTCTTTGATAGCAGACAGAGCAGCTACAAGCCTGAGAGAGGCAGGACGAAATGTTGGTGCAAATATCTCTGTGTAATCATATCCAGGACGTTGTGAGTACCCCTTTGCAACAACTCTAGACTTGTATCGCTCAACAGCCCCAGTAGGAGTTGGCTTGATCTTGAATACCCATCTAGAGCCTATAGCCTTCTTTCCTGGAGGCAATTCCACAATATCCCAAGTTCCATTTCGCATTAATGACATGATTTCATCATTGCAAGCTTCCTGCCATTGTTGTGCATCAGGGGCTTTCATGGCAAGCTTGTAGTTCTTGGGATCAACTCCTGTTGATGCAGCTCCAGCAAATTGAACCTCCAGATACCCCCCCAGATCATCTTCACTGCTATTATCCTCAAATGGATTAGGCTCCTGAATATCCTCATCTGGGTCATCAGGTAGAGGAGCAGGTGAAGAAGGCACTCTGCCTTTTCCCATTACTTTCCACCACTCACCAGGAGGTCTAACTTCCCTTCTGGGACGTCTCTGAGCTAGTGGAGGAGTAACAGGTAGAGCAGGAGGAGCAGGAGGTGGTAGTGAAGGGGTGGGAGTTGAGGTTGGTGTGGCAGTAGGAGATGATATTGGAGTCGTAGGTGGACTAGTTGGAGAGCTAGAACGATTTGGAGGTGATATGGAAACATCAGTAAAGGGAATGGATGAGTCTGTAGATTCATAGACAGCAGGCTCTGGAGAAGATATAATGTGAGGTGGAATTGGAAATGTTGGCTTGGATAGACCAGGAAAGAGCCTTTCATCAAATTCAGCTCTTTCTGAGATAACAGTCTTCTTGGTGGTTGGATTGTAGAATTTCCAAGCCTTGTACCCAGCTGGGTAACCAATGAAGACGCATTTCTGCATATGTGGCTGAAGGGACTTTCTCTGCTCTTTGTGCACAAAGACATAAGCAGTACAACCCCAGACTCGCAGATTGCTAAGGTTAGGTTTCTGGCCATGCCATGCCTCATAGGGTGTCTTGTCAGGCAGAGAAGAAGTGGGAAGACGATTCCACACATAAACCATAGAAGATAGGCATTCACTCCAAAATGATGGAGGGAGATGAGACTCATTGAGCATAGCTGCAACATCATCAGCCATAGTGCAATTTGCACGCTCTGCAACTCCATTTTGCTGAGGTCTGGCAGGAGCAGTATGTCTCCTTACAATCCCACATCTATCTGTAAACTTGATGAATGCATTAGACATGTATTCACCTCCCTTGTCATCCTGTAAAGCTTTAATCTTTCTCCCCAAGTTGGTTCTCAACCAATGACTTGTAACTCCTGAAAGCATCAAATGCACCACTCTTCTTCTTCAAGAAGGCAACACAACGATATCTGGTGTAATCATCAATGAATGTGATCCAGTATCTATAGCCAGATGGAGTCTGAGTAGGCAAAGGGCCATGGAGGTCAGAATGAATGAGCTCTAAGGGGGCAGAAGTGCGAGATTCAGATGAAGGGAATGGATTAGAATGCATCTTGCCAGCTAAGCAAGGTTCACAAATAGGGTCAGGCTTCTCCTTGGACTTGATGACAATCCCTGTAGCCATGTCTTCAGATATAAGTTTCTGAATGTCTGCATAATTATGGTGTGCAAGACGACGATGCCATAGCTGTAAATCCATGGGGCAAGTTGAAGAAATGTTGGCTACTTCAGAAACAGCAGAAAGGGCTTCTGTCTCTCCATCCAAGTATGCATTATTGTTGGCAGTGATGGAAGCAGAGAATATAAGACTTCCATTCTTGCTGAAATCAACATACTGTGATCCAGCAGTCATAATGATGCCCTTGCAACGAGTTAAGTAGAGACAGGAGAGTAGATTGTTTCTGAGCTGGGGTACATGCAGGACTCTGGTGAATTCTATAGATCTGGATACCTTTCCTCTAATCACTGGGTGAAAGACCACAGTGCCCACTCCTTGGGAATAAATGATTTTCCCATCAGCTAACTTGATTGGAACCTTCTTGGGTGCATAATTGCGAACCCAATGACGATGGGGTGTCATATGACAAGATGCCCCTGTATCTGTGTTCCAATCAAAGTCTGCATCAAGTTGGAGTGGGTAGGAAGGATCTGAGGATCCAGAGAACAGTACTTGCATTTCCAGCAAATTCAGTAGTATCTCCATTGAAATCTGAATCAAATGTGACATCAGCAGAGGCAGTAGTAACTTGTGAAGTGGAGGATTGTGCTATGGAAGCAGTGGAAGATGGAGAAGGCTGTGGAGAACCAGTGGAAGATGGCAGACTAGATGAAGATATGCCAGGAGAGGTGCTTTTGAATGAAGTGGAACCTGGAATGGAAGACCTAGTGGTAGCCTGCTTATGAGCCTGTGATCTTGCTCTTTTGAATCTGTAGCAGTTGGATAGAGCGTGACCAACTCGAGTGCAGAATTCACAAGTAATAGGCATGGTGTCACCAATGTCCAGATGTGAGGAGACAAAGCAGGTGATCTAGAATAACAAGACCAAAGGAATGTGATTTGAAATGCACTGTGGGTAATGACCCAGACAGCACTCTGAATGGATGTGCAGAGGAGAAAGACCAGAGTGTGGTAGGAACTGCACTGTCGGTAAAATCCCAGACAGCACAAGTAGAAGGAAGGTGATAAGTTGTAGTGGAACTACCAGAACAACTGGGTAAAAAGAATGTGGAGTGGAGGTTGATTTAACAAGCAAGCAGTTAAAGCTCAGGGCCCATAACCTGTGAGATGTACAACCAGGGCAGTGACCTGCAGGACTGAGAGAGACACAATAGGGTCTGAAGTCCAATGTACAGTGAGCAAGTGGGGATTGCCACTGTAGGACCTCAGGATTATATACTACTTGCTTATCTACCAAAGTCCAAGGGTCCAAGGGTCCAACCAAGGTCCCAACCCAGGTCCAGCACCTAAGTTTACCTAAGTCTACCTAAGGTTCATTAGTCAGCAGAGAAGTGTCAGATCACTTCTAACACAGAAGTGCGAGATTCAGATGAAGGGAATGGATTAGAATGCATCTTGTCAGCTAAGCAAGGTTCACAAATAGGGTCAGGCTTCTCCTTGGACTTAATGACAATCCTGTTAGTGTTAGATATTCAGGGTTGCACAGCTTCTTTGACAGCTGTCACTTGTCACCTGTCATACTTGACAGTTCTGTGATTGACAGATATGTGATTGACAGATTGACAGCTGTCAGTTACCTTAGTTACATGGCTGTGCTTTCTTGTATATATAAACCCCTTGTACTTTGGTAGTTGATAACAAGTTTCCTCCCCATCTTGTGTCTGTGTTAGTGTTTGTGTCTGAGTTATCTGCTCCCTCTATCACCTTCCTTGCTCTTATTATTCTCTATTCTCTCTCCATCCACCCCTTCTATTCTTGTTACTTCTGACAGGTTATGGGCCCCGCCTTTTAATCTTTGCCACAACATATCACCACTGCTATTCACAATCCTACATCACATCATTCTTTCCATTGTCTGTTTTGGTTATTCCATTTCAGTTTCAACCCCACCATCAATCTTTTTATTTCCAGTCATCATTCACCATGTCTCTCCACAATGCTTCTGAACTTATGGCCAATATTCCCATCCTCACTTCCAACAACTGGCACTTATGGGTCAAAAAGATGAACATGTTCTTTTTAGGTGCAGGTATTACAGGGGTCTCCTCTGGGTCTCCTCCTAAAGATCCCAAGGAATTGAAACAGTGGAAAGCTGTTGACAGGCAACTGGTTGCCTATATCTATGCCAAGATTCATGATGAATACCAGTACCTTGTAGAGGATCTGGTGTCTGGCAGGGAAGCTTGGGCCACACTTAAGGGCCATTTTGAGAAGTCTACTGTTGGTACCAGGATGCAGTACAGGAAGGAGTTCTACAGTGTTCACCATGACATTACCAAGCCTATTGATTTCTACATTCAGTCTGTTGTTGCAGCTTCCAAGAAGCTTACTGGTCTTGGCTGCAAGATTGATAATGACACAGAAGTTGTTGATGTCATTCTTATGAATTTGGATGAATCCTTCCATTCCACTAGGATTGCCATTCTTGCTAGGAAGGAGGAACTTACTTTGGAGGAGTTGAAGGTTCTACTCCAGTCTGCCACTTCTGCAGATGTGGATCACACTTCCACTTCTCTTGCCCCCATTTCTGGACTTGCTGCTTCTGTTCAGAGGAAGCATGCTTTTGGTGGATTTACAGGTTCTGGTCATGATCATTCAGGTTTTGGTCATGGTCATTCAGGTTCTGGTCAAGGTCATTCAGGTGTTAGATCTCAGGGACATACAGAGTCATCAAGATTAGGTGGGAGTCCTACTCCAGTGGATTCCAAGGGTTTTAGATGGTGCAATCCCACAAATGAGGGTGCTTGTCATAGGTGTGGAAGGACTGGTCACATTGCTGCTAGGTGCATGTATGACATGCCTCAGGAAGTCAAGGATTGGATTATGTCCAACTCTTCTCATAATAGATCCATGCAGCAGGCCAACTCTGCTTATCATTTCCTCTCTTCCCCCATTCACTCTCCAAGTAATTCTCCACCTCCCTCTCCCTATATTTCTGCCTCTGCTGCTAGAACTCAGTATGGACCTTCTTCTCATATTGTTCTTTGATGGACTTTGGTTTCTATGGACTTGTGTTGGATTAGGTGGGAGTTTGGTTGTACTAGCTGTGCAAGGTGGGAGTGTTAGATATTCAGGGTTGCACAGCTTCTTTGACAGCTGTCACTTGTCACCTGTCATACTTGACAGTTCTGTGATTGACAGATATGTGATTGACAGATTGACAGCTGTCAGTTACCTTAGTTACATAGACCTTGGTTGGGACTTTGGTAGACAGCCTCTATATATATACACTCTGTAACTTGGTAGTAGTTAACAAGTTTCCTCCCCATCTTGTGTCTGTGTCAGTGTTTGTGTCTGAGTTATTTGCTCTCTTATTACCCTCCTTGCTTCTTTATTACTCTCTATCCTCACAACCACCCTCCTTTATTCTTGTTACTTCTGACAAATATAAGCAGCAAGCCACAGAGCTGAAGGTTGGAGCTCAAATACTTTGACGTAGTTGAGTGTGGTTGTCCAGCTTTCCATAGTACTCTGAGTCCACTCCATCACTCCACCCACTAGCTGTCTCACTCTGGGGAATAGTCACTGGTGCAGCCAACTCAGCCTATGTGTGCTGTCAACCTGGGTATTATATCATTTAGCAAATAGCTGTAAGTGAAACTCTGAAACCAAGATTGTAATATCTAACCAAGCTAGTGGAAGCTAGGGCTGCCAACCATAACCATGTAAAATGGTTACAGTATGGTTACAGACATCATGGGTACTGGTACCATCTGAGACCTGGAGAGAACTCAGCATGGGATGGGTTCAGTGCAGTTATCACCTGTCAGTACTCATATTGTGGTACCATTACATGGCTATCAATATGGCTTACATTTACTGCTGTTCATACTAGTGATGTCGATGTTTGGTTCTGAACTTTGGTTCGAACTCGAACCTCTGCCAAACTGAATGCAAGTTCAGTTTGAAGTTCGACCATTTCGGTAGAACCGAACCCTTTGTTCGGTTTTTGGTTCTTCAAATGCCTAAAATTTCTGAACAGGTTCAAACAGGTCTGAACCCATTCAAACGTGAGGTGACACAGGTTAATTTTCTGTTGATTTGGTTGAAATATTCATTGTTAGACATTGTAAAGTGTTATAAATATGTTGTAAAGGCTATAGTAAAGTGTTGTAAATACAGTGTAATGGTTATAGTAAAGTGCTGCAAATATTGATTTATTTGGCAGTACCTTTAGATCTATCTTCAATCTTGATCTTACTGCACAGCATATATGTTCCCCGAGTCCCAAGTCCCAACTTTGATCTTTGCTGTCATTGGCATGTTCATCATTCAAACTTCGCACAAGTACTTTCAGAAATGGTGTTGGTATCCCCAGGGCCCATTCTCGACTCTAACCGCTGCAATAGAACAATGACAACCTCCTTGCGATGGCCTCTCAATGTTATGCGACGGCAACTCATGCATAATGTTAATCCTCAGGTGGATCAATGTGGTGGACTGACTGGTCCGACACTATATGACCTCATCTGCGACGGCAACTCGTATTTAACATTAATCCCCTTCCACTCTGGTAAATTTTCTCTTTCTCTCTGACAGTGTCCCATATGTGCTTACTACAGGTGTTATTGGTAAGAAATACATTCTGAAATGTATATAAAGCTTGCACTCAAGCTTGCTTCAACCTCAACTCAAACTTCATCACAAAAGCATTCTCATCGCTATAATTATACGGTATGCGACTTAAATTATTCTTACTTTTCTGATACTAACATGTCATCGACTTTAGTTTTTATAAACATGTCTTCTCGTTCTTCCAATCCCCACTTCTCCAACAGCTCAGCCCCCACTCCAGCAACTCGGTTCCTAGCTCTGCTAGTGTCTCTGATGCTGGATGCACGGTACATGCTGATGGGACATTGAAGGATGCATCAGAGATTCAGTTTTTCCACGACAAGGATGACAACCTCCCAATGGCGATTGCCTCCCCTTCAGCATCGGAAGGCTCTGCAACTGAAGCCTCAACTCAGAAAGGAAAGGCTCCGCCTTCCAAAATACGTACATCTACGCGCACTTCGAAGCCTTTGATGCATGTTCACGAGGCTGCAGAATCTGCAGTGACCACGAAAAAGCCATCGAAGAAGAAGCGTCCTGCATCTGGAAGCCCCAAGTCATCGTGTCAGCCTCCCAAGAAGTCCTCTGTTGCTGTTACCGCTACAAGTGGTGATGAAACAGAGCAAATGGACACTGAGAAGGAAGTGAGTGAGCCGGAAACTGAGAAGGAAACAAGTGAACCGGATAACTCGGACCTTACCTATGAGAGGCTGAAGGAAATGGGTGACAATGATCATGCAGTATGAAGTTCTATTTTTTTTGTCTGCTAACCAGTGCTGAATTGTCTATTGTTCATTTAGGCTAGCATTCCTCGTAGTAAGGAGGAATCAATGGCTGACATTCGCTTGGTATTTCACCATGACAAGACATACAGAAATCCTCACACCAATAAAACTGTTGATGGCCATTGGTGTATGCTTTGTCTGTGAGTATTTCATTTCAATTTATATTTCCTTGTATTAATGAGTCTTATAGTGATAAAACCCCTAATAATCCGAAGTGTTTCCTTACTGGAAGCACCAGTACTCTACGTACACACATTGCAAGGTATGTTTATTTTTGTATAGGGATTCCATGATCTAACATTGTCTTAACTGTAGACGACATGCTGAGAAGTATCTAGAGCTTTGTGAAAAGTTTGGCATAGAGCCCAATGCTCATGCTTTATCAAAACTTACTTCGGCAGCAAGTGAAAGGTAAGCTACATATACATATAGATATCCTATTATTCTCATTGTGTGGAATAGCAAGTCACAGGGCACACTTGACGCTGCAATAATTTGAGCACCTAAGCCCCCTGCCTTCTCACAGAATGGGTTGTTCGATCATATCATCAAAATGATTGTATGTGAAGATGAAGTACATTAACATTATCAGTAGTAATTTATTATTTACATTACTTATTCATTCTGAAGGCCTTTCAACTGATTGATAGAGGCAGCTTTCAATGCCTCATTCAATACTATTGCCCCTCTGTATCTGAAGGTGATATCCCTTATCATAATACGTTGCGAACCGAGATTTTGAGATGAGAATCTATTGCTATGGATATTGTTAGGGATATTGTTAATAGTATTCCTAGCAAGACCTCACTTACATTCAATTTATGGACGTCTGCAACTGGTGATCCCCACATATCAATTACAGGACACTACATCTACTCGCCACCAGATCGACCAAATGACTGGGAGCTTTGTGATGAACAGCTTGCCTTTGAAACCATTGAGGGTTGTCACAATGGTGTGAATATTGCCGGTGTCCTCTTGTACACTATAAACCGGTATAATCTTCATGGAAAGGTGTGTTCTTTTTATTATTTGTGAGCTTTGTTTCATTCTAAACGTTGTACATACAGCTTGGATGGATTACAAGTGATGGGGCATCAGTTAACAGGACAACAATTCGAGAGCTCAAGAAGCTACTTACTGTTAGTGACATTGAGTGGACTGCAAAAGAACACGATATTCTGTGTGTACTCTCTTAAATTTATTGGTTAATGAGGGCTTACTTGTTCTATAGATGTATGGAACACACCATTCACCTATCTGCAAAACACTTCGTTCAGGCTGTTGCCCCCTCATCTCCAAGCAATTTTAACAAAAAGATTAAGGCAGCACTGAGGAAGTCAAGTCATTGTGATGGCAGTCTTGATCTAGATGAACTAGACAAGGAACTTGCTGACATCGATCTTGAGGCGGAAAATGAAGAAGAGGGTCCAGTGGAGGGTGAAAGCGATGCTGAGGGTGTGAATGAAGTCGACAGTGATGACGATTTTACTTTCCTTCCTGGTGACTTGCTTGGAAAAGCGTTGGCTTTAGTGAAGCAGGTATGTTAGTTATATTTAATAGTAACTGCTTACCCAATTCTAAATTCGCTTTTCAGATTCGTAAATCTCCTCAAGCTCGAGCTTACTTTAAGTTGACATGTTCTCAAGTTGATATCAAGCCTTTGGAACTTTTGCTTTGGATTCGTACACGATGGGCATCACTCTACAAATTCTTAGAACACTTCACCTTCCTTCGAAAAGTAAGTATTTATTACAGCCATGAGCAAGCAACCATTCTTATATTATATTAGGGTATAGATCAATTTGTTCTCCTCACAGATGAAAGCGAGGAAGTTCCAGATCTTCCAAAAGACTGTTTGTATTCTGATTACAAACTCTCAAAGATGGATTGGAAACAACTTGATGTCATGAAGGAAGTACTACATGTAAGTGTTAATTCAATTGTGGCTCAACAATGTCATGCCATTTAATTCAACGTCACTAATTAAATTGACTCCAGGAGCCTGCCTATTTGCAGCAGACCTTCTCAAAAGTATGCTCACCCACCATCTGGCGCATTATACCCAGCCTTGAGTACCTCATTTGGCTCTGGGAGTCCATGATTGCCCATTCGAAGTTCAGCGAAGTCAAACCAGCATTACAGCAAGGCATTCACAATCTTCGGAAGTGGTATCATCGTGTAGAGAATACCTCAACAGCCTACTTTATCTGTCTCAGTACGTTGTTTTTATTTATAATTGCATAACTAGAATTCTTATAGTTTCATTCTCAAGTTCTTGACCCAAAAATAAAGAACGTATACTTCCGCCACCGCTGGAGGAATTCAGAGTACCAGGAAGGAATGTGAAGACTTGAGGCTGTTGTAAGTGATGTGTTCCAGGTTTTACACCAGTTGCATTTACTAAAGTTCTTACTGCAGTTTGACGAATATTACAAGCCTCCAGATGACTTTAGTGTGGGGCCAGGAACTCATTGTATGTTCTTTTATTCACATCTTATGCTTCTGCAGTCACTTACTTGGTTACATTTCTCAGCTCGAAAGACCAAATCTTCTTGCAAAGTCGATACATCAAACATTTACGGCAGCTCATATCTTCTTGACACTGTACAATCATATCAAAAAGAAGAGATGGCACTGTCAAATCCTCGTGCTGAGCTAGAACAGTACCTATCTTCTGGTCTCAAACCGAAAGAACTTGTAGATGTTGTTGGTTGGTGGGGTGTAAGTTATTCTTTTATTTTTACTTTGCTATTCTCACTGGTATTTTTAGCATCAAAGCGACAGGAAGTATCCTACACTCAAACATATGGCGCACGACTATCTTGCAATCCAAGGTTCTGCTACTCCTTCTGAAAGGGCGTTCAGTAGCAGTGGTATTACAGATGTTGCTCGTCGTAATTACCTTACACCAGAAATATTTGGTGCTCTTCAAATTCTTAAAAGTGCCTATCAAAATGGGCACATTTCCGCTTCTGAGCAAGCAGCCGAGCATCTCGAGTCACTTATTGCAGAGCTATATGGAGATGGATTGGGTCAGAATGATCATGACAGTGAGGAAACCGAGGTAGAGATAGAGCTGGAACTCCCAGATTCAGAGGAAATGTAACTATTCATCTTATTCATTTAATAATATCTCACTTGTCATTCTCACAATATAAAAGTTAACTTTTATTTGCGTTTGCACTTACATTAGTTCTCGTACTATACAACTTGGATTTGTTTTTAGTGGTCTATTTACTAAGTTCAGTTCATGGTTTGAACTTTTATTGAACCTGAACTGGACTTATCTGAACCTGAACTGGAAGTTCAGTCCACAGTTCAGAGAATTCCACTGAACCGAACCTAAAGTTCAGTTCTGGGTTCAGAGAAATAGGTCTCTGAACCGGACTGAACTGGACTTTGACATCACTAGTTCATACTCCATGATTTAAGTAAATAGCATATAACAAATCAACAAACCTTTGGCTGTCAATGACTGTTATCTCCAGATAGAACACTATCAGATCTAGCCATACACACATCAATGCATTATTCATGTTTGCTCTTCCCCCTCTCTCACCCTCTCCCACTGGTTCCCTCCAACACTGACATTTCCACATTGCCCCAAATGCTGCAATTATGCATGAGGAACTTGAGATCATTGGTATTGTGCACTACCAAGAGCCACTGAATACTGCAATTTGCCTTACCAACAGCCATGTCATTGCCCCAAGCCTCTCTCAAGTTTTTGTTCTTCAAAATTTTCTCTTGATTCATTTCCACCCTCTTTGTTTCATACCATACCATTTACTCTACCCAAATCTTCAATCTCAAGATATTTAATCTCCATTTCACCAACTGTTCCTCATTAAGTAATGTCTTTATTCTAAATTTCTATATAACCCATGTACACACTCCCCCACAACTCAGTGAATTTCTCCTGCCCTCTGTGAAGTTCTGAGCTATTGTTTGAGCCTTCTTGTTGATCTTTTCATGCTCCTCTCACATTCTACCATTCCATTCTTGAAGATTTGTCAAGTCTTCACATTTTAAACATCACTTCAAAGTTTTATTCCATGTTACATTCTCAACTTCACATTAAAGCTGCTAATCACCCCTTCAATTACCTTAGGACTCAGTTGAATGAATGTTTGACAACTTGCAATATATTTCTTTGTTTTAGGGCCTAACACAACTTTTACCCTTACACCAAAGAGCTGCTTCACTACTATGTCTGCTTCTCGTCTGTCTACTGCACAGCCCTCCAGTGCAAATGATACTGCAGTGCTGGCCTTGAAAATCTGAATCCTAGTATGTAATTTATTTCCTATTTCTCACCAGTCTGAAAGCTTACCAATATGTATGGTTAATCTAGATTACACTGGTTGTCATTTAACACTGTCTTTATGGCTAAAATTTATTGATTTTAACCATGAAACCATTTATGGCCATGTTTTAACCTGTCCTGTACTGTTGACACTTCTAAAAATCACTACACAGGACAGTTACAACTGAAACCCATACCATCAACAGTTTTGTAAAGACAGGCCATAACCCATCACAGCACAGTTGGCAGCCCTAGTGGAAGCCAGTGCCAGACACTGGAGCTCAAATTATAATCAATGCATTTAAGCATGGTCATTAGACTTTCCATACATTACAGGTATATTCCATGCAAACAAATAGATTGAACTAAGCTCTTCCAATTAAAACAACTTTATTCTCTCATGTACAACCCCCCAGGTATATCTCTGTTTTGCATCCATCATCAACTGCAAACTCCTGCTTTCTGCTGGAACACCCATAGCATCCAAAAGTCGTTCAGCACTCTCAGGAATAAAAGGTTGCATGCATGTGCCCACTACATGGAGTGCATCAAGCATTGAAAGGTAGGTCGCTCGTACAAGAGAAGGTGGACAAGATGGTGACCATGGCTCAAGACATGTGAATGATTTATTTGCCTGAGCAGTACAAGGTTTAGTTGGCAAAGATATAAACGGCATGATAAATAACTGGACAGATATGCTCACCTGCCTCAAAACATTGCCCAACTCCTCGGCCGCATCCGCAATTTCAAAGTTATCAAGAAGGTGTATAACTTTTCCAGGAAGCATGTCTGTAACCTCTCGAATAACTTTGATTTCAGGGTGGAGCTCAGCATCAGTATAAGTTGCGCAGTCCGCGTTGTCCAATGTCGTGCTTCCATCCATTGCTGATTGCGAAAGAGCAATATCGGATATCTTCGGTGACGTGACACGTAAATAGAGATTCCCCATAAGAGACATGAGCTCTCGGAAGAACTTGTTCAGCTCATCATGATTCCAGTCTGGATAAGCATCTGACTAAGGCAACCGCAACCGTAGTGGAAAAGAAAGTTAAATTGCTCACCTACATTTTCCCTCGCCCGTCCACCTACCCGCGCGATATACCATCGCACTGCATCAACTCCACCACTCTCTTTTCTGTCCATGGCAGCAAACGGGTCTGCAACATTCCCCCAGCTTTTGCTCATCTTTTTCTGTGCTACTGTCCAATGTGCATGTGCATAAAGTTTGCGTTGTAATGGCAACCCGAGAGCTAGAAGAAACGACGGCAGATGAAGTGCATGGAACCTGAATTATACCTATAATCAGCAAAAGGAAGCGGTGGGAAAGCTAAAGAATTAAACTTGAGTATATCTTTTCCAATGACCTGAACATCGACGGGCCAACCGTGTTTTTCTGCATCAAAAGGAGAGAAGGGGTATTTGATCCCAGAGAGATAAATTAATAGTGCATCAAACCACACGTATACAGTTTGTGTCTCATCGCCTGGTACCGGTACACCCCACCCGAGTCTCGACTTTGGTCTCGATACACTCAAGTCTGCCAATCCGCCTTCTAACTCTTCGATCAGTTTATCCCTATAGATAGGAGGGAAAACGGCGCGTGGATTTCCCTTGTAGTAATCGAGAAGACGGTCTCGAAAGGAAGAAAGCCGGAACATGTAATTCTCTTCTTCACACCATTCAACTGGGTTTCCCGTTTCGATTGCGATGGGGGAAGATGATGACAAGTCAGAAGACGGATCAGGTTGTGATATCTGAGAAGGGGTATAGAAGCATTCGTCAGTGACAGAATACCAGCCAGCATAGAAACCCTTGTATATGAGGTCCTGCGACGCCAGTTCGCGCTGGAGCAGCTTGAGTTAGTGAAGGGTGGGGTAAGGATGACCTAATACTGCATACCCAAACATGCTGAACGGTCTTGTAGTGATTTGGATCGGTTGTTCTCATAAATACGGTTCTCGACACATTAGCTCTATCGGCTAATTGCTGCAGCAGAATATAAGAAAAGGTGTGGGGTGGCAGAATAAACGATATTCACACGGAACTGTTCGCTGAGGACATCGCAGAATTCTTTCTCGGGAATGCCCTTTGCGCGTGCCGCCTTCTGTATCTTCAGGCCATGTTCATCTGTGCCGGTGAGAAAGTGGACGGGACGGTGGGGGTGTCGGATACGCTGATAGCGAGCAAGAATATCGGCTGTTATAAGGGTATGGAGGTGACCGACATGGGGTGCTGAAGGGGTGACGGGAGTTAGGGAGTGAAAGGGGAGAGGGGATGGATTGCGTACAAGAGTTGGGGTAGAAGATGGGTGTGGTGATGTAGTATGGCTTTTCTTCTGGGATGTTGGGGGTGGTGGCTATGGCGCGTCGTTGGAGTAGAGAATAGGGGAGTGTTGGAAAGCGGAGAGGCAGACGAAGAATAGGCATGGAATGGAGGAGAGGGAGAGGGAGAGGACGGGACGAGTAAATAAATAAATAAATAA
Source organism: Cyathus striatus (assembly GCA_025738555.1). NCBI lineage: Eukaryota > Fungi > Basidiomycota > Agaricomycetes > Agaricales > Nidulariaceae > Cyathus > Cyathus striatus. The sequence goes on from JAOVFP010000020.1 coordinate 674,736, forward strand.
AAATAGAAATACGGATCCAGACTACGGCCGAAAACCGGAAAGAAGGGAGCATGTGATTGGAGGATCGGGATGTCGGTTGCGGGAAGGTATTCCGTCGTTGCCGTGATTGTGGGGTGAGTGGGTCGCCCACTGGCTCAGAGTTGGTCTGGAGTCATCACTCACCTCGACATCCCTTTAAATTTATGCACCGCGCACTCGTCCCTCCCACCACATCCGCTGCTCTCTCTCTTTCTCCCATCTCCTCCCTCTCTCCCTCTCTCTCTTCCCCTCCTTAATCATGTCTGCTGGCTTCCGCATATCCCCTGCCCTCTGGGACAAGATACACCATTTCGCCTCTTTCCCTCAGAACTGCGGTATGTCCTCCCACTTTCCTATCTACCCCTCCTCTCATCCATCACTCCAGTCTCCCTCCAGCAGATGGTCCGCTTTGGCCAGAATCCCAGTCCCGGCACCCTTCTCAAAGCAAGTCACTTTCTTTCAGGTAGGCAGTCCCTCCCAACCCCTTAATACGCTCTCTACCCAGCTGACAGACATACATATTGAGCAGATGAGCTGCCTGTGCGCTTGGCACATCGCGTAAAAGAGCTCGATGAACTGCCCCACAATCTCAGCGCAATGCCCTCCATCAAGAAGGTCAAAAACTGGTATGCTCAGTCTTTCGAGGTATGTGTCGCCCTCGCTCGTGTAACGCTATCGTGCTCACTTGCAGCTATCTTTTTTCAGGAGCTCATCACCTTTCCCGTCAACCGCAAGTACGTTGTCCCTCGCTCGTTGCTTAGCACCGCCTTACACTGATCCCCATCCGCGTAGGCACTACTCTTGCACCAATGATGCCTGGCCCCCAGAAGTCAAGGATTATAATAAGCGATTCACGAAGATGCTCGAGCACATCAAGAGCCGACACGATCCCACCGTAACCACCGTGGCCCAGGGTGTCCTCGAATGGAAGCGTAGTCAGAATGCGCGACAAATTGGTCTTGACATACAGGCATGGTTGGATCGCTTCTATATGTCACGCATTGGTATCCGCTTCTTGATCGGTCAACGTATGCCCCATCCATGTGCTGTATATCCCATGTCTTTCATTGACCTCGTCCCAACTTTGTAGATGTTGCCCTGAACACACAACAAGCACACGAGGACTATGTCGGCATCATCTGCACAAAAGCCGTGCGTATTTACCCATCTTATCCCCATCTCTATCTCCCAAATACTAATTTACTCCCGCACCTGTCGCCAGAACATTCACGATATCGTGCAGGAAGCTATTGAAAATGCACGCTTTGTCTGCGAAGAGCACTATGCCATGTTCAAGGGGCCCCCTGTGCAACTGATATGCCCCCGTGATCTCACGTTTGCCTATGTTCCAGGTCATCTTTCACATATCTGCTTTGAACTCCTCAAGAACTCCTTGCGTGCCGTGGTGGAACGGTTTGGTGTTGACAAGGAAGATCATTTCCCCCCTATAAAAGTTATTGTTGTCGAAGGAAAGGAGGACATTACCATCAAGATTTCGGATGAGGGAGGGGGCATCCCGCGAAGTGCAATCCCATTGATTTGGACATATATGTATACGACAATGGAAAGTCAGGGCTTGGACCAGAATTTTCAAGCGTCAGATTTCAAGGCTCCCATGGCAGGATTTGGTTATGGTCTACCCTTATCACGTTTGGTGAGCTTTCCCGTCATTCAAATTCATACTGGTAATGTTAATATGGTTGTTAGTACGCAAGATATTTCGGAGGTGACCTGCGACTTATTTCAATGGACGGGTTTGGGACCGACGTTTATATCCATCTCAACCGACTTTCGAGTAGCCGCGAACCTTTGCCATAACAGGATTCCGGAACGATATCAATAACCACGCATACCTACTTATTTGTAACACACCCTCACATTCTAACATCATTTGTAGTTCTATTAATCTGTGCATTTATATTTTTAAAGACTGGCGCAAAACACCTCTATGTGGTGTCCCTCGTGTATGCGGTGTGAATAAGACCTACATGATACAAAGAATAAAGAAATTGTACGACCGCAGATGCAACGCAAAAATAAAATCGAAATACAGGATCATGTATGGGTCAGCTGGAATAGATAGTACAATACACATGAGACATGTAGCAAGAAATCCCGTAGTTGTCCGTTATCCAGGATCATATGTAGTAGAAGAGCGAACACGATTAACTGCATAAAAAAAAGGCAATGAGTTTGGCTACAACAAAGAGAAGCATATCAATCGACCTCAAAGAGGCGTGCTATCAATAGCATGCCATGGCCTTTTCAGAGACGATCCGTTCATTACCGGAGGGTTCCCGTGATATATCCGCTGTCCTGAATGGCCATGTTGCGCATATGAGACAGAGCTAGGATGTGTATGGGACCATTCCGAAGTGGCATGAGGGGGCAGACCCCCGTGTTGCATACCCATAGGTACTGTATTCATCGGTAAGTCCTGTCCTGGAGGTCGATGAGCCCGCATAGTGCTGCGATCTAATGATGCCGTTTCCGGTTGTGCAGGAGTGGCCGGAGCGGCAAAATGTGAAGGTAGGGCAGGATGTCCTCCAGGATATAAGGGTTGAGATTGGTTAGTTGAAGATACTTGATCTCTGAGATTGAGGGATGGCCCAGGAGCCTGACAAGAGAGGTCATCATGTATTTGTGATTCCAGCAAGGCAATCTCATCGAGAAGTCTCTGGTTTGCATATTTCAGTTGTTGTAATTCATATTGCCAGCTGGATCCACGACTGATCTCCAGCTCTTCAAACACATTCGCGCTAAGAGGATGCGCCAAAGAAACAGGTGGGGTGAGTGAAATTGCGGATGAAAGAGAAGATGTCATATGAGATGTTCCGGGTGACGAAACTGCATCAAATAGCTTGACCTGAAATATGAAAGGCGCCGGAGAAATGCCTTCTGGACTACGGCTAGAAACCTTAGCCAGAGGATCGTGTATAGGCATGTAAACAACGAAAAGCACATCTGCAACACTTCCATCCTTCCTTCGCAGCCTGCAGCGGATTTGTCTGGGCCTCGATACTTCTTGCGTTCCAATGTGAAGGCCCATAAGAGATATCTCATCCTCTAGACCAGTATCGTCGACGAGGATGGTAGAAACAAGCCGTCCAACTAAGTCACCCGGCAACCACCCTAAAACATCTTGCACAGCTTCTCCTAGCATGAAAAATGTCGCCGTGCCGTTAATCTTCCTCCACCACTTATCATTCCCCAGAACTCCGATGCCAAGTCCGAGATCGCCTCGTCTCCGTTTTCGTCAGTCAGTCGTGAGGCACGTACAGATTTTGTGAGGCCTCCACCCATTCTAACGGCCTCCCACATCAATTTTGGCATTTCCTTTGCTCTACCACTCAGAATGATTGCCTTTCGGCCCTTTCCGGGTTCGACATGTAGGCGGCCTCTACATTCCACCCAGACATAAGTACCTGCCTTGCTGCGTGCACGGAATAACATGTCCACCGATCTGGGGGCTGTCTGCACTTGCATAGGGCCTCCCTCGGCACCTGGTGTCGTCGCTGCCATTCCAGTAGCACTACTCTCTTTTAATTCCCTCATCAACGGAACAACATCCTCGGGATGACTGAAGTCGGAAATGCTCTTTCCAACCATCTCGTCAGGTTCATAACCAAGAACCCTCCGTACACTAGGTGCAACGTAGAGAAAGTTTCCTTTAAGTGACACCACGTGAATGAAGTCAGGGCAAGCCTCGAGGAGTAGAAGGTGCAACGTCTGATTTGGTCCGCCACCGATGGATAGTTCATTACTTTCTGGGGACGCGGCTGGGGATAAAGGCATCGGATTGGTAGTACTAGTTGATATTGGAATAGATTTGACGAATCCTGAACTACTAAGAAGTCTTTTGAGCTCCTTAGCCATGACTGCAGTTGGGGCACTGTGAGACTTTCTATCCTTTGTAGCAACAACTGCGCCTGCCGTTCCGAGTCCAGGAACAAGAAGTCCACCATGGTGTAGTTGACCAGGGTTCCCAGTGCCTCCCAGAGCAGCCTGAGAAGTCGAGTAATTCATAGCATAGCTTCCGTCTCGAAGCTTCTCTAAAATGACGTTAGGTTGCTCTGTAAGATCCACCTGGAAGCCAACGTGGTACACCACATCGCTCTCTTCGTGAGGGGATCCCGACACGCCACCTGTTACAGGGATGACGGTGACCAAATTTATGAATGCCTGACCATCCTTTCGGTAGTTAACAATACTTGTCTGACATTCCTTGTCGGCACTGAGGCTCTTCTTGAGATGAGCAATGGCTTCCATGGAGGTAAAGCGTCTTACTTCCCCCTTTTGCACATGTCCTCCAGGGCTCTGTAAGAAACGACAGTTACGCCCAATAACCTCATTTTCTGAGTAGCCAGTGAGTCGACAGAAGGTCGGTGAACAATAGACAATGGGATGATCATGTCTTCGTACGTCAACGACGACGAACGAGCAGGTTAGATCAACAGGACCAAGTTGAACGCGGGGATTGGGGGGGAAGCAACGCGGGACAAGATAGACAACAGGTCGAACCCCGAGGCAGAGTAAACAGGGAGACCGAGCGGGGAAGGTGCGCCTGTGCTTGCAGCGGCGGTGGCGGCAAGTAGACCCTGGTGCATGGGTGGTGCGGCGGAAGATGACATGAAAAGACTCAGTTCGGCCGGGTTAGGCGGGATAAGCTGTTGAACAGGTGGTAGGGAGTTCACGGGTGCAGTGTAGGAATCGAACTCGAATGGAGCAGAGGTGGTAGAGGAAGTATACTGTTGTGTTTGCTGCTGTGTCTGGGAGTCGGGAGACGAGGGAGAAGTCTCCTTGGAGGCAAAGAAACTAGCTCGAATCAGATAGGAGGCTACGGTGAGTAGAGTAGACATACGAATCGTTGGAAAACTGGGGAGTGAAGCCATTATGGCTAAACCAAGAAGAATCATTTAGCATGCCCATTGGAAGGACTTCAGCACCACCACCAGGGGCAAGGGTGGGAGCACCGTTGTAGATGAAGTGAGGAATTTGAAGCTGGATACCTCCGGAGAGAGCAGGGGAAGGAGGAACGAGAGCAGCAGTGGATGCATTTCTACGAATATTATTATTATCTTCCATGCGTATTCGATGATTGAGGGTTGAGGAGGAGGATGAGAAAGAGGAGGAAGAAAGCAGATGATGAGGAAAGTAAGAAGGGTAGCCCAAAAGCGGGGGTGAAGGATCAAAAGGCATGGTGGAGAGAACGTGCAATGGCTAGGTGTGGCACAAAATTACGAGAAAAGCTTAAGCTTATTTAAAGACGAGAAGGGAAGAAAGTCGGATAGACAGAGGCAGATGTGGAAGCGATAGGAGAGAATGGAGCGGCGACTAAGAGTGGAGAAGAGGAGAAATATTCTTGGTGGGAACGGGAGAGGAGGAGGAGGGACGAGGAAGAAGAGGAGGAGAAGAGGAAGAAGGCCTCGAGGGGAAGAAGACAAGTAGATGAAGGTGTAATCTAATAAAAGCGGAGAGTCTTGAAGCACGTTTCCAGAGAGCAGAACCCAGACTAGGAGACGGATAAGTAGAGAGTGGAGATGGCAAGTACAAATTGAAAGCTTCAAAATGAAGTGTATGGTAAAGACTACAATATCAATGCTATAGTAATTCCGTGAAATTTCAGAAAACACAAATGTCGATTGAGACGGACAATGTCCATTGCCCGACATGACCGACTGCCTAATACTTCCCTTTATGGAACTATGACGTCATGTCAATACCTACAAACGTCCGCTCTTCGGCTGCAGTTTTTGGTCTCTGCACTCACTCCCGCGATCAGGCTCCTAAAACCATCCCCTCGCCTCGCTCGAATCACAGCTGACAGGCAACTATTTTGCCGTCGCCATTGGCCGGCAAAATCGACAGCAATAACGTTAGATATTGCAATTGGCAAAACAATTGTAAAACATAGGCAAAACATTTGCAAAATGTTTTCCTATATATGGAAATTATTTCCATTTATAGTAATGGATTTTGCTTACATTTTGTCTACATCTTGCGATGGCATATATGTACCCAATATGTAACGTTATTGATGTCAAATTTACATGGATTTTGCCAACTGCAAAAAAGTTGCCCGCCAGCAGTGAATACAAGCTGAAACTTGAAGCCGACATTTACGGAATTAAGTTTCAAAGCTTCCAACTTCTTTCAGCTATAGCATTTTGAATCTTGGAAATAAACGACAATTAAATTAATATTTTCATTTGGAGCACCTAACTTCCATGATACAACAAATAAGAAAAAGAAAAAGTGACTAGTGACCAGCCATAAACTGTACGGCGGCGCTTCTGGACCACGGTACATACCTGTAGAGAATATGAAGTAGAGAATGTGAAGTTAGCGTGGGATCGCATTTATTGCGTATGAAGTTAGTAATTTCTGTAAGCGATGCCATATCTCGCGACCCAGGGAGCAAGGTTCTGTCACATTACCGAGAACGCCGAGACGAAAAAAGCCAGCCCCTCCCTCGCGAGTTTGGCCTCTTAGATGTGCTTGATGTTTGTCCGTGTTTGTAATCTTATCGCACGTAGGCCATTCGAGCGAGGCGAGGGGATGGTTTTAGGAGCCTGTCCCGCGATTCGATTAATGCAGTAATGTAGATCCTCGCAAAAATGGAAGAATGCAAAATTTGTACCGATACACATCGCATGCATCCGCAGTCACCAGTCCTTTGCGAAGGCCTCTTCCCCTTCAATGTACTCTTCCCTTTCCCCTAACCATCACCAACGGAGTTAGACAAAGTTAGACGTGATCCACCTCAATAACAGGCAGCCTGCTTTCTCTAGAAATACCGCCGACTGTACGGTTTCAACGGACTTGTTTCATTCACAAGGTCACCAACAGCCAACAAGTAACCCACCCATATTGTCCACTACTCTGTAAGTCTCGCTCGTGAAACGGACAATCTCACAATCAATGATACTATTACGTGACAGAGATACTCAAATACAACAACTACAGTACAATTCACACCAAACTTATGTCTATGCACAGAGCTGATTGCGGAGGTTCTGCTCCAGAGATCCTTTGGGCCTGATGAACTGAACGTAAGCACCGTCCCTAGAAATTGTAAACATTGCATCAGCTCATGTCGCGTGCAATGAGTTGGTAGAGAAAGAACAGAAACAACTTTAACAAATGACGACATGCTCGATACAAAGTAAAAAAGAAAAACCGAAAAAAGTTACATACTGCAGCACTTTCTTATCCTCTTTAAGCTTCAAATACTCTTCTTTATCGACATTTGTGAAACCCCATTTCTTTGACACAATGATCTTCTGGCGCCCAGGGAACTTGTAACGAGCACGTCGAAGGGCTTCCATGATAACGGGAGCATTCTGCTCCTTGCAGCGGATGGACAGGATGATCTGGCCGATATTAACACGCGCAACGGTGCCATAAGGCTTTCCCCAAGCACCACGCATGCCGGTTTGTAGACTATATCCCGATGTAAATCAAATCAATTCTTTCAACTTTCAAATGCATTCATCACTCACCGATCCGCACCGGCACAACTTAACATCTTGTTGATACGCAACACATGGAACGGGTGAACACGAACACGCATATGGAAAGAGTCCTTGCCAGAAGTTTTCGTAACGTATTTGTTGGCGCAAATTCGGGCCGCTTCAAGAGCTTCGCTAGAGAGCTGCTCGTATTCATCGGAGACAAGATGGCAACAGAAGGGAAACTCGTCGACGGAGGCACGTTTGCGGCCAAGGTCGAAGATACGGATCTAGATACAGGAGCGTAAGTTCCAAAGACAACTAAATTAACCTAATATACCTTGGAATCGGGAACACCACGGTTGTATCTTGACTTGGGATAAGGCTTGTTCTTGCAGTAGCGGTAACAGCGAGCTGGACGGCGACCCATTGTTTTCTACACGAAATAGTCAGATTCGTTCGAAATAAGCTTCCACACTCTTGAGCAGTCAGTCATCTTAGTTTGGTGGCTATATGTGCACAAAAAGCATAATGAGGTATACTCACATTATTTCGTGGTAGAGTGTAAGCTTGACGAGAGCAATGATCAAGCTCTATCACTTTTGTATGGGCCTTTGGGTGGATTACTAACGTGTGAATAATTATTTACTTCTACTTACCGACGGCGTAATCTCGGGCACTGCATTCACTTGCAAGTTTTGACCATATGACCTGCTACAATTAACAGCGCCGACATGCATTTCCGCAAGCTCCAGCAAAATATCCCCGAGCCTTGACAAAGCGTCAACATAACGGACTTTACCAACCACTTTAATTCCAAGGCTCTTTCTAAATGAATATTACCACGCATTCGCTATCACAATAGTGATAAGTAGAGTCTTCTACCGGCACTTGCTCACGGATAAGGCTAATTGTCTTGCATCTAAGTGCAGCAACTCTCTCCGCAATGAAGAAATATCTCATAGATAGACTTAATTGGAGATGCATACATTATTTGTAGTTTTTTGACTATTTTACGAGTGTATTGTAAACTAACTTCCTAGTTTCTTTTGCATATTTAGGCCACACTAGTAGAAAATTTGCCATTAAAGTGAATAAACAGCGGACATTTCTTTTGTCACAAGATTATATCCCATATCTATATTGTGGCGTTTATCTTTCTAAACTCAGAGTATGAAGACGGGCCGGCATGTGCATGGTCTCTCCAGTTGCATTACCAGCATGTTTCCTCCGCTACGTTTAAATGGACTTGTGTCAGCACTCGGATGCTTAGTAGTTCTATGCGGAATTCATGGCTCTTCTGGTCAACTTCTGGTGCAGTTTCTTATCTTGCAAGAAAAATATGCCGCATATTCAACTTCTACTTAGGAGTTTCTCACTTTCCATGCATTCCCATCTTCTTATAGATACACTAATCTGATAAGTCACCACCACAAAAATCCACCGCCACTGGCTGGCCACTCTTTCACACTCACGCCGTTTAATGTGGCGAGACATTTCAGGACATTCCTTGCTATTTAACAGCACCTTGTGGGCCGGTTCTCCAGAGTGCTATTCAATATAGATGCGGAAGCTTCACCAGGCTTCACCCTACTACTAAAGTCAGCTTAGGTCGGGCTATCGCATGACCAAGACTGTCTGCTCTAAGTAATTGGCTCACTGTGACGAGTTACTGTGTTACTGTTTACTAGTACTTGCCTTAGGAAATTTACGAATGAGATTGTGTGCCGTTAATAGCTGTCGCCGGCCCCTGGGTACCAAATCCTTATGGCGGCTTGAGATAAGCAAGTACCGCAAGTAATAATATCACTCCCAGCATCCTTATTTTACCTTTCGTAGCTCTTCTGCTAGAAGTTCTCTTCCACATCCCCTGCCTGGACCATAAACATGATATCTAACGTCGGTCTCAAGAGTCACTATATGCTTCGCGAAACTCCAGAACGGATGCCTTTCTTGGTCTTGACTAGTTATCTGTATGGATGGCCATATCAGATAGTTTTTTAAGGATTCTTTACCTGAGGAAACAGTCGCTCCCATGGAATCGTTCGCGGGTTCTCTAGGTGTTTATTTAGCAAGAAATTTTGCCCTAGAGTCAGTTCGGGACAAAGTCACTGACTCACTGCCAGTCTAATTGTTCTGAATCATTTTGGAATCATTAGCAAAGCGTTATTCTTCCGACAAGCTCTGTCGAAATATGATCCCTATACTATAATTATCTTGAAGACAATAGCATTAGGATTTCATCCATTCCGTCTAGGCGAAACACATATTATATAGAAACAATACCCCCTTCTTCATGTGGATACACCATTGCTGAATTACGTTTTTCAGATAGATCCTTAAACCTCAAGTTAACCCATTGTCGTGCCACCATTTCCTCCTTAGCGTGCATATTCATATGCGCCACTTGGCACTTCAAGAGCAGCTAATCTATCACCAAGTGTAGCAACTCTTGCATCTACCCCCTTTCATGAAAGGATACTTTTTCACCACGGTCAGCTATGCTTATTTGATCCTTATATAGCCCATCACGAGGATGTCTTGTATCTTATATCCGTTTGTCCAGTATCTATTGCGTAAGCTCATATCCTCTACTCCTGCGCCACAGACCTACTTCCATGTTCTTTCTTGCCCATGGATAGACGATGTTGATTCCCGCTGATGCTTTCGGTGACCGGCCCGCAGATTATGCTGCGCGGATAACAGCCGCAATACAAATTCGGACTTATGCTTTTCGCCACAAGTACCCTCCGTATTTGGGTTGGTCCGCCATTATAGGAGACCTCCGTTCTTAGACAACGGTCCTCCTACGTACGTAGAAATAATAATGAAATGTTACAATTCGAGAAGCTCGTAGGTTAGTCTCTATGTCTTGATGTCTTGTACTAATTGATACTCTGGCAAACTAGTCTCCGTCCTGCATACCCTTGGCATACCCATTACTTATCCTTCGCCTATACTTACCTGTCTAGCACCCCCAGGTCACCCCAAATTCCTGAGGCACTACCTAGGGATCCCATGGAGTCAGTACCCGTAAATGCAACGACGCTAATAAGTTATACCTACATATACAAAACACTGTCATGGGTGTTACGCAAACAATAGATACATGCATGGCTACTCAGCATTTGCACTGTTTGTAGCATTGGCCCGGCAGTACTCATAATGCAATCCTCAAACTCATGGTATCGGAAGTAGAGTGTCTTAGTCAATGTACGCCGTGCTGGTGCAGATACTTTTTTAGCTGAACAAATGGCATGGAATAAAGATCCAAAAACGAACACTGTTGTTGAAGGAATGAATGACATAGAGAAATCTGTTTGAACTTGAAAGAAATGACGATATTACTATTGGTAAGGTAGGACTGCCATATATATTATCGATGTTAAAATAAGAGGAGGTTGCAGTTTGCCAGATACAAGATTAGCACCAGATCCTTGTACAGGCAGTGGAAGCCTCAGAGACGATGATAATTCGACTTGCGATGTTTTCTGGTATTTACAAGCCCCGCCACGTATTCATCTGAACGCATATATATGTTCAAGGACTCAAAGTCGAAATAAGCCTCCTTAAACGCTTCAGGGTTGTTGTTCACAAAATCTGACCACCTCATGTGAATAGAACCTTCTATAAGACTCTCACGTACCAATACACGTGGATGGACATCCTGACTGCGAGTAGGCATTGCCAGCCCAATCACCACCTGTTGTGAGGTGAGTGCTCCGGGCGCAAAAAAAGGGGAATATGTACACAACGTCAAATTGATGATAATGTTATGTGCGCCAAAATACTTGTTGAAATCACAGGAAGTATCCGGGAAATCCGCGGCAGGAATACCCTATTTTGAACGTGTATTAAGTGAGCAGATATAATCATTGGAAGGAAACAAACCCATACCCAGCGGTCAGGATTAATAGCAAACTCGGCGTACCTGACATCCTGTGGAACCGAAGGATCGTTGCGGGGCCAGAACCACACCTTAATACCATCTGATTGTCGCTCCATGGCATACCTACGCGAACCGCGAACATTAGTAATGATAGTCTCAGGAGTATCAATAAATCATCACGAACCACCCCCCACCTATCTCGTTGAATGAGGGTCCATAACTCTCAGGGGTTTGTGTCTGCACGCCACAACCTGCATTATAGTTAACTGATACATCGCAATCCAACTGGGTTGCTGTTCTAGCGCCCAAGAGGGTCCAGGAGAAATATCAACGCAAGTTAGTGAGCGATACTTACCCTGTTTGTTTACGTTTAGCAGGCACCGTACAACCTAATTCAAATATTGTCAATGGCGAGTTATAATAATAATTTACTAGATATACGTACCGGTGCTAGTATGAAGAGTTATCGAATTAGGAGGTTGGTCATTTACTCCTTCAACAATATCAACTTCACCCTGTAAATTAGTCCTGGTTGGAAATATCATAACAAATTACTACATAATTTGAATCGTACCCCATACGGCCAGTTTGATTCTTGCGTTTCCCAAACTGCTGGCCATGTCCTAGAAAAGTATGAATTGGGATCCCGAAGAACGTGAAGGAGTAATAGCATACCCGCATCCTTGGGGCATATGGCGAATATTGAAACTAAAATATTTCACTCAGAACTGAGCTGCATCTTAAAAGAATGAACAGACGTACATAGCAACGTGGTTGGTGTACGTTTTCCTAGAACGAATCCTAACCGAATTCCTCCTAGGACCGTCTGAATCAAGCATTGCTGTGTAGTCAGCGCGAAGTAAAAAAGAATTATAGCTGGCATAGGTAAGGTTGGATTTGCGCGCTACATGTTCATTCACATAATTCCTATAATTTGTCAATAGGAAACCTCGATATATTAGAAGCAACTCTACGTACACGCGTCCGTGAGTGGGATTTGGAATATCTTCAAAGTCGAAAAAGCGATAAAATTCATCCCCAATAACGTTTTCGGACAACCAGTACGGAGACGCATATACGGTAAGGACTGCTGATAAAAGAACGACGAAAACGCTAATGAAGCAGGAAATAACAAAAAACTTTGGGGAATTTTACACCGCTAGTAAGCGTCACTGCTTTTAGGAACCTTTATATACTATGAAGGGCTAATATTCGGTTCCGTGGTTGCGAACAACAGGTGAATTTGACAAGATCAAATTTGAGATATATTACACACCCTAACCTTTAACGCATACTCCTATCAATCCGTTGATGTGGAAGGTCTGGTTTGCGAGCGCTAGAAGTTAAGGTGGTGGTACACCAGATGTGCTCACCTCTGGGTATTTTATTACAACACTTCTGGAATACAGAGTGTATTATACATGAAAAATGTCACAAGTCATTAGGATTGTCATTCGCAGCCCAGCAGTAGTGTCCGCAGCCTGCCGCACAAGGGTGACCAACGAGTCTCCTATAAATACCCTTTCCGACAGGGCTTTGCTCTCCAGAAACGAAAGGAGTGTTACTTGTCGATCGTAAACCATTAAAGTGGGAGCGCGTAGCAGTACGTCCACGCGAATCATGAGCAAGGAGAGATCGAGGTAAGTCAATCATGGCATGCTGCATATAGTATTGGCGATAACATTCTTGATGCCCTCCGTGATGGCAAACAGAGCATTGGAATAACAATGCGCGCACCGGAAGATGGCTGGCGAAAGTCAGTCATTACTTGTTCACAGTCTCAAGATCAGTGTATCATACCATATAGCACAATCAATGCAAGGTGTTTTGCAACTTAGGCAATAGGAAAAACCACCTTTCATCATTTCTCCCATCGTGCATGCTCCAGCAGGTTTTATAAGAGGTTTTCCGCACTTCCCACATGATGTGTATATTGTGGTCTCTAGCTATTAGTTATTTAGCATGTAGCCAGTAAAAAGAAATTCAGAGAAGTTACATACCAGAGAAACTTTACGAACATCTTCTGTATGACAGTATTTCCTTAAATATGCAGCACAAGTATACAGCCGAAGGCGAGTGAGTAGATCTATAAACATTTAACTAGAAATAAAGAAGGTGCAAAGGAAACGAACCATTGTATGCGTCAAGTAGACGCAAAATTCGCTTCTTCGTGATTCGTAACTCGTCGGCAGCGATAATAGCCATCATAGCACACATTTGCACATCTCCCTAAAATGTACCAATCGTTAGTAGGGGCTGGCATGGTAAGTTCAATAAAAGCACCTCGTCTGCGAAGTCCTCTATCGCTTGACGGAGCGCATCCCAGCACATCTCTCGTATCCTAAGCTCTTCTCCTCTTACAACGTCAATATTTCGATCTGTTAGTTCGCCAAACCTTTCATTTTCGCTCTTTTCGTTCTTGTCCGAGTCACCGACCAGAGAGATTCTCTCTGGGCTGTGTTCAGATATAGCCCTAGACTTCGGTTGATCGTGTCCGGGACGGAGATTTTCCTCATGTTTGACACCCTCCTGATGTTGAAGAGATGCTTCCACGGCGGTAACTGTTCGTATACTGCTGTGCGAATCCTGGTGAACTAAACCGCGACTGGGAGTAGAGAGGGAAGCGTGTTCATCGCGAGGAGAGGGTGGGGGAGCAGGAAGCGATGCAAGCGTAGAGCTTCGACTTCTAGATTTATGAACCCGGCTAGACATCCGCCCTGGAGAGCGATAATTTCCTCTTGACTTCCCAATTTGTTTATGCGGAGAGCTTGAGTCATCTCCAGATTCCGTGTCTGTCGATTGTGGTGAGGGAGAAGATGAAGTAGATACATCATCTGAATCATGGTTGCTATCCTCGAAACTTCTGTTCCTCGCTCTTGTCTCTTCACTTTCCTTCCAAATGTGCTGCCCAACCACAACCCTTGAGAGAGGGCTGGGAACAGCAACACCTCTCACTAGTTGTGGGACGCTCGGGTTGGAGTTTGCTCGTCTTGCTAACTCGTCGTCGCTAGTCTCAACACCGACGGAATGATTCTCCTCTTCATTTCCCTTTTCGCATCCAGATGAGTCAGAGTCGTCCAACAGGCCTTCTCCGGCATGCTTTGCACTGAGTGTGCTACGCTCACTAGGACTGTGACTGTGCTGGGTTGCTGCTGTAATAGAAATGGAAGGACGACGATATACGGAAGGTCTGCGGGAAGAATCTATAGATTCCATCCTATCAAAGAATGAAGGGCGTCTAGGTGTGAATGGAGGGTGATGAGGATGAGTCAGGGTATGCGGGAGTGCATGGGGCATATGTCGTGGTGAAGAAGAAGTAGATGACGATGGTGTCATGCGGCTTGCGCTCCTTTTCGGAACAGAGGGACTTCTATTTGGTATTCTCCCACTCTGCACTGTACCCCTGCTCGGACTGGTTTTCATTAGAGATGTTCCTATTTCAGGTCCTGGTCGGGTAGGAAAGTTGTGTGAAGAAGGGACTGCATTCGACTGTCCTCCATTGGGGTCAGTAACGGGAGGTGGCCGAGGAGGCGTAAAGTTAGTCAATGATGTTTGCATTAACTTCCATGTGTTGGAAAGCTTGTCTTGTCCAGCTTGCAATGCAATCTACAGCAGACAACGAATCAGCGGGTATATGAATCGAAGGTTAGGTATTGAACCTCGGCGTTCCAAGCACACAGTTCTGGTTTACTCTTTCCTTCAATCTGATATCCACGCGCAAGCTTGATCACTACTTCTCTCTCTTCGAAACTATAATCGGGAACCCAAGTACCCATACACTGAGACCTTGGTTTAAAAGCGGGATCACCTAAGGATTTGACCAATTTTCGCTGACTAGGTTGAAATCTTTGCTCCGGATTCCTGCGAAACATTACAGTCAATGTCATGTATAACGTCAAAAAACGTACATATCGTCATAAGGCACCTCCCATTTTGGCCTTTTGTCGCTGACAAAAGCCATAGCACCAGATGCTTCCCAAGCGAGGGCGACACGCGGAATAGATTCCAACGGAGCTGTGCAGGTCCTCAAGTCCAGCTGCATGAACATGCCTGACGTATGCTGTGTCCAGATAGCCGACGGCGAACTAAACACGAGATCTACGGTGTTATCACGTTCAGAAAGTCCAGGAAAGGATTAACACGACTACCGACCAGTCACGCCACCCTCAGCTGCGCTCCCAGGAATACTCCATTTTGCGACCCATCCCCTCCTTACATCCCAAATCTCGATTGCATCGCCCTGTACCACTGGCGACGGAAGCTGCGTTGGCGGTTTGCCGTCCACAGACCCTGCACTGGAATTACTTCCACCTATTCCACGCATCATAGCCTCCAGTCCTAACCCACTCCCAACACGAGTCAATATCCCAGGCGCCACCCCTGCCGTCGATGAAGCCACACTCTGCACCGAAGATACTTCTGAACTTTCGCTTCCCTGAGAAAATTCTGCGTTGGACACGACCGTGAGCTCGCAATCATAACCTGGACGCCACAGCACCTTGCGGACGGGAAAGGATGGGTGAAGGACATAAGTTGGTTTGTGCGGGATGTGAGGGGCTCCAGATAACGAGTTATTGCTAGCGTTGGCGGAAAACGTAGTTGACGAAGTCAGCGCGGGAGATGTCAAGTCCCATACCTGAGAATATAATAAGATCGACGAGGTCGACGAATTAATACTTTTGAATAACTAACCTTGACACAACGATCCAATCCACCACTGATGAGCCACCCAAGACCAGAGCCTGCGCCATCCAGTATAGAACCCGTGCCACCTCCACCGAAAGTACCCGATGCACCATTCACAGGAGGAAGAACATTGGAGATGGGCTGGGATGCGGAGCCTGAAGCATTCCGCCAGTCCAAAGATGTAACAGAAGCGGTATGAGCTACTGGTAGACGATCCAGCGTGCCTCGTTGCCCCATTCTAAGGTCCCATCTACATGTTCTATCAGAATATAAAAGCGACCTATCAATCGAAGGAGAACAAACCGGTAAATACTTCCGTTATCCAGACCCGTAATGGCCTGAAGCGGCTGCCAAACACTGGGAGAAAAAACTACACTGCGCACTGATGTTGGGTGGTGAACTTTGATGACGGACTTCAACTCTCGTAGATCCTAATTTTGTAAATGTCATTAGCACGTTGAAATGCTTCCAAGAGTATTACAAGCGTCCATCCGTTCCCTTCAGTATTGTAAACTAAGTGGCATCTTACCGCTAATTTCTTTCAAGAAACGCAACATAACATAAAAATAAAAATGTTGTAGGAACACTTACCCACACTCTTACATCTCCGTCAGCTGATCCAGTCACACAATAATGAGGTACAATATGAGAGACATCCAATTTATGAATTGACCGTAGATGTTCCTTCATCTTGCGATCTATTACATGAACTATCCGTCAGAAGAAACCACGCAAAGCTACAAATGATGTATATACCATATTTTGTTGTACCAGCCTTGTTCAAGTCCCACATGATGAGCTCCCCGTTTCGCGCGCTGGTCAGAATCTTATGGTTGAATGCTGAATGATTCTCTCTCAACCCTGACTACAGTCAAAGAAGCACAGACTCACATCCGAATCCCCAGGCGACATCAGTGCTAGCACTGTCTATTTTCAGTCCACTCGCCTCCCACAAGTTCCGAGACGCGTCAATGCGAAACCCGCCTCGTCCAATAGCATTCTTATGCTCGACATGAGTGGGTGTTTCCCCGGGTTCTGTAAGCCTCAGTATCCTAAGCGCTGTTGAAAACTGTCCACCACAGAACTGCAGCAACAAAATAAGGCTGCTCACACTCCTTTCCCGCGACGGCACACCTCACACCATCTTCGTGTTTCGCGATGGCGCCTCCGCCTGGGGGAGTTATGCGAGGAAGACGAACATTTCTGGTGGGACCCTGATAACCGTGACTCCTTGAGTCGGAGTATGGTTGGAAAGGATCGAGAAGGGTATGAATTTTGAGTGGCGGTACTGACCCACTCATCGTCTGGCGAGCGCAGAGATAACTCAAGTTTAATGCGCGGAGGATGCAGTATTTGACAAGCACCCTAGATATAAATATTTGGCACAGTCCTCTGAGCCAAACAAAAAAAGTTCCCACCAGCCGGGAGCGACCGGTCGTGCCGCTATTCATTCGAGTTGGGCCAGTTTTCTCCGCGTCCTCCTCATCGTCGACCCCGTTCCCCCATTTTCCTTCCTTTCCGCCATGCGTCCCTCTCTTCCGGCCTCCCTTCTTCGCCAATCTCTGGCACGAAACTCCCTCCGCCAGCAACGCCGCTTTGCATCCTCTGAGGCAGAGAAGAAAGCTCAGGATGCCCTTGCTACGGCACAGAAGACTGCAGGGAACGCTCTCGAGGGCGCGAAGAAGCTTTTGGAGCCTGTAGGACGGAAGCTCGGACAGATGCTTGGCTGTAATTTTTGTTTATTGCTCGTGTGCGTTCGTTGTCCTGACTTTCCCTTGTGTCTTCTTGCGTCGTTAGCGTACAAGCAACCCATCGTTTACAACCTCGCCGTAGCCCGTGAAGTTGCCAAGCTTATCTACCGCTCTGAATCGCTCCAGCCTCCCTCTATTGCTGCAGTCCGTGCCGCATATGAATCTATTTGGGCCCAGGTCAGAAACCCTGCTGCCGTCCGTGGTCTTCTTCAGAGCGGCGAGATTGCCCAGGTTGGTATTTACGGTCTCCAGGCATATGGTATCTTCAAAGTGTGTTTCCCTCCTCATTTGGCCTTCTCACACATACCAACCGCGACCCTAGATTGGCGAAATAATTGGAAGACGGAGTCTTGTTGGCTACGACCTTCACTAGATACACTTCTCTATATCTCATTCACCACTGCGCTGCTTGGTCACTGCATAATAAAAGGATTTCTAAAACTCTGTGGAGTATGATCATAATAAAGTTTGGTCTAGAAGGCTAAATGTAATTAAAAGTCGACTCAACGAGAGCTCAGAGGGTCCCATAGACGCAGTGGTTGATACCTTATTCACGGCTACCCGCTTATATTTCTATCTTTCCGAAATATCTTCCAGCTAGCATATCAACCTTCTTTATTGATTTACTACCTTCATCTTGACATCATTTTTTCAGGTAATGTCACTTCAACCGTACCTTTTATCTGCAGACCCGGCTTCGGCAGGCATATTCTTATGCTTCATAGTTGTTCTTACAGCAATACGCAGACCCCCACATGGAAATTTGAACTTACTCTCAGCTACTATAAGTTTAAACCGATCTAGACATAGCGGCATAGTTCTGGTTATCATGGTAGGACTTGAATTAACTGTATCCATGGAAGCTGATACTTCATGATAATAGACTTGAAGGGCCATTCTCCGTTTCTCCTGGCTCCGGTTTTTCTTTATGCTGATTTTTACGACGTTGACTTTAATCGAAACCTAAACCTTTGCGTTCTCTTTCATTAGATATGTAATCTTCGGCTGTGGAATCTATCTTTCTAGCTAACTCTCTCGGATACCAACTACTCGCTGCTAGGTTGACAACACACGACACGTACCATCTTTTTGTATCCACGGACGCGCAAGGAACCCGTGCGTTTACTCCCATCGACATATATTAGGCGCACTCTAATAACTAGTCATTAATCCTTCCAGTGGCTCTCGTGCTTATTAACATATGCACTATACTCCCCGCTCCCGTTGCGAGTCTGCAATGAAGTCATCTAATAATGCTAACATACCGCCCTACGAATGAAATCAGGTTATTTGAAAGAAAGAAGTTTTGAGCAGATACTTGCGATATGTTTCAAGGATAATGGAAGTGTGGTCGCATCCGGAAACTCTTGGTCAACGACCGACGCACTTTGAATGGATTTTGGTGGTAAACATATGTACTGATTTTTCGAGTAAACTGTCTCTTTCGACAGATTTATCCACTGCTCTCTCTTGCGGTTTATCACTGTTCTTTTTTTCCTTTTTCCTGGCTTAAACTCATCTCGTCAACATGCACGCAAAAATAGAACCTGTTGAAAAACAGCTCACCACGAAGGAATTGATGTCCAACTTCGCTTGATTCTGAACTTCTGTTGCTTTATCTATTACCCAACTCCAGAAATCCGGCCATCTGAGCTGCGTTGGTGGCCTTACCGTTACCCTTTCTTTGCGGTGTGAAGGCTTGTCTCGGATCGCAAACTTGTTGGCTTTGTGTTTCGTCTTCATCTTATCAAAGAATCCCGGCAGCCTGTTGAAATCCAGCATGGTTGTGTATAGAAGTGATTTTTTCGAGTTGAGAAAAGCGAAAGTAAACTCGGCGTGTAAGAAATGTGTAGTAATTGCTGTGGCGGTGGTGAACAGTATCAAGCGGTGTAAACTCATGTCCTGGATAATTGTGTCAAGACTCAAAACGCAAGCGAGTGGCTAGTTTTATATATCATAAAGATACACTCGAGCTCTTTATACGAATGCATTTCTTTTGTATTCGATTTCGGTCTCAAAGACAACAAGAATCTATTATCTCGGATACAAAGCATTGTGGGCGTTTAGTAGTAAATACTGTGCGCGTGTCAACAGCCACCCACAGAAGGTTCTGGTATAGCATCGTTACGATGTTATATGAATATCAAGAATGCCTACAGCCTACACGGCCTTCACATCCAATCCCCCTCCATATCTTCGCACTAGATACCTGCCTCCTACAAATCTTACCTCCTCCAATTCTGTACACGCTAATGCCAACTCCCTAACCTTGCTCCCCCTTTCCTCCACCGGGAATGCGTCGACTAGAACAACCGCCAACTTGAGATGTTCAAATGGATGCAATGTTTGTAATGAATCGATCTACGTAAAAGAAGTAAGGAAAGAATATCTATCTGTCAGTATGAATATGCGAACGTACAAAGTCGGGAGAAACCCAATTTCTTAATTCAGGAAACAGTACCGCGAACTCAGCAATCCAGCGCGTAATGAGATCATACTTTCCTGAACATGATTCTCCAGGGTTGAAAGAAAGTGTGCTTAAACGCTTAATACCTCCCATATGTTTCAAAGCTTTCACCATCTCCTCAATATTGTCTTCAGCATCTGCATTAAGCCCATGTCCAACGTGAAGTTCCTTGAGTTCCTTTAAAAATGTACACCCATGTTGAGCAAACTTGGTTACATTTCGCACGTCGCACTGCAAAGAAGTGAGGCGGGGCAACATATTTTCGTCCAGTTCTTCGTCCTCGATTTCCGTGGCAAACTCATCGTCAGATGTGTACCCTAATTTAAGTTCTCTCAGCTCCTTGTGCTCTGCCAGGAATTCCGTGAGATGCGGGAGAGAGCCCACATCGATGCAGACTCCGATCTCGAATGAATGCAACTGGGGAAATACGTGGCTTTTACAGAATGTCTCGAGAGCCTCGGATTCAATATAATCAATATCCACAGGGAATGCGAGATGCACAAGTGTAGACCTCGAGGAGGTAATCAGAGAAAGACAAGAAGGGGACAGGAACGGGCCTGTTAGCGTACATGTGTATCAATGATTGGCATTTGAGAAACATAGAAAATAAAGACCTGGCAAATCCCATGTTAACCGTTCAAGCCCAGGTATTTCGAGTGTCGGAGCGGGAAACTCAATGGGTCCCCAGGCTGGGCCATGAGGTAACCTTAGAACCCATTCACGTAAAGGGCAGGCACGAAGTAAACGCGTAAAATCGCTTTGTTCTTCCGGGGAAACAAAGGGAAGGCCTACGAGCTCTAAGCTGTGCAACGCAGTAGTTTTCTCTAGTACCTCAACCGGAAACCACCCTGCTTGCTGGGGAAAAGAAGCAACAGATTGGGAGACCAAAATCAAGTTCTCTATCCTCTTCGCTACAACGTTATCTCGCAGAAGAAGCTGTATAGTCGCCTGGTGGCTCGGTTTACTGGCTCGCAGAGTGACACTCTGGTACAAAAAGAGCCTTGCTACAGAGGAGACTTTGAAAGACACAAGTGAGAGGCTTAGGAGCTCACTTTTATCGAGATGCGTAAAGATGAGGGACAGAGACTCCGGTGCAAGGGTAGCTAGCATATCTCGTGCGTAGAAAAAGACGTGGATCAGAACAAGGGCAAAATGCGGTTGGAAGAGACATTATGTACTTGGCAAACAATGAGCGCTGAGCGCCGGAATGGCTGATTCACAACGTGCTTCAAATATTACTAGTTTATGTTTTCAAAAACGTACAATAAAACCGGTGTACAAGGAATCTGTAACGGATGTAGAGAGTTCAGTAGCTCGTTGCTATGGGTATCTAACTCCACCAAAATATCTCCACCTCTCATCGCTTCCCCTCACATAATAATACACTCTTTATCCTCCGCCTTCGTACCTGTGAATCCCATTTCCGCAAATGTAGCCGGCCCCTTTCCAGGTGTTGCCGCTGGCCTCGGCGTTGGCAACGCACTTCCTGCCCCTCCTCCGACATTTGGAAGAGGCGGAGGAACATCAAGGGACATATTCACCCCAGCTCTACCTGGACCTGGACTCTTCCTTCCCCCTGGGCTTTTGCGTCCTCCAGGGGATTGTGCCCTTCCTGGGAGGGACTGGCGGGCTGGAGACTGCGTCCGTCCACCCTGCACCGATGATGAAGGCGACGGAGCATCAGTAAGTGTGTATCGATGCGTTGCGGGGTACTGCTGTCCCGGCTTTTGAGGCCGAGGATTTGGCGAGAAATTGGAGCTTGGAGTTGTCTGTGGTGGGGGAAGAGACTGTTGGTGTACAAGATGCGGTGGGTGCTGCTGCTGAGGATACCCTTGCTGAGGGAACGATCCCGGATACATCACTGAATTTTTTCGTATCACTTCGACGATTCTTTGTCCCTCCCTTCCCACCCCTATAGCCTGTTGCTGTTGCTGTTGCTGCTGGTGCTGTAACACAGGGAAACTAGTACCATTGTACGGCGGACTCATGGGCACCATCTCGGCCCTCTGTTTCGCTTGCGTTCTTTTGCGGACGAGCTTGCTTTCAGTTATATTGTCATGCTCCTGTCGAGACAGTGCTTGTGGTGATGGAAGGGATAGAGCTGAGAGGCGTGAGGCAGCGTCTGTGTTTCCGTGGTCTCTGGCCTGGGAATATAAACAAATCAATAGATAGATCAAAATTATGAAAAAAACAGACCGACCTTGGTATACCACTTGACGGCCTCTCTCAAGTCCTTCGACCCACCCACGCCTACTTCGTTGTAATAGCCCATTGCAAACTCAGCGCTCGGCAAACCCTTCCTCGCGGCTCGTTCTGCAAAAGTCCATGCGAGCGCTTCATCCTTTTCGAACCCTCCATCTGCAGTATCACCGCTTCCGCACAGAAACCACTTGGAAAGTGCCATGTCTGCCTCGACTTCACCTTGCTGGCTAGCCAGAGAATAGTACTGAACAGAGAGAAGCGGGTCGAATGGGAATGGCGGGAGCGCAAACTCGTAAGCATGGCCAAGCTTGTATTGAGCTGGTGCGAAATGAAGGAATGCTGCCCTTTCGAGGTGCTTCCTGGCCTCAAGGGTAGGAGAGGAACCAGCAGGAATGAAAGGAGCAAACACGGACGGAGGAACGGTGACTTGCGTGAACTCGGAAAGTAACAGTAGTGAATAGACATATGCAGGCTGTGGAACCTCCAACGACGCTAATGTAGCTGCACGCTGAAGCATACTGACTGCCTTGTCCAAATCCTGTGCAAGGCCTAGCTGACCAAGCAGATGAGCCATGCCAAGACGATAGACACAGGCCTCTACGCCGGCTTTGGCACCACGCTCGAAGCACTCCCGTGCGTGGGCGAAATCAGAGAAGGACTCGTAATCACGCCCAATGCGGAACCATGCGCCGCTATAACTCGCCCTGGCGGCCGTCTCGAAGTCCCGAAAAGCGGCGCGCGGATTTGGGTTCACCTGCGCAGGGAAGGAGCCAGTGGCAAGGAGCAGGGCACGCAGATAGATAGCTTCGGCATGCCACGGTGCGATTGGACTGGATTGAGGCGAAGAAGCAAGCTGAAGAACAAGGTTGACTGCTTTCGGGACGAGCGTAGAGAGCGTGGGGTCGTGGATGACAGCAGGCCCTACAAGAGGATCTGTGCTGGTCGTACTTACACTTCCGTCCTTCTCCCGCATTCTCTCGACTAGAAAGAAGACGTCGCGACACCAGGCGACCTTCAAATTAGGGTCATGACTGGCACTGTGAACGACGCCTGAGGCTGCCTGAAGGTTTGCTATAGTGGGAATTGGTGCGGTAAGCGAGGGAGCAGAAGAGGCTGCCGCAGGGGCTGTGGGGGGCGCCGCGGTGGGGCCGTAGGTGGACTGGTGTCTTGGAGGTTGGGGTCTTGCGGGGGCGGAGGAGAACGAGAGGGCAGCCATACCCTGTGAGAGATCTGCTGCAGAGGACGGGGGAAGAGAAGGAGGGGACTGGTTTTGGGGGGCAGGGGCGCCGTATTGGGCGGGCTGGTACTGTGGTTGTTGTCGTTGCTGTTGCTGCTGCGGTTGCTGGGAATACGCCTGAGGAGCCCAGGGAGACCACGGTGAGCCCTGTGGGGGAGGTGGAGGGCGTGGTTGGGCAGAGGGCATGGCAAAGCCTGGGGAGTAGTTGAGAGCAGCGCCAGGCGGGGGGCGGCTGTAGTCTTGTTGCGGCTGGGTATAGAGTTGTTCATCGAGATTTCGTGCCATCTAGAGATGATAGTCAGTGATATGACAGGGCGACGAGCAGCAAGCAGGTAGCAACTCACATTGGCGGGGATAGTGGGATCCATGCGATGGGGTCTTGGGGCGGTGAGGGGGTCGTCAAAGTGGGGCGGGGACTCGAGGGCGCCGTACTCGTAGGGGCTGGGGGTATTGTAGCGTTCCTCCTGGACCCGCACAGCGGGGGGGAGAGGGGGAAGGGGCGGGGGGAGACTGGACTTGCGGGCTGGGTGTGGATCGTATGAGTCGAATGGGCGAGGAGGGACGGGGGGAACAGACATGCTCTGGGGATGGAGGATGGAGGAAATCGATGGTGGATGGGAGAACGCTAGCAGAGTTATTTAAGTACGCTAATTTATTATTATCTTCATCATGTCTATCATATCACATCAACACACCGCCACATCACCCGTCACCCCTCTTAAACTTATGTATCAATGTTCAAACAAATTATCTAAACAGAAATACCAGAAAAATTTAAAAGACTGTACCAAATTATATCCAAGATCCCCCCTGAGCCCTCTCACAAATCAACCCCCACTGCATCCACCACGTACAGCACCTGCTGCGGTCGCACAAACAGCCCCCGCGACTCCGTCCCAGACACGTCCGAAACTGTAGGGCTTGCGCTCCGGATTCGCTTCGTTCGCTCCCTCCCCATGTTCAGCTGTTCGCCCTCTCGCTTCAGCATCCCTTTATTCCCGATCCCTGTCCCCATTCCAACATCCACCCTTCTCCGTCTGCTCGCTCGCCCATCCCCCAGCGTCCCGCTTGAGTGCCCATACTCCCACTCAGATCCTCCACTCCCTATTTCAAAGTACCGGATCCCGCCCCATGTCCCGTCATTCCACTGCCGATCGTCCCCGCCAACAAGTGAGCTGCTTGCCGAACCGTACGACCCTTCCCGTTCTACATCGCCCCAGCTATCCATCGGAACCTCCACCCCAACCCATGGCCCGAGCTCCCCTTCTACTTCTCCAATGTACCGTGCGTACGCCTTAAATCTCTTGCGCTTCGACGAGATGATGCACGGTATGCCGATTTCAAGCGTGGCACCGCGAGGAATGCCCTCCGATAAAATCCTTGACCGTGCCGGGGACGACGAACTTGAAGCCACGGCCGCTGGAGGGCGGTCCGTCTCAGGCGTCCGCAGCGCGTTCTTCCCTGATCCGACGCTCGAAACCTTCGTGATCGTATCGGTTGAGTTTCGTTTCTTCAGTGTTGCTGTACTTGTCGTGCTTGCAGTGCTCCGCGTGCTGGCAGAGCTTCCCGTCTTTTTATGATCTACTGCAACATCAGCCCGTTGCTGTGCCTTGACGCTCGCAGTATATGTTGGCTCTCTCTCAGGTTCAAGCTTGATGTTTTCCTTCTCCTCTTCGACTGCTTTCCGAACTACAGTAACAGGCTCCTTTTCTTTTTCCTTCTCTTTTCCTACAAGGCTGGAAGTAGATTTCTTGAGTACAATCTTCTTTCCTGCAGGAGTTCCTGGCGCTGCACTCTTTTCGCTGCGAATGCTTCTTGAACTGGCTTGTCTAGAGATAGCTCCCGTTGCGGCCGAAGCAGGGCTCAGCTTGTTAGCATCGAGAGCTGGCACTGGGAACGTCTTCTTCGAATCAGGCTTCTTTGACGTTACGCCAGTACCAGCGGTATTCCCGCTGACACTTCTGGCCACGCTATTGACACTGCTCGCTGAGGCACTTGATAACCGTCGCCCACGTCCAATGACAGGCGAAGATCCAGGACCGCCGGCGCGACGTGTACTAAGAGGTGAAGATCCGGCACCTGCCGTGCGTACACTTGCAGTGGATGTCGCGCTCGTCTTCCTAGAGCGTGTTCCTGCTCGAGTAGGCGTTGAAAGTCCACTACTAGCAGTTCGGAAGCTTTGATCTGTAGCTGAGGAAACAGTCGATCTGTTTACACTACTGTTCGTTGTACTTGTGCTGGCCGTTGATAATCGAGAAAGTGACCGCGTAGATGATATACTTGACAAGGTTGAGCGCGCAGTAACCGGCGTTCTCCCCGTTGTTCCACTAGAGGCTGTGACTGCAGATGCAGTAGATGTTCTAACACTGCCCCTAGAACCAGGCCGGGAAGTTACAGACCGTGTAGAATGCATACTTGGTGCAGTAGTCCCTGTCATGCCAGATCTCCGTACGGTAGAGGCATGCGATCGGACTGAGCTTGAGCTGGGCTTAGGTCTTACGCCCCCGGGCAGTTGGTTAACATTACCCGTGCGACTTGCTACACTGCTGGTTGATGCGCGATTGATCACTGTCTTCTGTGGCACACCTTGAGATCGCAAAGATTCGGTTTCCAAGAATTCGTCCTCTTCTTCAGCTTCATGTTGATGCTCTTCATCTTCTGCTTCCTGTTCAGATGTGGCTACAGACTCCTTATCTCCTTGGTCTTCCTCCGCGGTAGGAAGGTCATCAAACTCAGTGTAGGGAGGTGGCTCCGCAATCGATAATTGCGGTGTCCTACCATTTGCCTCATCAACAACCTCTTCACTGACCACCTGGTCCTCCGGCGTTTCGTCATCGTCATCAAATTTGGAATCAGGCCTGTCCTTCTCCCT
The DNA here is from genome assembly GCA_025738555.1 of Cyathus striatus. Classification (NCBI taxonomy): domain Eukaryota; kingdom Fungi; phylum Basidiomycota; class Agaricomycetes; order Agaricales; family Nidulariaceae; genus Cyathus; species Cyathus striatus. The sequence continues at coordinate 701,309 of JAOVFP010000020.1, forward strand.
TTCCTTCCCCTTCTGCGCATTCCTCGTTGCCACGACTATTCTCCGCGCAGGACTATCCCGTGACGCCCCAACTGTGCTTTCAGTTCGGACTGTGCTGGTTGTGCTGCGTGCAACACTCCTAACAGAAGTAGTAGCGCTCCTAGCCGAAGCTGCAGAACTCCTAACAGGTGCAGCAGAACTACGGAGTGACGCTGCAGAACTCCTCATAGAGGGTCCTGTTCCCCTTACAAGCGTACGATGTACACCTGTACCAGTAACGGATGACGCCATACTGCGGCTCACAACGCTGACTCTAAGGCTTTGACCAGCTTCGCTATCATTATCAACGCGGCTGGTGTGGGGATGTTGTGAGACTGGCCGTAGCAACAGACCACCAGTAGGGTTATGCTTGGTCACCCTGTTTGACTTCTGACCCGGAGACGGAGAGCTCAAATTTCCAGGAGGGGGTGGAGCTGGATTGAGCAAATCTTCAATGGGGACTTCAATATCTTTGAGATCAAAAGTAAGAAGAGGTCTGATAATAAACAGCACATAGCTTACGGTCACTGATTTCCTTAAGGGCCCACCCCTCAAGATGTGGTACATCGAAGCCTCGTTCTTGCCGAATCTGGAGCCATCGCTTGGAAATCCATTTCAATAATTCCAGTCGCGTTTGTTCAACCTGAACGCGAATGTGTGATGTTGCGGAAAGTAAAGGAGAGTTGGGCTCTGTTGGATGTGGTCGAAGAAGGATAGAGGATACTAATGTCTGTAATAAATAATGATGATAGTTATTTTAAACCCACCGAGATAATGAAGAAGTTTACCTGATAAAGAGTTGGAGCATAGCTCTCTTTCACGCCCCTTAATACGCTCTGCATTACCCACTCTACACGCTCACCATCATCAAAGACAACGCCATCCCTCTCAACCATTTCCATCCACTCATCAACACCCCGCTCCCCCTCTCCTTCGACACCTACACCACCAAAGCACACCTCACTCTCCTTGGCAAGGCATTCATCGATTACCTTTAGCGCATTGAGAATCATCTCTTTAACTATCTCTGCCCAAGGGTCAATTATAGGTCCTAGCTTGCGTAGGGCATGTTCAGCTGCAAAGAGCAGCGCAAAAGCATTCTGCGGTACCGTGCGTCTCCCAACACCTTTCAGTAAAGAATCTCGGGTTTTTTGAGCAAGGGAAGCAAACTCAGACGTGCACCATCCTTCACCAAATAATCCGACGAGTGCCCTCCGCGCTCCTCTCTCGAGATTGGCGTTCTTTACGTCGTCTGCCATTGAGAATTCCAGCACACGCGGTGCCCTGCGGGCGCATTGCCTACACCGGCATCCTCCTGTGCCCCACTTCCCCCCTGTCAATCGTTCATATTCTGGAAATGGGAGGAAAGCGTGGAATAAGCCATGCATCATTTCTTGCGCTATTCGTGCTTGGACTTCATCGTGTAATGTAGCGAGGGAGAGATATAATGATGAGCGAAGGATGGCGAACGCAGTTGAAAGATCATATGTTCGATGTGAGAAGATCAGCGTTCCAGTGTACAAGAATCCGAGGGTAAAATGTAATGAAGCAGGGGTGAACGGTGGAGATGGAAGGGTCAGTGTGGGAGGAGCATCTTCATCATCTTCTCCTGGAATAACTGACATAGATGCAACCACCCTCTTTGATCCTGGTTTCGAGGGCCACGATAAAAGTGCGTCGTAGAAATATGGGCACCTCGAAACCAAAATAAAGCGGTGCGATGAGAAAATAGCGGTCGTATCCCCTCCCTCCCTTGATGAACTCGAAAAGTTACCTGTAAGAGCAATCCTTACATCAGAATACAGACGGCTCCTCCACATGTACACCAAGTCCTTGCGGAGTTTGTCTACTCGTACATCCTCTGCTTCTTCGCCGTCCATCGCAGGTGCTTCTGAGGCATCAAATAAAAATTCGAAAGCCTCGCCGAACCCCTGGCCTGTGTACAGGTATTCTAGCTCGTTGGAGAATAGTGCTGAATTGATGGACGATCTTAAGCGAAGCATGGTCCCGGAACCTGTGGGTGTTACTATGGAGGTAGGGGAGGTAGCGCCTGGGCGAGGACTGGGCGTTCGGGAGGTTGCATAACTGAGGGAGAGGGCAGATGCGCCTGCTGGGTATGTTGGCGAGGACGAATAGGGAAGAGGGGAAGGTGATATAGGAGAGGGTCGGAAGGAGAAGTAACGTGATTGGAATGACGGTGGAGCGCGAGCGTAGACAATTGCTAGTTAAGAATGGCGGTCAGGACTGAATGAGAATGAAAGAAAATAGAGAGAAAAGAAAAGGGCAGGGACGTTTCAGAAATGAAAAGGGTATAAAATAAGATTCAGCAGAAGTTCTACCAATACTTCAGGAAGAAATCTCGAGGTTTATTCGTGTTCTTACTTCGCTCTCCTTCAAACCGCAATGAAGTAGAATAGCCTACCTTTATGACCCCACACCTCTTCCTTCGTATCTCTGTCTCCGTCCTCTTCTTCAGGAACAAGCTCCCACACGACATCGGGGAACCGGTCTTTGGCATCCCGAAAGAGGTCTGTCAAGTCTGCTTGCCACGCATTGGTCGAGTTCTTTGTCGCTTCCTGTAAACTGGGAGGAGGGGGTGTATTAAGCTGAACGAGGGTTGCAGCCCCTGAAGTGGTGGTTGCCGTTGCGGTAGTCGTTGGGGCCATGGTGTGTAGTTACAGACCAGAAGCAGGGGAAAGGGTAAGTAAGCAGTAGTGTAGTATTTAAATAGGTAGAGGAAGGCGAGGAAGGTGTCTAGGCTGCGTGTGTGATAGACTAAACAGCTGGTGAAGGTTTTGTCGTCGGATCCTTCGTAGATTCGAAGGAACGTAATAAGCAGATAAAGCAAGTACAGGTGGGGCTAGTGGTATACCCTCCCAACTGTGCGCCACCCGTCAGCGCGCGGACTCTAGTTGCAACTTATATGATTGCCAGGCTTACTAGAAGAGGGAGCGGGGAACGGCTCCTTCCTTGTATTTGTCGAGATTCCGGTAGTTGCGCTGTCCCCTGTCACGCGATGTGGCTTTGAAGCTCTGTCGCGTAAAAATGACAGATGGACACGCGGTGGACAGGCAGTGAACGCGGGCAAAGGCGGTGGGGGATACGAGGGGAGGAGGGGAAGGGTATATGGGGAGGTTGTTATCGACCAGGAGATGCCAATTCACAAAAAATGGCAACGTTCCAACAACACGAGGCTAAGCCCTAACCCAACTGCGCCCACTCAGGGTCAAGCATGTGAATTGTGTGACGTGGTTTGTCAATCTAACCATAAATTTCTATTTTGTTTCCGACTCTCTTTCTTGAGAAATTCACCACATTTGCCTCCGCATTCCACATTGTCTTTTGCTCCCGTCTGTTGTCTACACAGACCTCACCCACAGTCGCCTCACTGAGCTCATCACCACACAAGTCTAGGGACGCTAGCTTGTCAAATTCCTATCAAAATCCAAACATTATGAAACCTTCCCGAACTCTGTCTTCTTTAGGAGTAACTAATGCGCAGCTCCGCCGACCCCACTTTCTATGTTCAGCCTTACGCCATCATCTCCTACAGCGACCTGCTTTGCGAAACTGGAGGTTCTTTTACTATAAACTGAAATGATTTTGTCGGTACTGGCCCCGGGCTCATGGCATACTTATAAGCTGGCCACTTGCGCGCTTCAGGAACTCGTTTTTGCTGGGTCTTGATACCAAGCTTACAATCTAGAGTGATATTCAAACACAAGGGTCAAACTTCCAATATCCAACAGCGGTAACGCACTGAGGATTTTTTTTAGATTGCCTTTCACTTGCTGTAACTCATGATGCGCGCAATCGGTTTCCCCCTTACTATAGTGTAATGTGGGTGCTATACAATTTGACTGGCGCTTACAACATTTGCTAGATTGCCATAACCCCACTAGATCCTCTGTATCTTTGTCTGTTGCAAGTGATCTGTAGCGACTACACACAGGCTGCGCACAGGTTTCACACGCCATTAACTGACTGGTTCTCGATTGCAATACAGCATAGCTGCGGGTCTTCTTTCCTTACACACATCGCTCATCCTTTTGTCTGGAAAACTAGAAGGAAGAAATATATGTAGCTGGACAAGGAGCTAATAAACGAACAACAACATCAGGGACTTCATATCAGGTTAAGGAAAATCGAGCAGGTACGCGGGACGAAATATACCAACGTCAGTATCAACTACAATCAGTAAAACAGACATCGAATGACAAGTTTTTCGGCCGTTTTTGGAACTAGCGATTAACATCCAGCTGGGCGGACAGGGGGTGCCAATGCACTAGGGATAATGAGGCTCCCATCGTATGCAGCGCATCTCTGCAATCTTGGCGACCCCCATGTCGCAACGACCTGTGGTGATACAGTTCTACCATTAACGACGAGGTGTGTGTTTGGAATGGGCATAGGACTAAGAGTTTGGCTGTTGAAAATTCCAGGATACGATGAATTTAAGAATATACTATCAAGTTCGTCGGCAGACACCGGTCTAATTTTGTCAGCGGTTTGCTTGGCCACAAAGTCGAATACGTTAGCTCCAACGTCGTATCGTCCAAGGGTATGAAGTCCCCAGTTGGCCTCCACGGTGGAAATTTCAGAGAAATGGTCATAATAGTTATTGTCAGATGTGCCGATGAGTTTCTTTGGAACTGCACCACCGAGAAGGATAGAAAACACGCGATTATGTGGGTCGTCGCTACCGTTTTCATCAAAGGCTAAGCATCGAAGAGGTCAGATAGAATATCCTAATCCATAGATGTATATATGGTACGTACTCAAAAGAATCAAGGTACGATCGGTATTGAAATTCTTGTTCTCTAGCAATGGTTCTAAGAAATTACGAGAGAATGCACCAGCAACGGCCATATCTGTGTCGTGTCCGTCATTCGCTGAACATAGTGTTTTGATCAACGTCTCTCAAATTCTATCAATAGTGGATACGTACTCATATTAGGGGTGATAAACATCCATTGTGGAAGCTTGTTGTTATCAAGGTCTTCAAAGAATGACGTGAAATTCTTAATTTGCGAACTCCGAGAGGAAACATTAGCCACAGAATCGTAGATAATTAAAGGGCTGAATGGTATGTCATGATTCCGTATAAATTCTGAATGAACGACAACGTACTTGTGCTTCCGAACATAATCATTTTTCCCTGTGGTGGGATTTAAGAATTGGAAGTCGGGAAATCCAGTTGATGGCATATCCTCTTGATATTCAGCCCAGCTGATTCCTTTCTCCTCTAGCAAGTCGACAACGGATGAGACATTCACTGGCATGTGATTAAGATTGTCGTTATCCATTCCGAAATAATCGCCCCCGACTGAAGCAACATAATTAGGTTCTGAAGGATGTGTGACGGCGAAGTAATTGTTGAGCGTAATTCCTTGCTTCGCAAGTGCCGCCATATTGGCTAACATCCATCAATTAATTTAGTAGCCAAAAAAGTGAGGCAGGGAGAACGGACGATCAGCCAATGCAATGGCAAAGTCTTGGTTTTCCAGCCATATTGTTACGAAACGGTCAAAAACTTTTCCTGTTACTATTTTCCTAAGTTTTTAACAGTTTATTAGACGGACATAACGAAAAGGGTGTCGTATTTTTAAGCGTACTTTGCATGATCCTTCGTTGGTCGAGCCGAAGAAAATCCACAGAAGATAAAGAAAAGAGCAAGGCGCATTTCGTGATGTTGTTGTGTGTACGTTAGCTTCGCACTTTTCAGATAGAGCCTGGAGTGTTATGACAATCTGTACTGACTGCTTATTATACAAGAGAGATAGCGGCACCTTCACGCCGCGGAGTTCACCATACGAATCGAATCAAACGTTCCTTCGTATTGACATTGTAGCAGATGGAGGGGTAATCTGGAATAACATCCGTGTGAACGAAAATAAATGTACTACTTAGTCTACTATAGATAAGAGCTTGTGTATTCTGCCTCAGCCGCTAGAATACTTTGATTAAAATTTATGTAAATGAGTCGGATGAAATAGTTCTTACATGTGTATGGGATATCCCCCTGCCAGATACTTGACTGTTGTAGTCAGAAGATATCGATGTACGAAATTTTTATGAGGTAGGATGAAACAACATGTGGAACAACTTCTATCTTACCGTAAACCTTCAATGCATCATAGTTGCGCCACCACATGACTGAGCGATATTTTGGAAAGCTGTCCGAGCACCTGTTTTATGTATGCACCCACCAAATGTAGCACAGTAGAAATAATCCGGTGGGCAAGTGATTATATGATCTGCAAAGCCAAAATGGCAACCGTGGATTTCCCCCATTCGCTAACCTCGATTTAAATTGACCTTATCCTCCTACAAGTACGGGGCACCATTACGCACGCATTGTATCCGTCATGCTGCTAAGTATTAATAAGATGAAGACAATCAAACGTGCGCTTTGGATCGTACGCACGTGTAGGCATTTCCAGAAAGAATCGCAAATGCACATCAGCGTGCTCAGCGCGTAATGTAATCGATCCCTATCTATCTACTATAGATAAGTGTCATGATCAGTATCATATAAAAATAGATACAGACATATTTTTAACTGTTATGTACTTCTGTAAGACGGAAGGCCGGGGGTTGGCTGCTTCCTATTTCCATCCGGGTGGAGAAAAATACTGACACCATTAGCACTTTGGATAAACTTCATATTGGGATGTAATATGGACGGAAATGCTGTCTACGTGCAAGATGGCGAGCAGGTATTATAGGTGTGGATTCATTGCTACTTAGGCCACTGTCTGAATTATTTTCGACCGGTGTCACAGAGCTTGAAGAAACGATAGCACTCGAACTCTTTGAAGAGCTCAATACAATACGTTGGGTCCGCCTACGATAATACTGCCATTGGTCGTGGTACGAATTGCACAAAATCATAAAAATGCATTGGGCATTAAACAGTGGCCGTTCCGGCGATGGAATTCGAGAAAGGATTTTACACCCGTGGCGAGAGCTTCGAACAGCAGGCCAATGAGAGTAAAAGTTTGTAGGACTTAAAAACAATCGGCGAAGCTCGCCCCAGTGGTTCTCTTCTGCAAGGGAGTCTAGCTCGGCCCTTTGTTCCGGAGGATAGAGCGTGACTATTCTAAAGTCCAGAAAGATGAGTCGTAATTTCCGTTCAGAGATGATCATTCGGCCCAGGATTCCATTGAGTAGAAAGCCATGCTTTTGTAGCTTGGCAACAGCTTTATATACCAGCGAGCGGTCTTCGGGTTTGATCTCTCTGCCAACAGCAGGCTCGGTGACGAGTCCAATAATAGTGCCGGAACGGACAAGATGACCCAGAACGTTAAATGTCAAGTCAAAGCCCTCCAAAGTGCGGTAATTATACATCATCATGTTGAGCCTTTCCCAGCTCGACTTGTCCCATATACAAAATGCATCTATAATGAAGTGTAAGGCCGGCACTTTCGAGGACGGAGAAAATGTGCGCACCAACTTCTCGACCTTTCCATTCACCGACTCTATACTCGCAATCGAGTACAAATTTCTTCCACTTTATCTCACTTTCGTCAATGAAAGGAGCCCATGGAGTGATGGTGCAGGCAGAAAATGTTTTTTGCTTTTGTACAAGTCGGTATCCTCTTGGACCCAGAGTCAAATAAGCCAAATTGGTGCGTTCAAATTCGATAGTGTCGATGATAGAATGCTATTTGAAAGATGGATAAGAAGTCTTGATTTTGATTTAATACGGCTCACGATTTCCTCTAGTATATCAAAATAGCGTTTCTCCAGTTCCAGCTCGGTGTTGGGATTACGGACGGTGTTGGGAAGGGCCAGGCAGTCGACTTGGATGACAAGAAGATGACCACCTTTCCATAGAGCATAAGAAGTGGAAGGATATTCATTGGATCCTCCGGCATAGGCTATAATGTTGTCGGGGAATGGCATGGATGATGGGTTCGTGGGTCCCAATTACATACAGTGGGCGTAGGCCGGCAAGTATTACAGAGGAATGTAGAGGATGAATTTATATATTTACCGGTGATGGCAAGTTGATCCATCTATTGTATTCATCTCATTGTGATAGCATGCTAGCATCTGTACAAATCTGTGGATGCAATTGAACAAGCCGACCGACTAACGCCATGTTTTTCCCACGAGTCTTGACTTTCGAGCTGGAGAGCCATCACCTTAGCATTGCAGGGAACCGAAAGGAAGCAAGAAGTCGTGATGTCGGCGAGTCGACATTTCCATAAGTAAAAAGATAATATTTGGCAGAAACCAGAAATGTGGGTGCCTCAAGATTGACTTTTCTTCTGTCAATCGGCGAAGCAAAAGACAATCAATCTGTAATGGAGGGAGTCTCCGGGTTACATGATGCCGTTGCCAGATTGGTAGTTGCAAGGTGAGTATTTATAGCGAGCGAACATGGAAGCAGGAATGCGAATCAAATGGAGTGTCTATCGATGAAATCTCCACGGTAACGTTGAGGGATAAGTTGGATACGAAGACTGTGATTCGAAATTCATGGCCGAGGTGAAAAAACTTGTGTGACAGGTATTACGTGGTTGGAGAATGAGAATGACTCCTGAGGACGAGAAGATAAGGCACAGAGCTGCCGGCGATACTTGGTTCAGTCCGGGATCGGAACAGAGTGGAAGCTCTAACAGCGGGGTTCGCAAGGACATTTTCCACAGGGGGAGCCAGTTACCAGCAAGAATGGGGAGAAGAGCGCAAGAGTTCAGTGGAGTGATGAATTAATTCAGCTCGAGGTGGGCCAGGATGAAGTCTAGGGCGAGGAGTGACAGGACGAGGTGGGGTCACTATTTGCTATTTGTTCCGCGAGGTCGGGCGTGGTGCAATGATTAGAGAAATCACATGGAGAGTTGGCGGGTTTCGAGGTGGTATGTTATAAGTATAGTTTGTTGGTGGAGTGAGAAGGAGAGAAAGAGATGGAGGGTTGTTTCCCTCGGGGAATATATGGTAGTAAAGGGCAAGGTGGGAGTGAAGGAGAGTGTGAGAAGCGGACAACAGGGATGTGACTGTGACAGTATTGTGGACGGGCAGCGAACACTGCGGCTATTACCTGCGACGATGAACTCTGCGCTGGACTAGAGTCTTCTGTGCCTTTCTTCTTTTCTCCCTCTCCCTCTCCCGCGACACCACACTCGAGGCCACCCTGCACCAGCCATGGCCATCCACCGCAAACGCAACCAGGTCCCCATCCTCCTCGAGTCCTTCCCCGTCCCCCCCTCCCACATCCCTGCTACCCCCACCCTCCCCCCCGCCTTCCCCCTCCCCACCCCTCCCGCCTCAGCCCCTGCCCCTGCCCCTTCCTCCCCCACCCCCTCCCACATCAACCCCCCGCCCTCTCGTCCACCAAGCACGCCCCTCCCTCCCCTCCCTGGTCCCCCCAGGATCTCTGACACTGACACCCTTCTCCTCCTCTCCCGCTCAGCCCGCAGCTCAAAATACTCCTCGTCCTCCTCCCCCCGCAGCAGTGCTGTTGGTGCAGACGAGGAGGGCCGTCGCGACTCGGTTGCCAGTAACAACAGCAATGCAAGTGCAACCTCCCTGGGCTATCTCAGGGGCTCCTCCCGCTCCAACTCCCTGCGCTCTCTCCCCCCTCGCAGTCCAAGCTCCTTCAGCAACTACCACTACAACCACCCCCCCGCCCCCTCTCAGTGCTGGTCGACCCAGCATCGCCTTCTCCATCCACGAGGACGAGTATGAAGACGAATTAGAGCGCGAACGCGAGCTTCAGGAGGTCGCTTTGATCACTGGCGTCGTCCTGCCCGATCCAGATCCAGATCCCAGCCAGGATGCAGAGCAGCTCACCCGCATGTCCATGCCCTCCTTTGACAATGACGACGACAACGACGGTCCTTATTCTCAAAACGCGTCTACAAATGCACTTCGTTTCGCTCTCCACAAAGCAGCGCGTTCCCATTCACAGCACGTCGCCAATGAGTCCATTTCTAGCATTGACATGCGCGAGATCATGCAGCAAAACGACTGGGACGATGCAGATGACGATCCCACTGCCACCCATACCTTGCCCGACCATGATCGCTCCACCGGGAGGGTGTCCCTCGATTCCTTCAAGTCGTCTATTTCCGGACGCGCCAAGGTACCGCCACTTGTCAGACGCCTTTCAACCTCGTCCACCGCTTCCCCCCTCCCTTCATCCACCGCTTCCCCGCTCCCCTCGTTCACCCCCACGTCCCTGCCCCTCGCGCTCGCCCCAATACCCATGCGCGTGCGCCAAATATCCATCGCCGATCCTATTGATCCAGAGGGAATACTCGGAAAGTCCTCTGTCGATGTGGAAGTGGGAAGGGAAAGAGTGTCCAAACAGAATCCAGCGAGTGATCCCCAGTTTGCATTTTCCACACGGATACCCACATCTGCTGGTTCAGGCGATGCTGCCACACCCACTTCTACATCGACGATCACGCCTGCACCGGATTCTGTGTCTCATCCCATGTCAATCCCAACAACAACATCAGATGATGTCTCCCCTTCCAATTCCATCTCACACAACCCCTCAAATTCCACTCCATCCACCACACCTCCACCTGTCGACCCCCAGTCCCTTCACCTCCGTATGCGAGCAGTACGCTCTCGCAGCGAAAGTCACAAGCAGGCCCTTCGCGCTCGCAGCACCAGTCCCAATCGCGCACGAGCTACCACCGTTCCCTCTGTCATGCCAGTGCCACCCGTGCCCTCCATGCCTGACCCATCAAAAAAGGAAGAGGAAGGACGAGCAAGTCCAGACATTGATGCCATTCTCGCGCGCACGCCGAGACCAGTGCTGAGACGCAAGAGCCAGGCTCAACTTGGCAAGTCCTCGCGCTCCCAAAGCCGTACCCGTGCACGTGTCGTATCAGGCACCTCCAGCAGCGACATACGAAGCCGGGTGACCTCTGCATCAGAGAGCGTCTTGAGTCGCTCCAGCGCTGGGTGGGGGGTAACCAACCGCAGCGGGGACGAGGATTTGGATTATATTGTATCTGGCTTGTGGAGAAAGAGCGGCACAGGTGGCGGGGCAAGTGATGATGAAGATTACGGCGTCCCCATTCAGAATGTGCAGAATCAATGGGACGACAATGAGGAAGGAATAAGGAAGCTTGAGAGAGAATTGGACGGGGAAGGAAGCGAGAGCGATTCCAGCATCGATTTACATACCCCTCTCCCGTATGCCTTTCGTTTCTTTCATCCATGCTGCATGCTGATTTATTTTCTCAGGCATCTGATGCTACGACACGGCTTGCTTTCGCCCAACTCGAAGCTTTTGCCAAACAGCCAATCACGGGCAGGCACTCCGCAGGATGGAAGACCCGGGAGCGGGTTATCCATGTCGTCCGTAGGTACGATCGCACTTCTTGTGTTCTTCTCGGACAGCCATGCTGATTCTCTTTCTTTAGGTGGCGCCTCACTGATGACAAAGTCGGGCATTTTCAAAGACAACCGAGATACGCCTCAGCGAAGAACACGCCACCGCGATGGCAAACTGCTGCGTGGTGGAATTGGACTCACTACCGGGCTCGGATGGAGTGATAGGTGAGTTTGTATCCTGCTAGCTGGGGTCTGAAAGTGGGCGTAGCCTGTGTTAGCTTCTATTTTAACGTTGCCGTGCCATGGGACGTGTGGCATGCTTGATGCATGGTCCGCACTGCAGCCATGATGATGGGTGGGCAGATGGCCTTTCAATTTCCCTGCTTTCCACGATGGATGGACTGAAACTGATCCGCCTTTTCACCCCCAACAGTGAAGACGAAGACGCCCCATCGCCACTCACACGGCGTCTCTCCGCGCTTAGTCTCTCACGCCGCTCATCGGCGTCCTCCGTGGTCACAACACCGAGAGCACATCCACTCTCGAGGTCCTTCAGTAGCGGCATTCTTTCAGAGGAATTTGATAATTCTGCTTTTCAAATGGGCGGAACTGGAAAGAGTAGGTCTCCCCTTCCGCCCACGTCCTGGAAAAAATCAGGTGGTGCTATAAGAGAGAGTACAGGCAGTAATGGAAGTTCCAACGGCGTGGATTCGCTGACCGCTACGAGAACACCAAAGGCAAAGATGAAAATGCAGAGGCCTGGAGTCGACGTACATAATGTTGGTAACAAAAGGTCAGGAGATGACCTGATCATAAATACACCCTCCAGCGCTTCGTCTCTAAGTATCCCGCTTCCTGTCACGCCCTCGGATGATTCGCAGAAAAGGGTGCCAATAGATAAAGACAAATCACTCCCCCCTCTGCCAGTCTCTGTACTGAAGAAATACCCCTCGAATTTGAGTTTGCGCTCAAGGGCGGTTTCGGCGGGTTCGAATGTATCTGGAATTCCGACCACTTCTTCTGGTTTACCTACACCGTCGGGTCTCCTCACTTCATCGTCGTTGTCGACATCGACGTCTTCCGCTCCCATTGTCCGACCCTTGAAGCTTCCTCGTCACACTTCACGTAGTACAACAAGGGGCGATAGACCGGCCGTCCCTGTACCTTCCGTGGGATCGTACGCTACAGTACGTACACCTTCTATTACATCCAGTGGACTCTCTGCGCCGCAGTCTGCCCCCACTACACCAACCGTGTCCAGTAGCATAGCAAAGCCAAAGCCACGCACAGGTACGGGGATGGTGTACCGTACGTCTTCTGGTCCGGCCAGCCGGATGCGAACTCCGATGTCGTTGAGTGCGTCTCTTTCTGCTTCGACTGGTTCTTTACCTCCGCGGACTTTGAGACCTACCACACCTAGTACAAGAGGTGTGGCGTTTTAGCGATTTACTTTTCATTGTTCTTCCCTTCGGCAAGTTTGTTTTACTCTGAATATTTCTGCCGTTGGTTCCTTCATTCGGAAACGGTATTTATTGAGGCTCTGCTATTGGTCCTGTATTCCTATGAATTGTCGCTCCTTCGTCTTTCTATCGTGGTAATCCATGCATACCCATTCATATCCTCAGCTTTCTTTCGTTTGCAATCTTACCCGTAATATGCAACTCTTATTAATGATCCCTACCGCTTTGTCTTCAGTGGATTCTGGTATTTATAATGAAAACCTTAGTACGATGAGCCTTTAGAGCTTATCTTCGTTTTCCGGGGAGTAAGTAGGTGTAGCCGAGTAAATGGATTTGTGGGAGAGTACTGACAGAATTGATGTGAAGTTTGAACAAATCTAGCTTGATCGGTGATATACCAGCACCCATGATCAAGAGTATAATACACTGCACATGCTCTACTTCGGAGTTGCTACCACATCTGAACAAGAATTATACGATATTCACGAAGGATAACGTCTTCAAGCTCGATGAACCCTTGTTTGTACCTGTCTCTATTTTTAAACTCCTCTGGGTCCCAGCCACTTGCTTCCCATTTTTTCCTAGACATGCGGTCGTAGATGCTTATAGGGTTCTTATCTTCTATGACCATATGAGCTTCTTGGGGCCACCTAATTATAGTCCATCCCAAAGCTTTCGAGGATGACTACATATACTTGCCTAGTCGTGGATTCAAGAATAGTTAGTAGTGGTTTGCAGCGGTTCTACTCCCAGCTAACATTCTTCGACTCGGAGTCATGGATACCTCTCATGGCGAGAAAGATTTGGACCTCAAAGATGAGAAAGGTGTAGAGAATGTTACGGAGATGCCTTCGTTCAGCGACGAGAAGGCATATGGCTTGGACACGAAGCCCACGGCGGTCGACATTGATGCCTCTGAGATAGGAGAAGTTTTCGCTGAAGGACCCCGTCTAATAGATTTGGGGGAAGACGGAAAGGAACGTCCTATTGGTAAAATACTAGACATTTGCGTCGCAGCTTCATTTCTAACATGGCCTCACAGAAACCGACGCGGACTACGCGACTAGACTCCTCTCTCTCGAAGATGATCCAACTTTACCAATTTGGACGTTTCGCATGTGGTTCTTGTCCCTAGGCCTCTCTTGTTTTGGAGCAGTCCTTGGACAGATATTTGTGAGCGACATGTAATTTATCGAAATATCCTTTTGACATTTTCTGCTAGTATTTTCGTCCTCAGACAGTACGGAGTATGACGTTGCCTACAATACTTGTACTAACGACTTCTTAGGTTAATGTCAGTCAGCTGTTTCTTCAGGTCTGTTACATCCTTCAAAGAATTTTTCATCGTAGTGACCTTTCCAAACTTATTCGCAGATTATTTCTTACATTATGGGGAAGGTTTGTGGCTTTCAAACTCCCCAGTAGCGCTTGCCTGACTAACCAGCTTGATAGGCCATGGATGAAATTATTCCCGGTCCTGGCCCCAATGCTCGGTTCAAGGCTCCTGACAATCAATTTTGGAGGCAAGTTGCAATTGTTTAGCTTTTGATTACGGCCTCACTAAGTTCTAATTTTAGATTCATGAATCCTGGTCCATTCAGTTTCGTCAATTCTTCGTACTTTCGCGTACTGGTTCTGATGTCAATCATTTAGATATCAAGGAACATGTGGCCATCACAATCATGTCTTCTACTGCGTCCTCTACTGCGTTGGCTATTAGCATTTTTGCTGCACAGGATCTTTACTACCACGTGCGCCCGAATGCCGCCGTTGGTATATTTACGTATGCTCTTTAACTTCAGTTTGTCTCCGTATGCTAAAAGCTTCCCGTTCAAGCCTAATTGGCTCTCAGCTCATCGGATATGGTATGGCAGGTGAGGCTTTCCTTGCTCATGGCTCAGGTTAGGGCTGATCGTTCAAAACAGGGATTACGCGAAGTTTCCTAGTATATCCTACATTCGCAGTATATCCCCAACTTATGCCTACTGTCCAACTGTTTGATGCTCTACACCGCGGCCAAGATGTGATCATGCAAAAGAAACGTCTGAAATTTTTCTGGGTTGTCTTTATCGGTATTTTTGTTTGGGAATGGTTCCCAGTAAGTGCCATTAATTTCAATGGTAACCCTGTACTAATTTATCCATAATTCTAGGAATACATCGCCCCGTAGGTGAATTTAAGTCATTCCAAGAATTATAGCTAATTATGATTATAGGACGCTTACTGGTATAAGTATATTCTGCCTCGCAAATCAAAACAGTGCCTGGTTTACTCGAATTTTTGGTGTGTTGGAGTTCGTATTACGTGCGAGGAAATGCTGATATATATGTAGGTGGTGCGGCTGGAAACGAAGGGTTAGGAGCATTTTCTCTGTGCCTAGACTGGGCATATGTCGGGGCAGGAGGTGGTTCTATAGGGTCGCTTTTCACTCCATTATCTACTCAGTTATCTCTTTATGGGGGTTGTGCCGTTTGCATGTGAAGCATCTTTTAGCTTATTTTGATTACCCACTGATCAGTGATTAACTTGTCCCTTAGGATTGCTTTCTGTGCATGCTATGCAAAGAACACTTGGAATACGCAAAACTTCCCTTTTCTAACCCAGCTCTTATACTATCAAAATGGTATGGATAGTTCTTATTTTATGTGAACTTTTTAATTCGCAAAACTCATTTTGGAAGGCACGGAATATGACCAGCTATCTATTCTTAACGATGACTTCACTCTCAATGAGGAAAAACTAGCGCAACAGGCGAGTTTAGCATATTATCTAATGGTAATGGCACGTCTTATGAGCAATTTTAGGGTCTGCCATGGTATGCTGCATCCCAGCTTCTCTTCAAAGTTAGTCGTACAATGTACATCGGCGGTAAGCTGTTGATATCTGAATCTTGCATATATAACGAAGAATTTATTAAATATTTTCATGGACAGCTGCCATTACACACTTCATACTTTGGCATTACCGCACAGCTTACAGTATCATCCGTGAAAAGAAGGTAATGTGTGACTCGGTGATTAAGTAAATCGCGATGCCTAATATTAAGTTAGGAATGTGATGATCCCCATTACCAAAAAATGAAGGTATGCTTTGATAATACCCTGTGACAGTTTAATAACATGTGAATATCTAGATCTACAGAGAAATTTCCAATTGGTGGTACTTTGCAATATTTATAGGAACAATTGCGATGGCACTTGCGACAACTTATGCAGCCAAATCTGGACTGCCATGGTGGGGGCTTTTCGTATCCATAATATTTGCGTGGCTCTTTATTCCAATAATAGGCACGGTACGATGCATTAGTGTATGCTATCTGAAACAAACACACACTTACTAATTTCTTTCTCAGCTATACGCTACTGTCGGGTATCTGCCAAGCACAGAAAACTTGGTTCAGGTACTTAGTTTGTTGACTCGGTTGATATAAATTCACTCATATTTACTAACTATGCTCTAGATGGTTGGAGGAGCCCTCATTCCAGGAAAACCAGTGGCCAACATGTATTTTACTATGTACGGATTTAACCCACTTCAGCAAGCTTTGTATCTTCTCCGAGATTTAAAGCTGGTGGGTGCAACCTATCGCGATACATCATAAAGTTAAAAAAGTGTACTTTATGTTTCTCCAGGGACAGTACACAAAGCTACCACCAGTGACAACGTTTGGAGTGCAAATTATTGGGACCGTCATTGTAAGTGTTTAGTAGCAAATATCCTATATTTTTCTAACCACACTGCTGTACCAATGAATGTAGGGAGGGCTCTTGAACTTTGTAATTATGAAGGTAGTGCCATTATACCGTAATCCACCCATCACCTAATGATGCTTTATCTGCAGTCAATCATCAGTGCCCGAAGAGATGTCCTTCTCGATGTTCAAGGGACAAACGTATGGTCCGGGCAGCAGGTTAATTTCAATCTATAGTTTTCGACAGGATGCGTGGATTGAATGTCTTTTAGGTACAATCATATAACAGCGCCGCTATTGCATGGGGAGCACTGGGAAAACCATTGTATGCCACTGGAACACGATATGGGGTAACATTCTGAATCAATTTTTCGTTACACTACGATATAACAAGTAATCATAACAGTTTGTACCGTACATGCTTATTGCAGGACTTGGCTTCCCGATTCCTTTCTGGTTACTGCATCGGAGGTATCCCAAAGTGGGTTTCAACTTGGTATTTACTCCTATTCTTGTGGGTGAGTAGCTCCTCTTACACTTGTACTTATTTGGAGATTTATTGACGTTCAATCTGCTAGCCGAACTTGGTATCTTAAGTGTCGGAATAAACTCGAGTTTATTCACATCATTTGTTCTTGCCGTATTTTCACAATATTATCTTCGCAAGTAAGTGTCTATGTCTTGTCGTGAAGTCATTTCTAAACGTGATAGATATCGAGCAACTTGGTTCCGTAAATACAAGTATGATATTTAGTCTATGAAAGTGAGAAACCATTCTAATTAGTTATTTAGCTTTCTTCTTAGCGCTGCCCTTGACGGTGGAACTTCTGTAAGTGGATCACTCTGTCTTTACACGCCTTGTTGTTCATTGGCTTCCGTGACTACAGATCATGGTATTCGTGTATACCTTTGCTGTAGGGGGAGGAAGTGGTCAAGTGATACCGTTTCCAACTTGGGCTCTGGTATGTTAATAAAATATGACATGATGGCGTAGTTCTCAATATTCGATTGAACAGAATCCCAAAGGCAATCCTGATTATTGCAAGCGACTGTCTGATTAAACAGGAGGAACCAGAAATTCGAATTGTCGTCGCGAAAGGGTTTTTTTGTATTAATGTCACATTAATGTAATACTATAAGAAGTTTCAGTCTCGTCTGAACATGTCCTTTTATTGCTGTAGTGTTATTTTGTATACAAGTAAGTAAGTATCGAAATCATCCATAATGGAAAGAATTTTGAAGTACATTTTGGCACGTGATGGGTGACCTTGATGAGATCAGTAATGGACAGTGGACACAAGTAATTGTGGGAAGCCCGGGCGCGCTGGCGAGCGTAGGCTGAGTCTTGAGCTTGAGTACTCGAGTCCTGACACCATCCTCGACGTACGCGACGCCCATTGGCACATTCTATCCCATATCTTCCGGGTACAGCTAATTCTAAATGAAGGCAAGGGGGCATTGATATCTTAAGACAACTAGTGAGTCTCTGAACAGGCTCCAACTCAGCGCTGACCATGTATGCATTTCTTGTCTGATAGAACGAATCAGCCCTATAACGCCCCTATCATTATTGAACATAATATAGCTTAGGGGAATTCAGAAGAGGTTTACCAGAACAGTGCAATAGTAAGTTTTCTTGCACCTTGTGCATCGGATTCAGATGTTGACCATCTTGACTTAAGGACGAGCCATCGTACCCAGCCTTAGTCATCGAAAACCCACTTTAATTATAGGTAATGTCGTATTTCTTGATGCTGAAACATGTTTAACGACCATTCTTATAGCAGGAAGACCCCAGTTGTAGGCGAA
Organism: Cyathus striatus; assembly: GCA_025738555.1. Classification (NCBI taxonomy): domain Eukaryota; kingdom Fungi; phylum Basidiomycota; class Agaricomycetes; order Agaricales; family Nidulariaceae; genus Cyathus; species Cyathus striatus. The sequence continues at coordinate 719,585 of JAOVFP010000020.1, forward strand.
TCATTGTTTAGCTGTGTGGATACCAGCCATTACTATACGACGCCGCTAGCAGTGATGGATGATCCCACTACACCCACGCTGCTCACACTGGCGTGCCGTTATAGTATGTTAGTTGTAAGCTTTAAGATCCTTCTATCTAACTGCAGTCCAAGTACCCCATGACCAATGGTTGTTAACGCATCTCAATCCTACTTGGAAGATCCGGGACATTAAGTTGTATATCCTTTCTAAATGTCTCAACACGCATTTTGAACCTCCTGCACCCACCTTTCCAGTCACTGAAACTCGTCCCAGATCCCCCATTGTCTTCGCAGATCCAAATAATCGACCAATCAGTCCTATCAAGTTTGCGGCTCCTAAGCCAGGCGGAGGTATCGATAGGGGATATGACGAGGAAGATGACTGGGATGAAGATGGATATGATAGTGATGATTCTGGTGGAGGCAGCATCAGCATGCATGGTGGTTTGGTCGCCAGGGGAGGTGTCGGCATTCCTTACAGGTCGCATGAACCGCGGGCTGTCCCTCAGGGCCGTCATTCTCATCAACACCATGCTCGGAGCAGCAGCTTATCCAGCATAGGTGGTTATGGGAGTGTATCAGGGCATCGCATCTCGCATGCCGGTAGACCTCCTTCATCGCATGGACATCATCCTCATTCTCCCTCACAACTTCCCCTTCAACCACATCACTTCACATTGCTTCGTTTTTCGACATGCCAGCTCCTTGAGGATGATTTTCGCCTTCACGATTACGAGCTCTCTCCTTATGAGCTGCTCGAAATGCATTGTTCTTATGCATTCCCTCAACCTTCTCAAACCAAATCAAAACATCCTCCATTAAAGCGTCTTATTACGCCTCTGCCAAGATTTGACATCAATACATATATTCAGCCATACTGGGAAGGATGGGTTCGAGTGCTTAGAGTGGTATGGCGAGATGACGCAGAATGGTACGATTACGCCATGGGAACCTATCCTGGTTTAAGCGGAAACGTAGCATCAGGAATGGTCACAGCAGATGGTGCACATAGAGAAGGCGAAGGTCTGGATAGAAGAAAGGGCCGTATGAAGTTGGAATGGCGAGAGCGATGGGTTGTTGTCAAAGATGGTATGCTGCTTTTGTGCAAGGATCGGGAGGTTTGTATCTTTCTTTGCGCTACGAGTTTCAAACCGTCGGAATTGAGCAACTTTCTACACAGGATCTGACGCCTGCCCGCAGATTCCGACTCTCGTCGCTGGCGGAGCTGCGCGGCGCAGAGTACCTTGCCAGATCCACAAGATTGATGCAAGTGCGTCGAAATAAATCTGGTGCCGACAATAGTCAAAATATTTCAAGTACTCCATCTCTATCTCCTCCTACTTCCTCTTTCCACGGAATGGAACGAGACAGGTCAGATAGTCCGCCTGTAGGTGACAGAAATGACCGCACGTATATTCCTGGCTCACGAGACGAAGCGGACCGTGCTGGTCTCAAAATTGTCTGCGCAAAGTTCTGGACATCAGAACGACGGTCATCAAGGGATATTACTGTGAAAGAGAGGGTGAAGGAAAAGCGACCCAAGTACACTAACACGGGACCCAGTTTAAGTCTTCTCGCTGGGCCTTTGAAATCTAGCGGAGGGAAGAAGAAAGGCGATCGAAAGGGTGGTGGGGGACTACACGCAATGCCAGCGCCAACGAAAGAGATAACTGGTAAGCTGAAAGGGAAGGAAAGGGCAAAAGATAAAGAGTGGGAGATGATACATCTTTCATCTCAAGTTGCAGTAACTCCTGCTAATCGCGTCAATTCCCTGCATCACGACCAACATAACAAAAATCAGGGCCCATATTTGCGAAAGACGGAAGCTCCTGCATTGGAGAAAAGTAAGACGAAAAGCGGCGGTGGAAAGTTGGGTAGCTTATTTGGCGGAGGTAGAAAAAGCAAGAAACAACAAACGAACGAGACCGTGAACGCTGCACTTAGAGGCTCGGCCGAAGCTGCAACAAAAGCAACTAGGATATCGAAGGCGAAAGGAAAGACGATGTCTTTGCCCTCTCATCCTGCCTCCAGTGATGACGAGTTTGCCGCTCGGGTTGACGAAGAGGATGGCTACTCTGACATGATACGTGCTCCATTAGACACCAATCTACCCGACGATGAAGTAATTCGTGTCACCGCAAGGAGTGAAGAAGACGGGGGAGAAGGCTCATCTTCGTCTGGAGGGCACGCATCAGAGGATGAGGCTGCGCCTCCAGGTTCAGCTTCCGATTCATCACTAACATTGTCTTCTCCTGTGTTTGCTCATACTGATACAGATGACGAGGACGACGGCTTCTTTTCAGACGACGTTAAGCCGAACACTGCGCGCTTCGGAGGATATCGATATGGGTACGTTCCTACAAGAAAAGGAGACAAAGAACGAGATAGGGAGGGTGAGAAGAAGGAGGAGACTTTAATAGATGGAACAAAACTTCAAGAGAAAGGGCCCAAGGATAATGTCAGAAATAGGAAAAAAGATAAGGAGAAGATTTGGGAGAAGAGCAAAGATGACGAGAAAGCAGAGTGGGCTGTGCTGGATCTGCGAGATGATAATGGTGTGTGGGTCTGCAATAATGTTTCTTCGAACCTACCTGATTGTACGTCTAGCCTATACTAGCCTTCTTCGCATCCTTCATCGTCACTTCTCAAATCCTATTAACTCTTCCTTTATTGCAACACTTCCTACTTCTTCCTCTCCACCTCCTACTCCAACTTCTTCAGAAGTTACCTTTGCTATTAATAAACCTAATATCGGCCCATCAGTCTCTTTGGAAACGGCCCACACGATTTTAGATGATACCTTCATCGACAACTATGATCGCGAAACGACTTCGAACTTTCAATCCAACAAACTCGAGCATCCCATTATTTTGGACCCCCTGGCAAGACGACCAGCGACATCCAGCATGTTTCCTAACAAAACCTTTGGCGCTCTTCCATATCCAGAATGGCGTATTGAACTGGTTAAACGTGCACAGAAGGCAGGACTCGGCGACATTGGGAGGGCTGCGGAGGCCTTACGATATGGAGCATCAAGCATGCGCCCTAGTCACATATTCTTAGACCAACTGCGAACTGCCCGACCTGGAGGGGGTTCCATGACCGAGGATAGCGACTCAATATCGGGCACTTCAGCACTGACAGAGAGACCCAACCGCTCCTTGCGCTCCCAGAATACTAAATCAGCAAGTGACGATGAACATGATAAAGCGAGCTACATGCTTGAGATCAGCGATAGCGATGATGAGAGTAGCGAAGCAGAGTGGCAAGCATGGATGGCTGACCTTCACCGGCAGGTTGAAGTTCGTTCAAGAGAGCAGCATTCGCCGTCTGTGACCAGTTTGGAAACTTCCATCGTACCGCAAATCGATGACGAAATAGAAGACAAACCTCCAAAGACATTGGAAGATGATTTATTACTAGCCATAAATCGACGTCGCAAACTTGAACCGTCTGGAATTGTCATTACCAGTTCCCCGAGTAGTCCCGCATTCTCTTCAGGTAATCCTTCCATCATTTTAGTTGTATCGACGCTGATCTCAAGCCAGAGTTTTCTTTAGCAAGCACTCCTCCACGACAATCGAACTACGCCAATTCACAGCGTCATGTAACAAACCGCACGCTTCGCCAGTCTGTGTCGATGCACGCAGAACAGTTGCGTTCTGAAGTTTCAGAACTCTCTTCCGGGAGGAGACCCAGCATGCCAATCCTCACTGCTGAACAAACGTTCTCATTAAGTAAAGGAGGTCCAAACATGCTTGTTATGGAGCACTCGACTGTGCGGACTGCAGCAAATACGAAATTGTATCAGTTTCCGACTCAGCTAGAAGAGAGTAAAGCTCCAATAGCAACTACTTCCTCTCAGCTATCTAGAAAGGACACCACTAGCTCTAGCACTGCGGGAATATCAACTGGTTCCCAAGGCTCGAATTCTGCAAGCGTGATGCACGCAGCTCCTACGTCAGACATGAAACATGAGTCGAAAGATCTTCGGAGGGCCCAACGTCCTCAGTTGAGCGTGGCCACCTCGTCGAACTACGAGCAATCCGAAACTGATGTAATTATGTCGCCGGGTCCAGACACCTCGTATCCAAAGCCTTCGAAGCGCAAGTTCATGCGTAGGGTACGGTCAGGATCGAGTTTGAAGTCTGCTGCAGAGGAACCCACCTCTCCGGTAAGGGACAATGTGACTGTTGTAAAGAAGTCCAAGACTTCTTTGGCCCATGGCGTTGAGAAGTTCATGAACCGAGGCGTGGCTGCACTGGATTCAGCCATGGATTTCGTAGATCGTTGATTTCAGGATTTTTAGATCATCGCTATAATTGCTTATTATTTAACACCTTCCTTCTTTATTTCTATCCGCATCTTAAGTAACCAAGCGGGCGATATCTAAATGCATTCAGCTGTTTCTAAGAACATATACTTGTAGTACTGTAATCTTATATATACTTAGTCCATCCGAGTCCATATGTCAAAGGGGTTTAGACTTGATTGGATTATAGGTATACTTATGTAATACTCTTATGTAAATACAAACCAAGAGTCTAGGTATCGTGAGAAGAAAATGCTTTCAAATTATACCTGGTGACGGCGCTTCGCCATCCGATTCCGAGAGTTCTCGCTACTCTTCGCTTTTGAGACCTTCCGTTTCTCGATGGCTGAGCGCTTGAGGGAGCGCCTAAAAGATCCTGGGGCCTGACCATCGATTCCTGTGCAGTTTTGGGAAAATATGGCCTGAACTTTCGACTTTTTAACTTGTGTTACCAGGTCAAAACTGTTCTGGCTGATGAGCAGTGCAACAAAGCGACGGAGTTGAGTACTCACTGGGGAGTTTCATCGTCGTCGTCATCGTCGTCATCATCATCGCCGTCGTCGACGTCAAGATTTTCGAACAGATCATCCATGGCATTTAGATCCTTACCAAAATTAACCTAAGTAAGTTTTAAAAGCTCGATTAAATGGACGTGTGCCTTACCCAAATGATAACGATAGTTTGAGTGCTATTTTTTCCAAATTTCTTCATAAGATCTACGACGCAGTCGTCGTCTGTCTCTTCATCAGCTCCGCTGTGCAAAATCATGTCTAGTTGAACGGAAATATTTTGCCGGAAATCAAAGCTCACCAGGTAGTGTCGATCGGCAGACCCAGAGCATTGGCAAGTGGAGTGGCAGTGGCAATAGTCTCAAAGCAGTTTCCACTATCTTTGTCTGGTAGACATGAAATAATTTTTCCGACATTCAAGGAAGAAAAAACCTACAATCTGTGAACGCACATTACGGGGGGACATAGAGCATTAAAGCGTACCGATGGAATGCAGGTTTGGGCGCGTTGTTGTCCAACAGGTGTTAAACCAGGAAGTCGTAGAGACGGAGTCTCTCCGTTAGAGATAACATAATAGGTATTATTAAAGGCTCCGTAACTGGACTCGATGGCCATGGAGAGCAGAATGAAGGTTATAAGCCGAACGCCAGTATGCATCTTAAAGAGACAAGTAATGAATCGAAGGCCAAGTTCTGGATATCCTGGATATTTCACTCTGGCCTGTAAAGCTTTTATATGTGTTCAATCATGCGCGTATCACTGTACGTTCGTATTCTATCGGATCTTATGCGGGTACGCCATCGTGCAAAAAAATATTTATAGTATGTCATAGAGCAAAGTTCACACTTACACTGGAATGACACCGATTTGTGAACCTCAGGCAGCAGCTAAGAAGAAAATATTGGTTATAGTGTGAGCATGCCGCAACCAAAATGTGACCTAATTATAGCAATACAGATATGCCAAGCGTGAGTGCCATTCGGCCAAGCATCTTAGGGAATAAGATGCCTGTGCGTTCCTGAAAAGTGTTCCACATTCCGGTAATAAGGCGGCGATAGAAATTAATAAGTCATAACGCCTACTACACATATTTGTCCGCAATCAGGATTATTATCCATACTAAAGAACCTGTAAAATTGTCTTCGTACTTAGTAGTAATTTCCTTATCACATGTAGTAAGACTGTAAGTATATATTGGCGCACATTGGTCGTAAATAGTAGGAGATAGTAAGCTAAGTTGAGGCTAAGGTCTACTGGCAGTAACCACCAAGCTTGAGCCTTGATCCGCATTGCGGACTTTCGGGCACTTGTGCAACAAAGTACGGCCTTAGAGAGATTGCCCTCACGGACCCAACACGGACCTTCGCATTTTTTTGTTTTAAACTTTACACGAGTAACGACTCACAAGCGTCTTTTGAGTAAATATGTATCCACAACGAAATATAAAGGATGACAAATTTCGGACGTATGAACCTTGATGTACTACTTAGTAGTATGCATTGAGTATGGTATGAAGTAACTGAAGTACTAGTATGTATGGCATACTGTAAGTCGTGGTAAGTATATACTACCTAGCTGGCTAGACTTCACCTAGTATCTTACTCTTAGGTCGAAGGAAAGTTATATGTGCTGGTACTCCTAGTACTTAGGTGCATCGAGCTTCTAAGTAATATTTTAATTGAAAGGTGATTTAATCTGCGCCGTGGGTACTGCTTCCGAATACCCTCGTCGGGCGAGTCTTGTGCGAGTTGCACGTTCATACGCATAGGCAAAGCCAATGAGATCGTAATCTGAATACGCGGTTCCAAAAAATAAAAGTCCGAATGGAACACCAGGAGCAGGATAGACAGTTATTGGTCCAGTTTTCCGAATTTTGACAGTATCAGGAAAGAATCCTAAAGGAACTGAGAATATACTTAGTTGAATATAGCTGGTATTAATATAAAGGAAATATAGGCACCTGACACCATAGGATATCCAGCCATGGCTAGAATTAATATTCTGAAGTTTAATATCGTGGCGAATGAATAGATAATTAAGTACCTGATGCAGTTGTTACATGCCCTGTTAAAGGAACAACTAGTGCATCTAAACGATGCTGCTTCAGCACTGCGTCAATGCCACGTATGGCACTCAATTCATAATTATCCTTAAGAGCTTTGTTGTATGTGGCATTGATGCCATTTGTTGCCTCAGAAGATATCAGCCTATTGCAGACCATGGTCGTCAATTTGACCCCGCCAATTCGACCAAGAATAGCATGAATTTAGATACCCAGATTGATCTTCGTAACCACTGGGCTTTTCCAGATATACGTTTTTATCATTAAAGTGTATGATGTCGGCAAGAGTTCGTACGTCAGGCGGTGTGATACATAAAGAAGACAAATACTGATTAAGTTGAATCTGAAAATGTTTGTTAATACAGGAGAGGGTAGTATGCTTTATCACGAAACGTACCTTCATATCAGTCTGTACAACGATCATTTCTTGGTTCGACCGCTTGATTTCATCAGCTGAAGGGAGATCTGCAGGATCTATGACGGTTGCCCCCAAACTCCGTATGATTGATAAAGCCTGGGAGAAGGCTTGATCGACGGAGGGATCCCCATCAGTTATATCGTCACTCCAGAACTTACGCCTTGGAACGCCAATACGTTTCCCTTTAAACGCATATTCGGACAGGCCTTGAGCAAAATCAAAGGTTTTATTCAGGGGGCGGCGCATGTTTTCACCTATAAAATTATCATTTGCTATGACAGTCAAAACCGCTGCTGCATCCACGACAGAACGACCAAACGGGCCAACAGTATCTTGATGACGGGATACAGGTATAACTTGATCAGTGGTTAGAAATCGGTTGAGTAACGAAAAAGCAGCCGCATACTCCCTGTTGTGGAAGTCAGCCCAACCGTTGGTTTGATACCAACAACATTGTTGAAGGAAGCAGGACAGACAATGCTTCCGTCAGTTTCGGTACCTAGTGACGCGCTCGCAAGCCCAATTGAAACGGAAACAGCAGATCCGGAAGATGATCCACAAGGATCAGCGTTGGGGTAATATGCACTGGTGGCTTGACCGCCCCTACCTGACCAGCCGTTGGGTAAATTTCCTCGATAATGTGCAAACTCAGAGAGGTTAGTCTTCCCTGCAACCAATGTCAGACTTGATCTCTGATCTTTAGGCGACTAACAAGTTAAGCCTTAAGCATACCTAAGATTACGGCTCCAGCCCTACGGAGGCGTTTGACTACTACAGCATCGTCTTGTACCACGGACCCCAAAAGGCTGAATGACCCAGCTGTCGTATTCATTCCTGTAGGTGTCGTTAGCTTTTGAAAGGCAGGGATCTTATTTAATGTTACCCTCGCTTGAGATGGTGGCAATATTATCCTATTATATGTATGGTCAACTGACAAGCCGGGAAAGACACCATGGCATTAAGTAAAATTTGCACACTTTAAGGAGGATAGGTATGCCATGTAATGGTCCGCGTTTTCCTTGTTTTTGGCGCTCGCGATCAAGCTCCTCAGCTTGTTCTAGTGCCCTGGGGTTCAACTCTAAGACCGCACGCAAGGAGGGCCCTTCTGCATTGACTTCTTTAATCCGCCAGATATATGCCTATAATGGATAGAAATTAATGCAAGTAGTAAAATAACGCGTGCATACCTGGACCAAGTCTTTGCTTGAATAATGACTTGCTTCCATCCCAGCTTGAAGTTCAGATATTGAAGCTTCATATAGGTCTGGAAGAGCTGAAATGCTATGATTTTCCGATGGCACGGCCCGACACTGTACAAAAGAAATGCCGAAGAAGAAACAGAAGATCTCAAAGAGGCCGAGTTCATGCATTGTGTTGCGTTCTGCTGCTTCAATTATTTGTGTAGCAGACCTTAAGTGATTCGAAACCGACGGAAATGGATTACAGAAAGAGTGTTTCTCAGAAAGGAAATCAATCCCACTAAATAAAGCAGCGGCAACCTAACGGCAACTTAGCAGTAACGTATGCGAGCGGCCTACTAAATAACACGCACGTCACATCGCCTGTGATGTAAACAAACCTTTCCGGATTCATCTACAGTTGCTAACCAGAGAGTAATCGTAGGTATAACATCTTCCGCCCTACCCACTTATTTTCCAACAATGTCAGCAAGCTGCGTTTTCGGAATTGCAGCATCAAACGCCTTTCTCCCCAATCTGGTCATAGTCTTCTGCTCATACGCAAATGCGAATCCGATGAGATCGAACTCAGAGAAGGCAGTTCCCAGGAAGGACAGTCCAAAGGGAGCCCCTGGAGCAGGGTAGACCGTCAATGGGCCTGCACGCCGCGTTGTGGTGTTATTTGGATAGAAGCCTAGGGGAACTGTTATGTAACTTTCAGTAATAGTTCACGTATACAGTGCTAAGTAAAGATGAAGTGGGACACACCTGTCACGATAGGGTAGCCAGTGAGCGCTATTTCAGACCCCATGAATACAACTCTGATCACGAGGAAACGTAGAAACCCGTACCGGCAGGAACAGTAGTCAGCCCAGCAGCAGGGAGAACCAGAGCATCAAGCCTGAACTGCTTCAGAGCTGCATCGATACCCTCGCTCCGCCGAGTTCGTGATCAAATGCAAGGGACTGGAAGAATGTGGCATTCCTTCCAGTAGTTGCTTGAGCACGAATCAAACTGAAAGGCGTCAACAGTGCTTACGATGACGATATAGACTACATACTCAGACTGATCGGTGAAGTTCACAGGCTCCTCCAGCGAGGGATTGGCATCGTTGAATACAATAAGGTCTGCAAGACTCCGAACACCTGAAGGATTTTCTAAAAGAGATTCATAATACTGATTCAGTTCAATCTCCCGAGCAGCGTCAGGTACACCTTCACTACAACAGTCCAAATAGAGCATACCTTAAAATCTACATCTAGCACAAACGTTTCATTATGAGATGCGCTAATTTCTTTTGCATCCGGCAAATCTGCAGGATCTATCACTACCGCTCCAAGCTCACGAAGTATCGCTAGTGCACTCTCAAATGCAGGAGCTACTGCAGGATCATTTCCTACGGTGCTGTTCAACAGGAACACCTGCCTTGGTACACCAATCCGTTTTCCTTTCAGAGCATCTTTATTTAATGCTTTTGTGTAATCGGGTAATTTTTGCGGCTGGACAAGCGTAAAATTATCCTCAGGGTCCTTGCCTGAGATAACAGAGAGAACGATAGCGGCATCCGTCATAGACCGCGTCAAGGGGCCAATGGTATCTTGGTGTGATGATATTGGGACCACTACGTGGCGGCTTTTAGTCGGCTATGAAGCACTTTAAAAATTAGACACACCTCCCGCTCGTGAAGTCAGGCCAACAGTAGGTTTTATACCCACAAGATTGTTATGACTTGTTGGACACGTTATACTACCATCTGTTTCACTACCCAGCGTAACAGTTGCCAAACCAATGGACGCAGCCACCCCGGAACCAGAAGATGACCCACAAGGATCCAAACCAGGAAAGTAGGCAGCTGTGTTTTGCCCTCCTCTGCCAGACCAACCCGAAGCTAGGTTGCCACGAAAATGTGCGAACTCAGAAAGGTTGGCTTTTCCTTGAGTGCTGTGAACAGAGAGAAGAAAAGAAAAGTGGGCAAGGGCGAACCTAGGATAATGGCACCTGCTCTACGAAGGCGCTTAACTACGCCTGCATCATCGGGAACAACAGACCCTAGCAGGCTAAACGAACCAGCAGTTGTGTTCATACCTGAGAAAACACCAATTTAACTCTGAAAATAAATGACTGAATGTGATGTTGGGAACCTTCAGATGCCACAGTAGCAATATTATCCTAGACATGGATGAGACTAGAGTCTGATCGTCTTATGAGGGGATCTGCAAATACCCCCATACCTTCAGGAGAACCGGAATCCCATGCAATAAACCTCTTTTCCTCTTTTCCGTCCTTTCTTTATCCAGAACCGCAGCCTGAGCCAATGCAGATGGATTCATTTCTAACACAGCACGTAAAGCAGGGCCTTTAAGGTTGACTTCATCAATGCGAGCAAAATATGCCTATATATTGCGTGATGAAACAGAACTTAGACCTGCTGCTAGAAGGCTAAGCCATACCTTCACAAGGTCAATGCTCGTAAAGAACCCTTTATCTAGTCCATCCTGCAACTCCAACACAGAAGCTTCATACAGATCCGGAAAGTCAGGCTTCGCTGTATCAATGATAACGCGACCATGCGTAAGTTGAGAAGCATGTACTACTTGCTGAGCAAAGAAGGCTGCAAGCGGGAGGCAACATATCATAAATGGTGTTGGTTTCATGTCGAGATCCAAAGAGCAACAATATTGGGGTACCTTCAAAAGATAGGTCTCCTAATCTAACTTGTATATTTATCCATCTACAGCAAAAAGCATGAGGCCTGAGCTGGAGAAAGAGCGTGGGGGTGTTGAACACGAAAGAGGCTTATCAGAAGAATTTACGCAACGCGAACGCATGTCCATGAGAAATATGAAATTCAAAACCATGCACCAATCTGAGACATTGTAGTGGTCAAAGAGCAAAGGATGAAGAAAAGGAGATGGATGTCGATGAGCTCCTGCAATTTTAAGCTTGAACAGTACGAGATCAGGATGAGCAATCATGACACGTGAGAAAGTGTTACATAAATAATCGGTCAATTTACAGTTCTACTAAGTAATACTGCACGCCATACACAAGTTAAGTAATGTAGTCAAAACCGTAGATCTACTAGATCTTATCCAAGTCCAATATCTAACGTCTTCAGACTTGTGATTTTCTCTGTACAATGGTCACTGTGATTACTTCACATATGTGCGCCTCCAGCTGCTGAATGCCTTTCTTGTCTCGAGCTTCCCGTGATTTCTCGTATGTACTACTAGATGTAGCGTGCTGCTCTATCTGTAAGATCCCTTCCAACGGCTTTTTCGATAAAAGCAGCTTTAAAAATCCAACCTCAAGTTCCGTCCCTTCCCTGAGGAAATATGCATACGCAGGCGGTCCTGGATTGGTTCCATAGCCAATTGTAAGCGATTGGCGGGCTTTCAATGGTATATTTTGGGATATATAATATGGGGCTGCGGAAGAAAGTTATTTTAGAATAGCAATGACTGATAAAAGCGTACACACCAATACTGAAATCTTGGTTGTCCAAAAAGTACAAATATGCATACAAGTCCCAATCTGAATTATTGGTAATCCGGAACCCATACGGGATCTTGGGATCTGCTATGATGTTCGCGATTCCGTCAGTCACAAGGTTGGGACTATCAGGATGCCTGAGAGAAGGGTGTGTAACGCCTGCGATCGGTCCCAACCTCGTGATATCAAGACTTGCGATGCCAGTTTGTTGAAGGTCATGAAGGGGTTCAAGGTTAAGAAAAGAATGGTAGTGTGTCAGATATCCTATCGCTGAATAGAGGTCAGTAGGCCTATTGGGACCTCCAGGAAGCGATATTCGGTCCACTCCCCAGCGGGAGACACGAGAATCGTGCACTTCAATAATGGCGCTGCTGTCATCAAGTAGGATAGCAAACTTCAGCTTTTCTGACACAAGCCTAGAAGATATCACTCGCGTGATTTCATGAAGGCGTGTGTCAGCTTCGACATGTTTCTGGTGTCGTTTTTATTTAGATTTGGGATACTGTAGTGCAAATAAAATATTCAGCTGAAACACTCACAGATGACTTTCCCGGTATTGCAGCCTTCAATGCATTTTCTTTCAGCAAAAACAGCCAACGGTAACCGTGCTTTAAATACGAGCTAAGAGTGTTGAGCAGAGAGAGCGACATGATGGTCCCGAAAGAATCCTTATGTTGAAAGAATATATGTGCTGGGAACGCGCAAAGTACTGGAGAGAACGAGATGCACCTTTTTCATACGCTTATCACTGCGCATTACTCTGGACAACGCTTGCAGGAAGGTGCGTGGCGAACTATAATCTTCATTAATTTCCGTCTCGTGCTTGTGCGAAGGCGACGAATCGTTTGTGCTGTACCCTGGTTAGCACCTTGTGTATAATAAACAGTTGGTATACAGCAGACGGTAGCATCATGTTCATGGTATATCTTGGAGCAGAGATGAGGTGCTGAGGTGCTGAGGTTGCGACACGCATACATGCATGGTATTCCTTATCAGTTGCTAATTAATCCTTACCTCACGACATATCACTTAGCGAGCTTGTTCTTCAATGATTGGGCATTGCCACGTGCCGCAGCTAAGGAGCAGGTATACTAATAGTTTATGAAGTCAATATGAAGGGCCTTGAGAACAAAGTGCGATACTTACCGGCGGAAGAAGGTAGCATGCCTGAAATTATGAAAGTCCGAACGGGTGCAATTGATGTTCTCTGTAGGACTATAAATACTAGCCAAAACTGCCTCCCCACCGGTCCGGAGAGCATGCGTACTATGCATCTCACTGACGAGTCGGAGAGCCTTATGAACGGAGACAATGTTGTTGACTATGTGTCTTCGACGGCGGATGTTACCAATGCCCCAGCAAGCGACAGAAACATTTTCACAAGCGAGGTCCTGTGAGTCATGCCCTTCGTAATCATTATAAAACACGGGGAGCATCCCCTTCTTTTAATACAAGACTCGCCTAGTTATGACGAAAACCGCTGTCCAGATCACCATCAACCATCACAATAAGAGGGTATCCTGGCAGCAGGTAAGCCAGGTAAGCAGACAGATACAATTCTCGAAAAGCAGCATCAGCCTTCTTGAGTTTATTGATCGACATGACTCCGGGCGTCCCAACAAATGCTGGCCTTCCGTTTCGTATCTCGCCGTTTCTGTCCTTTACAGCATTCTTCCAGCAAATATTTTCATTGCAAGAACACAACATCACCCTTCCTTTGTGCACTTTCCCAATTAACGTCTCCACGCAATGTTCATCATAGTCTACCTCTCCTCAGTCTAATAACCTGGATCACTCACCACTTCCTGAACGACTTCTACGCTCCAGAACCGAAGCTCTTAAGCTCGACTCCCCTTCATCTCTTTCCTTCCTCTCTTTGCGTTCTCGTATACTGTCCTGCCCAGGCGAGATAGTAGATGAAGAAATGGTCGTATCTGTAGTAGTAGTGGGGTGTCCGGACGGCGTTACACTCCTTCTAGTCGGACTGCGAGACGGTGTCCCCTTTCGTGGTGTGCCAGAATTAGAGCTAGGCGTTCCACTCCGTCGCATGATAATTCCTTCTTCACCATTCTCCCTCTTGGGTGTTCCAACACGTCCGCGAGAGTTAACAGTTCCACTAGCGCTGACGCCACGTCCTGGAAGAGTAGGCACATCCCGCGTAGATTGTGTTTTCTGCCGCCACCACAGAAAAGAGTCAATCCAACGCTTACGTTCTGCACGCTCTTTTTCTTCACGGCGGCGTTCAAAAGCGGCGCGATATCGCTCGTAGCTTTCTCTGAAGGCTCGGTCAATGCGGGAGGAGAAGATTAGCTCGCCACGGGGATTAGCGGCCGGAGGAATTGGAGCAATGGGGCGACTTGTGCTAGCTGATCTAGGTCTCCTCTTGGTTTGGATATTCGGGGAGGAAGGCGGGGAAGAAGAAGGTGGTTGAGGAAGGGGGCGAGGGAAGAAGAAAGAGAGGGGGTTGAGGTATGTGGGGAATTTAGATCGGAGGGGAGGTTGACGCATGTTCAAGTATATGTTGAAGGAGCGAAGGGCACGGTTGGCGTGTGGGACGTATCTGATGGTAGTCGTCGTCGTCGTACGCGTAGGTGACGGAGAAAAAGAAAAGCAAGAGAAATAAGACGCACTTGTTGGCATACGCAATCTTCTCGGCATACATCCCGCTTGCAAAGAAGAGAAATAAAGTTGTCACGCTGACGAAGAGAAGTCCTGTCGCGATGTAAGGGTGTGGTAAGGCTTTATTGTCCCTGGTGTAGTAATTGGGGAGGAGTTTGTGCAAAACCAAGCGGTACGGAACCGCAAAGAGGGAAGAGTCTGGTGGAAGAAGGACCTCTACGAGAAGAAGGGCTATTGAAAACACGAGATAAGCTAGGAATACTAGGGAAATGAGTAGAGAGGAAAAATCGAGAAGGAAAAGGAATACACTGATATTTCGACTTTCTGCGTTGCAGGTTAGCAGCAGTGGTCTTGAGGCGCTCTTCGAACATGAGCAAGTCGCGGTATGTCGCAGCATCGCTCGGAGGGAACGAGAGATTGAGAGATTTGGAGGGGGGCGGGGTACGAGGAGGCATGCTAAGTGTGACGATGAACTTGCACTTGAAGAGAACAGAGCTCAAACGGAACCTTGCATTTCATTATACCCGTTCCCACGTGATTTGTATTACCACTTCCTCAAATTCAAACGTCAAAAACATTAACTACTTCGTAGCTATCTTATCTCCATGTTCATATGTTACTATGTATGTCAGTTATTACAAGTGCTTCACCTTCCTATCCATATTCTACGTATCACCCTCAGATACTCACTCCAGCAGCCGCAATCATGCTCTTAACTCGTTCCTCCCCAATCATTTTCGACAGCCCAGCCATCTCTTGCTCCAGGTACTGCTGCGGATTCTGTACATACCCAACAGGATCTGCCTCTGGTGTTTCAGACGCAACGAGCCGCGAGTATGCTGCTTGGTACCCAGCCGTTTGCTCTTCGGTATCAATTTCCGTAATTCCACCGTTGGCGTCCCCCTCGCTCATGTTAAAGTATTGAGGCTCACTGAACAACTTTCCTAACGCCGCGTATGTAGCAGGCCTGTTCACGTGTCGATCTAAGCCGGTAAACTGAGAAGTGCTGATGGACCACGTACCATGCTTGTATTGAAGGCTCTTGTACCATGAATTTGCTCTTACATAGCAGCCTCGTAACCCCGACCACGGCCAGTTTTCTATCCCTATGTGGTACCTTTGGAGCTTGTGGGATAACAAAGTTGCATAGGATCTGTGACCAGAGCCTATAAGCAGTCCTTTTAGTAACAAGACGTTAGTGATAAAACAATCTACAGTACCTCGGCTGAATTTCCTCAATGATAGCAATGATGTAATCCGGGCCCATGTCGGGTACATTAATTGCAGATATGAAGAGTAAAAACTTAGAGAACAAGTATACAAACTTATCCGTCTTGCTGGTTTGCATCCGCGTGAGGAGCGTCATGATGATCGGCTTCATAAATTGCTGTAACGCACCCCTGCCAATTTCCCCAAATAAACATTAGCAACCCAATAAAAGTAATCTAACGACGAGAGAAGCGACCTACGGTTTGACATATTGGACCACCGCTTGCAACAATTCAAAGCCCCATGCATCGTTCAATTTGGAGGGGATCAGCCGTTGCTGAACTACGGCAAGGACGCCCGCCAGTTGGCCAGAAGCAGTCATATGCTCCGCATCGCGCGAAAGGAAAGCTTTAAGAAGCCTCACTAGACCAGGAATCGAACCTTTTTGCTGCCACGTAGCAGGGGTGATAAGGATTTGCATGAGGGCGCGGTATTGAGGAGCGACAACGTCTTTTCGGAATTCGAGCATTTGTGCAAGAACTTGGAAAACGTAAGGAATATATTCTGTATGATAATGAGATATCTATATATAAAAAAGAAAGCAGAATAGTGCTTACGTTCGATATCAGCCTGAAGTATAATATTGAATGGTTCAAGCAGATACTTCTCAAATACAAGCAATGAATCGGGTGTGCCGATGACCACAAATCTTGAACATCGAACATGAGACAGGAACAAGCTATATGAACGAAAGAAGATACCTCATAAGGCCGGATATGCTTTCAAAGATGTACTGATCAAAGTTGGGGTTGCTTGGGTTCTTGGATATGACACCCAGAATGGCCACGAGTCGCGAAAGAATGCGCTCATATACAGGTGTAAGTGTCTGTCTTGCGGTTACAATAACGCGCATAATGCCTAACCAAAGTTATCAAGTGGATGAAGAAGCGTAAGAAAGTTGGTATACGTACATTTCATAAGATGGTCATTCTCTGCAACTTTCTCGGGTGTACGGCCACTCTCAATCTTGCCTAGGAGTGCATTAACCAGATCCACAGCGAAGTCATGGATATCTGCTTGGGCAAACCTGAAGAATAGAATTGTTAGAATGGCTTATAATCTTCATAGTGGGAAGAATTCGACGAATATATCTGAAACTTCTTGTGGACAAACATGACACTCACAAAAGTTGATTTGCCTTCTTGATGAATAAAATCTTGTCAATGGTGATGGCAGCATACGTATACGTGACATAGTTGTCAGACCCAAGGTGGCGGACGAGAAACGGCATTACAGAAAGTAATTGCTCCTTAGTGAGCTATGAGGAGGATAAGCATATCTCCAAAGTTATTTCAGAAAACATCATGAAGAAAGAGCATCAGTTGACTCCGATAGTCAACTAGACAGTCGAAGTAAACGCGAGCATCCATTGAAGCCTCAGCACGTAGTCTGTTTCCAGAACATCGTTCTTTGTGGCTGAATGCCGTAAACTACTAAGAGAGGAATCCGGCCACATTATGGACAAGCGAGAAGAGAACATGAACCCACCTGATTTCTAAACGTATAAAGAAATCTAATCGCATCGACCTGCAAGATCGGATGCACTGTACCCTCCTGTGCCTGCAAATCTTGGAAGACGTGATCGCCAAAAAACTTGACAACATCCACGAGAGCATTCGTAGACGTGACACCGTGCTAAAGCATAACAATTTAATGATCGTCAGTGGCTAACCCATGAGGCTGTGCTCACCTGCACCGTAGATCCCCTCGTTGCAACCGCAGTCAGCAAGAACACTGCAGCATCCTTTGCCTTCCACCCCTCCTCTCCACCCTTATTCTTCGCTTCCTCCAGTCCTTTTCCAATCCAACCCCCCACGATCTCCGTTGCCGCACTCTCCATTCCGCTTCCGACAAGTGCCTTTAACACGTCCGCTGCAGCCTGTCTCCTGGTCTCACCACCTCCGACCACTCCAAGATCCAAACGAACGTACTCAAGTGGATCATCTTCAAACTGCTCTATTTCGTGCTCGCGTAATGTTATATTTGGAATAATCACAGCCGAAATGAGTGAAGAGAGAACCGGGGTCGAGGAAAAGAGAGAGGTGTAATAATTGGAACGAATGGATGTAGATAGGAAGCGAAGAGCTTGAGAAACCAGCTGCAATGAATTATTAGATATCTAACGGAATAATGCAGCACAAAAATACCCACTCCATCGTCGGCAAGTGATGGAAGTTTGTTTGATCCAACTAAGTTCCAGACACCTTGTACAAAAGCTTCGACTGCTTGTGTCTTTTGTAGTTGTTCGGGATAGAGTTTGATGAACAACTGCGAGAATGTTATGACAGACTTAAAATGAATCAAAAAAACTTTACTGCACCTCTGCAATCTCAAGAATCCCGGTCTTAATTTGTGAAGGCAACGACGGAACCGTATCGTCGGCCTATGGTTGCAAATATTAGTTGAAAGTGCACGAATAAAAATGTTGTTCTCACATCACCCTTCAACTCTATTGGATCCCAGGTAATGAAAACCTGCCACCACCCGGTTTGGGGTGCCCAAAACTCTTCGTTAGCATCTTCAATAGCGGGCGGCAAATCCTGGCACGTCAAATCATAGAATATATCGACCAGCAATACCATACTCTGCGCCTGGTACTCATACTGCTCCTTAGTTGTCGTAGGAGATTTATTAAGAAGTAGAGTTGCAGTCTGGCGGAAGAGCTGCAGAAATGGAACCATGAACTTTTCAAGTACAAGATTGATGGTACTGAATAGTTCGTCGGAGCGCACGAGAGCGCGCCACTGGCGGAAGATAGAGTGTGCAGTCTGAAGAACTCCAATATTTATACTGTAGTCATTTGGAGATAGGGAGGAAATGAGTTGCTGCAGAATAATAGATTAGCCGGTGAATGAAAGGAAGGAGAGCTAGAACAAACATCAATTAAGTTGCTCCACTTGGCAGGAAAATCCAGCTCAGCAATAAGCGATACAGCTTCTGCAACTTGTGTACGAACAGATTTGTCTGCAGTATTTGAAAGAGCCAACATGGCAGGCACTAATCGTTCGCGTAGAGTGGCTTTGTCGGCTTCAGCAAGGGGTTGTACGTCCTGCAATGAAATAAAAAGGAACTGGATCAGTATCACATCTACATTCCAACAGCACAATCAGCTCACTTCTTCCCATCGTAGCTTGGTTATATTCTTCAAGTAAATGCTGCCTGCCAGCCGAACAGCACGATCTTGGGACGACTGAAGAACGAGAGCGAGAAGATGGGGAAGAAAACCAGGCTGGTTACTGTATTGATTGAGACTCTGTTCGGCCTGTTTTCGAGTATCAGGATTGAGAGAGGCAAGGAGCAGATTGGAGAGGTCGGCCATGATAGTCTAGTGAAGAAGATCGTTTGCGATCTTTCAAAGCTCAAATCCTTTCAAATTCAATTCGTGATCAAAGACGCGTGCAACTGTTTGGTTTTATAATCATGTGACCACGATATGGCTTCAATGACAACAATTGGCTCTGCGGTAGTTAACTTCTCACTACTTGTTGACTACTTGTTCCAACACTCTTCGGCAGCGAGCACTCTCTTTACTTTAGCCCTCTGTAGCCACGGCACGCAGTAGAGTGGTATTCAATCCTAGTTGTTAAATCAAAGTCGTTTTGTGCGTCATGTTTACTGTTGCAGACTTGCAGCTACAGTGCTTGGTGTGTGCCACGAAGTGGTAACTGCAGTCTGCATGCACTGTACTACTTATGTAAGGTAGAGGCATTTCATACTCATCAAATGTCATGTGATGTGACATTGGTGTGACAAGGACTTATCAGAGCAGGATTCCCACTACAAACCAACCACCAACCATTTATTTTCATTCATTGTCATTGTCCTTTTCCGCTTTCTCTATAGAAATGCATACTGTGATATTTAAGTAAATGGAGAGGTGGTGTGGAAGTATATAGTAGGTATGGCAAAAGTTAGTGCAAGCCTGAGCTCAACCAAGCTAGAGTTGTAGGATTCAAGTAGGATTTCATTAGGAAACTACAGTGAATATGTTTTCTTTCAGTAGTTCTTTCAAAATAGATTCAGGAAGTTCAAAGAATATGGTGGTGGCGATATTTTTGTGCTATCCAAGCTGGATGCAAATTCTATTCAAACCTGAGCAATACAAATATGTTTCTGACATTTGTATTGAGTTCCTAGCTTTTTATTTCTGATTTATATATCCAATAACTTATCCAAACTCTAATTTAATGTTCATCCTTTATGTGGGCTTACATCCAAATCTCCTAGTCAATCTATGTATACAGCCTTGCAACAACTTCATCATGTACCAATGTGCACATATTTAACCTTGTCTGATAGTTCACGCTTTCCACATCATTACTGAGAAAAATCTAAATCCACTACAAGGTAGGTAGACAGAAATATATAAATTTGGTGGTCTCATAATTTGTAGAATGTTTCATTGTGAATTGTGAACAAGATTTCTTTGGTTTGTCATGCAGAATCACACTTTTTCACGTGACATTAGATGAGTATGTACTGCCCCTACCTTACTACAAGACTACAAGCTTTGAACAAGTTTCATTAAATTTTGCTGACTACATAAGCAAGACTGCCAGAACCCCTGGTGTGTGGCACTGTATAGTTGCCATAACCTAGCCTTGACACAGGCTCCTAAAACTAGTGTTGTTGCACAGAGTGATCTACCATGAACTGAAATCAGTTCAGTCTGCTTTTGCTGACAGATCATAATTTGTTTGTGGAATGAACTGGAAGTGATTTGAGATCGCGAATCCATGAACTGAGGAATGATCTGGCTGATTATTCACGTGATGTGTGTTGTGTTGCAACTACTGCACCAACTTTGTACCAATTTTGAAGCTCACCATGTATAATTGTCTCTGATGCAATGAATTTAATGACTAGAAGCTTTACATAATCCAATATGAAAATATAATGCATTTAAATTCCTCTGAGCTATGACAGAAAGGTGGAACAAGTAAGCTGAACAGGTGAGTGAGCTCCATATGGGCTCACTAAACTGGCAGACTCTATCAAAAATTGCTGTATATATGGTCCAGTGCCACCCTATGCTTCACAAGAAATAATAGGGATTAATAGTCAAGAGTGCAAAATTCCAGTACTTGATTTACTGTAAGTGCACTCTAATTTGTCCAATAGTACTATATGTGTCTAGCCCTTGAGTCAAAAATGAAAGTCAGTCTAGAGTCTAGGGCATTTGCTCAGGTCACAATTTGATTGGCTACCACTCTAACAACAACCTACTGCTGACATCATGAACTAGATCATCACTCCAATTGCTTCAAATCATTGTTGACGATTTGATGCAAAGTGTCTACAAAATATCAGATCAGTTCACTTCAGTTCACTCCGTGGGCCGCGGCAACACTACCTAAAACCATCCTCTTGTATCACGAGGTATTCCTCCTTATGTTTTTGTAGAGGCAAACATCCATCAATATTTATTTGGGACAAACAAAAACAAGGAGGAATGCTCACAATAGAGAGGCTGGCACAACTGGTTTCCAAAATTTGTCTGTGAACCCTTTTCATCAACAAGGACATCAACAGCTGCACTTTTTAGGAGCCTGGCCTTGACACTGGTTAAACATGTCTGCTTCAAAATTCTGGTTCCAGCTTACAGTAATATAACATGTAATGTACATTGCTTCACAACACACATTAAAGGGCAAACTTGATGAATCCTAGTTTTTTTGTTATTTCTTTTTTATACATAATAATAAGTTTACTTGTTAGATACTCATTCAGGAGTTGCTGACACCTGGATCAGCAGAAACCTCACTTGGATAAGAAATTTACTTTCACATTTCTTGTTAGGAGACAGAAACCTTTTTATTGATTTCCTGTGTATTATTTTATTTATTTTACCTTCATTCTAAAATCCCTTGCTTCATTCTAATTATACTATCTTCATTATAATATTTTTCCTTTGTTTTACTAGCTGCAACTAGCTATTACAGTGTTTCCACAGTTCTGCACTCATTTTAATAGCTCCCACTTTATTCTAATTATTCAACAATGAAAAAATCAAGAGTGAATGTATGGAAACACTTTATATGGGAGTTATGTATATGGCAGTTGTCACATCCTGTTCTATTCCACTAGGGACAAGAACCTCGGAGTAGATAGTCTAATAGCGGAGTAACTTGTACAACGTTAGTAGGGTGTGTGGAGATAATGAACAAGTACGGGAGTAGTGGAACGTTGGCTTCAACTTGTGTGTTGTGCCCCTTGGACTTCCAGTTCCGTATTTAGAACAAAGCAGAGTAAGTGGCAAAATAGCGGAGTTGGCTTAAGGCCCAAGTGGGAGAAGGGTGTAAACGTAGTTGATTTGAAACTGAAGTCTATCTACATTACAGGAGTAGTTTATATAGTAAACTACTTTGTTCGAATGCGTACAGAGTAATGCCCATGGGTATGTGGCATCCTAGGGTTAAGTAAACTCCACGAAATGTAGAACATGGTAAACTAGTAGTACACCTCTAGATTATAGTCATAGTGGAAATGGCCACGGCTGGAGAACGAGGTAGTAATATTAAAGGGAAGGAACAAGTAAACAGTTACAAGTAAACATTAGTAAGGAAGAGTTCGATATATAACAAGTATACATAGTCTGGAGGAAATGTACTAAAAGCGGAGTAAACCTGGAGTTGACTCCAATGGTACAGGGATTGTCACGGATATGACAGCAGTTGCCTAGTAATAGTGGTGTTGGGGTCTGGTTCTGTCTGGTTCAGAGACCATTTTCTCCAAACCTAGAACTGGACCTGAGGTCCGGTTCAGGCATTTTCCTCAAACCTAGAACTGGACTTGAGGTTCAGGTTCTCTGGGGTCTGGTTCAGGTTCAGAGCAAGTTTGAATGTTGAACTGGACCAAGGGTACTGTTTTTTTTTCAACTTATTTAGAAAATTAACAGTGTAATATTCACAAAAATTACTAAAGCACTTTCATTTCAATAGTAATTCTTATGTATTAAGAAACAGAAGTTAACAATTTATTAACTAATGTCAAGGATAGTAAGAATAAAGGGAATGAATTATATGCAGAAGCACAATTCCACTGGGATATGTGAATCGTCTACTTGTGAGTTCATAGTGGGCAGAGCGGACAGGGATGAGCATGGAGATACAGTAGATATAAATGTTCAATCAACAAGATCCATGGCCAGAGCAAGCAGCAAATGCAGCATCGTTTTGTGGCCTGTGTTTGGTGCACCATGCTACCATTCCACTTTCCATGCCACTGACTGCTGCGACTGCTGTGCTTGGGTTGGGTGGGGCCCAGAGGCAGAAGTCTGTGATTGAGAATGAGCGTAAGAACAAGAAGAGGGTGGAGGAGTGGAGAAAGAAGGAGGGGTAGGGAACGTACTGTCAAGAGCAGTCAAGAAAGCCATTTGACACATCAATTCAGGCCTCTCTGTCATGCTGATGCATATGTTGCACCTGAGTTGACTACCACATATGGGGTTGTCATCAGTGTTGACTTTGTAAGGCTGTTAGGAGAGATAAAGATAAAGAGGGTCAGTAGGAAGAAGGGAATGAGTTGGATGTAAACACATGATTCCACTGGAATATGTGAATCATTTACTTGTGAATGAAGTAGCAGTGAAGAGTGTCCATGCCACTTCCACCCTCACAAATGAGCAACATCAGGAACCAGATTTGAACACGTTCAGAGGAAACTACACTATGGAGAACCAAAAACTGGACATGAGGTTTGGTTCCCCTAAGTAGGATGAACTTCAGACCAAACTTACATCTGGTTCTTGAGCAGTTCACATTCGAACCTAGGTTCGGAACCAAACCCTGACACCACTACCTAGTAAGTATTAGGGCTGCCAACTGTAACTATACAAAACGGTTATGGCTTGTATGGTACAGTATATATTGCCATATTGTATGAGTGAAATAAATTGCTCATATGGTACAGGTACGGGACAGTTTTCACCTGTAATTAACCATACCGTATAACCATTTACGGCTGTATATATGGCTTATTTGAGTGGCCTCAATGACATACCAAGAAGCCTGGTGTGGATCATCTTTTCATTCATTTTTACTTGTACTTTTATGCTAATTACCACTGAAATTGGTGTTCAGAAATGACTTGATAGAAATGCCTTTGGTTATAGTCAACTGTATGAACACATACTGTCACTTAAGAAGCCTAATAGTGTATATGATTGAACACATACAGATAATATATTACTGTATGTTTCCCACTGTTTCCTCTATTTAACGCACCTTGATGCTTTCGCCTTCAGACCAGATAAATTCAACACTCATCTGTCATATACTTCACACAACACTTGAAGTACTTAAATATGTATATGTGACATAAAAATACAGTAACATGGCACCTTTCTGCTCCGACTTTTCTCCATTCATTATTCAATTCTAGGTACTTCATATCTCTTCGAGCTGAAACAACATTTTTAATAAAATAACTTAAGGTGCATTTAAATGATAGCATGTCATATGTGACAAAATATAAGAGAGTAAGGCTGAAGAAATTTTGAAGGTGGACTGAATGTGTTGCAGGATTGCTCCAAAGCACCTCGACAAGGCGTGGGAAAGCATGAGAAATACTGTCAGCAAAACATTTCGCGAAAAAACGTAGCTTCTAGTCAATTTAATATTATGTTGCTATTATAACATTTAGGATCATTTAATTATACATGAGAACAATATTGTACAATGAGAATGTGGAAAATGGAAGAAAAACCATGGCACCCCTTCCCTATGGTGATTAATTTCCCATTCGGAGCAGCATAGTTGTGCAAGTCTCAAGCCAAAGATGATTTGCAGCCTTATGATTGTAAAACATTACAGCAAGCTTCAGAGGGTCTGGGTGGCTGGTGGCTCAAGGTAGTTTATGTATAACTAAAACTTATTCTACTTATGCATTATGTATGTTGTATATTTTGTGCATATTATACCTGTTGAGTGGAAATTTCAGATCTTACAAAAATAATTCAGTATCTATCATAACTGTAAACCGTAAACAGCCATATTTGTACCTGTACTGTACCGTAGAAGGTTCAAAAAATGTCTGTACAGTATGGTTATGGCTACAACCTGTACCATAGACAGTTTACTTTATACAGCCATAAACTATTATGGTACAGTTGGCAGCCCTAGTAAGTATCCAATAAGTAGCATTTGAAGTGGTTATGGAAAGGTACATAAAAGAATTTAAAGTAATTTGATATCCAGGCTTTTTAAATGAGTAGAGATATTTTGATGATGAGAATACGTCTAATTTATGTGAGGTTTGATACAGTGACATTGTGTTCCGTGCACGGTGCGCGACAACTCGAAGAGAGGTGGGTGCTGACTAATGTACCGCGCATGCACAGCCACTACGCATTTTGCATCTCCAGAGCTGCTGACTAACGCACCGTGCATGCACAGCCACTACGCATTTTGGATCCCCAGAGCTGCTGACTAAGAAATTCCGTGCATGCACAGCCACTATGCATTTTGGATCGCCAACGCAAACCAATGCAAACAAATAGGGGAAGCAAGCTTCCCCAATTATTTATTCTTAAGAGCTCATTGTCCATATCATTCGAAACCCGAAACCGACTTCCAGCCAGGACCCAGCGTAAACTTACATTTGCGTGAGGCTGCAAATACATACCTACCGGGAAGCACCAACTGGAAATGTATATATATATATGTATGGGGTTATTAGCTGTCCTGGGCTTCTCTCCATTCTTCAGGTCAGGAAAGGTTAGGAATGATGAGAAGAACTAGTCTTTCCGTTGGTACGTTTTTCGAAAATCCAACTCAGATGGTGCTACCCTACAGTTGCTTGAACGAGAAAGGGAACGAGCCCCCCTCCATATTTACTACAAGTGCTTACAGGTCTCTGCAGGTACTATCCTCCGCAAATTCTCCATTATGGATACACCAGTATCTACATCACTCACTATGATTATTCATGCAACCACCCTGGCTTGTTGTAAGTAGCTTCTTCTGAATTCGCATCTGTTCATACCCGCCTGATTCCCAAGTGTTCGCTTTCAAATCAGTCGCTGCGCTTGGAGTGCAAGTTTGGAAGTACCTGATATGTCTGGGTAAAGAAATAAATTATGTATGGGGGTAATTTTCATCTCATATACTTACATCCCGAACTTACTACTGACGATTAACCTTAGTAGAGGAAGATTATCCACGAAGCTTCTGTACTTTAGCACTCGTTATATTCCTTTTGCCCAAATGTGAGTTTTAATTCATGTCGAAAAAGAAAGAAAAATGACCTTCTAGGACAGTGTTCATATAATAGTACTAAGTTTGTTTGATTGTGATGGTACAAGCAGTATCTGTAACTCTAAGGCCGCATTAAAAGTTGGTCTTTGTCAAGGAATTTTAACGTGCGTGGAGATCATTCAACTTGCACGCGGTATGTGGATTATTTCTTATATCATCATTGTACTATCATTCTGATAGCCCGTCTGTGCATCCAGTACATACTCTCTTTAACCGAAGTCGGGCTGCGAGAAAAATATTACTCGGGATTGTTATAACGAGCGCTGCACTAGAGTGGGCCGGAAGTGGGCTGGCTATCCAGAACATTGCGGTGGGCTCAACGATAGGACCTCAATACAACTCTCACGCACCACTCATCTTACCTGTGTATGTCCGATTTTCATTCCATTTTGCAGGTTGATATTAAACTGTACACTAGTCTTGGTTCTGGTCTCTGCCAAATGACAATTCTAGGGCTAACGGTAATTAAGTTCATATTGGTCAGGCGTGGAATGCGAAGGACTCCGCCGGCTTGGGCAATGGCAAGAGAGTTTGGTGTCTTCGTGTTACTCCTTGGTAAGTTTAGTTTCTCAACTTTACTATTGCCTTGTTGCTAAAAGTGTGAACGCGCAGCCATTATTGTAGCGATGGTGACTTACGAGATTTTGCAATCGTTTGGAATCGTCTTTTGGGATGCCGCATATTCGTGAGTATCCGTTTTGAGGATGTTCAAGAAGACCCCTTACCCGCGCACAATAGGTGGTACCTTGCTATTACGTCAATAACAGGATGTCGATTACTCCTTGGCATGGGCGAAGTTTCATTACTCCAATTTCACAGAAATGAGGAGATGACGGCAGATATTGATCTGGATGAGATGCAATCATCTTGCCCCACTGCAAATTCATCTGTTCAATGAAGGGAACCACGCCTCATCAGTGCCACAACTTCGTTCGCAAGATGAAAGTAAAGAAGCTAATTAATTGACCACTCATCGACTGGTGATTTCTGTAGTTTTTTGTCATAACACATAAGTAGTACTTAGTTCAGAGCTAGATTATTCATCTTCAGTGCATCGGAACTGCCAGGACTCGAGACTCATGCCACTACACTGTACAGTAGTACCAGGTCTTCCCCCGGTCATATTCGACCGATGATGCAGCTCACGTGAATATGCTCATCGGCCGAAGTTGAAGCTTTCAGCTTGTTGAATTCCCAGCAAGCCAGTGCCAGTCTCCACTGCTCGTCGTCTCTATTCTACTTACTTATGCTTGCTGTATTTTTGGAATCGGATTACTTTCCGACGAACACAAATATATATAAGCTTGCTACAAGAATTCCATGCCCACTAGTGCTTCGCTGTAATTACTTTCAACTTCAGTCGAATCTCAGGTTCAACGGAATCCGGATCTTAGCCCTCTTTGACACATCTGTTGGTTGCTTTACTGCAAGCCTTGAGCACTTCATTTCATATATTCTCTCTTTGGATATCCTTGGGATATCCGGATACCTATGCTCTTTCCCAAACTCCCTCGTCTTCCTGTCGCTCGTGCTCTCCGATTCCAAACGCACACAAGAAGCCTAGCAACATCTGATTTCGACAACTTTGTTAATATTGTCGAAGTGGGACCACGCGATGGCTTGCAGAACGAGAAGGGTGTTATATCACATCAGGTGAAAGCCGAGCTTATAAACAGACTCACCAATGCGGGAGCAGTGAACGTCGAGGCAGGGAGCTTTGTAAGTCCCAAATGGGTGCCTCAGGTATGTCTGTGATGAGACGTGCAGATAAACAAGTGTATAATGTAATGTTATAGATGGCCGGTACAGCGGAAGTACTCAAATGTATAAAACGTATACCTGGGGCTCACTATCCAGTCCTTGTACCTAACAAACGCGGTTTGGATGACCTCTTAGAGCTGCTGGATGAGTATCGTGATGCTTCGCCACCACTTACGGACGAAATTGCTATCTTTACAGCGGCCACCGATGCCTTTACTCGTGCAAATCTAAACTGCACGATTTCCGAATCCCTAGAGCGACTGTCGTCAGTAGCCAAGTCAGCAAGGGATCGAGGGATTAGGGTGCGCGGGTACGTCAGCGTAGTGATCAAGTGCCCGTACACGGGGCAGGTCGATTATACTAAAGTGAGGGACGTGGCACGGGAACTAGTAGAGATGGGGTGCTATGAGGTTAGCCTGGGAGATACGGTGGGCCAGGGACGACCCCATGAAGTCGCGGAGATGTTGGAGGAAGTAAAGAAGAGTGTTAACGTTAGGATGTTAGCGGGGCATGTGGGTAGCTTGGCTTATCTTTTTATTCTTCGTCTGACTACTATATACCTAACTCCAGTTTCACGACACATACGGAACAGCTGTTTCTAATGTACTCACTGCGCTAGAACATGGAATCCGCACAATTGACTCATCTGTCGGTGGTTTGGGCGGATGTCCATATTCACCTGGGGCGACGGGAAATGTCGCCACAGAAGATGTATTGTATGCTCTACAGGAATCCAAGTATAAAGTCGTCGGGAGCCACGAAGGCACAATTGATCTGGAGCAGATGGTTGATGTTGGGTGGTGGATTAGTGGCGAGTTGGGAAGGGAGAATGCCAGTAGGGCCGGGAGGGCAATTAGGGCAAGAAGAAAAAGAGAGGGAAAAAAGGACAAACCCGCAGAATTGAAGAGTAAGTTGTAAATTATCTTTCTCTATGGTCATCTAGTACTTGCTTGGGAGATTAAGTACGTAACTAGTATTTTGTGAACTGAAGTCATTCGCTCATATGCTTTCTTTCAGCTAGCCATACACAACCTTGTGCATTAGTCCTACAAATTTAACTTATAATTCTCCTACGCATTGGAAATAAAAGGCTAAACCACTCGTGCTAAAGGAAGTAACAAATATTAAGCAGCCGTTTGAAACAAAAAGTACTTACTACTAAGTGGATTATAATGATCACGTGATTGAGACGCGCTCGTGTTCAGTTCCGAATTCGCGTTCCAGTCTTTGACTCTTTGCGCCACTCTAGATTCTTTCCACATCGTAGGTAGTTTGCGACCTTGTACGTCTTCACACCCACAACCACACCAAAGCTCTGATTACCAAATATACCATGCTTGAGGGGCATCTATCAATTGCTACCCGACGCTTTGCATCTCCTTCCAGACGTACTGCAACAGTCCTATCAGGCAGTCCTACAAAAAAATCTCGCCCCTTGTCCATGATTTCTGAAAGAGGGTATACCAGAAGTAAGGTTCTAGCAGCACTAGATGTGCTAGAGCTTGATGAAGACGAGGAAATTGAAATTCTTGGCCCACTTCCGAATGCTAGTGAAAGGGAAGTAAAGGGGAAAGTCGAACTGAAGGTAAAGGGGCGTGGTGACCGTAAAAGGTGCTCTCTTTCTTCATTTTTTTCTTTGGTGGTGAATAGTCATTTAAACGCCTAAATGAGTAGAATCCGTCCCCTTTTCGATGGGGTGGCCGATGCATGCCCCAGTGACAAAGCCACGAGTACTACTAAAACACGGACGAGAGTTGTGCGGATGGATACGCCTGCTTATACGAAGGAAAATATTGAACCTATTAAAGAAATTCCAACTATTCCTGGAACTGCTACCACTGTAAAGAACAAACTGGACTTGGACCTGGATATGAATATGAATATACCCATTCATCTGGATAGCACGTACAAGATGCATCTGGGTAAGCCCGATAGGTTGCACAATTCATCCGAATTTACGAAGGGACCGAAATACTTGGATCCTGACTGTGTTCCCGCACCGCACTCAACAACTTCACTTACTTCAACAAAATCAACAATGTCACCAGTGAAGGGACAGTGGCAACACACAGACTTATTCACTGATGCATTGGATACTCTGAATCTTCCAAACGATAAACAAGGCAAGGGAAAGAAAATGGGAGATTTGCTCAATAATCCATTTGAGACTTTAAATCGACCGACTGGTCGACCCCGGAAGGAAAACGACAAAGAAAAACTACATGGGGTAGATTCCGAGCAAGCTGTAGTGGCTAAAGATGGGGTAGGGGAATTGATTTCTATCAGTACTGTGGAAGGAGAGATACTTCTGTCGCCGGAAGCGGAGGCGGAGGGAGGTGTAGTAGTCGAGTATCCCACGTATTCGTACAGGGACTACGCACCTGCTGCAACGGTAGTTTATACGCGACACGAGGAAGAGGCAGACGACTTGATTGGGAGTTTGAAGCCAGGGTATGTCTACCCTCCCATTGCCCGTCCGTTTTGTCCAGAAACTAACGAACTGATGATTAGTCCCGTGGCATTTGACATGGAGTGGCGTGTCATATTCACGAGAGCAGGTGCTCGAGCTGCGATGAACGAACGGAGGACTGCGGTAGTGCAGATTGCCGATACCAGTGGACTAGTGCTTGTAGTGCAGATCACTGGAATGGCGAGTAAGTCATCAAGCAATATTTAACAGATGCCATTAATAGAGCCGGGTGAATTCAGGATTTCCTAAGAAGTTGCAGGTACAGTTATCTTGGAATATACAATATCAGAAGTTCTCATAAAATGTGCAGGAACTTATTGAAGATTCTAAGGTACCTAAAGTAGGAGTTAACATCCTCAGTATGCTTTCCCGTTATGTGGCCTATATATGAACTAAAAACATTTATTAGATGATGGGCATAAACTTTTCAAGGATTACGGTATTTTATCACGGAATCTTGTGGAGCTTGGGGCGTTGGCACAAGTGGCAGATCCTGAGATGAGCTTTGGACGGAAGAGAAAGGTTGTTAGCTTGGCCAAGGTTATCGTTCTTCTCATTTTGTCCAGATACGATACTAATTGATATAACATTTAGCTGGTAGAAGGGTACTGTGGGAAGACGCTAGAGAAGGGCGATGTGCGGACGGGGAACTGGGAAGAGGAGTTGGACGAAATCCAACTTGAATGTGAGTCGTCATTTGCGCACTGAGGCGCCAAGGGATTGGCAGTGATGAGAAGAGAACAGATGCGGCGAATGATGTACACTCCTCGATACAAGTCTATAATACCCTGCTGAAGAAGGCGAAAGAAAATGAGAAGGGTATAGAGAGCCAGAAGGCGTTGGACTTTTACACACAAGGCGTGCAAGAGCCGGGGAAGGTTGTATTTTCGTACGTCTTTGGTTCTGAATCTTTTCGGCAACGTATGTTCATTGGCGATACAACAGGGGGGTAAACATGCTTCAGGTGCAGGAAGCGACGGAAATGCGATCGCAGTATATGCGCGCGTACCGGATGTGGCACCAGCAGCATATGAGTATGGAAAAAATGTGTGTGGAATTGAGTCTTAAAGGGAAAGGATATGGGCCTATGAATGCAAGGGACGGAGGTTTGAAAGTGGGGACGGTGATGTACGATTTGTCGCTCAGAAGATAGAGAGAGTCAGTGCTAATGGGAGGTGCAGATCATATATCATCAGCGCGCTGCAAGCGGACCCTGTGTTGCCATACGAAACGGAGAAGGTGAGGGAACTTTTGCTAATGGATTTGGGGTCATGGATGAGACATCGAGAGTGGTTTGTAAAGGTTTGCAGAAATGCGAATGTAGGGTGAAGGGCTTATAAATTGTTGGAATGTATATATACTTATCTATATAGAATATAAATACGTATCTAAAGAAGTGTTATAACGACCTGTGTGCAGCGTGGGGTAAACACTCACTCCCTCGCCCGTGCTCTTCATGCTCATCCCAGACCTCAGGTAAACCTCATGTCTCAAAACATGTCAACATTTATCAAAAATATGCCCACGCCGAGGATTGAACTCGGGACCCTTGCATAGTGAAATGACAATGAAAGGGATAACAGATATCCTCATAA
Source organism: Cyathus striatus (assembly GCA_025738555.1). Taxonomy (NCBI): domain Eukaryota; kingdom Fungi; phylum Basidiomycota; class Agaricomycetes; order Agaricales; family Nidulariaceae; genus Cyathus; species Cyathus striatus. The sequence continues at coordinate 751,546 of JAOVFP010000020.1, forward strand.
GTACAATGCTCTACCACTGAGCTACACGGGCAGTTGCTGAGAGTTAGCTCCATTTGTTTATGAAGCCATCCTGCGTGGATAAGTATATTTCAACTCTTTATAGTATAAATATACATCCTCAGACAACTCAGCAAGTCTTTACAAACCACTCTTGATACCTGATATATGATATCACATATGTAGTTGCCTGACAAAGGGGATAACAGATAACTTATAAGTAGCATCTTATCCTCAAAAGTGAACCGTGAGAAAGCAACACGCGTCGTGACAGCGTGACAGGCAATGGATGAGCTCCTCCGTCGCGTCTGTGGTTTTCTGCACTCTACCCTGATTCGACGTCGTCCGTCCTGCTGAGGGACGCCCCTCAACCCCACCCGCCTCTTCTTCTGTCTTTCGTTCCCAAATGTCCGGTCTCAAGAACTCTCCCTTTGGAAAGCGACTACGCGCCTCCCACCAAGATCCCGCCCTTGCCTTTCCCGCCGCCTCCTCCTCCGCCTCCTCAGCAACTCTCCGCCACAACCCCTCCACTACCAACAGCTACACACACAGCAGTAGCAGCAGTAGAAGCAGCAGCATCGATGACGAGGCTTCACCCCGCCGCTCACGATCTCGTATTACCAATCCAATCTTCGCAAGCACCCCCACCTTGGAGACCGCAACAACAACCAGCGGCGATAGCAGCAGCGGTGGTCCAGACAGTCCAGTAGAGTTCTCCTTCGGATCAGGTCGCTCCCATATCTTTGCTTCGGGGTTTGGAACCCCGAGGAAGCCTGTTGTGAGGGAGTATGGCGATCGTTTTGTCCCCTCAAGAGATGGCGGGGATATGAGGACCAGCTATCATTTGGCCGATGATGGGGGTGGCCCCTCAACCCCTTCCAAGAGTAGGATTATTCCCAGTGAGAGTGACGCCCTTAAAGGTCAGTAGGGTGAGTTGTTTCACCTATTAAGATATGTACTGACGTCCGTTTTAGAGCAGGCAAATGCACTGTTTACTTCGATATTACATGCCGAGGTCACACCATCTTCATCATCCAGATCCACTTCCCCCGTTAGGCCCCCGCCGCCTACAGCCCCATCCCTACCCAGCACACCGACAAGGAAGCGATTGTTCAACTATACCTCTCCCTCTCCTTCAAGAAGAACACCTACCCAACCCAAACTCAGTACTCCAGATTCACCCGCATACTCCTTATCACCGGTCCGAGCAACGTCACGAGCTATCCTTGAGTCTCCTAGGCGGCAATTACGAGCCGTGAGTCACCTTCTTGCGTTACGTTCGCCTAACTGATATACCTGTCGTAGGTGTGTAAGACACCATATCGAGTCCTCGATGCACCTGAACTGGCAGACGACTTTTATTTGAATCTGGTGGATTGGAGCAGCACAAACGTACTTGGCGTTGGATTAGGGAGCTGTGTTTATCTATGGACGGCGCATAATGCAGCTGTGAGCAAGCTTTGTGATTTGCAGGACTCAGGGGACACCGTCAGTAGTGTCAGTTGGGTACAGAAGGTACACTTTTCGGTTTTATAGCCGTCAAAGCTATGTTAGCTAACATTTGGACCAGGGGACAACATTGGCAGTGGGAACGCTATCGGGAAGACTTCATATCTACGATGCATCTACCCTACAGCTGATACGAACGTACCTCCATGCTCATACACAACGTATCGGTGCACTGGCATGGAACGCTCACGTGTTGTCATCTGGTTCGCGAGATAGGCTGGTGCACCACAGAGACGTAAGAGAACCTACTCCCAAGCCATTTAAGCGATGTGCAGGGCATCGGCAAGAGGTGTGTGGCTTGAAATGGAGCGGGTCAGGTGCGGGTATTGGCGACGCGGGAAGCATGCTTGCAAGTGGAGGGAATGACAATAAAGTCTGTATATGGGATCTGAGGGGGTCGAAGAGGGCAAGAGGCGGAGCCAGTGCAGGAGCTGGGCAAAGCGGAACGACAGCGGGAGCGGGAGAGGAAGGGGAGGCACCACTGTGGAAGTTCCATGAGCATACAGCGGCGGTCAAGGCGCTTGCTTGGGACCCGCATGTGAGTGGGGTATTGGCTACTGGTGGAGGCACGCAGGATAAGCATATCAGGTTTTGGAATGTGATTAACGGGAGTATGTTGAGCGCGTTGGATACTGGAAGCCAGGTTGGTGTTATTTGTTCCTAGTTTCCTCGCTATATGTTAACGCTGTTCGCAGGTGTGCAACCTCATCTGGTCGCTTACTTCGCATGAGCTCGTCTCTACACACGGGTTTTCATCAACGACAGCGCAGAACCAAATATGCATATGGCGATATCCTGCATTGTCGATGGTTGCATCGCTTACGGGTCACACAAATCGCGTATTATATCTTGCCATGAGCCCGGACGGTGAAACAATTGTAACAGGGGCCGGGGACGAAACGTTGAGATTTTGGAATGCATTCCCGAGAAAGGAAGACGGGGCGAGAGAGAAGGAGAGCCAGTTAGATTATGGAAAGTTGATCCGGTAGGTGTATACACCTACTTGGAGTCTTCTCATCCGTCTGCTGGTGGCACTCGGTCCGGTTACTGAGCCCTTCACATTCCTGCCTTCTTGCGTGTTTTTTTTCACTTCGTTTTCCTCGCGTGAAGCCATTTCGACTTTCCTGCTCAAGATCTTTACTTTGTCATAGCTCTGGATATATCTCTCTGCTGCAATACCCCTGTCACCTATCTATATACAATCAGTTACTCATTTGCAATACCCGCATTTTACATCTCACTTTTTATGCACATTTCCATCCTCTCTACTATCTTGTACGGGAATTGGAGTAGTCTTTATGCTCGGTTATCTTTTAGTTTATTTTATGAAGTCAATGTACAATCTTACTACAATGGTACTATTATATTATAATGTATTCATCGACAAGTTAGGGCCGTTTCGTAACTACGTGCTACGAACGGCGATAATCTCCTAGTATAAACACACTTGCTCTTCATTGCACATCTGTGAAAGTCCCTCGATGCATGAAATGGGGTGATGGGATTCCACACAAAGAATACGTGTTAACATGAAGGCTGGCATGGTGATAAAGTGCGGAATTAAGCGAAATGCAATATGAACGGAACAATTGAGGACAGTTTCACAGTACATGTGGTTTGGAAACTTCCAATGTACAAAGTTTGCCTAGGAGCAGGAGCGTAATACGAAAACCGGGGATACGGAAGTCATAGAAGCGCAGATTATCTTCAACCGGTCTCATTATGAACCACAGGGATTTGTAGACAGCTGGGTAGCACGGTGAGGAAGGATGGTATTAGGATAGACGTCGATCTTCCCTGCTTGCATGCTGCAAGAGATGGGTGTAGTGATCGCCCAGGAGTGTGCGATGGATTCCTCGCAGGTGAACGGAACAAGGGAGCCAATGTTGATAATCACGATGCTGTTGCCGTTCAAGAGACTAGTCTGACTAGGGTATCAATCGGTTTACCTGAACGTTCTTTTGAATTAGATGGTAGGACAGCTGTATTTTTAGGGTTGCCAGAGTGGTCCAGAAGGTGACAAGAACAACATATGATGATTCATTTCACTAGTGAGAACAAGTACGAACTACAAGCCGAGTTGACTGCAAGCATTTGTCAGTTCTGAGTGGGATGAGATACATGGCGGATGTCCGTTGGATGAGGGAGTAAACATGTTGTTCAGGGCAAGAAGGCAAAGACCTCATGTGCACCACGCGATGGGGGGTATTAGGAGATTTGCAAGACCATGAAAGTGATGAGATTGGGGACAGGCTATGTAGGCGATGGTTGGTGAAGAGGGTGAAAGGTGCGTGGGTAAGTCAATAAAATGAGTGTTCTGTTGAGAAGTACAGCCACCTGCCCTGACTGACTGTGAATAAATAGCTGTCGCGCCCGGGATGGCGATGCATTACCATTTGCACCGTCCATTTCGTTCTTCTGTATTTCAGTTTCGACGCCGCGCAGTAGACGCGTGGCGGTGTCTGGAATCGATAGAAGAATACATAACACTGGTTGTGGGGTGTCTTGCAACCGGATCGACGCGGTCACACTAGAGGGTTTCCCTCAAGACTGTCTCACTCGCCTGCCATTCTCTCATACTACTTAGTTATTCTAACCTAATTTCTGCACTCAGTGGACAATGGGAGCGCAACAAAGCCGACGAGACACGCGGACACCGTCACCGTCGCCTGTGGAAAAGTCGAAGCGACGATACTCTCGAATGGCGTCTGTGCTGAGTCGGTCGCTGAACTTGTCCAAGTCGTCGAGGTCGTCGAAGGAGTCGGGGAGCAAACGCCACGGAAGCGACGGTAGCACGGGGGAGGTGGTTGTGAGGGTAGAGCCAGAGGGGGACCGAAACGACACGGCGATGCCTGAGCACGGACACGGGACTCTGAGGAAGGAGGAGAACACACTGCCGGCGGTGGGGGCGGTGGAGCGGCGAGTTAGTTCAACGGTGAGTGTTATTACGGTGTGGCTGTGCAGTCGAAAGCCGGCGGGCCTGTGCGGGCGGCGATGCCGGAAAAGGCAAATCTGTTTAATCAGGATAACAACTGCCCGCTGCCCGCCACAGCGACTCTGACTCTCAGAAATAAAACCCGCGCCCTTTCTTCCCAGCCCTCGCGTCCATCTTGGATCCCCATTTCATTTCCATCTGCTTCTCTTATCAAGCGCCCGCTGTCTTCCCCTTCTTCCCACATCTCCCCCTTCTCATCACTCACCACTACCACCACACAGCCCCGCCCTCTCTCAGCCATGCCTGTCACCGTTCCATGCCAGGTCTGCCCTCTGTTCTCTATTCTCCCCCCACCGCTCACCCCATCCCGCACAGTACCGCACCGGCAAGACCCTCGGCAGCGGCACCTATGCCATCGTCAAGGAGGCCATTCACATCCAGACCGGAAAGTACTATGCCTGCAAGGTCATTAACAAGAAGCTTATGGAAGGCAGAGAGCATATGGTTCGTCCCTCTGCTTGTTATAGTCACCACGCCCTGCGTTATCGATCAGAATCAGTGACTTCTCCCTTTCACAGGTCCGCAACGAGATCGCCGTCTTGAAGAGGGTTTCCAGTGGTCATCGTAACGTCGTGACTCTGCACGACTACTTTGAGGTACGTCTCTTTTCCCTGTAAACCGCCCATCGTCGCGATCTTCCACTCCAAATCGTACGCGCCCATCGCGAGAACAATTGAACCTGCATTATGTCTCATCATCAGTTTTCGCGTCTCAGCTCTCTCGCGTCCTGGCAACGCCCCTTCTGTGTGACACGATCAAGCGCTCATTCAATTCTATTTCAGACTACCCACAATCTCTATCTCTGCTTCGATCTCTGTACCGGCGGAGAGTTGTTTGACAGGATATGTGCAAAGGGAAATTACTACGAGGCGTATGTTCTGTTCATTCTCCCTCTTCCCAATGTAATCCCTCACATGCTTTCCTTTCAGTGACGCTGCCGGCCTTGTACGCACCATTTTCAAAGCCGTCAAGTACATTCACGATTCGGGTATTGTCCATCGTGGTAAGTTTTGCCCTCTCACCCACCACGCCAACCACTGACGCGGGCTATATAGATTTAAAACCCGAAAACTTGCTCTTCCGCACGCAGGCTGAGGATGCCGATATCATGATTGCAGATTTTGGCCTCAGCAGGGTTATGGAGGACGACAAGCTTACAATGCTCACTGAAATCTGTGGCACTCCCGGGGTGAGTTACTGCCACGATTGCTTATTGAGCTTACACTGATGCATCGTTTAGTACATGGCTCCCGAGATTTTCAGAAAGAGTCCGTCGTGACAGTTTGTATCTTTTTATTTATCGCTGCTGACATGTCATCCGTACAGCTGGTCACGGAAAGCCCGTCGATGTATGGGCAATGGGCGTCATTGCCTACTTCCTTCTCGCAGGTTACACACCCTTCGACCGCGACTCTCAACAACAAGAGATGGAAGCCATCATTGCTGGCGACTACAAGTTTGAGCCCGCGGAATATTGGGCCAACGTCTCGGAAACAGCGAAGGACTTTGTGCGCACTTGTCTGACGATCGATCCAAGAAGTCGTCCAACGGCGGCTGAAGCTCTCCAACACAAGTGGCTTGCTGATGATCAGCCTCACTTTGTGCAGCGAGCAGATGGAGGCCCTGCTGACTTGCTACCACATGTTAAGAAGGCATTCAATGCTAAGCAGCTCTGTACGCCGCTTTTTCCACTTTTGTGAGCGGAGTTTTATGATTGATCATAATTGTTGTTGCAGGGAGGAAGGCCGCGTTCAGTATTACTGCCGTTAACAGGATGGCAACCCTTGCCAACCTCTCAGACGAAGCCAAACTCCGCGAGGATGTGTACAAGTACAAAGAGGAATCGGAGAAGGAAGTCATGGAGGCAAGTATAAGTTTAGACATTATTTTGCTGCAGCTCACCGTTTGATATTGTACAGGATGCATCGGTGACATACCATAATAGTGATACTTCTGACTCCTCAAAGTCAGATAGTATTTCTGTAAACAACAGCACTGCAGATGATATATCAAGTAAGCTAGCAAAGGCAAGCTTAAAAGAGAAAGACATCAAGGTGGAACAAGGTCGGGATAAGTAGGCCTTTTGGCTGGATGGATGATGTAGCATTTCTTTTGCATCTTCTCTAATGATCTATGTTAATAAAAATTTGGTTGATATTTACATTTGCGGTTTATTCCAAGTTGTTGAATGTTAAAGTGGTCGTACGTAAGCTAGAACCCGTGATCGACCCACCCTAAACTTTGATCTGCGGAACGGAGTCGACGTCGACGGCGACTGGTGTTTCCCTTCGACTCTTTACTCAACTGCTGCTCGCTCCATCTACCATACAGTGATTCTAAATCTACGCTTCCATCTCGACCTCTAAACCCTGCTATCAATCTAATTACACACGACAGAATACGTGACTTGTACATGGACATTCTAATCCTCTCCCCGTATAGATCATAACAGAACAATCCTCGATAGACACGATTAGAATGTCCGATTCTTTTGCGGACCTATGGAACTCTACTACTCCTTCAAAACCTTCTTCTGCACCTCAGAAACTAGGATCTCTGGCGTCCAATACCACCATCAATACCAACGCTCAACGTAGACCTCAATATGACGCCTTTTCATTATTATCGTCCACTGGGACATCCACGCAACCTTCGCGATCCACTACTCCTGGAATTGCTGGATCAGTCAGTGGTCGCATTTCCCAGACCTCCCAGAGCTCGTTAGGAGCTCAGCTTCCCCGCTCCACGTCAACCTCTTCTTCCAGCTCACAAAAACCTACGTTCAACGACGATGCATTCAGTGACCTTCTGGGCACATCCAACAAATCTATTAATGACCATGCGAATATGACTATTGCAGAACGTGCAAAGTTGGTCGAGAGGCAGAGATTGGGGCAACAACAACAGAAACCGAAGGGCTTTGTAGATGCGACATGGAAAGGATTGGACACCCTTGTAATTGGTGGTACGGGGATGAAATCAAATTCAGCTGAAAAAGTAGAAGTAAAGCCGGGGGCCGATTGGGATTTATTGTCGACCACAACTCCTACGAAACCTACTGGCACGACCTCTACTTTGGATGATGATTGGGGTCTTTCACCAGAATTTACAGGTGTACCTTCAGTATCCAATTCCCAACCTCCCCCCAAACCAAAGCCGTCCCAACTTCCATCACAGTCCAAAACTCTTTGGGACCTAGATGAATTCGGCACTAGCATTGTATCGGATGTTCCCGATTCCAGCACAGCCCTAAACATCGACGATGGCTTTGGTTTCACGAACTTCAGATCAAGAACTAATTCACCATCTAACGACTTCGATTTTGGCAGCCGCGAAGATGGGTTGCTTAAGGACGTAGATGACGACATCCTAGGTGAACTATCCGCACCTGTCGGTGAAGCAAGGGTGCGCTATATTATGTTGTTTATATTTTCTTGTTAACCTGTTTTTCAGATTGTAGAATCACACTCTTCACAACCTCAGCAGCGAAGAAGTTCCCGCGTTGCCTCGCCTCCTCCTCATATTATTGGTCAACTCGTTGAGATGGGTTTCTCAGTTCAACAGGTTAAAGTAGCCCTTGCTACAACAGACACCGGAATGGACGTGGAGGCTGCATTGGAGGTCTTGATTGCAAGTGGGGTAGCAGATAATGAAGACGCAGGAAGTAGGCTGGATGTGTCACGCGAACCTGAAGCTAGAGAGTTATTCAGGCAAGAATCCGAGCGTTCGCGAGGGCAGCGTCGTGAACGGAACAGAGGAGAAGGAGCTCGTACAGAGAGGAGACAAGACCAAGCAACACCCGAGCTAAACTTACAAGAGCAAGCTGATAAGCTTCGAGAAATTGGCTTGAATATGTTTAACAAGGCCAGTTTATTCTGGAAGGAAGGCAAGGAGCGGGTACAGAGGGTTGTGGAGGAGAGAGTCGGGCCCGTTGGGGAAGTTGGAAACGCAAGAGGCGGTGCATCTAGCAGACCTAGATGGATGCAGGATGTAGTGGAGGAGGGGATAAACGGAAGGGGAGCGAGGGAAATCGGTGCATTTAAGGACGATGGTGGTGATGAGCAAGTCGAGAGCATGAGGACTACGGTTCAGCAGGACCGAAGACGTCACCGTCCTTATCCACAGCAACAGCATCTTGCTTCGTCTAGGGAAAGGGTTGCGGACCTCTTTGATACATCAGAGGAGCCTGTGGTATACAAATCGAAGTTTAGGCATAAGGCTCCGCAAGCATCCACATCTGCATTATCCTCTCTTATACCACCTGCAACGGTAGTAACACCTCTCAAGCGACGTGACATTGTTTCCTGCTCACCTAGCGTGTTATCGCAATCGGACTTGCATAAATCCGCTGGAACCGAAAAGTTCAAACTTGGTCAATACGCTGCTGCAGAGGAATCTTACACATCCGCAATTATGTGTCTCCCACCTAATCATCTCATGCTTGTACCCCTATACAATAACCGTGCACTAGTTCGAATGAAAAACGGGAACTACTTAGGTGCGGCGGAGGATGCATCTGACGTAGTAGCGATCATAGGGGAGGAGTACCACCCTTTACGGGAGGCAAAGGTCGAAGGAAGAAAAGAAGATGGTGCGGGTATAGACCTGAGTGATGGGTTTATTAAAGCACTCAAGAGGCGCGCAGAGGCTTGGGAGGGGAGGGAGAGGTGGAGTGAGGCTGGGAAGGATTGGGAGAGGTTGGCGGGGATGGATTGGGTAAAACAAAGCGTGAAAACGGAAGCAGTAAGGGGGGCTGGAAGGTGCAGAAGGATGGTGGATGCTGCTGATAAGCCCGTTGTTTCTGCTTCTACGAAGCCAAAGCCAAGATCTGCGCCGCGTCCACTACCTCAATCCCAAGAAGCTTCGAAAGCAGTCTCTGCGCTACGGGAGACGACGTCCATGGCGGAAGCTGAAGACGCTGCAAAGCATCAACTGAAAGACAGTGTTGATACCCGACTGCAAACATGGAAGGGCGGAAAAGAGACCAACCTACGAGCGCTGTTATCTAGCTTGGACACCATTCTTTGGCCAGAACTTGGATTGCAGAAAATTAGCCTTGCAGAGCTGATGAGTGCCGGGCAAGTGAAGAAGTGGTATATGAAGGCGATTGCCAAGGTTCATCCTGATAAGGTACGCAGTTTCACTCAATCCATTTCTGCGTGGCTGTAACTGACGGATGCACTAGTTGAATGCTAGTAACTCAACATTGGAACAGCGCATGCTGGCTGGTGGCGTATTTGCTGCATTGAATGAGGCTTGGATTGCATTCAAGCCTTGAGTAATGAATTAATGACCATTGATTCACTATTTGGCAGCTGTGCTGCTGTGATGTATTTGAATTTTGGATTTTTGTAATGGACTTTGTAGACGTATAATTCGTACGATTGAATATTTGGACCGTGGGGATAATCTTGTGCCGAGTCCGATGCCGAGCCTTGACCGCCACGGTTTCGAATTCACAACCATCATTCATTTATCTTCCTTGCTTCAGCAACCTCCTCTCTAATTTAACTTTCCCTTCATCTTGGTTTCTCTTTTCACGCCATCTCACCGCTAACATGTCAGACTTCGAAACTGATATTGATGACCAGCTTCTTGAACTCGCAGGTGCCACTGAAAATGAGAAGAAGCGAAAGCGCCGCAACGGTCACTCCTCGTCCAAGAAAAAGCGAAAGGCCGAGTGAGTTTTTAGTTGACCTTGCGTAAAGCAAGTGCTCACGTTGGTGTGTCCTGCTGGTAGTTATGGAATCACTGACTCGGATGAAGCCCCAGAGAGTGAGGAGAAGGAGGAGGACGCGGATCCGTATCCTCTCGACGGCAAGTATACTAACGAAGCTGATCGCCAAAAGTTAGTAAGAATCCATCTTCATCTTCATTCTTTGTGCGCTGTCGTGCGGCATGCTTTGAGTATATTTAAGAGTCCACAGCTTCGCCATCGCACAGTTCTCAGTCCCTTACCTTGTACCGTCCGACTGTTGGTTCTAATAGCTAAATATTCGATCACAGATTACTTGAAATGTCCGAGATTCAGCGCGAGGAGATCCTCGCCCAGCGTGCGGAGGAGATGCAGAACTTGAAGGACAGACGGCAACTTGCTCAGATGGTGAAGAATCAAGGTAGACCCGTGGATGGAGATAGCGTAGCACAAGCCGCAAAACGTATGTTAACATATTTATTTCTCCTTACTTTTCTTGCCAATCGAAACATATAGGCCAACATACAGTACGTGGCGCCACAAAGGAGAAGACCCGAAAACTGGATGAATTGAAAGCGAAGCGTAGGGCGAAGGATGAGAAACGGCGGGTATGTTGACGTAATAGTTGCTATATATTCTCTGATACACGTCGATATACAGCACAGTTCTCCACGTCGCGACCGCTCATCTTCACCAATGGATATGGAAATCTCAGATTCTGACGAGAGTGAGGATGGTATCATCACCAAAGAAGAACAGCAAGAAGAGAAAGAACGAAAGATATTTGGCAGCTCCAATAAGGAGGAAACAGAGGATCAGCAGGCATCGATGACCGATTTACAGAGACTTAGGGTATCAAGAGAGATTGTTGTGAAGCACGCTCTTGCCCCGTGGTTTGATGAGTATATGGTCGGTGAGTGTTTTATGTCAACTTACCTTTTCATCGACACTAGATATTCATAATTTTGGCTAGGTACTTGGGTGCGATTTTTGATCGGGAATGAGAATGGTCAGCCTGTATATCGAATCTGCCAAGTAACTAGTACGTTGCTACATGCTATACTCCGCTTTCGAGTCTTTAAAGATTTTTTCTTCATAGAAATTGAGACGTGCAAACCATACCGAATCAACGATAAGTTCGTCGATCAGCAGTTAGAACTTAAACATGGCAAAGCGGTGAAGGCGTGGGCAATGGATAAAATTTCAAATGCTCCTTTCACTGAGGTTTGTCCACTGCCCGTCGTTAAAGTTTTCTCGTTAAATAATGTAAACAGAGAGAATGGGACCGATTGGTGAAAGTATGTGCTATGGAAGAGGTGAAACTTCCTACGAAACGTATGATAGACGAGAAAGTTCTGCAGATGGAGCGTTTAGCCGCTCAGTCTCTCACCGAGGTCAGGAGATTATTTCATCTTACATTTCATGCTAATAAGCCTATAGACTGACATCAACACCATGTTGGCACGCAAAGCTCAACTCCAGGCAGCAGGCAATAAAACACCTCACCTCTCTGCACTCGAACGATCTCGCCTTAATCAGGCTCGCACACTTGCAATACGCCGGCATGACCACGCAGAGGTGGTACAAATTGATGCTCAGTTAGCGCAATATGTCTCTTCCTCGCCTTCACCCAATCCCAGTACAGATTTGTTGGCCAAAGTAAACGAGAGGAATCGAAAGGCAAATTTGGAGAGCGTACGGGCTGCCGAACTTGCTGAGACAGAGAGGAAGAGGAGGGACAGAAAGCTTGTGGCCCAAGGTCAGAAGACGGTAGAAACTGACCCCAGTAGGCGGTTAAAGACTGGACCCAGATTGTTTGAGAGTCTCACTCCAGGATCAAGGTACGTTTCTCTTCGCGCAGATTACCGATTACCACTCATATCTCGCAGACCTGGAACGCCTGCTAATTCCAACACTGTTGGGCCTTCTCCTACTGCAGCTGCCGAAGCTGCAGCTACAGCTGCAATGGGCGCACTTCCGCCTTCCGCCTTGTCAGGCAAGGCCAGTGGATCAAAATCTCTACAGGCTTCAATCATTGAATCACTCGAAATCGATTTGGGTGATTTTTAGGTTGTACTTCATTATCTGTCAGAGATCCTGCTGTTATTATTTTTCCCTTTTTGGTCTCACTACTACTGGAAGGTTTGGATACTGGTCTAATTAGTAAAGGAGTGTCGTTTCGCGCTTCAACGGGATACAATCCGTTCTGGTTGTTCCAGTCCTCGGAACCTGAAACTCTTTGCTCGCGCTGCATTAGTAGTTTATTAACGTGCAGTCTTCTTACTACTGCCAGTGGCTGTAGAATTGTATCTATATAATGTTTCGCAATCAAATATATATTGCTGGATTTTTAGTGAGTGTATGTACTCTATTGAATTGGAGAACACACTTTTGAAGCTGAACTTTTTGTTTGCAGTTCATTTCACGTCGGTTGCTCGTCCGACCCAGTCTTACACGAGTCAACGGGCCGCATCCGAATATCAGCCTCAGCAAGAATGATACTCGCCTGGGATCTGACACTACGATGGTCTTAATAACAGACTATCATTGAAGCTATGTATTTTAGAAAACTGAACTGTTGACTGACTTCCCGCCAGGATCGCTATTCTTAGAAGAGAAGTATTACTTTCCCGGTGTAGTGATCTTGAGTGAGTATGCTAAGCTGCGGAGGGTTCGTGGCAGCCTTGGTGAATGGTTTATACATTCCTGCTACCGCATCGGAATTTACAGGCAGGTAGGTTGTTATTTCATTTCTAAATCTAATCTATTTAGATACAAAGCGAGTCCTCCCTTCAAGAAGTCTGGTCTGCATAGAGTTACTACGATAAATAGTAAGCATGTACTTTTTTTCTATAGAACTTTTAAAGACATGAGAAGAGAATACTTGATTTTCCTTCAATTAACGGGTGTAACGCAAGAATAACCTTCTAAAGTAATAACACATGAGACATTTGATATAGATATTTGAACAAATCATTTATGATGGGACAAACATGAACATTGAAACCAAGGTGGACAACAGAAAGTTAAAGCGCCAGCTTAGTCAAGATTTTCTGTTGCGAGATAGTCGATTCTGTGATGAAATGCAAGAATCGGGAGTGCCAACTACGGCATAATATATTGTATACAAAACTACCAAAACCACCATATACGTCTGTACTAAAAGAAAGCAACATAAACGAGGGAAAGAGATAATGAACAAACGAAAGAAGTCAATGTATGTACGTAGGAAGAACAATTAGAATACACATAAGCATGAATACAATGAGGAATGCTTAAAAGATGGATGGCTAAGAACTTCCACCTTCAAGGGCCCTGACAATACCAAATGCAGCGCCGGCGGCAATACCGCCAACCATGAGTGTACTAACCGCACCCCAGACGTATCCCTTGGCACCTACTCCTGCTCCTGTTACACGAGCTTTCACTGCACCGAATACCAACAGCACAAATCCTGTAACAAGGGACGAATACAAAAGTGCGACATGTGCTTTGGGAATGAAGAAGTACGGTATGAGGGGAATAAGACCACCCAGAAGGTATCCCATGCCGATGGTAAATGCCGAGATGTACATGCGGGCATTCGGGATTTCCTCTGTAATGCGCAGCATAAGCTGCTTGAACGTGAACGAAACAAGAAAATCATGACGCACCCAACCCCTGGCCAAACTTCAACAAGAAAGCAGTGAGGCCGACCTCATCACTCCATCTCAAACCAGCACCCTCCTCATCGCCAACACCCCTGAGGGCACCATTACTCTGTTGATCATCTTCGACATTCCTAAGGCACCTGGCAACCTCCCTGCAAGTCTTATCATCGACACCGACCGGCCCCAGAACCTCGGCAACCTCTCGTTCCATCTCTCCCGAGCAACTACGCTTAACGCGGGCAGACGTCTGCTGCTTGAGATAGCGATAGTGGTCCCTCTCAGCTTGAGAAGCAAGGAAACCACCAATGCCCATACTTATGGCGCCAGCGATGAGCTCGGCAATGCCACCGAGAATGACGAGTTTTGACTCTCCGAGAGAAGAAAGGCCTGCTGTCAGGGCGAACGGAACGGTCAAGCCATCTGAAAGGCCAATGACACTAGGAGAAGGGAAAAGGTAAGCGCTGACAGATAACAAAGCGAAGGGAAAGGACATACACGTCTCGAACGACATCGGGATCAATGAGGGTTCGCTCCTCACTGCGGAGCTCCTTGCAACATATACCGTCTTCACGGTCGGTCCTAGCGCACTTTGCGACGAGTGGAGCGGTGACACCGGGCTCAGCAGAGACGATGGGCCACACGGGAGGCTTCTGCTGGTTAATAGCTGCATCCGGCCTGGGAGGAAGAGGAACGGCAGCGGGGGAAGAGGACGGGGAGTGGGCGGGGTCAGACATTGGGAAGAGGAGATGGTGGTGGTTGAGGGACAAGAGACAAATAATTTTCAAAAAACGCGGAGCAATAATCGGCGAAAAGTCTGCTACAATAATGGACTTCCTATTATGGAAGTCTGACTAACCCTGCTCGTGACGTAAGGATACTCGGCAAGGCGGCTAACAGCGACCAATTATTGGGGGAGCTTGCTCCCCCTATTTGTCTGCGTTGGCGAGCGAAAATGCGTAGTGGCTGTGCATGCACGTCTGGATTTTGCCGCCACGCTCGGATTTCTCCGTCATTCTCGGATTTGTCCGAAACGCTCGTCAGATTTACCAGCCACGCTCGGATTTATCCGTAAATACTCGGGTTTGTCCGCTTTGTGCTGACAGTGCGTTTGTCAGCACTGCGATGGTGTACCGAATGCAAAATGTTGTCAAACCTTACAGATAAAGTACACTCATTTCCATTGTAAATACATCCCTGCTCGTTGTCAATAGTATGATTATTCCCCTCTTCTGTTTAAACAAAACTCAAGCAGAAATAGTAGTAGTTAAAATATTGTACAACAAGTTAACTTAGTATGTACAGTGTTCTAGTGCTCCTTGAGACACCTGATTGAAATGTGCAAATTGAAGTACAACTACAAAACCTTTTCTCAATATTTTTATACAGACCCATTCCAAGGTCATTTAATAGTATATATGCCAGGTTTTGTGATGTATCTAGATGTAGCTACGAGCATATGCCTTGAATTAATAGAGGGGATAGGTTTTTACGCGGAAACACTCCTTGAGACAGTTGTGTCACATGCGTTATCTCTATTCTCACGTCCTTCCCAGTGACGATTTGGCAGGGGACAATATAGCCGCGTGATGGGGATCAACAAAATTTGATGAATATCTGTCACGCTGAAGCCCTCTTCAAGTCTTCATCTTTTTGTTCAATTTATTTTTGCATCAATTCTTTACCAATAAAGCTACACTTTGGTACATCGATTTAGGATTTGGAACTAAATAAGATAACATTTTTATATGTAAATAAATCGCAGTGTGAGAGCTTATAATTAGCTACAACAATCATCTAAAGTTAGTCATAGTGTCTGATTTGGTATAAAACTTCGAATATCTCTACAACCATTCAGCATAAATATTTAAAACTTTTTGTCGCATGAGAATACAGTCCATCCAACGTGTATGTAAATTTTCTAAGCATTTGAGTGAGTGAGGAAGGCGGGATGGTCAACTGTCTCAAGGAGTGATGGTGTCTCAAGGAGCACTAGAACACTGTATGTATAAAAAGAATATAACTAAAAACTAGGATTCGTCAAGCTTGCCCTTTAACGTGCATCGCGAAGCGACGTACGTTACATTTTATCTCTCCTATTTCTGTCCGCAGCTGGGCCAATGGTGTCTTCCAACGTTGTCTGCCACTTTATTCGCTGCCAGCTTCTTTCCACAAGGTCTCCTCTCGGCCGAGTTCCTATTTATCCATCCTCGGGCTGAGTAATCTCCTTGTGCCTTCGCGCCCCCCGTCTTTTTCCCGAGCCACCTTGATAACCTATCTCAAAATCATCTTGTCTAACGCGATAGTGTTCTCAAATTGAAATATTTGTCCTCCAATCATGTGCATATCGTTTGTAAACCCTTAAAGCAACAAAATTACCATTCTGGTCACTGCTATGCATTAATTCAAAGTCAGCCAATTAAACTACAACTTACAGTCGACATGACGTCGAGGGTGCTACAAATCTTTATACACTACCACGACTTCCCTCACCTATGGTGAGCAAGTATATGTGCTTTTTAACCCCCCTAGCTCATCGTTCCAACAGCAATATAAACGCTATCCATACCCCAAAATCGTGTGGTCGCCATCTGGTATGTGTTCATTGCTCTCATCCTGTTATTCCCATTGAATACACCTGTCGTAGGCGGATGGTGGGTACAGCCTTCGAACTGGGTGTCCAACACTGCCGCCACATTTGCTGGGATATTAGCCGTCACCGGATGGGTTTGGTATATTAGTGCCAAGAATGAGGTCTGTACTTATGGATTCATTCCTGTTATTGCCAGATCACGCTGTACGCGTGTCTCTCCGTTTATGTTACTCTTTGTGGACATTGTTGCCATATTTTATCACAATACTGATGTGTTTTTCATCAGGTGCGAACCATTAAGCCCAAGCGGCCCATTCCTTCCATGCTTGTAAGTTCTCTTCTGCCCACTTCTCTCTGCAAATATGAAGCGCTATATAGTGGGCTAAAGAATTCAAGTAAACGAGGAGAAGCTTTGACAATTGTTGTTGTATTTGGTGGTTTCGTACAACGCGATACATGTATATCAACAAGAAATATATTAATCACAGAGGTCGCTATTAAGAGGACTCGCTGCCTGATAAAATCAGCTTTGTGAACTGCGCCGTCATTGCCATAAAACGGTCTGTAACCTCTTTCACATTCGTTAAGCTGCATGTCTCACTCTCTACGTGCCTTATAAGTCCTGAAACAAGCTTGAATTCCCGGTCACACTCTGGATTCGGACATTTGAATTCGTCTTCATCGTGTGCTGCAGAGTTCAGGTGCTTTTCCAGAGATAGAAGTGTACGGAAGGTACGTTCGCATTGGGGAAGATGGCATCTGTAGCTCTGACCATCAAAGGCACTCGGGTTTGCTACAAGTTTGGGCATTGAAGGCAAAGTGGAAATCGAAATATCTGTACCCTGCTGAATGCGCCCTTCGACGGAAATGGTGGGTATAACACCCAAGGAGTGCACTGCAAATGTAACTTGCTTTCGAGTTAATTTGTGCTTTCCAGATTCGATATGATCAGCTACAGCGGAAGGATATTTGAATTTTTTGGTACAAAGGGGACATCGGAGGTTTTTTGGCAGGTGAACAATAGATTGGTAATGCTGTCATAATTACTTATGAGAAATGGGTAACAGGAAAACAGGAAAACATGAACCTTTCGTAGCCTTTTGGCTGATTCAAAATCTTTTGAACAAGCGAAACACCAATTATGATCTTTACTGTCCGCGTAGTGTTGCAGCAAGTCATGCATAGTGTCGAAATGACGCAGACATTTCATGCAAAATGCCTGCGTGGAGTCTGCATCCGTGATGTCGACATAGCTAACTGTGGGTTGCATATCCGAATCATGTTGGGAGGTACTCAAGCTGATAATCGACATGTCGATGGAGCTGGAGAGGTCGCTAACAATATCATAACTTGCGGTTGACAGGCTGTCATCTTGGTCAATGATGCTAAAGCTACGAAGAGAGGTATTGTCAATGTCGGTTGTATCTTGGTTCTCCGTCTGTGCCTATGCAAAATGTTTGTTTCAGCGTGTAAAAAGTCGAGGTTCTATACTAACTGATACGGGTTGAGTCCCGGCTGGGATGATGGCATGGAATTTCGATCTAAGATGCTGCAAATTAATCATTGAATGATCGATTATAAACACACAGGCCACGAAACAGAAACCAACCGATCGCCTTCCGCCTTCAGTGGCGAAGCATCTACAGCAAGAAGTGCACGGGAAACGAAACGGATGGTTCACATTAAGGCAATGTTGATATAGCTGCGTTCCCTTGTCAAACGTCGAACGGCACCCGGTAACAAGGCATTTGAAGGGCATTTCTAGCAAGAGCCTTGCCGGGGGTCGGAGGATGTTCAACAAGAAGGCTAGGGAGTTAGACTGGCAGAACAGCCTCCATTTTATCAACACAGAACTACTATAAATAAATGGGAGTGGGAGTGACGCACCAGACCGAAGGAATGTACTTGTTAGAATGGGGATAAGGAATAATTCTATCTTAGTTTAAGGAACGATGCATTTTCGGAATTACCGTAAGTCGACGTAATACCCAAGCGGTTCTACTGAGAGAGCACAGTTTCAACTATACTCCTTATCTCCGCCTTCAGAGTCATAGTTGCGCAGATCCTACTTGGTAGATACAGCCAACTTTCTTGTAGTCACTAATGCGTCTTGAGCAAGTCTTGAGTCACTTCAGAGTTCCTTGCTCCTGTTTCGCGTAATGACCTACGCATTTCTTTGGGCCCTGTGTACGGCTTTCGATATATCACAGGCATTGTCGTTGCACCTCGGAAGGCGCTGGAATGATGAACTCCCGCCAAAAGATTTTCCAGAAAGGCATGCAGGTGAGTAGAATAAAAATATTCTCTTACCCGAGCCCATCTGCAGCTATCCATCTTTCAGTTGGCAGGCTAACATCGTGAGCTATTAAAATGCAGCTTTCCCACAGCTGCACCATTCTGACATACTAAGGAAGTATGGCCGGTATCATTATACCAGTCATGACCGTTGTCGCTCTCGTCCTTTTACTGCTCCTAAACTGCCGGCCGTATGCACGCGTTCTCATTAATAGCTCACCTCAAGTTCCAGCAACCGCTCCCATTGTCCCTGCCAACCAAATCGCTCAAGGACTTCCACCTCCTGTTGCGCCTCCTGTTGTTTCTTTACCAGGAAACGGGCGGTAAATCCTTCGGCCTGAAGGTGGTGTAATTACAACTTGCAGCCTATAAGATAGCGTGTCAACAAAATCTTTCGTAACTTTAAATATTTTGTTATCGTCTTACTCTACTTGCGCATCTACAATACTGCATTCTTCGTAGATCCTAGTCTGAGATAGTTATTTCTTTTTGAGAGTCGCAAATAACATTGTCAAATATACGCTTCAAAGCTTCAAAATCCATTAATCGGCGTTGATCAAGTTCGTTCAGCTACATATCGTTTATCCCAAAATGAATCTTCCCACCAATTGCCCGCCATCTTCACTGGGGAAACCTTCCCCCTACCTGTGTTTGATATTTCAGATGGCTGCAAGTACCACAATTCCTCGACTCCTTCTGCGCGAAGATAATCGAATGTACGATCGTACTTAAGCCCGACAGCGTGAGGACCGTGACTATCATCAGAAAGTGCAAGTCGTCCAGCATGTTTCAGAATGGCCTAGGAGTCTTCTTAGTTCGGCAGTCCTTTGAATCAGAACACCGCACTTGCCTGCAACACGTCGTGCGCGGGATAAGCACTGTCCCACCCTTTCCGAAACGCAGCCGCATTGACCTCGAATAGCGCCCCGTACCCTACAGCGTACTTTATGTTCCTTTCTATACGTTCCCAGATCGATGAATAATCAACAAAACGAATATCAGGAGTATATAATCTGCATAAATCAATGTGCCCAACAATTTCCGGTTGAAAACGCTGAAGCAGTTCCAGCTGTGCGTCGAAATAAGCTTCGAGGTACGCTTGCTGTCGCTCCTTCTCAGTTGATCCACCAAGACTTATTCGAGCCTTTTCGAATGTTGGATTGTCGAAATCGATAGGAATTGTGTTCACATGGTGCACAGAGCCAACTACGTACTCGATACGGTCTCCCAATCGTTTCAAGAGTATATCAAGTCCGTCAAGATCTTCCTGCGTTATGTACTCCGTTTCAAGGCCAACCAAGAGAGATATCTGTAAAGCATATTTACGCTTGAGGCGATGTGCCTCTTCCAGGAAGTCCTCGAACTGCTTCATCAAGTACTCTAATGATAAACCTTCCTTGAAGAAGGGACTTGGTTATAGCTACGAGCATCTGGTAGAATCATACCTCTTCGGGATAAAGATCGTCCAGACGATAACGAGGAACGTGTTCCGTCAATCCGAAAATATTGAATCCCTGTCGGATGGCTTCCAAGACAATATCTTCCAGAAGTCCTGTGGCGTGCTTGCAGAACTGGCCAGAATGGGAGTGGTGACTGTGTGGCATA
Source organism: Cyathus striatus (assembly GCA_025738555.1). Classification (NCBI taxonomy): domain Eukaryota; kingdom Fungi; phylum Basidiomycota; class Agaricomycetes; order Agaricales; family Nidulariaceae; genus Cyathus; species Cyathus striatus. The sequence goes on from JAOVFP010000020.1 coordinate 771,882, forward strand.
ACTTTAAGGAATGTATTAATTCAGTCAGTGGCCGACAAAAGTTGACGGACTTGTGCGATTACGTCAGCAAGTGCCAGACATCTCACTCATTTTACTATCCAGTGCAATTGTGAAGAAGGAAATGTGCATGACGAAGAAATTCAACATAATTTGTACACGTATAAGCTATCAAGATTTGGAGAAGGAAAAATCTGAACGGTGCCCAGAATTGAGGAAAAATGCTAATAATAGGAAAGATTGCTGCAATATATAATGTGCGAGTAACCGACCGAAGCGGTGAGTAACGAACTAGCGTATCCGTAGTGCTTCGAAACAAGGATCGTACTGAGAAGGAGAAGAAAATTCTTCCAGCGAACTCTCAGAGTCCGGGTTACTAATCGCGTACGACGAGCTCACAATACCAGGAGACGTTGCAGGCGGGGAACGGATTGCGGTGAACTTGTGCAACCCATTTGTTGCCAGAAGCTGTGGTAGCGAACGTGATCCACTGGCAGTGGCGAAGAATCCTTGAACACGGCCTAGAGGTAGAGAAGGATGGGCAACGGCTTCCGAAGGAAGGTGTTCATGACTTGACTGTGATGAAGTCGAAGGTGAACGACTCCTTGAAAACTCGGTGAGATCTGGGTTCTCCCATGATACTCCGACAGCCGAAGGAGAAGACGAGGGCTGGCTAAATATATCGTTTCTGCAATTAATTTGTTGGCTCTCCGACGGATATCCATTTTGACTTCCGACTCCTATGTACATCCCAACAGCTTGAGCGTACCCACTACGGGCCCCATAATCAGAAGGATTGCTATTGTTGACCCACGAATCGGGCGAAGGCTGACGTTGCTGATCATCGACACTGGAAGACACATAAAGCTCGTGTTCTGGTGCCTGCGACGTGGCGCTGGGTATCTGACGCATCCACTCGTCGATCGCATCTACTTCGGAAGAACTGTATATTGATAAAGCAGTATCTGGAGGAGGTGGAGAAGAGGATGGCATTCGGAGGAAGCAATCAAGACACGCGACACAGGATCCCGGGTTTGCACACGCAGAAAGAGCAGCGGGAGAAGGAGTGGTACCAGCTGCACGGTGGAAGATACATCCTGGACACCGGCACCCATCGCCGCAGTCACATGCAGAAAGAAAACTAGAGGCAGGGTCAAGTGTTGCAGCCCACGAGTTTGATGACAATGGAGTCTGCGTCCGCGAGAAGTGCTGTTGCTGCTGCTGCTGCTGCTGCTGTTGTTGTTGTTGCAGCATGGAGGAAAACGTGGAGTGAGACCCCTTCGATATATCCGGAACCTGCCCTTCAGATGTACGTACTGGGGGAATTGCAGAGTGATGATGATTCATACCATACGCTCGGGCATAAGGACTGTATAGTAGGCTGTCGTGGTGATGGGCTGAATGTCCGTGTGTTACCCCCATGGAAGGGTCGTGTGGGTGGACTTCGACGACCTCACCGTAAACCGGGGGACGTGGAAGAACTGTCCGCATTTCAGAGACTCGAGCCATGATGTGAGGTGGGAGAGTTGAAACGCTCGGGCTTGGGGCGGAGGACTGCGGAGCGTCGGCTTTCTTTTTTGTTCTGGGAACGCTCTTCCTGGGGGTGCAACAGTGGCAATCCCCGCCGTAGGCACAGGAACAACTATTATGAATGCCTGGAGCAAGATCAGCAACGCTAGGAATGAGGGGATGGGGCCGCCTAGCGGGAGCTGCATACCACCGTGGTCAGAGTCAGAGGAGGTTCCTTCGGCAAAGTGCAACGCAGCCGACGCTTCCATGGCTTCAGGCAAGCCGTTGGGAAACGCGGCGCTATCTGGGATCTTTGTACCTCCTATATTTGAACACGCAATAAAAAGAGGCCTTATCCATGAGCTGACTGTAGAACATTATGGCGTATGGAGAAACACACCTCTCTTTGGAGCTGGAAGGCTGGCCACGATTTCGCTTTTAGATTCACAGATACATTTTACATGAACTTGTTTGGTTTTGCGCAATTCTCTACAATGTTCGCATTGTGTTACGGGGCGCCCCTTCTTCTTGATTTCGAAAAGAGGGCGGTCGGTGTGTTTACAGGAGGAAGATCGGTGACCCTTAATGCAGGTCTCGCTGAAGAAGAAAGAAAGGCAGATGAGGAACTGAAGGGTTGGAATAGGGAAATGAAATCAGATACCATGCGTATTTTTTATCACTGATGAAGACCTGCAGCGGGGTGAGCAGACTTGGGGGATGAAGACGAGTGAGACGCACCATGATTGTAGAAAGCAAGAGATCTTGCCAGCGACAAGCGCGGGGAGTGTTATTGGGAAGGCTGGACACGTAGATGATGGTGAGTGTATTTAATCATCATCTGTGCGGTGGTGGTGGGGGATGTTGACGAGCATTGACAGGCCCGGTTCTCCCTTATACAAGACTGTGCACAGGCCATGCCCTGCTGACGTAACGACTCACAACACATGCAAACATCACACACGCTCCCGGACAAGTCGGACGCTCGGATGTTTTCTTCCTTTCTCTCTCTAAAACATCAGACATCTGCCCCGTCACTCGTGCCCCTTGTGGTTTTCTGATTCTCTCTTCCTTTCTTGTTTTTATCTTATCCTCTTTTTATTATTATTATTATTTATTTTTCTTGCTCTTCGGATCATTTAAACGCCCTCCACATCAACAAAACATCGTAGGAACATTTGTCCACTTCAGCTGTTTGGCTCGCTTCACATCAGCCCCCGACCTCGTTCAATCCCCACGTTCGCTCACAGAATGCCAGCTTGCTTGCTGTCCGTTTCCCATCTATCGCTCTCGTCACAGGTAACGACCTTCTCTGCGCGTTTTTCGCCAGAGGTTGCCACTCTGCGCAGCTGCCCCATTTCGTCATATCCTCATGTCTCCGTGCCAGCTCCTTATAGGCCTTTCAGTAACGCTGTTGCTGATATCTACAGATATCTACCCACCGCTATCTACATGCGCCTACTCTTGTCTCGCCACTGCCTTGTCCTGATCATGCATCCCTGTCGTCGCTTGAGAATGCATTGCACAGCCTACCGGCTACGACATCTCTCCACTCTTCCCCATGTCTAAACTCCTTTCTCTACCGTCATTTATTTCAGCTATCTTTTTCAGGGTGCCCAAGAAGACGCTTTGAATGGAAAACTCAGCCACCCGTATTCCCCGCTTTCGCCCGATTTGCATGTGCTTCATGTGTTTTCTCTTCTGACTTCTCCAGCCTTTACCAGAGTACTTCACCCCGTTCTCCGTGTCGCCATCTTTATCCAAGTGGGAGCTACGTTTTCTTCATGATTAAGACTGATTCAGATACGAAATCACACACCATGGTCGTATGATGCTACTCAATGTTTTTCTTCTCTCGCGCTTTTTTTCTTGCAGGTTATCTACATACATGCCAGAGTTGATAAAGCGGAGCATGATTTTCGCTGTCACCAGACCTTCCGTGGATTAAAAGGGGCCATATCTCACTGGGCAAGCGCATGCGTATAATTTAATCGCCTCCCTTCAGTTTGACTTGTGGCCCTCTAAAGACCTGTACTATCTCATATCCGTTTAGCTCTCTTGTCTTCTGTAACTTCCTTTCTTCCGACAACCCAAATCCACGGGGATACAAACTCCATCTCCCGTCGCACATTCGAGAAAATCCAAAAATGGATCAGTCCCACCGTACAACGAAGTTTAGACTCGTGTTTTGTTCTGGCTCTGGTTTTGCACTCTGCTGGCTCGTGACGTGCGTGCTCAATCTACACAAGGCTTACATGCATATCATTCTTCATCGTGCATCTGTGCCACGTCGCGGGGCTATCGTTGCGGCAAGGACTTAGAAGTCTTGTTCTATATTATACTCAGGTGCAGATCATCAGTATACGCCAAGTATACGCCATCTATTTATATGCGCACAGCCTTGGGGACTACACACGCTCATCAAACTTCCGGAGAAGTTCCAGAATGTCGTATCATATAATTCGCCTTCACTTTTCTCGACAGAAACTATACGGACAAGACTGTTACAGTAAGTTGCGCAAACTTGCTCCCGATACGTTTTCTTCAATTACATGTGCCATGGATTTATCCAAAGTTCACCCGGTCGAACTTATCTCTTTCAGCGAAGAAGCCTATTCATTCTTATTATACGATATCGTATAATATTCAGGTCATCTCTACGATTTTTAAGAGCACACGCCGCAACGGAAACTACTTGCTCATATCTATTTCGCATTATCGATCTCTATGATGGCATTTACACCTAGGGAAGCGCCTTTGTCACAAGCTCAAGAATATTCATAGGCTACTTGAAGAATTCCCTGGAATCTACACCTAACTAACCATTGATTTCTTGAGTTGTTCTTTTGTAGAGGAGCCGATAATATCCACGAATTAATATCGCACGGGCTTCAGGAACAATTCAACTGTGATAAGACTTATATAATAATCTGTTGATTCTTCATTTCTTTTATACTAGCCCTATTTTCTGCCTCAAGATTATTTGCCTGTTCATATATACTCTAGTTGGGGACAAGTTGTAAACGTTCTGAAACTTATGTTGTTGGAATAAGTGATTTCTTTCCACTCTTTTAATTGTTTATCGTTTAATTCCCCAGTTGGTGTATATATATGCTCGCATACGACGTGAAAGCCTGACCTGTGCGCATGACAACCTATATAATGAGCCTATGTTATAACAACGTCACAGGCAACGATTCCATGGGACAAGGTATTGGCAAGGTATGTATCAACTATTCTACTTACGCAGGTGAGCATACGCCGTAGTAGCGTAAGTTCCTTGATTTTGTTTTTCCGCACAGTGACCAGTACCACTCAGGCAACACTAGTCCATTTCTAATTATAATCAAGTTGTATGGTAGTGTAAAGTACAGTTAGGCTGTGATCGGGAAGTGGGTGGCTATGTGGACTGATGCAACATAACAGGTGAGATACAGGAAATAACTTACATGTTGAAAAACGAGTCCTATCTCTAATAAATTATAGTTAAGTATCGTAAAAAGACGTTGCGGACGGTTTGTCATTTATTCCGTAATGTAATGGGATCACCGTGGCTTCATTAGGGGTTGGAAAACATTAGCGGAGATAGTTTCACTCCATCCACTATGTTTGGATCTACTGTATGCGATTTCGCGCAGATGTAATATTAGTCGACATCCCTGCAACATTTCAGCGAATAATAAAATGAGGTCACGTATATTAACGCACGGAGATGGAGTACAGGGAGAATAGCCAGCTATATGAATTTCATTAAAACCGGAGTATTATAATGCGTGAAACAGAGAGCTCACGAGCGGCAGATGGCAATATATGGGCCTGATAAAGATGAAACGGTAATTGTGTTCACAATCAATGCAACTAAAACAGAAACGTCGCTTAGTCGCTGCTTCGGGGTGACGAGTAAAATACGTACTCGTTATACTAAAAGCAGGATGGTTAGCAAAGATGATGATTTTGAGAAGATGAGCCACTTACATAAGATAGAATATTGTCCCATCCTTAAAGATTCCAGCTAGTAGAGGTGAAATTTGTATGCTTGATATGCTACGGATGTTTCCTTGTAACTTTATCTTTTGTATAACCTTATATAATGTCATGGAAAAGAATATTGAAGCAACAATGATACAAGGAACCCTGCAACCGAAATGTATATTAACTACTGACTGAAAGAGATGGAATTAAAAACTTACCAGGCTGCAAGGGTATACGGTCTTTCTCCGTCCAACGTTAAACATCCGGCAAATGGAAGACCAAACGGAGCAGATATAACGTGTTTTGAAGTATCAATGGCAGTTCTTACTGAAACGTAGAACTCTGCCTGCATTAATGTCAGAAAAACTAGTAGCAGATCGCTATGGCATCTACTCACTGCAAACTCGCCTACAAAAATTAGGGAAAATGTCATATTAAATACGAATCTACCTATTCAGAGGTGGAAATATTTACCAGAAACAGCTACGCAGAGGAATAAAAGTACTGTAATGAGTATCGCCGGTCAATGTCCGATTCTGATGCACAGACGAGCACATACCTTTGGGATTGCGGTCATAGAGAGCATGCAGTCGTAGGACAAGGATAAGGTTAACCAGGGTAGTAAACACTATCTCACTGGCCCTATATCCAAATCAGCTACGAAATTTCAATGTTCGCATATATTTTCGCACCCTGCAGACCAGTAAAAGTAGGTTTTGCATACCTAAACGGTTCATATCGTCAAAAGACAATCAAGACTAAAAATAACATAGAAATACCTCTGCTGGAAGATTTAACTGGACATCGACTATAAGCAAGAAAGTATTAGTTATGACATAAATATATGCGTATGTAGACAAATATAGGCTTACTTATCGTCTTCGCACTATTTAATAAGATTGTTTAATCAGAATCGGAATATTCCAAAATTGGATTAGCGTACATCAGGAACGCCAGACCGTAATATCGTGTAAGTAGATATAAAACCTTAGCGAACGACCATTTTGCGCTGAGAAAATTTCCGAGTTCAGTTTCTGTAGCTTTATGAAGCTGGCTGATGGCAATGAAAATTACCTCCATATATAATCAACCTGATAAATAAATCAGTTAACTGTTACATGCAAATTAAAGCCGGAAAATTCTAACCTCCCGAGTGAAAGTGAGTGTGACGTCATATAAAAGAGCAGTCAAGGCTGCAACTAAGAAAAGTAACCGATGAGTGGCTTCGCAAATTGTATTGGCTACCGACCTACATACCTTCAACATAGTTGACCACCCGTAAACCTTCGATATTGGAAATGATATAATGATTGAGTGCGCTCATTTTACCGGTACCCAGTGGAAGGAGAGAGATCGAATAACATTCGAACGCGCTTTACCTGTCCTTTATATACATGATTGTACATGATCCTCCAAGTCTCAGGTTATTATACTTGGCTGTGTCCGATTAAACGAGGCAATCGACAGTGCCTCCAGCTGATGATCAACGATTACTTACAAGTGTCCCTGAAGCTTGATGTACAATGATGATGCTCCGACGAAGATCCCGAACTTGGAGAAGCTAACCCGTGATTTAGCTGATGGGCCGATGAGGCATTGCAATATAAAATCTTTCCCTGCGAGGGAGTGTTCTAAATGACCATGTAAAAATTCGAACATATACATCTTTGATCACTGATAAGACGTACGTACCCATAAATACCCACGTACATAGACAACAGTACGCTAGCCAAGTGGTTTCAATCAGGATGATGGCGCTCAACAGTGATGCCTTTGCTAAACGGCCCGATACTTATGTATGCGCTTACAAGTACTTAAGTATGTAGGTGAGACATGCTGTGCGGTATCACCGGTATCATGCGGCACATCTCGTTGACCTTCAGGTACGGAACTGGCCTGAAAACCAGTTCGGAAGCTTTTAACCAAAGCCTGATCCATAGGATCCATATGTCGTATGAAACACGTTCTCCGAGTCATTATCTTGGCCAAGTCACAAAAATTAAGGACGTTAATGTGCGTCGCTTCATAGGCTCCTAGTTAAGATATCTGCAAAAAAATAAAGCCTGAAAGAAATTAATGACACTTCTACCTAGATTCCATTTTCTCTTAATGTCGATTTCCAAAATAACGAAGAATTGAAAGAGCGAAGAGAACCTACACATCGTGCTGAGATATCAACTCGACAATCCTCTCGACCAATCCCTTCATAACTCCCGCCTTTTCCTTTCCTATCGCGAGCACTTCTTCGTGAGATACAGTTTGTATTTCAGGTAGTTCTATTGACTTTCCCATGAGCTGCGAAAATCAATTAGTACTAAACAATATCATGTATCGCGTAAGACAAACCTCTGCAGCCACTTCCTCCTTGATGCTCCTATACGTTTCTGGAATAACAACGAAATTTGTAACGAGGCTAAATACCAGCACATTCAGACCCTCTTCGCGCGCAGCAAGAACCTCGGGCACAGTGCTCATTCCCACAACATCGGCTCCTGCATTTCTTAGGAATCTTCCCTCAGCCGGACTTTCGTAAGTTGGGCCGCTGACCCATGCATATGTCCCCTCCTCAAGCGCCGAACTTTCAATGCCTTGCTGATGAGCAGCAATGAATGCAAGTCGACGAAGGGCAGGAGAATATGCGTCGGAAGTCGGAAGGAACCGAGGATGGTCAGGCGATGTCTGTGGGCCTAATAGAGGATTCATCCCCGTGAGGCCGGGTAGTGCAAGATGGTCATGGAGCACAACGACTAAGTGTAAATAATTCAACAACAATCTATATGTTGAATATTAAGGTCAAACACGCACTAGTTCCGACGGAGATCTTGGGGTTTAAAGATCCTGCGGCATTCGTAACTTGGAAAATGCGTTATGGTACGTCAGGCATTTAAAGCAAAAAAATGTTGTCACATACTGATGATATTCTTAACTCCAAGTTTTGCCATGACTCTGACAGGATATGTTACTATCGACATTGGATGACCCTCATAGGGGTGAAACTGGAAAATTCTATATTCGATAAGTCTTTAACGGAATTAACGGAAGACCTTACCCTTCCAAGCATTGCTACAACTGGAACGCCTTCCCCAGCGCCCAACAGGCCAAATGCCAACGCACTCTTGTGGCCAACCACTGTTTACGGCAGACATCAGCTTGAGGCTCACATAACCGAAGGTGAAGCACATACCTGTACTTCTACCAAACCCAGGAATGTTCTCATAGGGAATAGTCTTCACCTCTCGCAGCACATCAGCCAGACCGTTAAGGCCAGATCCACAAATGATCCCAACACGAGGTTTCTGGAGTTTTTCTGGAAGTACGAAGGTGATCGCATCTAGTGTTGAGGTGTAATTGATATCTTTATAATGGGACATGGTTGTGCACCAGTAGATACCTTTGGCGTTAAGAATGGTTTACTCTGTGATAACGCTGATAACAAGACAGATGCGAAGAGGACCTGTCGTGAACAGGCGCTAAGCATGATTTTCGTCTCGGCGCTTGATTGACGATAGTTTATCGAATTATCTAATCGCTGAGATAAGCTCTGATAAGCTCAGGACTGTAATTGAACCAATTCTGAGTCCGAGTCATTACAGCTGACTTCAAGGCCGTTTCTAGTAGTAAAAATGCTAGCATGTAGCTTCACGTGCTAAAATGATATCATTTTACAATATATACATCCTGAAGTGTGTAATGAGTATAATAATTGCAGCTGAAAGCCATTCTAATCTATCCCAGCTTGAATTTTGCTTGCCCAATGGCTTAAGCTGCGAACAGTTCACTTCAGGTATCACACATTCTATAGGGCTGCGAACAGAGGTTTGGACCGTCACACCTAAAAGGGTCCAAACACTTGGTCGAAATTATCCAGTACTAGCTACCATAGTCCAGACTTTAGTCTCTGATCCCCAGCTAAGCCCGCACAGAGTGAATATGACATGCTTAGTGCTCAAGACGTAGTCAGTATTGCATCTCTGGTGTCCGTGGTGTGGGGAGGAGGGTTGGAGGAGGGCACAGTGAGGAAGGGGCCATGTAGCATTAATGGAGCCCAGTGGAGTTTAGGTACGCATTTGGAAGTTTCTCAGCACGTGGAACATGTGTGTGTTTTTCGAAAACGGCCTAGGATTTTGAAATCAGCTGTAAGTACTTGTTGTTGAAACGTTGAACTTCCACCGGAATGCAACCAATATTCTCCTGGTCCAGCCCACCTGCGGCCTGTCACACACCGCATATTGGAAGATGCTTTCGACTTCTCATTTCGGTGACCATCGGTGACCACTACTTCGGGATTTATCAAATCCCTAAGAGGCCGGTATTCTTGAGGTCTTCATAATGGCATTTTGATGGAAGTGTTCAACTTGAAAACCATCGTTGTGGTTCTGCCCTGATGCATGGTGTTTGGTACATACGGTAAACACTTTAAAAGACAGTACATTTCAATTGATTGCATCGGCACCGATGTTATTCATAGTACTTTTAGGAGCTTCAACTTGGCTTCAACAACAACTGGAAGCACTGACATGTGGGGGCCATACTTGATCCTTGAACGCCGTTGCAACCGGTATTCAATGCAACTGACCCCTGCTGACCTGTGTTGAGCTTTCTAGGATTCGGTGCTCATCTGGAGAATCCGTGCCATTTAGTTGCACAGTCCAATTTTACGAAACAGCAACATCCACCCCAGCACATTTTTCTCGCGGTCGTCTTCTGCTAGTGTCCGTCCCACCGACAGGTTGTTGTTACCCACCGCAGTTCTGTATCAGAAGGAACAATATCTGGATCTCGGAGCAATCCGTGACATAGCAGTAGAGCGACAAACAATTTCAGGCATCTCTCTGACTCATGGATTTGTTCAAGACAAGAAGGAACCCATACTGGGGCACCAGTCTGTCACTGTTCCTTTTTTATCGCCTAGGCTTCAGCATCAGATAACTATGTAGTAATGGATCTAAAATAATGATTTCACAAGATTCAAAGATATCCGAGGCGGTAGACGCTATGCTCACGTACACTACTTGAATGCACCCGATGATCGTACGCCCTCATACTTACTGAATATGAGCAAGAGGTGCACGACGCCAATCACGAGTCTGGCAGATCTTAACAATGTCATGAACAGGTCATGAAGGTCGCCCCGCGTTTCCTCCACAAAGAATTCCCTTTCCCTCGAAGATGTCGCTGTCATTACCTGGCACCCGTTGAAGTGACTGAATGCATCAAGGGGAAGAAGCAAAGTGCAAGTATGTATATCTCGACATTATCGTAGCGGGCCGCCCGTAGCCGTTAAGGGTACCTTGGATGGAGGATTGATCGATTACGACTGGACGTTTTATCAACGTTAGTTTCATCCACTCTTCCGGTCCCAGTACTTGAATTGGAATAAAACCGAAGCAATCGGTGCGGACGTAGCACACGCTCTGCTCGCTCCAAAGCAACTTGTGAATAGTGTGCTGCATACATGTCTTCTTACTCTATCTATTACTTATTTCTGTGCTCCGAGAACTAATAACCGCAGTGCCTGTTATCAGGGCGAATCCTGGTCATTCAATGGACATCATATTAATAAAACATATAGCATTCACGGCCTCTTCGTGATTCTTTCACTATGCTATGCGCGGCTACTACTACCACTGGTAACATCGAAATTCTCCCAACGGCAACTTCCGTGGGTACTAGATGCGATGAGACCTGTCATCCTGCGCCTGACATTTACTATACATATTGGGAATATGGAATTGTTCAGGACATGCAGCTTTCCGACACCCCTTTCCACTTTCAAGCCCTTGATTAATCGAGGCCGACTGACAGCATGCGTCCAAAAGAATAATAGACTTCTCCGCGGCAGCATGACGAACAGATCGAGATAAACAACATGTTTCCCACTGCGTACTAGTACTGTCGAGTGGGTTGTGCAGTTTTTGGAAGGAATTTTGTTCCTCAGTCAGAACTGTCAGCATAAATTGCGCAGGGTCCACTTTACTGAAAGTGTATCTGTAGTATAATGCGACGTGCGCTAGCTCCGAACAGGGATGCAACAGTCGAGTGACGTACTGTGATGAGAGACTTCTGACGAACGTAAGTACATTGAGTACGTCGAGAGACTGTGGTTGGGAATATATTGACTTCATTGTATAAAATGAGGATATTAAGTAGAATAATCAGATTATGTTCCAAATTGCGACATTTTATGTCCAGTGACCAGAGGAAAAAAGCTATGCGATACAATAGTACAAAATAATAGCAAAATGAAGGTACATTTAACAAAACGTCGTATCACTAGGATACAGCGTGAAAGCAATTACACGTGCAATTATCGATTTTGGAATGATTGATTATCTGGACGGGAAACTTCAATTTCCAGATTTAACTAAAGAAAAGATGCAACTCAACTATAGACATTATATTGTTGATCAGACACATAAATTTGAGAAGCTGTCTGTTGCTGATGCTGGGACAGAGACGTTTGATCGTGCAGGCCACTATAAGCATTTCCTAACTGGGGAAAGGTGGAATAGTCGTTCCAGTACTGGGGATATCTTGAGCTGCTGCTTCCGGAGTGACTCTGCTGATCCTGTTGAGAATGGGTACGGTTACTAGAAGATCCTCGTTCATCCACGAATCCTGTGCTGTAGAGTTGGGGAAGGACCGACGTTGAAAGGGAGCCATTAAAGGCTTGGGAATGTATGGTATCTGACGGCCACCGATAGCTGGATGCTGAGATAGTAGGTATGCTTGCATGTTGCGGGTGGTGGTTGTAGCCATCCGAGGAATAAACATCAGCAGTAGCGTAGCCTGAAGCAATATGGCTTGAACGCATTGGGGCGTAGTTGACAGAGCTTGATTCCATAGTATGACTGCGATTAAAAGAGTCGTCAAGGGACTGCTCAGCAGGGCGCTTATGACGATCCGTTGAACTGGTAAGTAAAGTTAGGTCTGATCCCTCAAGGTTCACTTTTGCCCCTCGGAGAAGTTCCAGGGCACGTCCAGCGCTGGGCCAGACGACTTCCATCATGCGAAGGGCCTCCATGCACTTCGTGAGGCCCAACCGAGCTTGAGGGTCGGTGGTGTATACCGTTACTGTGGTACGATGTGTCAGCAAAGCAATGACAGTTCCCTACGGCTGGTACACTTACGGCTAGTGATGTGCATGATGCTGGCCGTAAAAACATAGTAACATAGGAAAACCGAGCACCTGTTTAAAGAATATTTTTCGGCATACGAAGAAACTAGGAAAGGGAAGGTATAAGGTTCTGTATGGCAAAAATGGTGTCAGCAGATAAATGGGTCTACCTATCGATGTAATATGGTTGGCAGCACCGCAGCAGAGCTCATAGCTCTTTTCCGCAATGGCACGCTCTTCAGCGTCTTCGGGGTCATCCGACCTGAACCTGGTAAGTCTGTCGACCACGAGTTCACACCACCAAAGGGACTTACTGTTTGTATTTTGGACTGTATATGTGACGGATGCTGAAATATGGTCGGAAAGAGAAGTGACAAAAGACAGAAAATGGCTCACAATGGTCGGTGAAGCAACAATACAGCACACCAATATTGCATGTGAAGTGTTAGAACATGAGGGACAGGCGTTGGAAGCTTCGAAGAACCTGGCTCGTAGCGCAGGTGTTCTGGTAACTCGATGTACCACTTGTCCAACAATCCTTCCAATACTTTGGATTCGGCATGACGGCTCGAGACAGGTCGTACGGCATAGATACCTTGAACGATCATACTAAGAATACCAGCTAAAGGGGAGATGAGAAAGCCAAGCCTAATAAACAAAAAAGGATAACAGACAGAGAGAAGATGAGGCGTTGAAGCAGGATATGGTGCGACCAGGAACCCCTGGACCCTGCTGCCCATTCAAAGAATCTGAAGGGTGGAGGCACCAGTCCTCTTGCTCTTCATCCTAGAGGGCAAACATCTATAAGCCAGCGTATAATGTGGAATAGCAGGTCGTGCTCACATCGTTGTCGCTGGGCATCAGAGTGTCAAAATCTCGCTCAAAGATCATCAATGGACGACCTATGGAAGACAGTCCTTCAACTTTCCACACACGGTAACAAAAAAAGTAATACGTACCAATGTAGGTTGAGACATATTTATCCATGATGACGCATCCATACCAGATACGCTTTCTCTCGCAGAGCTCCCAGTTCCCAAAAAGTCTACCACCGAGATCTACCCGTGCCCATCCATCTGCACTTCTATGCATACCAAGATCTTGAGCCATACGTATAGCCATTCCAATATATGTCCATGCCTGGGCCATGGCACCTATACCGATCTCTCGGTATCCCATGAGGAGTAATGCTTGACATGTTGAAGGACGTGAACTAGAGTAAGTTCCGTCTAGAATGACCTTGGCACGATCAAGATAATCGTCCCCAGCTGCCCACATTGAACCATCTGTGGGAGATGGCAGAGCGGTTTCGTCGTAGCGGGCTGCGAGAGAAAACATGACAAGCAGGAGTAACGTAGGAACGCGGTGCCGACGTCGGTTAAATGGTGAGCCGGAAGCGCCATCCGACGCTGGGGAATGAGGAGACTCTGCAGTGCTGCTGAGTAAGGGTTAGGATCTGTCGAATGAATAATTTGTATAAATCAACATACCTGGAGTTGTGGGCGTCGAAAAACAAGCGCTTATATATAACTGGGAACGATGGGTGCACATAGGTAAAATAAAGGTCGAGTAAGTGGTCCTGAACCACAGCTGGTGGGAGCTGCGAGGAAAATTCATCATCACCACTCAGATTGGTAGAAGCAGACGGAAGAGGAGGCCACACTCGGGCCTTGGGGAATCGCCTGCATGAAAGAAAAAAAAATCCGTTCGAAACGTACCAAGCCAGTAAAAAAAAAAATACAACGAACCAGATTCCGCCTTCATTCCTCGAATCGATACGCTCTCTCGTACCAAGAAGATACAGTCCACTGGCTTTACCATGGTATCGCACTTGCTCGTCCTCATTTAGACTCAACTGCCCCACAGCGCCTACCAACTCGTCCTCACTATCCGACGTGAGACTATCATACGGACTCGAGCTGTGTCGCTCCCCACTGTACCCATTTATCCTATAGCCCGGACTTATGGGTGTATATGAACCGCGTCGCACACGGGGCGATTCATTGTGAAGCGAAACGGCAGACCCAGGGGCAGAGTTGGGGTAGGGGTACGTGGCATGGATGGTCGAATGCCTATCATCTCCAATTCGTCTCCGTTGCCGACGGGCAGGAGACTGATTATCGTCGCTGTTGGCACCTCCAGTAATAGTCCCACTTCCATACGGGTTAACACGCAGAGAAGGACGACCTGAATCTGTAGATGTTTGTGGCTGGTCTTCATACATCCTCTTCGAGGACGACGTGGATGGCTCGGGTGCAGGGTATTGCATCGAATCTGGATTTTCAGTCGCGTTAGTGTTTGAGGTATCTGACCGGGATATATCGAGCATTGCAGAGACGCGATCTTGCCATTCATTCGAAGGGCTAAGCCATAAACGTCAGTCAAGTTGTTATTATCGGTGTGAATAGAAATGAGGGAAAGGAAATAGAGGAATAAAACTAAACGAATGTCACAGAGACATGGAATTTAGCAATAGATCGAAGGAAAGAAATTGAGACCGCAGTTCAAAGCACCAAAATAAGGCGCGAAATAGAAGGAAAACGCGACAACTCACTGCATTGAAGCTATATCCAGCCTTTCCCCAGCGTCGCCTTTCTCCCCATTCGCCATGTTAGGTGTCGACGGGGCCGTATGCGACGCGCGCGGCTTTGTGGTGACTGCCATATCGTCCTTCTTCCTACCTTTCACACCATAGGGCGAGCTGTCCACGCGGGCGATGATCTCCTTGGCGAGAGGATCCTGGAACAGAAAAGCAAAGCAATGTTAAGTATTGAGTGCATGAATAAGCACCAAACAATGCAGCTTGGCGGGCTGCGCGCATAGAACGACTGGTGGGACCGATGGTCGGTTATATCGAGAGGCGTATGGCGTAAAAAGACATCCACCCTGGACTGGAATCCACGTTGCCTTTCTCCCAAACATAGCGTCGTCAAGGCGAAATGCGCAACGCGGATCAACGGACCCCGCGAGCAGAAGCGGAAACTCAACGGCGCAAAAACGCGCTCTGCCAGTCCCAAATATATGAAAGCGGCAACTCACCTTCGCGATATCGTGCAGGAGCGACTTTGCTCTTTGGTCGTTGGAGGCAAGCATGATGCCGAGTAGCGCTTCGGTTTGATGGAGACGCGCCTCAATGGCGTCAATGTACCCTTTTGGCGGGCCGCGTTTCCGCGAAGGGCCCAAGAAGGTGCACGCTAAAGAAGATAGTGATAAGAAAGAAGGCCTGACTGAATTAACGCCCTTTTACGGTAAATGGAAGAAAAGGGTATAGCAGGGAAGTGATAGGCATCAAAAGACGACGGCTCCTTGTGACCATCCACAGTAAAAATCCGAGGGGAAAAGGAGAGGGGAGATAGGCTGGAGGAGACGACGTACGAGTGCCCAACATGATACAGCTCTTGCATGGTTCATTGGGACCAGACCTTTCACATTTACACTTTGACTTCCTGCACTGATCGCAAGCTTAGATGAAAAGAAGCGGGAATCAGGCAAATGGCCGAATATGCCGAAACGCGTCCTGGACGTACCTTTGCTGCTTCGCCTCCGAACTGCTCTTTCGCTTGCATTGGAGGATGAGCCAAGGTAGTTTGAGAGATGCGTAGGGGACTCAAGAGGGAGATCTGCGAGGTCGTTGTCGTATTCATCGCTGTAGGACATGGCGGAGTGATGGTTTGTGGGAAGATCGTATTTTAAGGAATGAGGGGTAGAGTTTTCTGAGGAAGAGGATGAATGGGGGTTAACGGCGGCGAGGGAGTCAGGGTGATGGTGGTGGGAGGGATGGGAGAGGGTAGAGGAGGGCCAGGACGGGGCAGAGAGGAGATTGTAGGCGCCAGGGACGGAGCCAAAGCGGTAGATGGGTTGTTGTGGGAGACTGCAGGCGGGGGACGAAGAGTGATTACGAGATGAAGGGAGAGAGCCGTGGGACGAAGAGGACTGGGAGTGGAATTTGAAGTGAAACTGGTGGACTGAAGCAGGCGCCGGAGACAAATCGGGAGAAGAAGAAGCCTCCGTCTTTACAGGCACCTGATGGTGGTGGCCACTGAGCAGATTGGGATGGTCGAAGTAGGTGTTTGCGCCAGGAAAAGGACCCATGGTGACTGAGGAGGAAAGCAGGAAGCAGGAGTGCACGAGAGAGATGAGGAGAAGGAGCAGGAACAGGAGAAGGAGAAGGAGGGGAGCAGAGGCAGGAGAAAGCGAAGGAGGAGGAAGAGAAGGAAGAGGAGCTGGGGAGGAAACAGGGCGAGTGGGGAAGCAGAGGGAAATAATATATAATATATAAGAAATAAAATAAGGAAATGAGGAGGAGCGGATGATAATGTGGACGGTGCTCATCCTCAGCTGGATTGTGGACAAATCTTGCGTTGCGCAGATTCGCTCAGATTGTGACGAGATCGTTGGGATTTCATATCGAATTCGGCCGACCACGGGAGACGCTTTCTCTAGGGGAATGTCCACTGCGCAGAACACCTGCGCTGCTGCCAAAATCCAGATCCACTCCCAGATCACCCTCCCGCGCTCCGTCATTTCCTTTTTCGGACACTTCCGCGACATCCCCCCTCGCGCTTGGCCCACGTTTTCTAGTGTATTTCATCCGATTTTCCTTCCATATCCAGCATCATTTTTGTGATGGCTCTTCTTCCCCATCCCATGCTCGAGACTCGCGAGCCCTTCTCGATCGTTCTTCCCCTCAACTCTGAAAATTTTCTCTCCTCCACCCTAATTTGCAGCTTGATCCCCATGTTTTCACAGTCATAGCCATAGTCATACTCTGCTTTTGCACGCGTCTTCTCCAATATTATTATCTTCGTCGACGTCACATCAGTAACCCACTTCCATCGACTTTCTTCGCTGCCCACCACACATCATATTCCTGATATTCCTGATCGCTGAGCCCAGATCTCCAGATCTCTAACCTGCCTATCCTCGTGCCGGTTTAATACCATGTGTCATCACTTTCTATCTCTGTTATGTTTTGCGCACGCCCTGCGCGGATGGCAAGAGGACCACTTGACCAAGTCCTGCTGATTCGCGGAGCCCTAATGACCGCAATCTACCCTCCCGGTGCGTTGTCTCAATAATTATTTTGATTACTCTTCACTCTTGTAGCTATGGCGAGGACGATGTGATAGTCGACCGATAAATGAACTAAATTGTTTTTTTCCCTCTGTTTCATCACCATTTCATTCATTCAATAATTGCAATACCCAATTTAAAAAAAAAAAGAAACCTCGCCTCTATCGCCGCGCTGCTATGTTATATCATCTGTTTCATCACTACTATTCGTCGCATGCTTTCGAGATAGAGTTGATTTACAAATTCGTTGCGATCGACGGACGGGTACTACCGCATTCGTTATCCGAGTCCCCGAGCATTTGCTTTTGTGCGGATCTACCTTACTCTCTGTTCACTTTCCGCCCTTTTCCCTTCCAAAACGCCAGAAAAAAAAACTCCTGAGGATGGAAGTAAATTCACGTATATTATTCCTTCTAATTTGCTCTTAGTAGCTCTTAGTACGTTCTCTCGCTCACCTTCCACACTAGAAGAAATTCGACCAAACCAGAAGGCGTACGTACCATCATACATACACTCTTCCACCCCTCCCGATCACACTGTAACTAGAGGGTGCTCCAAGTTCGCGTTCATTGTCGCTGCAATTTTTCAACTTCTTGGAGATGCCCTTTCCTTCCGGCCTCCATTTTCCTTATTTAGCTCCAAGTAAATGTTCGGACCGCCGATTTCCGGGCGCTTCAAGGCTAGCGCGGGGGCGGCAGAGGGCGGCACAAACACCCCAAGGCGCGACAACGATCGTAAACGTACCTTCGCGATGGACGCATTCGAATCTGATAAATTAAATTTTGCATAAAAAGTGCTTGTGCATCGATGAGACTCTTTGCAACTTTCTTAATTTTTTCTTGTTCCCTCACGTAAGTTGTTCAACACCAACATCGATCGTTGAACGTCGTTGATTCGTCACAATTCATACATAGAAAGTTGCCAATTATGTCCCATGTACCTAGCAGGAACGATACTATAGGATTCCTTCTAAATTAATTCCAGGATTTTGTTTCAGGTTTCCAGACGGTGGGATCCTTCATCTCGATATTGTGCCACTGAGAGTGGGAAACAACGCTGAAAGGACGTTCGTTGCATCCCTTCGAATTTCGGTGACGTGAATTGTTGAACAAGAACAGAAGATACCGAAGCTTTCGCAGAAGTGGTGTGTAAACGAAAGGCACGCAGACCTCCAATTTTACCCCTGGATCTTCCTTGGGTCCTACATTCATTCATTTCGTGTGTTGCACAGACCCTCGAAGCTATCATCTTTGTGGCTCCTGTCACCTTCGCCTCGTGTTAGCATATGACACTTAGCGTACTACATCAGAGCGGTATCACAACCATCTAGGCATCTGTTCTTTCAAGGAACTCGGGAAGGAAAGCGCTTCTCAAGCGTAAGTAGCTAGTTTCATCGACGGTGAACTCAATTGATATTCCGCGGCTTGTCAATATGTCAAGTCGAAGAATCGCGCAATCGCATATGTCTACTACATAAGTTATTCGTTGTGCAGACAGACATATGATGCTGTTCACGGAATGTCGCTTGGCACGCCCTGTCATTTCTCTGTCAACGGTCATATGTGGCTGTCAAAATGTAATTGACCGGTGCAAGTTGAGAGAAGAAGTCAAGAAGCATAACCAAGTGATGATCGCAGTATATAAAATCTCCCAGACGAAGTAGCTTATCGAAACCGTATCAAAGTTTTCTGCGTGCTACGTACTCTGTTTCTCCCAGGCACCAGGACCCTCGAACCCCGGGGTAATGGTATGCTTAACCCTCAATCACCCAAATATACGGTAAACTATACGGTTGTCAACGCACTAATGCGTACGTGCCACATTATGCCCTCAGGTGGCCAGAAGGCGCAGCTAACACGTTTTATGTTGAGCTCGGGTCCGCGGAGAAGGCGTACAGGTGGGTTAGTGGCCATGGTCAGCAGTTTGTGTAGTGCCGGCATTGAGAAGGCATAGCTCTGTCAGGAACTCCAACCATCGATAGTGTATGTTATTATTACATCACCTGAATTTGTTGCTCGACTCGGAATAATTGCAGATAGATCTGCGACTCCTCGGGATGAACATACGAGCTCTTATTGGCGGGATGAAGTAGATGGATGCAAATAGAACCAATTCGTGTTCCCATTCGGTATGCATGCAGAATTAACAGATAATATGGGGTTCTACCTCTGTGTACTAGAAGATACTATGTAAAAAATAACAGGATAGCCGCGAATCTGAAATCGCCGAGAAAAGAAGGGAATTTTAGGCGTAGTGAGCTGATAGATGAAGTACGAATAAACAATGTAGTGGGGAGTTTAGTGAATAGTCATAGCCGAGAAAGCATGGAGAAGAGAAGAAAAGAAGTGGGAGAAGGAAGAGAAGAAGTTGAATCAAAGCAGTACAGAGAAGAAAATATACAGAAGAATGAAAAGGGATAGAGATACCGAACGGTATACCAGGCATCCAAAATTTCTAGTGACCATCCACCATCTGCGGTACACTCATTTTTGAGGGTGGAGGCAGCACGCTAAGCCGAGGTGAGGAGAGCCGTTCCCGCTCTCTTTCACGCTCTCGCTCTTTATCTCGATCAATGCCGTTTGTCAACCGCACTGGTCCCGATAGGGGGTTCCCGCCTCCAGAATTAATCATGGGACCGTTACTGGGCGGCGCGGATCCTGTGGAAAGTGGAGGATACAACAAAGGCGATGCCGTCCTACTTGATGTGCTGGGTGGTGGACCTGGATACCCAGTTGTCACGCCTCCGGGACCAATTACTACAATACCCTTCACGTCTCCACTTGGTGTCCCCGTGCGTCCTGGTCCAGTCAGCGCAGAGGGCGGCGGAAACACAGCACCAGATGCGCCGGGTCCGACTCCTCCCATCGTCAAGGCTTTACTGGCACTTGAAGGCCCCGGACTCCCAGAACGTATGCCCATTTTAAGGCTCACTGGAGATCGGCTGGGTTGTGGATAGCGTGTTGGAGACCGCGTCAAACTTCCCGATGGTGCGAATGGCGGACTAGGGGGGGCTCGCGTTCGAGGAGGGGAAAGGGTGATGTTGTTCTGCAATGCCGAAGGTTGGGGCGGGGCACGACCTAGTGGCGTTGATGCGCCCGATGGATATCGATGCCCAGGAGATCTATCGTGTGGGTATACAGCGGAAGGATTGGGTGGTGGCATGCCGTAGCGCTCTCTGTCTCGCATATCCCTATCTCGCTCATCAGTGCTCCACCTTGGACTCCCATTCATCGCGTGTCCGTGCGTAGGTGGAATGACAAATGGCAATGCAGGCGGCCTTGTCTCCCTGTCACGTTCTCTGTCGTCCATACTAGGCGGGGGGCGCATTTCGCGTTCTTGACGCGTGTCTCGCTCACCTGGAGGCAAGCGCATCTCTCGTGACATCTCTGGTCGTATCTCCCGGTCCCGCTTCCTATAGTCTTCCTCTTTCCAATGTGGCGGTTGCTGAGATGACGAAGCCTCCACAAGCCCGGGTCTCTCGTATTCCCTCTGTGCACGAGGTGACTGTTGCATAGGCGGTGGTATGGGGGCTGAACTGTGAGCTTGAACATGTGGTGCATGGCCAGGGGGCGGAACATGAGATTGCGAATGTCCAGTAGGTGGAGCTTGCTGCTGCTGAGGACCACCTGGATGGTGGTGATGGACAACGTGATGGTGATGTGGCGGAGCATGACGATGGAGATGTTGCCTCTCTCGCTCCCTTTCCCTTTCCCTTTCTCTTTCCCGTTCCTCTCTCTCTCTCTCCCTTCGTTCCCTTTCTCTCTGTTCCTTTTCCCTATCACGGAATTCCCTCTGTTCTCGCTCCCTATCATCCCTCTCTCTTCTCTCCCGCTCCCTTCGATATTCCTCTTCCCAACCCCAATTTGGTGGCGCAGGACTCCTAGACCTTGCCTGCCGTTGATGCCCTGAGATCTGCGGCGTCCTTCTACCATCTTGTACTTGCAATGGTTGGCTACCAAAGTACGGATGGTGTGGATGAATCTGGGCTCCTACCATATCTCCCGGAGGACCCTGTCTACCCCACGCTTGCTGCTGCTGCTGTTGTTGCTGTTGCTGTTGCTGTAAATAGCGCATTTCGTCAAATTGCTGTTGGGCTCTGTACATCTCTCTTTCTCTCTCCCTTTCTCTGCCCCGGAGGGTGTACAGAACCTCCAAGTCCTGGGCGACATCCATAGACGATAGCGTTGTCAACTCAGGGTAGGCAGAGAGAGCTTGGTTCTTGTTTGATGTAGTTCTCGTTGACAGCGGAAGAGATTTAACAATTCTTCGCAACGACGGAGCAGGGGGAACCTCTGTTGGAGGGAGAGGGATGCGATAGCCTAATATAGAAATCAATATAACTGAATATATATATATATTGATGGGAAAACATACGTGGTTGAGGGCGCTCTACAGCTCTTCTCTCGCGTTCGAGTTTCCGGCGCTTACGGTTGGTTTCGGATATCATATCTGTTTGTAGATCATCTCGTGCAACCTGAAAGAAACGAGTATAAGCAACGTGCAAATCATGACATGATCGGGAGCATGACATGCAGCTACTTGCATTCCACGCGCTTCGCACTCATCCTTCTAACAAAATTAAACTTACCTTCCACCAACTCCAAACATTGTCCTCCTCTACTCTCCTTCGTTTTGTCACATTCGCGATCTCATATTCTCGCTTTCGGCCGGCAAGCTCGAGGCGCTTATCCCTTCTCTTTGAAAGCTCGCGGTGCAGGTGTATAAGTTCAGGGTGGGTCCCTATTGATAAAAGTTAGCCATGAATCAAAGGAAACAGAAGATAACAAACCATCTCCAACCATCCCTTCCTCCCAGGCCAACAGTTCCATTTTCTCGACGTACACCTTCTCCCTCAGCATAGCAAACGTCATCTCAATTGAAGCAAGGACATCGAGAGCCTCTCCACGATGTGCAGGCTGTACATCTTCGTCTTCCTGTTCCTCGGCATCGTGGTCGGGAGTGGGTGAGCGAGAGGCAGTAGGGGACCTTGAGAGCACCTGTGGCTTCTTGATGGGTAAAGGGAGTTTGGAATCGTCGTCTGGATCTTCTTCTTTCGGTTCTTCCTCATCTTCAGCGGCGTCCTTCTCTTCGCCATCTTCTGCGTCATCCTCTTTCTCGTCTTTATCTTCTTCTTCGGCTTCGTCCTCACCATCTTCATCGAGCACAGCAGAGCCAGCCATAATGCTGGCACCAGCAGCGGCAGCGTTGATGGGTGCAACGTCATGTGGATGTGGGGCAGTATGGTCTTCATCATCGTCATCTTGATCCTCTTCCCCATCTCCTTCCTCGTTCTCCTCGGGATCGGGATCAGGGTCTTCCGCAGCCTCCATCTCTGTGACCAAAGAAGCCAATGCCGACAACTTGGAGGGTGAAACGGGGGGAGGGACAGAGGAAGAGGGAGGCTTAGGGTTGACAGCTGAGGTAGTAGCTGCGGATGGAGGGTCGTTTTCTTCAGCTTCGGAGGGGGGGTCATTATCATTTTCCGGCTCAGCTTCTGAAGGTGGATCTGAGTCCATATCGCTGTCGGCATCGACTGATTTATTGCCATTGATAACGGGGGAAGTGGAGAGAGGGGCAGGAGGGGGATCCATGTCGACATCTTCATTTGGGTCTTGGAGGGGTGGATCTTCTGGGTCAGGTTCAGGGTCGGGGCCACTCATGACCTCGTCCTCGTCTTCTACGGAGGCACGGGGGCGGCGAATCTGAGGTTGATGCGGTTGTGGGGTGTGTTTCAACTGTTCATGGTGGCGAACAGAAAGAGAACCGAGCTCTGGGGATTCCCGAGCCATGTTGGATGAAGGATGAAGGCCGGGCTTGCTGGCGGAAAGAGGGGGGGGATCGAGCTCATCCTCGGTCTCTGGGTCGTCATCCAGAGTGGGCAAGACAGCAGCCTTTTGACGACCATTGAGGGCGTTGGACGTGGGCCTGCGTCTTCGTCGCGGACCGTCGCCTTCGTCCTCTTCCTCTTCTTCCTCGTGGGCAACCGGTGCCTCTTCCTCCTCCTCCTCTTCTTCCTCCTCTTCCTCCTCCTCGTGGTCATCGTGGGCGGAGTCTAACTTCCCCTTGACGGGGTCTACCCAGCCCCACATAGGCTGAGGGACGATGCTGCTCCTCTTCCGCCTGGTAGGGGGCGGTGGGGGAGAAGGGCGGTGTTCGGTGTTGTGAGTGATGTCGTCCTGGTCACCATCGTCGGTGAGCTCGCTGAGCTCTGAGTCGGTGTCTAGCGGAGAGCGGGGACGTTGTGGTGGGGGGGACGGGGACGGGGAGGAGAGTGAGCCAGAGGAGATGGGGGATGGGGGCATTGTTTTGTTGGATGGCAAGAATGGCGGGGACTGGCCCATACTCACCGCTTATGTAAAACTCTCACGCTTTCTTTTCTCATTTTAATCTTATCTTATCTCGCCCCGTCCACAAATATACACACCCTTTAATTAGAGACAGCTTTGCAGCGTGCATCAAACCTTGCGATACTTATTTAAGAGGGAACATTAAAGAGAACATCCTTTTAACTTCTCATGCCATTATCACTGCCATCGATAGCTCCTCCACATCCTAGTGATGATTATTTCGCTGGTGATGCACCAGATGATAGCAGTCCAGGACCACCGGCCCCGAACGACAACAGTGAGGCTTCCCCAGATCATGACCTTCCGAAAGAAGTTCCCAGTGTAGTCTTGCAAGCGCTGATGAACTGTGACATCCTTACAGAAATTTTCAGCCTCTTTGGTGTGGAACCAGAGAAACCTTCACATACAGATCATTACACCTATGACGCTTTAAGAAAAGCCAGCTTAACATGCAAAACATGGACCGCCCCTGCTCTTGATGTTCTATGGTCTGTGTTACCTTCATGGATTCCCCTCCTAAGTCTGTTGCCTAACTTTCGACGGCTTGAAAATGGTGTATATGTGAGTCCATAAATCAGAAATCATATCACAAAGGCTTTGCTTACTGCTTGCCATTAGGTGTTAAGGGGGAATTTTACTGAAGATGAAATCTGGAAACGTTTCAAGTCTTACGCCTGTCGGGTTAAGTCTTTATACATGGGTTCAAATGATGGCACATCCCAGTTATCACCACATATATTTGTGCGGTTGGCAAAATATCAAAAAGAAGATTCTTTCCTTCTACCAGCCTTGAGACATTTGCATTTCCCTGATTGCACCAGACCCTCGCCTGACTGGGAAGGTGTCTTCCTTGCACTATCACCAAATCTGCAGTCAATCAATATGGAAAAGATCGAGCCTCAAAGTAATGATTTTGTTTCAAGCTTGATCTCCGTATGCACATGTGATAGTCCAAATCTCCAATATTTTTCTCTCAATGGAAGCGTCTCGTTGGAATCCACTCAGGAAATCACCATGTTCCGGCAGCTTCGAACATTAGAAATTAAAACTTTCCTGCAGCTGGATCCCATTTTTATACGGAGTTTAGGCCAGTTACCTAGCTTGGTCAATTTAACTATCCGTATGCCTAATGACACATCATCATTTTTTGCCATTTGGACCCCTGGTTTTAAATCATTAAAAACACTGCATATCATTGGTCCAGCGATGTCAATGCAGAAATTGTTAAAATGTGTATCTCCAGATAGGTTGGAGAGTTTGACACTCACTGGGGTTTCACTTTCCAGTAATAACCTTGAAGCTGGTTGGAAAGAATGCTTTGAATTTGCAGCAGATATGATCTTGCTGCAGTCACTATCCATATTGAAGGCTGATAATTCTGACACAACATTACCGCTCACCTACAACCAGCTCTCTCCTCTCTTTCTTTCAAAAAGGTTGTTGGAGGAGTTGAACGTTGACGTCAACTCCCTTGACATATCAGATGACGATATATATAATATGGCATACTCCCTACCAGAAATCAGAATCTTGAAACTTCCAAAGCCATCAAATTGGCAGCCTGAATCCTCTCTTCCAACTTTTAAGAGTTTACGCACCCTTTCACTTTTATGTCCCTGGTTGCAATTGTTGGCCATTTCAGTGCAGTCATCGATAGTTCCTGCGAGTATACCCGCCCTTCATCTCCACAAACTTCGAGACATTACCATCAATACAAGGAACTATGACTGGAGTATAAATCAAATGATTTCCTTGTCGCACTTTATCTATGCAGCCTTCCCAAATGCCAATCTGGATGACAAGAAGATGCTTGTAACCCATAACCTATGGGATAATAGTTCGGCGCAGTCCTGTGAAATCAAGGGATTGATTTCTGTATATCAATCAATTCATACTTCCCTTATGTCACCAACATCTGAGGCCCTGGCCGCTGAAGTCGCAGAATTGTGGGCAAGAAACATTGGATCATCAGAGAACTTTAATCAAAATTCAGAGCAAGGCGAGTCTTCCTCATCTTCTATTGTATTGCTTCCAAGTACTAGCACGAGAGGGAAAAGGGGAAAGGGGCGTAAACTAGGAGTTAGGGGTCGGTAAGATAGAATAATTTCACATACCTTGCACCTAGTATTGGACTAAATAGTAACGACTTCTTTGACACCTCTGGTTTAGACGTTGCTTTCAAAGGACTTAGGGCGATAGCCTAATTACATGTTTCAATGAATTTCATGGTCAATTCACAGATGCCCATTGACTCGGGTTGGACCTATGGTACTTTTTTGGCAATCAGAAGGCTATCGAAACTAGCGGACGGAGATAATAATAGATAGCTAGCGTTTTATTTTTATTAAGCAGTCAGAGAGATGACGATGGGACGGTGTATGACAGCGGCTTTGAACTTCCTGTGCAGACGCTGTTCAAAATGTTGCTGTTGATTTATGTCAAGTATAGTGAAGAGCGTCCCAGCGAACCGTCGCTAGTGTAGGTCCGTACACGTCGCTAATTTGAAATTATGAAGTATGATGAAGGATTGAAGTTCCGTAGGCTGAAGCATCAACGAAACATACCTTCAGAACGTAAGTGTGCATTGGAGTACCCTTGTATCAGTCATTTTAACTGGGATTGCCAACAGAATAAAAGACTGCTGTACTTCACAGTCTTGCGCCTCGCATAAAAAGTTTTGATTGAAATCAAAGGATCAGATCAAGGCGGTAGCTGGGGTTAGGGTCGCTATCTCAGCTCTGCTACTCCATCCACTCCATCCCCTCCGCTCTCCCTTCCTCCCTTCCCCCATTCCCCGCCTCCTGTATGGGCCATGTCCGCCCCCGATATATCCCTCATACCCTCCATCACCATGGAAGACGACCTCGGCATAGTATATCTCATCGAGACCGCCCAGCAGTTCTGGTCTGGTAAGCCAAAAGATAGCTTGCTATCTCACTCCCCAGAACGTCTGTTCTATATTCGTACTCACTTCGTTCTTCTCTTCTGCAGAACTCGAGGACATACTCAGGCTCCCTACTGACCCGCCCACTCTGTTTCTGCTTGACATGACCTTGAAACGATTCATCGCCTTGTGCGCGACTTACCATGGCACGTGTTTCCGTCCTTCCTCTTTCGCCACCCCGTGCCTGATGGTTTTGCCACAGAACAGTACCTCCAGAGC
This sequence comes from Cyathus striatus, assembly GCA_025738555.1. Taxonomy (NCBI): domain Eukaryota; kingdom Fungi; phylum Basidiomycota; class Agaricomycetes; order Agaricales; family Nidulariaceae; genus Cyathus; species Cyathus striatus. Next base: position 799,057 of record JAOVFP010000020.1, read on the forward strand.
CCTCTTCAGCTCCAACATGCCTTTGAGCTCATCCTTCACTCAGATCTATTCCAGTTTCACTCAGAGCGCATGACTGAGATCGTCGTCGATCATCTACAACGGGTCCGTCTTCCCCTATCTTCCTTCCCTTCCACTAACCTTCTTGCAGACCACCGATCCTCACCTTCAATTCATATCCTATCACCTCCTCCTCACATATGGCCAACGCCGCGCAGAGGTTTTTCGTTCCCATAAACGCTGGCAACCCCTCCTGCCGCTGCTTATGGACCACGTACTGGTGGAAATCGACCCAGATATAGAGGATACTTACTTTGGTCTTGGTACCGGAGGAAGTGCAGGCGTTGGCGTACCTGTGCCCATCGAAGCCAAGCTACGCTCCCTTGGCGTGAAAATCCTGTACGAGGTCTGTCGAGTGCAGAAATTATCTGTGGGGGACTTACGTGAGTAGCTCTAGTTATATTTCGTCAAGTTTCATACTGAGACTAAAGCATAAAAGGAATATTTGACGATGCATTTATAGATTACCTGTTTGACCTCGTCGAGCAAACGCGCTACATGCAAGATGAGACCTTTAACTACTCTGTGATAAAGCTTATCGTGTGTTTCTCCAAACCTTTTCTCTTCTCTTATGTAGGCTAACTTTTTTGCGTGAGGTTGCCCTCAACGAGCAATTTATGGTCGCATCGTTAGCGGCGGAGGCATCTCAGCTAAACTCGTCACCAAACGCTACTTCGAGCTCAGAAAGAAGTGGGGAATCGAAGAACCGCGTCATAAGAGTTCTCATGAGGAGGCTCGGACTCAGCAAGACCTTTGGAGAGAACATGATATTCATGCTCAATCGCGCAAGTGCGTTTCCTCCGTTTGTTTGTTGCTGATCTACGTTGTTAATGGTGTTATAAATGCTTCTAGAACGCACCTCCGAAGACCTATGCATGCAACTTCTCATCCTCAAAATCCTTTATGTTCTTTTCACTACCAAAGGCACAGAAGAGTATTTCTATACAAATGACTTGCGTGTGCTTGTTGATGTTTTCTTGCGAGAGCTAACTGATCTGGACGAAGACTCGGAAGCGGTACGTTGACTTCTCCCCTTTATCTAGTGTGTTGTTCTCACTTATCATATAGCTCAAACATACTTATTTGCGCGTTCTACACCCCCTTCTTACCAAAACCCAGCTCCGAAACATACCCTACAAGCGTCCGCAAATCCTCTACGCCCTGGAAAGTCTCATCGGGAATACGAAGATGCGGGATATAAACCACACCACAAAACGCCTCGTAGAGCGTTGTCTCGGTGGCGAGTGGTGTGTCCAGCTTCGTGCATCATCTTCGTCATTGTGTTCGTCGTCTTCTGCCAGGACAGGTATCTGTGATATAGCGAACGGTGTCGGAAAGCTTAACCTAGGAGGGGACAAGGAAAGCGACACGGCCAGCGATGTATCCACTCCCACTGCCGCGGTGTTTAGTCCCTCCTCACAGGCTCAGCTGGAGCGCTCTGGGTCAATGAAGCGGGGCGGGGTGGGAAGCAAGAGTGTGGAAAACCTCCGTCTGCGAGAAGGGAAACCCAAAGAGGAGGTGGGAGGTGGGGCTCCGAGGTCACCGCTGGACAAGCTGCGGCGACAGAGCAACTCGAGTACACACAGTTTGCCTACTGTTCCTCCATCTGGCATTGTGACTCCTACGTCTCCTATACGACGGAGCACCGTTGATGCCGCGTCCCCTCCGCACCACCAACACCACCATCAATATCATGCCCACCCAATATCACCATCCCAATCTACCTTCTCTTATACCTCCCTCTCTCCTCCCTCTCCTATTTCTCCTATGTCTGTCGCCTCAGCGCCCACGCAGCCATCAGTTCCAAGGAGAAGACCTCCCCCCCCAGCACCTCCGAGGAGGAGGAAACCTCCCGCCATTCCAATCACAGTTGTGACGACAGTTAAGTCGAGCGAACCGAGTCCATTGGGTCGTGGGGCTTTCGAAGGACGGTGACTCTTAGAAGGGCTTGTTGATTGGCACTCTCATCCAACCCACACTCGTTGTCCTGAACAGGTCCTTTCTCCTCTTATTCTGGTTGTTGCACACTAGATTTGGGCTTTCATCAATTCACGAATTACCCTACGTCTTTCACGAACAGACGTCATGATATATATATGTTTATAACGCATGACAGTAGGTACAATAGTTGGTTTGTTCGACTAGTCTATGTTTAATGCTGGACGAGATTGTACCATGCACGTAAGTAACACGTACCCATACACTTTGCATCGCACACCGCACATGATTTATTCGAGCCCTTCGCTCGTCTATCTTCAATTTTTTCTATCTACATACAACCTTTCGGTTACGCTACGATATTCTTATTACTGCTTAATGTACATAGTTTGTTCTTTTTGCATACTTTTTCTTCGTTTAGCATCTGTCATTGATTGATTAATTTGCAGCACTTGCTCTTCAGTTTTGAGGCAAGTTGAACGACATGTGCTGTTGATTTGCTAATGGTGTTTACTTCGACGAACCATGGCAGTAAGAAGCAGTAGTAATATTACTGGAGTATTCCCATATAACGTCTGTTCCTTTATATCACCTCTATGATCTCCATTCTCACTATCAACAGCGGAAAATAAATGTTTTGCTCAGAAATTGCTCAGTGTTGGGATTCTTCAATGGTCAATATTTGGTACTGGCAGTGTTCGTTTCATGACATATATTTAGTAAGCAGTCGGTCACATCGAGATGGATAGAGATTGTGAGACTTATAATTTTAAATAAGTAGAATAAAGAGGAATCCGTCAGATCTATTTAAGTTCTGCATGGAAATATAGTACTGGTGCTGGATGAGATGCTAGGAATATAAGTCCTGATAACTTCTGCCATTGCTCCTACTCAAATGTACGACAAAATGGCATTATACTCAAAATAAATTATAATCTAATTCGTCATACACGTATAATTTCACGTATTATGGGCACTACGCTGTGTTACTGAATCAGGAATACTAAGTACATGCAGGTAGACAGGCCCATTTTCTCTATGTCAGATAAATTTTCATAGGAAGGGAAGGCATCATTGGGTCTTCCCCAACAACAGTGGGAGCAGTAATCCCAGCCATAGCCCAAAAAATATCTTTATCCGAGGGAGAAAACTTGAAGGAATCGATGAGCATTGTAAGAACAACCTCTACAGGGAAGTGTTAAGAAGTATTCTGTGGAGTTAAACGGCGAGGTATCAGGTCAAAGAAAACTCACTCATTTCTAGCTGCGCGTATTTAAAACCACTATAAAAGTATGATTAATAGAGATGAGGCTATATTAATAACGACGTTTCGGAACCTACATGCATGCCCTGCTTCCTCCAATAAAAGTCATTCTTAAATAAAAAGAAATTAGACAGCCATTTTAAAGCACAAACAGTAGTGTTGGCATACAAAGGAGAGTAAATTCCAGATATATGTGCATTCTTGACCGTCTGAGGAAGAGGATTTAACCAACGTTCAGGTCTCCATTCAGAAGCATCTCTTCCCCAGATATCGGGATTGCGATTCGCAGAGAAGATAGAAACATGAATATAGGTGCCCTTTGGAACTAAGATTTCGTGAATATCGCTTCCATCAAGACCTTTAATTGGGTTGGTAAGAGGAAGACCTATGTCCTGGCGTGCGCTGATTTTAATGTTAGAACTGCATACATTTTATGCAGTGTAAGCCCATAAAAAAAACTTACATACGGGAAACCTGCGAAACAGGAGGATAGCTAAATTTGGCGATCCGATACGCCGGTCAGCTATATTCGCACAAGCAAATCGTGTAGAAATTACATACAGACGCAAAGTTTCACGACAAATGGCATCGAGGTATGGAAGCGAAACCAAATCGTCATACGTGAGTTCTCCATGGTCTGTACGAGCTGCCCTGATTTCCTGACGAAGTTTTTCTTGCGCATCCGTATGAATTGATAGTATATACAAAACACGAGATAGTGCGCTGGATGTTGTGTCCATTCCAGCAAAAATTAGTGAACTTCAATTATAATTAGCAGTAGTGAATGAAACATGAAGTCAGGACGACTCAAATGGACTCACGTCATTTGGCCAAGTAGCTCATTCTCTGAGAGGCGGTTCTCCTCTGAAGCTTCCATATTGGCTTTTACTAAATCCATTGAGTCAATGAAAACTATCATGTAGTAGGTCATGTAAATAAAATATAATACGAACTAAGAATACTCATAATATCCTTTCCTCTGGCGACCTGCCTTAAAACTGCGTCATTACCATCTTCCAGTGCTTCTCTCTTGGATCGAAGAATTTCCACAGATGTATCGTGCATAAGGTCTACGATATCTCTAACCTTGTGTAGGATTGTGGAAGGAATAATATCAACGAGCCAGCGGCGAAATTCTAGTGTACCGAGGCTTATTATCTTTGGTAAGATATAGAGCTGGAAGAGTGGCATCTGAGTGGACAGTAGACTTCAGAATTATCACAATTAGTAACAACAGATTCATGGTTCTATACGCTGATTTAGAACACATACACGAATTGTTTAACCGCTGCACTGTACGGATGAGGTGTACCATGCTCCATTAACGGGTCGAAAGAATATCCCAGCCCACTTTGACCAAGGAGCTCCAGAGGGGCACGGGACATCCATGCTGTCACATCAACCTTTTGAATTCGTTTTGAAATTATGTTCATATTTTACATATACCAAGCTTACCTCTTGGGCCCCTTGTTTAATTCTTGAAACCAGAAGAGCACGCAACTGAGCGAGTAATAAGTCAACCCTTGAGTTTACAAGACTCAGTTTAATTTATTACTTTATAAGATACCTCCCAGAAAATTGGGACTGTGATCACAACAGCCCCCGCCTGACATGGCAATTAAAGAAACTGACCCATTTCACGTAAGTGTGCAATAGAGAATACCGGATTCAGTAGCTTCCTTTGCTTTTTATGATGGTTACCTAGATAAATATTCAAGTTAGCATAAATGTTAGACTATGAAATGAGGATGTTCACTAGCCTAAAGTAGATAACAGCCCTTCGCCGAAGACTATGCAATTTACTGTTATAAATAAGTCTGTTTCTTCAAAAGTGTTCTGATCCTATGCAACAAGTAAGTAGCTTCCAACACTTACATTGGCACACACATACCTTGATCATTATATGGTGCATTGCTTTGGGATCAAACACATACAGCTGATTTTCCTGTAGAATAGTGAACATTGGCAAATAAGGTAGCTTTTCTGGAAAAAGGCACACCCCAAGGAGAGCCTTAATTCTAATCACGCTTCCATCTATCATACGTACATTGTGAAATGACTGATTGTGAAGTGAGATTATAAACTTACATCGAGCAGCAATTTCCTTATGAAAATCCCATCCGTTCATGTTAAAAACATTGGCGAAATTGCCTAATATGTACGTATGTCAGTCATAGGACAGTAATGTCGAATAGGCATCACATACCCTTTAGAAAGGATGTCGACGGAGGGCCAGGAATATTGTCAAGAGGGTTTTTGAGAACGTGTAGTCTAATATATTTCCACCCCACACAGGCAATACCAAGCAGAGAAAATGATTCGAGTAGCAAAAGGATCATGAGAGCTCCACAAAAGTAATCCACAACATAAAGCATATATATATGATTCGTAAAAGTCATGGGAAGTAATGTAGATAACATGGAAACTTGAAGGCCTGGTAGCTGAGATAGCAAAAGTAGACAGATTGAGCGAATGGCGAGACTCTCTTCCTCAGAGAATATAGATAAGCAGATAGTAGGCGTATTGCATAGTCCTTAAATCCACCGATCTTCTCGTACGACTTGGGGAAGCAACAGCAGTGTCGCGAAGACTACTATTAGAACACAGTGCTCCTGTCCAAGTAGCATTCTTCGTTTCGCCAAAGTTCAAGAGTTTCCAACCATTAGTTAAGTACGCAATTGCTCAATGCTGCGTTCGTGCTTTAAACTTGTTGCCGCCTTTGAGCACCTAGTGAAAGAAAAGCCATTCAAATCGCCATAATATGTTGAGTGTAGCCCCATTCCCCAGGGCCAGTCCAGTTCCGTCGAGTAACATGGATTATACGTGAACGAAGAGTGTGAGATTCGCGCACGTAATTATGGTACATACTGGGCGAACATAAGCCATGTTATGAACGGAAAATCTGAGGTAATATCCGCCTAAGGGGGAAACCGGTGAGCAGACTTACCATGCGCCCCCTTCTTCCAACCACAAGCAGTCCTGAGTTCACATCGATGATCCAAGGAGGACGAAATTATCCGGAAAGGATTATGAAATCATACAAGTGGTGTGAATATGTTGTCCGAGCTTGTCAGTCAGAAAGAAGTCGAAGCTTGTAAAAAGAAGAATGGCAGCAGCAAGGTATCATGATTTGATGAGTTGGCTATAAGAATAGGATGGAAGCTTTGTCGCTGGTAGGACTAGCAAGGTAAGTATTATCTAAACACTGAACAGCACCTTCCTTCTGGATTCAAATGAGCCACGATAAGTATAGGATAAGTCAAGAAAACATTGACCGTAATAGACCTAACTAAGGCTTATCGTTCTCTTCAATAATAAATATGCGAGCGACTGGGAGAAGAATAATGAAAGTGGTGGAGAGCTGACAAGTTTTCAACAGGACAGAGTCGAAGTTTGCTCAAATTTCGTGGGAATTTTGTACTTACGTAAGTGATGACTTCGAACTTTTGAATCGTTGATCTTTTTTGTAACGAGGGTGTTGTAATTATTTTCTTTTTGTGGGCAAGTACTAGGTGCCGAGTAGGTGTGTATTGATTATTATTGATGAAATAATCAAGCGGCTACTGGTTACAGACTACAGGTTGAATTAGTTTCGCAAATTTCTCAGGCGACTTCCCGCTTTCTTTGTGCTTGGTGACTTGGAGGAGTAAGCTTAGAGCCACCACGATATGCGAACTCATTTTGGAAAATAGACACCAGGGCCATTGCGTCATGTATGGTTATTACAAGGTAGAGAATCACTAGTAGTGCAACTAAGACTTTTATTCAAGTTTTACTCTTGATTTCAGCTTATCCAACAAGGCAACTAATGAGATGATTGTAAATGATAGATGGTATTATGTCACTTGACGATACAATTCTTCTTTCAAGTAATTACAAACAAGAAGTTGTATGGTCGCAGCCTATTATTTTTATGTTACAGTGCATAGCATAGATATCTTCAGCTGTACGTGTACTAGGGTCCATCGTACTACACCTACACGGTTTAAGAGCCTGAGAGCTAGTACTTTGCTGATACTCATGTTTTTACGAATGAAAAAATCACCAAGAATAGCAGTCCTAACAATAGATAGTAGGGGCATGCACTTGTTCCGCTGCAGCATCGCAGATAAATTAATGCAGGATATTTTGGGATGAATGGGTTGATTTCATTTCTGCACGTTCACCTGGCAGTTGTATAATTTAAAAAGGATCTGATTTTAACTAGGGGTTGAGCGGTAGGTGGAAACCAATTGATAAGCCTACCTACAGTATATCATTATGTGAAGTACCGGCTACTATAATTAGAGTGCACTAACGTGTATTTATTCAAACCCAATCTTTTATATTTACTTGCTTCCAACGTCCATCAAGCCGTGTGGGTGCTTTGCAGTTCTACTGATCTGATTTGACGTCAAAAGTTAGTGTTTCAATAAGTACGTACAGATGTGAATGACTATATTTGATTGCTAGGCAATGGGGGTACTTGTGAATATTGATGATGGCTATCATGAAAATAATATGGACTTGACCCGGTGAGGCAATACTGAGCAGGTGATTCGTAGAAACATAATGGTGTTTTGGGGTTTGTTTCTCGAGAGTTGGACTGCGGAAGACGTACTCGAGTTGGCCATGGTTCTATGTTACTTATTTACTGGAGTGCCCGAAATTAGAGCAGAGTTGGCCGACAGTCGGACATGGAGTCAAGCCGTGATGCCGAGGCCCGAGGGCGAAGCGATGAGAGAGATGATCTGTGGGATCACTGGCGTCGTGGCGACCTGGCGAAGGTGGTTGTATGTGCGATCTTGAGTTCACCGTCGGTGGTGTATGTAGTAGTAGTTACAGCAACCGGATATGGGATGTACGATGTTTCTTTCCCTGTGCTGCAAAGAAGGACACAAGAAAGAGAGCCCAGATCGGACGAGGAAATGATGGTGTCCTTTTGTTCTATTCTAAGCACGGCCATCGTCAGTTGGGAGTGATGTGTCGGACGCGGGCTTCAGTTGAGCAGATGACATTGACTGGAGTACAAGTGATGGATGCGTGATGGGTGGTTTCAGAATGGATGCTGGATGGGGGGAGGGGGAGAGAAAGGGGAAGAGCTGGGAGAAGGAGGGAGGAGGGAGGGAGGGACGACAGGACTGGTGTGGTCTCGGAGGGTCTGGAATGGGTTGCATGACAACGAAGAGAGAGCGAGTAGGATATCAAAATACGGAGATGTGATAGGAGACAGGCCAGACGCGCAAACATAGCTCTTGCTTTCTCTCTTCCCAAGTATCCTGTCCGACTCGCGACTCCAGGTCCCTCGCTACCAGCTGGCTACCTTCTTTCTCTCTGACCATCATCCTCTCTTTACTTCTACTTATTCCCCTCTTCTTCTCTTCTTTCTCTACCAGCTGGCCGGTCAATCTTCCCCTTTATTCCCCTTCCTTTCCTTTCCTTTTCATTTATCCTTCGCTTTCTCTTCGCTTCCCAGACAGAAGTTAGAACACGCAGGACGTCTCTTATCCCCCTACCTCTTCTAAAACTATGCGTATCGGACGCAATCGTTCTTCTGACCTCGACTTCTCTGACCACATCCCTCTTACCGGCGACATTGCTGGGAACTTCTCTGGCAGCAATGGCTCCGACGACAATCACCACAATCTCAACGACCACCCCGACCTCTCGCCCATCAACCGCTCCAATACCCATCTCCAGCGCAACAAAACAGAGCGCAGGAGACTCCAGGGCCTCCAGCGCTCCGTCACCACCTCCAGCGTAAAGTCTCCCCCGCCTAAGCCTCAATCATGGAACGACAGATTCAATGTCTGGATGATCAATGAAGGTGGACGACAGCTTTTCTTCGGTATCTGGATCTTCCTGCATTTGCTCGTTGCCGTCTTTGGGTTTTTCAATTATCAGCTGAAGGATAACTCTGTCACAGCGAGATCAATATTCGGTATTACTTTCCGTGAGTTATTCCCCACTTGAACCATATACTGTCTATTGAGCCCCCTTCCCCCTTCACTAGCCATCGCACGCACCGCTGCCCTCGTGCTGCACGTCGATGTTATCTTCATCCTTCTTCCCGTATGCCGAAACTTCATCTCCATACTCCGCCGCACCCCATTGAACGACTTCATTCCCTTTGACAAAAACATCACCTTCCACAAAGCCACCGCCTGGTCTATTGTTGTCGGCTCCGTCGTCCACATAGCTGCTCACATGGTCAACTTTGCCAAGCTTGCCATGGCAGACACCGACGCGAAGACCACCGGCCAGCGTGTCGTGGCCTTCTTATCTGCCAATTTTCTCACCGGCCCCGGAGCCACCGGATGGATTATGACCGTTGCGCTAGGTATCATGGTCTGGTTTGCCATGGAGAAGAGGCGAAGGGCTCACTTCGAGTGGTTCTGGTACTCTCATCATCTGTTCATTGTCTTCTTCATCTGTTGGCAATTGCATGGCATGTTCTGTATGATTAAGCCCGATAGGCCTCCCTACTGTTCTTACAACACTATTGGTGTCTTTTGGGTGCGTTTCATTTCATTCATGGTAATGATCTATTAACCAACGCCACACCGAACAGCGCTACTGGCTCGTCGGTGGTGTTATTTGGATTTTGGAACGTATCCTCCGTGAGATCCGCTCCAGACACTACACCTACATTAGCAAGGTCATTCAACATCCCAGCAACGTCATGGAGCTGCAGATCAAGAAGGAAAAGTGCACCACCCGAGCGGGTCAATACATCTTTTTGAGCTGCCCGGAGATTTCGTATTTCCAATGGCATCCTTTCACCCTCACCAGTGCCCCCGAGGAAGACTATATTTCAGTGCACATTCGTGTCTGTGGTGACTTTACGGGAGCTCTCGCTAAAGCTGTCGGATGCGACTTTGACAAGAAAGGCCGTGACTCCCCCGCCAAGACGGACGAGAGCAAGGTTGTGAGTTTGCCTCTGAATAGAGCGATGCCACGCGTGATGGTCGATGGACCATTTGGGAGTGCGAGTGAAGACTTTTTGAACTACGAGACGGTTATGCTTGTTGGTGCCGGTATTGGTGTAACGCCATTTGCTTCGTACGTTGCTCATCAAATTTTATCACTTGCGCTTCGCTGATCTATATTTACGACTTAGAATCCTCAAATCTATTTGGTACCGCATGAACAACCTCAACCACTCCAAGCCAACGCGCCTTTCCAAGGTCTACTTTACCTGGGTCATCAAGGACTTTGGTGCAGCCGAGTGGTTCCACTCTCTCTTGCACGCTATTGAAGAAGAGGACACCCAGCGCCGGATCGAGATCAATATTTATTTGACAGCTAGGCTTAAGGAGGATGAAGTTAACAATATCATTGTGAGTAGTCAAGAGAGCAGAAGGCCTACTGGTCTCTCCTCTCCTCCCTCTCCCCATCTCCCTTTTATCATCCATTATTAACCGCATTGCATCCAGGTCCAAGATGTTGGAGCAGAAAAGGATGCTATTACCTCCCTCCGCGCCCCCACCCACTTTGGCAGGCCCAACTGGGACAGGGTATTTGGTTCCCTTACGGAGAAGCATCCGGAGACAGATGTGGGCGTGGTAAGTCCAAATTTTAAATCCCCATCGAAAAATCCATTTGTTACGTGCCATACGTTCGCCTCTCAGCTGAGCGGCTGTATCCATACCAACCTTCCTTTCTCCTTCACTCTGTCTCGTCAACCATGCGACTTATGCCTCCCTCACAACAGTTCTTCTGCGGCCCTGCGGTTCTCTCCAGACAGCTGCATCAAATGTCCAACAAGTACTCGACACCTAATGGAACACGGTTCTTCTTTGGGAAGGGTAAGTTCCTCGTGCTCTATTGTTGAGAGGGTGGGTATTAATGCGGGTTGCGACTTTTTACAGAGAACTTCTAAGTGCCGTGATCTCCTTCATACTTTACAATGGAAGATTACTTATCGCATGTTGTATACACCTAATGTCCTGCAAACTACTTCAGTCTGTAACTCAAAGGAGCCTGTTCTGCTCCCTTGTTGTCCTGTATATTTTAGACAATACGGATTCCCGTCGCTGGCGGCTGATTGCGTTTACATCCACGTGCGCTAACAGTTACTACACCCATAACCAACCATATGCTATCCAAGAAAAGCAAACAGTCTTTTGCTACATTTTAGACAAACGTACTCTTTTTCATTTTCTGTTGTACATATTTTTATGGTGACATAATATTAGTTATATATCTTCCTGGGCTCTCTGAATTATTAGTTACTTGAATATATCATTATCGCGACGGTGAGAATATATCGTGAAGTATGCCAAATTTCGAAGTTCGATACCAAGGCGTACTTGGAGTCAGAAGATACTTTACAACTTGAATCAGAAACCACTCTGATATTTTTAAAATTACTGCCTTGTTCTTTTTATGGGGTGATTTTCAGAACTAATTTAAATTATTACTATGGACTACACAAATGTGACTCTGAAAATATTGATACTCTGTTGATACCAATTTTCATCTCAATAGATGGCAAAGGGGAGTCCGTGCTCCCTTGTTCTGCCTACCTAAATATTTCTCTGCGTCGAACATTCCTGATTTACCCATGGAAATATCAACAAGCATATTTCTCACTTTGCAAAAGCACATTTGCATGATATATTTGTTCCCCGTAATCTTACACGGGACGGGATGTACTTAGACAAATCATAACATATAACAAAAATTGTTTACGAGGGTAATACTTAACTGCTAAGGATATATAGTTTTACCGACCACCGCATGGTTATTATGCCTGACCCGTTGCATTGCACGATGCTAAAATATTATTGTTTTCAATAGAGCAGCGACAGAGAGAAGAAAATAACCACCATCTAGGCCATCGACGCCATTTACTACGTTCACACAAATAAAGCTTGAGGCTTGTCCTGTTGGCGGCGTAACGTCGAAGGTATTGGAAAATGTAATATCACTACAAGCTGCAGCAGGGCTGCATTCAATATCAACCACTAAGAAGTGTCGCATATGAGATTACGTCCACTAAAATGTGGAAAGGACGTAGTACACTTATTTGTTACAGCAGTCCCAGTCCAGTTGGAGAAACGAAGTCCACCAAATGAAAGAGTCGAAGGAAGATCAGTTCTATGTTAATTATCACCTACAAGGATTATAATATTTCGAATTTGTTAACTCACGAATGGCCTCCATTCGTTTGATACAAATGGATAGGGTTATTAACACGATCAAGGACAACATTTTCAATTGATATGTTCCGAACGGTCCCTATGAACATAGCAAGGAATAAAAAAATGTCACGGCAGTACTGACAGTTGAACTTACCAGTTCCACCACCACCACCAGTAGGGGGAGCTCCATTCACGCTTCCTGTCCAAGATTTAAAATATACCTGCGTCAAAGTTGTTAACGACGAAGCATTTACAATAGTAATAATTGACTCAGGCCCACCCCATTTGCCATGTTTGGTTGCACGTTCGGATCGATCCTAGTGGCCTAAGTAAAAAGGTTATAGTACTATGTCATATAGTGGACGAAATGCTAGAACATGGGAGACATACAAGAATATCCTGCATGGTCACGTTGTACACATTGTCGCTCTATATCAAGTAGTGTGCAATGAGATGTATGCCTAAAATATTAAAAGCAATAAAAATCTCACAAGGTTAGCGTATTGTCCCAATGATCCAAATGCTATCCCATTCCCTCCTCTGCACGTAATGTTCCGAACCAAGATATTTGTTGAGTTCTAGTAGTTGACGTTGGGAATGAAAGTGAAAAGCAGGAAGCAGTGAAGGCGTACTCCTTTGATAGCAAGGCAGTCATCTCCACAGGTAACATCCCAGTTTAGCAAGCTAATTTTATCACTACGATAAGTATCGGTACCTAGAAGGTTAGGATTATGTCTTTAATAAATGCGTGAAGTTGCAGAATTTCAAAGCTTAATATATACCGTCTGTGTTTGGAACCACACTATTTGGCTGAGTTAGTAAGTTAGCGCTTAAAACAGTGTGGTGAGGCCTTACTTCTTCCCTATGTACAACGGGTCCTCGTTAGTTGCATTAATGTACATCCCATCCATTACAACATCCTTAGATTCCACTATTGCACTGCTCCAAAACGGTGGTTGTTCAATCCTGAACCCATTGATGCGGGCCCGAGTGGCATTCACCACTGTTAGTGAAATTGGACGACCATCTCCGTCTGCCCTTGTACGAGTTGCAAAATAAGACCACCAAGACTGTCCATTCCCCTTTATACCACCTGTATTGAATGCATTGATAGTAAAATCATTTCCTTTTACAAGAAAATAAGATGCTTGACTCTGTAAACCAGTAAGTTGGCACTGTGCCAAGAAGAGACAATTTGAAGTGAAGTACTACCTGAATGAATACAGCTCTGTAAGTGTTGTTGGGGTTTAGCCAATACTCGATATCGGGGTTGAACTGTAAGATAAATGAATGAGAATGTAAAAGACAGGGAAGACAGTAAACTCACGCTTAAAAATCCTCTCAAATTTACAGTAGAAGAGACAAGATTCCATGTCATCTTCCGAGTAATATTATAGTTTCCTGGTTCAAATATAGTCGTTCCAAAGCGTCCACAATCGGAAATCGCTTTCATGACCTGAGACACACATCAACCGGTACAGAGACAAGTAAGCGATAACTGTAACATACCTGATCAGTATCGTCTTTTCCAGCCCCGAGAGGCCTAATACTGCATATCTGCGAAGGTCCTTCAGGAGGACCTCGAGCAGAAGATACAGCCAAGGATATCAAGGAAAGAAATAGCAACTTAGTAAAAAACATCATCTTTAGAAATGGAATGACTCAAGTGATGGTGCTTTCGCCTCCCGAATATATGCTCCTCAATACAACGAAGTGTCATAACATCGAAGCTCCTAGCTACCACAAGCAACGACGAGGAGTAACGGGTCATGAGTAGCAAAACAGTAACTTGTTCGGCCCGCCATGTCAGAGAAGCATCATATTTTTAGTATTCGAATCGCCAATGTCCTCATGAGCGGCCCGCCTGCTCGCCCGATCAATAAAACCTAGTAAATCTTGTATACACTAAGACAGGTCGTAAGTATTGCTTATAACTTGACTATAACTTACATATAAACATATCATGTCTTTACATAAATTGTTCAGTAAATAATATGCAACCTTTGGGCATCCCCAGATTCCCCGGGATAATTTTTTCATGTTCGAGTCATCTGTTTCGAGGATGAGTTCAAATATCGCTTTCCATTTACCATGCTCCAAACTTATCACTAAAAAGGGTTGGAAGCTTACGAGGTTATTACCTCATAATAACTGCAATGGGCTCTGAAGGAGTTTTCTAAGGCTCTAGCACTATACTGCGTGACATTTAGAGAATACGGGTCATAGTACTAATCCCATGATTGAAGAAAAGTAGCAACAGGTTGCACACCGTACAATATAAGCCACTTACAACGTCGCGTTTTCCACCGGATTAATTGCCTGGGAGAATTTTGCTAAAGATAATTCAAACCTTCAGAATCAATTTGGAAGAAGTTGCAGTCAAGTTACAGTGGTGGCTTGCCAATGATTTACTTTGGACTTCCGACTTGCCGGTTGACGATAGAAAGATGAAAGCGTTAACAAACAAACAGTGACACGCGTCGGCAACCCCTAAATGCTTCTCCAACGCTTCTCCAGGCTTCTCCGCGCTTTACAATCATAATTAGTTCCCAGCAAATCCCACTCTCTCCCACCCTCTCCCATCATAGATGGGGTACGTTAGATCTTCTCCACTTCTATATACCTTACTATCCGCTTTTATAATGCTTTCTGACAATATGTCCCGCTTATCCGGAGAATGCACAACTGGAATTCCCTCTTGCTTACGGCTGCTTATGAACCTCTTTCAGCTGCTTTCCATCTTTGCAAGTCATATTGAAATGTTGCTTATTCTATTGGGATTTCAGTTTATTGTGTTTATAATACTGATGACGGCTAGAGGATTAGCTGCCACATCTATCCTCCGTGTAGGAGTTAGTACCACCCGGAAATAAACAAAGACATGGAGTACATCCTAGGACTCTACAATATATAGGCTCAAGTAGTATCTTGAGGAACGATACCCCTGCCTAGATCGCATGCCTATTTCCAACGTTATCACTCCAACTGCTGTTCAGGATTTATGCAATGCACCTGCATGTCTGATTGCTCGATCAGGAATACAAAATGGGCTGGTCACATTATCTATGTAGTCTCGTTTTGGTCTGAAAGACTCTGCCTTACGCGCAGAAAGAGGCTGTAAAGGCTTTGATTGCTTTATCATAGACGAGGTAACTCTCACCGGCATTACTACGTCTATCGGCAAACTATCCACCCTGTCGCACACAACCAACTATGCTTACGATGCTTCTTAAGTCTCATTTGTAGGCACGACTAAGACAATTACTCGTAATCCCGGAGTTTCTGCACCGAAATCCAGTTATGGTTCAACGAACACATATCTTCCCATGAACTTTACCAGCTTATATAGTCACCGTTATCTCAACACACACACCCTCACTTTCCTGTTGATCCATGATTATTCTCTTACTTCAAGTACTTCTTCTCTATATTTTCTCGTTGGTGGGGTGGAGATACATTAGGCAATTCATCGTGAAGAGCCCCCTCGAGAATATACCTGGCCCTACCCCGGTTTCTTTCCTCAAAGGCATAGTATCGACGTTCACACCTCTTGAATCCCTTGCTGATGAAGCTTGTCGTTACCAGGAAATTTCCCCCAACTATTCAACGTTAACGGATGGGAATTTCACAAAGACATTGCTACTCGATGTGCGTGCCAAGTTCATGCCTGTGAATCTGTTAGTTCACCTTGTACAAATAGATGGAAGCGTAGTCAAACTTAAGGCTCTTCTTGGAGTTCGTAATTCATGTTAGCTAGTTGCCGTGATTCTTAAACTGCTCCCCAGGAGAATCAGCTTTATGTCTTTGACCCCAAGGCAATGCACCATATCGTAGTGAAGGTAAGTGACACGCTCCAAACATCAGCAAGGTTATTTCATGCTGCCTGACAGGATCAATATATATATGAAGAGACTGATCAATTCATAAAAGGAAATCGTATTATCTTTGGTGAAGGGCTCCTTGCAACTTTAGGTAAGTTGTTCTATTGCATTGCGTAGGCTCATACCTTTACCGATTCCTATATAAATACACAACAGGTGATCAGCATAGAAAACAGCGCAAGATTTTAAACCCGGTGTTCTCAATCGCACACATGCGGGAAATGAGTGAGATCTATTATGGTGTATATACTCTACGAAATCTGAGCTTATCACAGTTCCTATATTCTGGGAAGTGTCTAATAAGGTGACCTGAAGTTAGTAGTGTACTTAAGAAGTTCGCCACTGATTAATTATATATAGCTGCGTGACACCTTGGTGTCCAAAGTTAAGAACGGAGCTCAGGAGGCAAGTCTAACCCTTCGAAAGTTCAGTAACGCGTAAAGGAAATTTACTATGCGTACAATAGATTGATGTGACGACCTGGATGACCCGTACTGCTCTCGAGCTAGTTGGCCAGAGTGGGTTGGGATATTCTTTCGACCCTCTAACAGAACATGGCACTCCTCATCCATACAGCGTAGCTGTTAAACAATTCGTGTATGTGCTTAAGAAAATCAGTTTCCATCTATTGCCTACTAATCTTCGTGAACTCTGCAAGCCCTGTCTCTTTCAAGATGCTCTTCTTCCGTGTATACGCCCTACCGAGGTTCCTAAATCTCGGTACACCAGGATTCCGTCGCTGGCTCGTGGATATTGCCCCTTCCAAGACATTACACAAGATTAGGGACATCGTAAACCTTATGCACGCTACCTCCCTCGAGATCCTTCAGTCTAAACGCAAGGCATTGGAAGAAGGTGACGAGGCCGTGTTAAAGCAGGTTGCTCGAGGAAAGGACATCATGAGCATTCTTAGTTCGTACATGTCTTTCAAATTGGATCATGACTGTTTATGATTCTCACTTAACTATAGTGAAGGCCAACACAGAGGCTTCGGAAGAAGATCGCCTTTCAGAAGATGAGATACTCGGTCAGATGTCGTATGTCATGAACCTACCACAATGCATCAGTGTTGTCTGTTTAATGACATATTGTGCTATTTTCAGTGCATTGATTTTTGCCGCGATGGATACAACTTCAACAGCGTTGTCCCGCGTCATGTATTTACTCTCCAACCATGAGAACATCCAAGAGAAACTTCGTCAAGAGATTAAAGAAGCCCATGCTAATCATGGGGGCCTTGGGTACGACACATTGATATCACTACCATATCTCGATGCTGTTTGCCGTGAAACGCTGCGCTTGTCAGTACAACTGTCTTGTGACTAGTATTGCGGATATAGCTAACATGCGTGGTTCCACACTTTAGATACCCACCTGTTTCTCAAGTCTCTCGTATGTAAGTGCTCTTCAAGTTTTCTTTCCTAGATATCAATATGATATATAGCTGATATTTTGGATTAGCGCACGCCAGGATATAATTCTTCCTCTATCAAAACCCATTAAAGGTCTTGACGGAAAAGATATCCACGAAATTGCCGTTCCAAAGAACACCGTCGTTCACGTGTCCATCCTCTCGGCAAACCGAAATCCTGATATCTGGGGTGAAGACGCGTTCGAGTGGAAACCTGAACGTTGGTTGGCTCCTCTCCCCGGAACAGTTAAGGATGCCCATATTCCTGGAATCTACTCTAATTTGTATGCTAATATATTTCATTTCCTGGAACACTGTTCGCTAATTATTACTAGGATGACATTCATTGGAGGGGGCAGGGCATGCATGTAAGGATGGCAAAAATTCAGGCCTCTTCAGATCTTAATTTTCAATTTTTTAGTGGTTTCAAGTTCTCACAGCTTGAGATGAGTGAGTGCTCAGCTGATATTTCTCTGCTACCCAAGTTCATAACCGTTATATTTACAGAGGTCGTCCTTGCAATGCTACTCGAATCATTCAAATTTTCCCCTTCGAATAAAGAAATATTCTGGGCTATGAATGGTATTACCACCCCTACGGTTGTTGGAGGTGATCCATCAGTGCCTTCTCTTCCGATGAAAATATCTCTGGCTTAGGAACGCGAACACATTGTAGTTTTGATGAAGTAAAAATACAAATAAATACTGAATGTTTGACAATGAACACTTGATATTGCAAAATCATGACACCGTAAACTAGGACTCCTAAGAGTTTGAGTCAGAATACTTAATCCTTTTGAAGAACCAATAATTTATCATGTTAATGAGACTACCTAATAACGGAATACAGAAATCTAGAGTACATGGCGTTCATAAATCTAATACTAATGGAGACAATGCGAGTAGGTGTGACAAAAGGGTAGATATAAAAGTCATCATGATAATATAAGTAGCAGACGAATGCCCATAAGAAATAGTAACACCCCGAATCCGAAAAAGATTAGAAGTCTTCGTCGAGAACACTGTAATACCAACGTCACCCGGTCAGTAATAGTTCATAAGGTTAGAGAGGAAGACTACTCACAAAGCTTTCGATGCTCCTGAAGACTCGGCTGGGGTGGATGAATGGTTGATCCCAGCCTTCGAGTAATCAGACACACGCTTTTCGAAGAAGTTAGTCTTGCCCTGGAGCGAAATCATATCCATGAAGTCGAAGGGGTTAGTCGAGTTGTACACCTTCTCATTTCCCAAAGCAACAAGGAGTCTGTCAGCGACAAACTCGATGTACTGGCACATAAGGTCAGAGTTCATGCCGATGAGTTTGACTGGAAGAGCGTCTGTTAAAAACTCTTGTTCTATCTTCACGGCCTCAGTGATGATAATCTTCACAACATCAGGGTGGGGACGGCGCTTGAGGTGACTGAAGAGGAGACAAGCGAAGTCGGTATGCATCCCTTCATCACGACTGATGAGCTCATTGGAAAATGTGAGGCCAGGCATAAGCCCACGCTTCTTCATCCAGAAGATGGATGCGAAGGAACCGGAGAAGAAAATACCCTCAACAGCAGCAAATGCAACAAGTCTCTCGGCGAAAGTGGAGCGCTTGTCCGAGATCCATTTCAGAGCCCAATCAGCCTTGCGCTTGATGCATGGAATGGTCTCAATAGCATCGAAGAGGAACTCGCGTTCAGCAGGATCCTTAATGTAAGTGTCAATGAGGAGCGAATAGGTCTCGGAGTGAATGTTTTCCATCATGATCTGAAATCCATAGAAGCATCTAGCTTCGGCAGCCTGGACTTCGTTGGAGAAACGTTCGACAAGGTTCTCATTCACTATACCGTCAGAGGCAGCGAAGAAGGCGAGGACGTGAGATATGAAGTGGCGTTCATTATCATTCATACGATGGTTCCAGTCGTGAAGGTCCTTGGAAAGATCCATTTCTTCTGCAGTCCAAAATGAGGCCTCAGCCTTCTTGTACATTTGCCAGATCTACAGAAGCGTCAACAAAGGTATGAAGGTTGAAACATAATATACGAACCTCGTGGTACTGGATAGGGAAGAGAACGAAACGACGACGCGAGTCCTTGAGAAGGGGCTCCTCACCTTGAGGGACTTAATTAGCTTGAAATAAAAGTGAGGATTAGCTAGGTACTCACTCTCTGGAAGATCAATCTCTCCAACAAATTTAGTCCGTAAGTCATGGAGGGAATCCTCCTTGGACTCCTCACCATCCACAACGGTGTTGGGGGACTCTGGTAGGCGTTCATCATCAATGATAGCCTTTGCCCTGTCGGCAAATCTGGGGGTTTCAAGAGTGCAAGCAGCAAGAGCAGCAGCAGCCTAATGAGCAAAATTAGGACATTGTATTAGGTGACGCGAAGGACGACGGACCTTTTTACTGGGAGTGGGTTCGGGGGTGGAAGCGCGAGGTGCGGATAGGGTAGCCATTGATATAAGACGCGTGGAAGGCAAGGAAGATGTAGAAGAAGAGGTGAGAGATGTATAGAAGGGAATGGAGCAGAGGAGGGATAACGGGGCTCACTGGCTCTTATAAATTTTGTCAGGCAAAAGTGTGGTGTTGTTTGGCCCTAGTCAACATTAGAGCGACGTGACCGTGTTATTTGCTAATATTGGCGCGTCGAACGCGACTATGTTGACGCGCTGTGACAGCTGGACACGCGTAGCCAAAGGTAACCAGCCGAGACACGCCTTGTGCACCCACACAATGTCACAAAAGACACCTTCCCAAATCCTCATGTAGACCAGATCTTACCCATGAATGCGTCTCGTCTCTACTGGGCTAATACACCTCTTCTGGACCAACAGCACGCGTTTGTCCCATGCATCTACTCTTCATTCAACCATAGCCAGCCCGGGCTAATTAGTGCAATTCTGGTGATGTCAGAGATTATCAGACAATGGTTAACATACACACAAAGATGATAAGAATGACCACTTCGACATTCATACATTATAGACAATGCTAATGCTCTAGGTCTGCTGCTGGTCTATCTTATATCCTTGTTTGGTTCTACGTCCGTATCGATTAGGGGTTAAATCACTTCGTTGTGGACTCCTTTGAACGTTAATGCAATCCGAAGAGCCGCTGGTTCGATTCCAGCTACGGACAGAGTTAAAAGATCGCATTTTCTTATTTTTTATGACGCTATCTATGTTCCATTAAACGGTTATTCATATGCAGGTAAGGCGAGTGTACTTTGTTGAGGTGTCTGCGTTCAGAACGTTTCATACCACATCTTATCTAAACTCCTAGTGCGTAATCATGATACCCCGCGAGCTCTGAGGGGGTGAAAACTAAAACAATGGAAACAATGTTCGATTCCAAAGCAGCCAGTAGATAGCAACGACCAACGCGTGAGCCCAAGAAGTTGTAAAGCTCAAACGTAAAACAATACTACAATAAATCACAATTATATACACTCAGCGTCACAATGTAGTCCCGATTCCCAAGTGCCAAGTTGGATAGATGATTCCTGAAATGTCTCAAATGAGCTACAATTCTATTGCGAAGAGGACACGATAATGGATGGTGAGATGCAAAAGAATAAGAACCACTCACTTCCGAGTATGTAAGTACATCAGGAAATGATCTTATAATCCTCACTTCCAAATCTGAATTGTCCAATTTAGCAGTACAATGGACGGACGCGACGGGTAAAGGACATGACATTCCATATATGGAATGTTAAACATACCATTATCATTCCTTGGCCCGGAGCTATTTCAGAGATACTTAGTGAGAGTGGCATTTCAAACCACTGTCGTCTTACTCATTTGAAATCCCCTACCCCCCATACCTTTTTTTGAGTACTTCATTTGTATTACGCCGCACCATGAAGTCTAATTTCGCCGACCAATGTTCCAATGTCGAGGTCTCCAAAGTCGAGATCGCCAACAATTCCGAGAAAGCCAAGAATCATCTGGAGGATCCTACATCTGACGCCGGTGGCCTGCCCATGGGTGCAGACGATTGTTCCAAGGTTCCCCTCGTTATTAAACAAACTGTCGAGGGTCAGAGTGAAGACGAGGATATGATAATTGAAGACTCTACCACAACTTCCCGTAGCATTCTCAACGAATACCAGCCCCATGCTATCGTAAACGCCACTCACGTCGCCGACAGAGAGGAGACTTCAGATACCGATCGGACAACGGAGGTTAAAGATACACAAGACATCGTCCCCTCCGCGAACCCCTCGGCAGACAGGAGCATCAGTGGCCCAAACAATCCTGAGGCTCCTGTGGCACCTCCGTCCGATTTACAAAAACGCAAGCGACACCTTCAAGACCTCGGGATACCAGAAGACCCGCTTTCTACCGAATGCGAAGGCTTCATCACTGACCCCCGCAATGGAAAGCGATACAAGCTCGCAGAACTCTCAGAGTGCGGATTATTTCCCTCGTAATTTATTTAGACTTACATTGCTATGCATGTCCTTGCAGTGAAGATCGATATCTCCTTAGAGGCCTCTACCGCCACGCTCGCAAACCTAAAACTTTCAAGCCATCTTCAACTTCCGATCCAACTCGACCAAAGATCTACTCACCATCCCCCAATGCAGAGTTCCTTGCTGATATAGCGCAGCGGGAATATAAATTAGATATATTAGCGGCAAAGGCAGTTGCCGTTGCGTTGAAAAAAGAGGAGGAAGACCGCATCCGTGCCGAGAAAAGAAAACGCATTCTTGAAGAGACAAAACGTGAAAGAAAAGCTAGAGAAGCAGAAGAGGAAGCCAAGATTGCTCGAGAATCTATACTGTCTCGTGAACGTTCGCCCACACCTCCAAGTAGCCCGATGATCCTGGATTTTTCTTCGCCCCATAGAGAGCCAGTTGACATCACGCCTTATTCGGAAGAGGAATGCAGAGAATTTGAGAAGATGTTTACGCTGAAGGAAGACGAGGGCGTCGAATACGACGACGAGAAGCAAGACAAGACGGATAAGCAGGAGGACATGGATACGCAGGAGACCAACAAGGAACATAATACGTGGTGGCATAAAGAGCAAGAACCCGAAGAGAGTGGACCAGAGGAGCATCCCATCATAAAGCTCATCCGGGAATCGTACGAGAGACGCTATGAGATTAACTTGGAACCACCGGAAACTCTTCCTGAAGCGCCACCGCACCCTAGCAAACCTCCATATGATTTCTTTACCGATAAACAACGACTAGCTGAGGTGGCGGCAACAGTTGCTTCTTTCCCTGAGGCGGATCGTCGTCGGTATCGACTCCTTCGTGAGCGCCGGAAGAGACGCCAGACGGCGGCGGAAGCTGCAGCATCGGAAGCGGTGATAGAAAAACTCCTTAACGACGTAGACGTGCCAGTTATCGAAGTCTCACGATACCAGTCCACGCATGTGTCTAAACTACCTCGTACCTTTCCACGACCGGCGCCGACCACGGCTACCTGCCCCATTATAGAGCATGCTGTTGTCCCTCCTGATGTCGTCAACGTAATCACGAACATTTCCGTTGCAGGAGAATTCTTTGCCTCCCCGAAAAGCGAAAGACTTAGGAAGTGCGCCATTCCCCAGACATCATGGCCAACGCTGTATACATACGAACGGGCGACGGACAGAATAGAGGCCCGCAAAGACGATGATGCTAACTTCCGGACGTTCTGTGGACTGAAGGATGCCATGGAAGCGGAGTTGATGACTATGTTGAATGGAGATGGGAAGGGGATGACGCAACTAGAGGAGGCGAAACTGAACGTTGCAATTGAGTAGCGATGTCATTAATAGGTATAAAATCAAGTAGGTGCCAGTGGACAATTGAGCTTTGAGAGGTTGAGGCTGTATTATTCCGACACTATGTGCTTTATCTTCATGACTGCCATGACCTAGCTTCCGCATACATGTTTGTATAGCACTAGTCAGCGATGCATCGATGAACATCGAGTGGAAAAAATATATACTCGTATGATTTATATAAAGTTGGATACTTGAAAAAGTTGAGAACTTGGGGGATGCAAGCTGGAATGCATCGATGTTTATTTTTGGATGTCAGCTTTGACCAGGTACGGGATGCTGATGTAAGCAAGCGATGCATGTGAATGCGATCTGCCGGCTGAGGAGGTTCCAATCCCCGACCATGTTACCAATGGACTTGAACGGAGGGGACAGCGTCTACTTCTCTTTGCTCTTCTCTTGCACATCCCATCACTATATACCTTACGGGTGACCGGTGATGACTCGCAATGCACCCCATCGCCGCCTTACCCAACTTCTACGCGAACTCAGCCCACCCACACAATCAATTGGCACTCTTAAGCTTGGAGGTATAACCTACGATGTGCCCTCTTCCTTGACACCTTCACGCCTGGCACGCTCTCAAAGGCTCCTAGATCCACAGAATCCCGTTAATTTGGATAACCTGCATTTCATGTTGCAGAAGTATCTTCTAGGGCAGGACATCTTTTTGGTTTCACAGCCAGGGCCTTATGCTAGGCGATTAGCAATGACCTTTGCTAGGTGTGTGCTGTAGTACCATATTTTACTGTAAATAACTAGAAGCCGTTGACAACCGTAGCATTATTAACACGGAATACGAGTACATTGCATTACACAGGGATGTTGGAGAAACTGAGTTGAAGCAAGTACGTTGTTGAACTCTTTTATGTCTAGTTTCCCTTAAGAGCAATTTAGGGACGCGAAATAAGGAAAGGAGGCAACCTGGTATATGTAGACAGCCCTGCAGTAAATGCGGTCAAGCATGGTCGTTTACTTATTTTAGAGGGAATAGAAAAGGCTGAGCGTGGAATCATGCCTGTATGTTCTTTCTCGTCCTTCAATATTTGCTTTTTTATGGATGGTTTTCCTGTTCAGGTCCTTAATAACCTACTGGAGAATAGAGAAATGTGCGCTTTTCCCTACTCCTCTTGTACCACTAATGTTCCTGGTACTCTAGGAACTTGGAAGACGGAACACATATAGTTCACCCACACCGCTATGCACTTCTTAACTCCTCTTCTTCCGCTCCCATCGCCAAGGATGATCAGGGAAATCTCTTTATTCCTGCTCACCGCAACTTCCGTGTCGTAGCCATCGCCGCACCTGTTCCGCCTTATCCCGGACACCCCCTAGACCCTCCTTTTCGTAGTCGTTTCCAAGCGAGGTTTATTGATCCTGTTGGAGCACTGGTCGCGCTTTCTCCTTTTTCAGCCGAAGCCAAGACGTCCTTGTATGAGAAGCTGAAAGAGCTGATAATAATGACACAACTTGCGTCCGAATCACGTCACGGCCTCGAGTCAGTATCCAAAACATCCCTTCCTCCATTTCCACAAACAGCTCTCGCAAAGCTCAGATCCCTTGTGGATCATTTCCCTCCTCCGCCGTCCTTTGGACCAAATCACCTTGCTCGCCTACTACTTGTTCTTCATCCAGCGTTGATATACGCTCCGTTCCAGGCGTGGGCAATTTTGGGTCGGCAAGTGGGAGAAGCGGGGCTTGGGGAGCTAGGGAGCCCGAGTATGAGTGACCCGGAGGAAGTGTTGGGATTATTTGGGTACCGGGCAACTAGTATTCGACGAGTGGACAAACATACTGCCGAGGTGATATTTGATGGTCCTTCCACAGTGGCTCTTAACGTCCCTTGCGGTTCTAAATCATTCCTTCCATTCCCGTTTACAAACTCAGAGAATCTCCAATTTACACCTACCACCCGCTTCATTGGACTGCTCACATGTTTTTTGCAAGCTCATGCTCTCGGATGGGATATCTCCCTGGTGCCCCCTGCACTGCCATCTACCGCCTCTGCATCCACGTCAACTCTTGTGAACGTTTTTGGCAAGGTTCTGGGGTATGACGGCGAGGTTTTGCACTTGTACAAGGAACTAGGCGGGAGAGAGCTGGTTATGCGTAGACGAGTGAAGGATGGGGGAGCCACAAGCTGGGAACCAAGGTATGCTGTTTTCTTTCTTATTGTACCTGCAAGATGTCCATGACGTTCTGTAGCCCACTTATCGAGGGTGCTTGGGAAGGGAAACTCATACACCTCTCCGGTTTAGATGTAATCGGAGCTACAGCAGGTTCACTAGCTCGTTTAACACAGGACCGAGAAACTGAGCTTTGGGAACATAGGAGGATCGTCGGAGAGACTTCTATATCTGAGGTATGTTTTCTATTGTCCCTTCATCTCTTTTCCTGTCCACTTCCCAGTTACAGCTATCTGAAGGTAGCTTGACTGTCACACACCCTTCATTTCGCATAATATGTACTGCATCAAAATCCCTCCCTTTGAAAGATTGGCTCAACTCTGAGCATGCAAACATGTTCTTTCCAATCCTTAGCGTTCCCATGTCGTCTGCTGAAGAATCGTCCATTCTCCTTTCCACTCACCACCCGCCGGGCATTATCAGCACCCTCCTCGTATTCGCGAATAAGTACCGACAAAGCATTTCTAGTGAAAATATCCTTAAGAGTCGAAAGCTTGGTACTAGATCTCTGGTACGAATCGCGAGGCGTTTCGCAGTAGGAAAGGGCGAGCAGGATTTACACCGGACGATTTCACAAGCGCTTCTGGTGGAGTTTCTCCCCGCTACAGAAAGGATGAATTTGAAAACAATGTTGGAGGAATCGAACATTTGGCCTCAGGCTCCTTCCGTTAGTAGTCCTTTATCTTGTTCACCTTCATTACCTTCCTCGTTAACTTTATTCTTTCTCCTCGTAGTTCAACCCAAGTCCTGTAATAGAAACTAACAGCCTCATCTTCCCTGCTTCTAGCAGTAACGGAACAGAAACCTTTCCCACTATAATTCCTTTATTCGATGCATCACATGATTTAGAAGGTGTCAAGTCGCATGTACCACATATGGACCATTTCTATGATAATAGTATCCAGACGGGCTTGATGCGTGATTTGGCCGTAGATTTAGAGGTCCTTGGAGAGCATGTTGTGCTACTTGGTAATCAGGTGGGTAGTTTTAGATTTTGAAGCTGATAAAAGTCTAATCATGCAACGCATGTATATCCAGGGTGTAGGGAAGAACAAGATTGTGGACCGGTGAGCCCCTTCTGTATTTGTTGCGTAATGATGTATTAATGAATATTCAGTCTCTGCCAAGTATACCTTTCTCGCAATTACGGTCGACAGTTGCTCACCAATCACGCTGTAGCTTCTAGGTCGCCCACGCGAATACATTCAACTACACAGAGATACAACTGTCAACCAGCTCATGTTTACCACAACCCTTGAAGGCGGTATAATTAACTATACTGACTCCCCGCTACTCCGTGCTATTAAATACGGTCGTGTTATTATCATAGACGAGGCAGATAAGGCACCCGAGCATGTCGTGGCTATATTCCGGAGCCTTGCAGGGCAAAGCGAGATGACGCTTTCCGATGGGCGAAGAGTTAGGCCTGAGATGGAACGAGAGGGCGATATTGTCGTACATAAGAACTTCAGATTGGTTTTGCTGGCAAATAGACCGGGGTATCGTAAGTCGTTTTCTCCCGTGGCGCACGGATGATAACTGGTGTCGGCAGCCTTTCTTGGAAATCACTTCCTTCAAGTGCTGGGCGAGAACTTTAGTGCACATTCTGTATCAAATCCTGATCAAGAATCAGAACGGAAACTACTGTCTCAACTTGCACCTGACCTCAGTCACGATCTTATTCTCAGACTTGTGGGCGCGTTCCATGATCTGCGTAAGGGTTATGAGGACGGTGTTATCAGCTACCCGTACTCTCTTCGAGGTCTGTTCGCTGTTCATTCGTTAAAATTTGAAGCTGATATTTGTGTGTGTAGAATTGATCAATCTTGTGAAGCATATGAAAGCGTATCCCCACGACTCATTAGGTGATGCGCTTAGAAATGTCTTTGACTTTGACATCTATAAACCTGAGACGATTGACAAGCTTGCTGAAATCCTGAACCACCACGGGTATGCCTTCTCACATACTCTACATATATGGACGTTACTTACAGTGTTTAGCCTTGAAGTTCCTCACCTCGGTTTGGAAGCTGCAAGAGAGGCTGTTAAGAAAAAGTCCAGGATATAGAATTCGAGCCTAAGTCCACTGAGCTGACGGAGCCCAAGGAAGGTGTTCATGATGATAAGGAGCATTCTGGAGGAAACACCTATGCTGGAGGGGTGAGCATCGAAATTTTTGACCCTTACAATGCTGATTGTTCCTCCTTAAAGACTGGTGGCAGAAGCACTGCTGGAATGGGGGGTATGGGGGGATACAAGCGCTTGTACAAAGGCGGTGACATTAAGCAAGTCTCTGACAGCCTAAAGGATAATGTTCCCAATGATATAAAGGAAAAAGCCCGTGAGATGGCACGTCAGGAGCTTCAGCGCCGACTAGAGGAGCTCGACATGAGTGCAAGCGAAGCAAAAGATTACAGCCAACTTTTGACCGCCACACAAGCGCATATGTTGTCCCTCCACGATCTTCTCGAACGTGAGTCCTTTGTGGAAGATTTTAGAATAAACGTCCAACATTGCAGCACAGATTTGGCTGCTAAGGAAGATGAGCGGGTTTGGGTGAAGCGTCAGACTGACGGCGAGCTCGATGACAGCAGGCTCACTGAAGGTTTGACCGGAGAGGCCACCGTCTATAAACGCCGTGGAATGGAGAAGCCAGAGCTTGGACGTCCTCAGATCAAGTAAGTACTGCACCTGCAAGGATATGTGCACTCTGACCGTTTTTATATAGACCAAAGAGGATAAGGTTTATTTTTGATCTCAGTGCTTCTATGTGCGTTACGTGATCCAACTGGTTAATCCGCTCTAAGATTAATTGTTCTGAAGGTATCGCTTCCAATACGATGGAAGATTGCAACGAAGTATGGAGACAGGTAAGCCACATAAGCCACAGTATCGTGCATCGTGCTAATGTATTCTCAGCTGTAATGTTGATGGAGACGTTCGACCGGTTATCTCGAAAGGAGAAATACCAGTGGGATGTAAGTCTTTCTTTCATATTCTTCGATTTCCTATTGGTAATTCATTCCAGATGTATGGTCATGTAAGCTACACTTGATTTTTCAAGTCATATTCGCACAGTATAGAAGATCTGATAACCAGCGTAGTCAGGAGATGGTCCGGACATTAAGCTTGTGGAAGCTGACAAACCCCCGAGCGAGTTGAAAGATCGCTGGAAGGTTGTGGAAAAGATGTATATGATCCCACAGTACGCCTTCGCAGGAGATTACACTGTCGAGGCTATTGCAAAGGGTGTGAGTGACGTAGGGAAGTATGACGCAGGTACGGTGAACATTATTCTACCCAAAGCCTTTCTTCTCAATTACATTCATCCACCAGATGATTGGCATGTTATTGCCATAACGGATGCCAACTTTGGTCGATACGGAATCACATCTGAAGAGCTTATGCGTTCTATGAAGCGAGATCCGAAGGTAAATACTGCTCTTATTTGCATAGGGGAAGGTGCAGAGGCTACATGGTAAGAAGAGCTCCGATATTATTTATACTTGTCTGACGTATTTTTACTGCCGTTAGGGTGACGAAAAGCCTTCCCGGGCGTGCCTACCGCGTGATGAACACAGGTGATATTCCGGCTGTACTGAGAAGTATATTGTCAACTATGATCGATCGGTGAATCTTATTCACTGTGTAGTATGTGCTGTCGAAATATAGAAATGACGGGTCATGCATTCATGGATGACTGGTGAGATAGAGCAGAGTGAGATGTACTCGGTGCCTTTCAACTAGTGTGCTGGAAAGGTGAAATTGATGTCAAGCAGAGCAGAGTGGGTGACCACTGACTTGGATTTATTTGGAGAACATAGACCAGAACATTGAAGTGCGAAGAGCCGGGAGCATCGAAGACACTTGGAAGACTCGAACAAGACCAGGGGGCTGTCTTCCGAGCAATTCGCGAAAGTCACCGGGGAGGCGTTACGCACTGTGACACCTCCCGGATATGTCACATGCTAAGCCGATTTATTACGTGACCTTGTCGACGAGCTTAGAGCGGCGATAACACAAGTCAATCTGAATGCATTGCAATAATGCTTGAGTCGCTGAAGTATTAGTAGTACTTAACTAACAGTAATTGCATCAATATATAGTCGATAGATTGTAGAAAAATTAATATCTAAGATATATACGTGCATTAGATTGATGCAGAGGTATGTGGATTTTTTAGAAACTCGGAAGGAGGATTGTAATGTCTAACAAAATAAAAGTCTTCACAAGAAAAACAAAGGAAAATAACCATTGTATTCGTATAAATTTACTGATCTGAATAAATAAATGTAAAATACTTATACTATTAACTGGATCGATGAAGTGTGGTAGTGTTGCTCGGGGCTAATGCAGGCTCGTGCTTCCTCTCCCCTTTGATACCTACTATCTTCAATTCCCTCCCAATCTCTTTCATCGTCTATTCTTTCAATCTATTTGACTATTTCCCCCCTTATTTCCTATGTTGTATTTAACTAGTGCGGGTAAAGTGCGAGATCGACATGTGTCGTCTCACACTGCACTTGCAGTTTTTTTCCTATCGTAGATTCTATCATACTCTCCAATCAGATCTCCTGAAGAGTTTTTAGGCTCGAGAACATTTGGATCTCAAATATTCATTTGATTTGCAACACCACTAGGACTCGTACCAACCTTAGTATCTCACCAAATTTTCAAAGCTTAATTTATTCATAATTTCAATCCAGTCTTTTCAAGCAATACAAGTCTTAATAAGTGTACTGCGTTCATTTTACATTTCAGCGTTGCATTTGTTTCGTTATAATGTGCACAATTCTCTGGGAACACATTCTTATTCTTATTTAAAAAGTAGCTATTTGCGTGTAATCACTTACTCAGAATAGTGGTGTACATATTATGCCCAACTCGCATGACGATCGCCAACGTCGAAGCCACCGGAGGCTACCGATTAGTATATCAAGGGGGTGTCACAGTGCGTAACGCCTCCCCGGTTACTTTCGCGAATTGCTCGGAAGACAGCCCCTTGAACAAGACTGGTGCTCGATCCCGGCTAAGGATGATCAGGGTGATTGAGAGTGATTGGCGAGAGCACAAATTATGTAATCAAAGAGATGCTCTCCATTGGCTCTTCAGAGCTCTTCCCTGCTCTCCCGCCCAGACTCTGTGTAAGTTGTTTTCTGCTATCCTGTATTAAAAGCCATTCAACTCTAGTCTCTAGAATGATTGAGTAACAATATATGATGGTATATGCCATTATCATTCAACGATAGATGGGAACCATTGCTACGCTGACGCTGCAACTCGTATGGCAACCAAGCGACTTGCAAGCGATCTTCTGATCCCCGGGACAAATTTACATCCTTTTACATCCCATGTCTGTGTTCGCCAGCCCGGTGTCTCCATATGTCGTGTGTCCCAAGGGCCAAATGCTGAGACTGCTTTCGGACGTGGCAACCAATACCAAGTTCTTTCCCTCCTTTCTCTATTCCTCCTCCCCCCACCCCCACCCCCTTCCCATTTGTTCTCCACTGAACTCAAAATAAGTCGAGTTCAGCCCCGTTTTTAACTTTTCTACGCAGCTAGTTCTGCATTCCATTCGTTTACTCCACACTCCTTCAGCGAGCAAGCCTCGCTCCGGACCCCGAGCTAGTCTCCCCGACGCCTATTCTCCCTCTTGAGCTCCCGAGTGCGATGCGCATTTGCTCAACAGCCAAAACCCAGAGCAAAAACTAGATGTCCATTCCGCCTCGGCCGCCTCCCTTTTTGACTGATTCGCTTTGCTTTTCCTCTGCTTCCATCCTCCGTTGTTCTCCTCTCAATCAGGTTGAAAATGGCGTGTTGATTATCCCCACGGCACTGGAGATCTTATTCACGACTTCACTGCTTTTTATTATCAAAGATGGAGGGTGGTAAGTCTTCCTTTCTCCTTTAACAGCCTCGCAGAGTAGCCGAGTTGAAAGATGCGATTGATGCAATGGCAACTCAGGATTATTCGACCTACGCGTTCGGAACGTCTCAGTGTCGATCCTGCCTCTGGTCCGTTGATGTGAGCATTGCGAGTGCCCTTGCACACAGCATCTCGAGACTCCTTCTCTTCCCCCTCGCTTCTTAGAATACTCATCCTCTAATTTTAGGTACCATCTCTTCCTCACAATTGAAACATGGTTGTACCTCGTTCTCGCCATGCTCGAGGTCATTTCGCACGTCCTCCCAGCCGCTCGAGATAGCGTGCAAATTACTAAAGGCTTTGATCTGGCAATTGGTACGTCCTATAGCATTCTTCTCCCCGAGCGTAACTTGACGACGTTTACAGGAATTCTTGCGCCTCTCCCACTACTCCTCTACATGTCCTTTATTTATCTTTTTGCGCGGCAGGAGCTCATCTATACCCTCCCTCGGCGTTTCCAACGCGTTCTCAACCTCATGCTTCCCATCTTCATACCAGTGATTACCGTGGTGAATGCGGTCGCGAGTTTTGTCGGGGTGCAAATCCGTGAGCCCCGCTTTTGCACTGCATTTCTAGTCTTTGAACTATCTGATGAGCCCACTTAGGAACGGACCCTCGCACCACCAACATACCCCTTATAGGTTTTCCCACTGCCCGCGATTCGACACTTTGGTCTTTTTTTACCTCCCTCACTCTTGCAATCTTAACGCTTTTTCAAGCCATCGTATTCCTCATTGGGCTTCACCGCCTACTCAGTATCCTAGTTAGTCAGCGCCGCATCGAGAACACCTCCCGCGACGCGATACACCTCGTCAAAGGCGTTGGATGGATCAGCGCTGCCATCAAGCTCGGTGTCGTTGAGAGCGTGCTCGGTTTCATGGGGGGTTCCTTTGGCCTTTTCATGGTTCGGAGGATATTAAGGTTTGCAGCGCGGGTGGCGTGGTGCATTGGCATCGCGAGAGGGGTGGACGAGCTAGAAGACTTCCGTGCGATACAGAGTGAGATGTCTCGCTCCGCATCGCGTCGTCAGAACGGTAATCTCCGCACTCTTATCTCCAATCCGCGTTTAAGCACCTTCCGTGAAATGTCTCCTTCAGCAACAATGTTTCATTCTTCACTGCGCCAGGTTCCTCAGGGGGAGCTTGCTCCTGCACTGAATCAGTTTAGCCGGCTCAGAAATGAGGTTTATACCAGCGAAATGGCCAACGTCCCAAGACAGCGCGTAACGATTTCATACGACAGTCCAAGGGGAGCCCCAACGCTTCACATGCGTCTTTCGAGTGTGCAGCTTCCGGATCCTGTGAAGCTTGCAGATAGTATCAAGGCGCGCAACAGAAAGTCCGCCCAGGCGATATGGGTGAATGGTATTCGAGGCTCGCGGTCGAGTGTGAGTGGCTTTATCCCGCTTGAGCAAGAGAGGGAGAGGATGAGCTCTTTGCAATGGAACGAAAGGGAGAAGGAATATTACAATCCAGAAAAGACTTCGTCGCAGGAGAAGGCTAGAGAGAAAAGCTGGATTTCACAGTGGACGGAAGGAGAGAAACAATCGAGCTATTTTCCCTCATCACAACAGCCGAGGAACTCGCTCTTTGTCCCGCAAAAGGAGGAGCGCAACTCGGGTTCCCAGCTCTCATCGGTGTATACACCTTCTGTTTGCGATCCTCCAGAAATTGTCTCGGTATTGCGGAGGACAGTGTCACGGACTAGAGGAGTAATTGTGCCCGCATCTGCTGTGGCTTCTTCCGTCCTCGACGTATTTGTCACTGCACCTTCCATGCGTTATGTCTCCGCTATCTCGTCCACTACGGAAGATACTTCGAGGTCCCCCGATACGGTTGACATACTAAGAGAACTTACGCCCCAGTTCCCTCCTACACCTTTGAATATGGATGATATTCCACTTCCATCTGCCGCATCAAGCGAAGGCTTTTCTCCCCGCTTAGCAGATCAAGACAAAGGCAAAACTCCTATCCTAGGTGGTCTTCCCTCACCACCATCCTCCAATTCCTCTACGCCTCGCCTTACCATCTCTAGACCACAACCACTCCGTTCCATGCCCTCGCCAAAGCGTTACAGTGCACCTACATCACCTTCACAACCCCGAATATCTCCCAAGCATCGATCTGACGTGTCCCCGGGGATCATAGACTTTGGCATGGCCCTCTCCCAAACTAAGATTCGTGAATGGAGGCGCGACGGCCGTAGCGCAGCCATTTTCCCTACTAGCGCAGAGGCAGCCAAAGGTCTACCGCCGCATCTAGAGATAGATGAGAACGTGCAGACATCCAGCTCGTTGGCGCAGTCGAATCTAGCCACGGGGAGAGCCACTTTCGCGAGCACCGACGTGCTTGCTGTTCCCTGGCTGCACGACCCTGACCTGGACGAGGACAAATCTCAGCCTAGAGTCCGCGCAGATTCGAGCACTTCATCTCTTGCCTACCCTATGCGAATTAAGAGCGTCGGTAATGCCCCGCGTAGGGCCACGCCTGTACCAGTCAGGACCAGGGTGGCCAAGCGTAGTACGCACCTGGAGCCTTTGATCATCCCTCCCCTTCCCCATGTGGGAAAGACGGAGGTCATCCAGGAATTCAGTGGGTCATTGGAAGGCGGTGGTGGAAGAGATTCCGAAGTGCTGGGAAATGAGGATGCCCGGATGGTGAAGCAATTAAGAGATGTAAGAGCTTACTATTTGAAGTGAGCTTGGTACGGTTGTTCATCTTTGTTCATGCAGTACTAGAGGATGGTCTAGGAAGGATACTTGTATAATTTCTACTAGCATTTTCATTGATTAGTTACTTGTTTGTGATTTCGGTGATTGTACGTGCTTATGTGGTATCTTTATTCTTACGTTCGGAATTCATTTGTATATTGATTTGATGATCCCTGCTTTGGTTCAATAACAGCACTGTCTGTTTTCAATCTAATTTTTCACAACAATAAGCTTACTGTATTGTTACTGTACTTACTTGTAACTTACTTAATAGGGCGCGTGAGGTGTGGCAGCACGCGTCTAAGCCTGCCCTAAATTAATCTAATATTAGTATCGTTCAAATCCATCCTGGAGACAAGACTCCAGCTTGTTCATTCCTCATAACCCATTGCCCCTTAACAACGTTGACCTGCCAGCAGCCACTTTCTTACTTTCTCTTGACGGAACTACTATACCTCTAAATTACAAAATCATATTTTGTGCTCAAACATGGCTCTCAAAGCCGAAGAGTCCAACTCTGACGAACCCTGTGCGCCCAGATCAAAGGGTAAAATGCCAGCGATAGTGTTCTTTCAGAATGCCTGCTTCCAGCACAAATACATACGGTCTCGCGATACTTCCAATATTGTAGAACGTCCTGAACGTCTTAGAGCTGTCACGGCCGGTATCTGTGCTGCCATTGCTAGGCTTGAAGAAGTCTCGCTCGACACTATTTCGAAACGGGAGATAATCAATTCCTACGACCCGGATGTCCTCGTGTCTGCAATGAATCAAATGAAAATCGAGTCCGCCAATTCTCCGGTCGTTGTAATTCAAAGCCAGGCAACGGTGAACTTATTGGACAATGCTGCTGTAAAATTTATACATGGTGACATAGAAAAAGATGAATATCTCGAAAATCTTATGTCATGGGCAAAAAACAGCAAGGATAAAATTATGAATGAAGGCACAGAAATACCTCGAGAATATAACCAAGGAGACTTGTACTGTAAGATATTTGATTATTTATGGTTCAAGTGTTAAATGTGGACGTAGTATGTCCGGAATCGATAAATGCTGTCCAAGGAGCTTTGGGAACCGTTTGTGAAGCAGTGGACAAAGTTATGGCTTCGTCTGGGGACAATGTCGAGAATCCTTCCAAGAGGGCATTTGTCGCCATTCGTCCTCCAGGACACCACTGCGGGGAAGATACACCTTCCGGCTTCTGTTTCGTTAACAACGTCGCCGTTGGAGCAGCACATGGTGTGTGATCACCAGTTTATCGGCTTATCTAGTCGGACTAGTCTCAGTCATCTATTTATAGCTTACCTGAAACATGGAATCGACAGGATTGTCATCTTAGACATCGACCTACATCACGGTTCGTTCGTTGCGTATGTTAGCATCATCTTTCAGTATTTCACAATACATCAGGAAACGGAACACAGTCTATTGTATGGCAGATAAATGAAGAAACATACCGTCAGGCTCTCGAGCAAGAAGCAGGAGCTCCTGTCAAAAGAGTTGGACCTCGGGTGTACTATGGCTCTATACATGACATCCTTTCCTATCCATGCGAGGTTTGTACGAAATTTTAGCCATTATGTAACACTAACTCACTTATATAGGATGGTAAACCTTCTCTTGTACAAGCAGCCTCTACTTCTATTCATGGCTCTCATGGGCAGTACATTGAAAACATTCATCTTCAAACATACGAATCAGAGGAACAATTTTGGGACGTTTTATACCCCCAATACTACAGCAAGATCATCCACAAGGCGAAGGATTTCCTTGACAATACCGGAGGTGCAGGAAAGGATGTTATTGTTTTCATCAGGTATGCTACAATTCTGTTTTTCTAGGCACTAGTAAGTTTATCTTCGTAGCTGTGGTATGGACGCTTGTGAACACGAATATTCGTCGATGTCGCGGCACAATAAAAGGGTTCCTGCGTCCTTCTATTATCGCTTCGCTCGGGATGCAGCAGCGTTTAGTGATAAGTACGCCCAAGGAAGGGTGGTTAGTGTACTTGAAGGAGGCTATAGCGACCGCGCATTGATGAGTGGAGCTATGGCGCATATATCCGGCCTATCAGATGTTTCGCAAGTCGATGAGAATTGGTGGAGTGTTGAAAACCTTGAGAAGGTATATTCCCTATGCCATCATATATAGATTGAAGCTAACTTGTCTATTGTCTGTCCAGCTTGAGAATGCAACGAAAAAACGTCGCGGAGGTAGATCTTCCCTCCCAGCGCCAGGGAGTATGGATTCGTGGCTGGAACGTGCAATATCCATCTTCACTCCATTGGAAGGACCGGCCCCCGCATTCTCCCGCTCAGTTGCGCCTATACCTCGTAGTGATAGGTCACTGAGAGATAGAAGTAAAATCAAATCCGCCTCTTCCAGCCCTTCAAGGAAATCAACATCCGCAACGAAAGCAAAGAGAACAGTCCGAGAGGAAAACGCTGGTGGAACTGTGACCGATAGCTTGAAGGTTCCTCAAGCATATTATGAAAGTGATGGTAGTAGTTTAACCAGTCTCGATTCCGATCATGAACCACCAGTGACGAAGAAGCTGCCTCGGGTGATTTTGCGCGTTGGAAAACCCCCTGAAGCAACTTCGTAGTCTTCGTTCCGCCACACTGTACTTGAAATACCACCCTCCCGATTTCACGATTTTGAGTTCCTCTATGTGTTGTTATGTAGGATACCCGCTATTTCTGAATACCCCAATCGCATCTATAGCTATTATGTAAACATGCTGGTATAATAGTATCATCTATTCTATATCCCCATCAAACCATGCACGGTCCACTCGTAAACACCAAGGAACACCGCCCCTCCCGCTGAGATCCACAATGTCCGCGGTACGACACCGGAAAAGAGCGCCTTCGTTCCTTCCGTGAGGTATATTGTCTTCAATCGACTTGGGAGTGAAGGAAGCTTTTCTTTATTAGGGTCCTGTAATCAAATCTCAGCACCGAATGGTAGATTGAAAAAGGGCAGCGCAAACCCGTAGATCCAGCATAACCCGCGTTTTGAGTACGTCTAATGGCGTTGTAAGAGCAGCAGCAATACCACCTGCTATGCTTCCGCAAATCGCCGCCTCATGGGCATAGAGAGGCTTGCGATTCACTCGTTGTGACCACTGCACTTTCAAGAGCTCGTACAGAGGAAACTGAAGTGAAGTGAATGGTATCTAAATATCACAATCAGCATGGCCTGGTTCTTGGACCAAAAAATGCTGGCCATACCTCGCGCATTACCGTCGATCCGAACCCTCTGTAGAACCCACGTACACCGTCGTTCTGGAGAACCAGCTTTGCGGCTGCCCAAGATGACTTTCCTAATGCGCCATATGTCGACGTTTGTGTTCGAGTCTTGATAACCTCTGTAGGGACTCGAATCATGCATGCGGTCTAGTTCGACAGCTACATTTACATTGCCTAACCTAGATGCAAGTAACAGACTTACGATCTCGCCCACGGAAGCTGAGATCATGTGTGTTAAAGGAGCGAGATTCTCAGGTAACGGGAGGTTTTTCTTCATCGTTTCATAGGTAGAAAAGAACGCGGCAGCTATACTTCGTCCACACCAATGAGCAATTAGTTGTATTACGCATGTACGCGCTGGACATACCTCCCGGTGCACTCCCGACGAGGACGCTCCCTACACCCTTGTATATCCCTCTAAATCCACCAGCAGCCGCAAATCCTTGTGCAGACTGAAGACGCGTCTTGATCGTGTCTATCGGAAAAAACAACAAGTCTACAGACGTTCCTGCAGCACCTCCTGCCTGGAAGATTCAGAAAAAGAGACAATGAAAGCGACTGTTCTGTAGGGGCATACAACGAGTGACTGGACGAAAGTTGGCTTCTGGTCTACCATGGTGATTAAGGAAAGTTGAGGCAACTGAAGGAGCTTTCTTGAATTTTCAAGGTAAACTGGAGATGTGGAAAGTGTAGGGTGTTGGTGTTGGTATAAGCTGGTAAACCAGTCCCAGGTTCACCGCCTCCGTTGTAATGGTCAGTATCAGGAAAAGAATCGGACCTGGCATCCGACGCTGACCCGCGCCGTGTTGAAAACTTGAAATCACACGAATCGTCAATGCGTCACAGGCCACAAAAACTGTGTTGAATTACCTATTCCTCATTAAAATTAAAACATATATATGTGCAGTAAAGTATATTATGAAACAGTAGGACCGGAGAGCAAGAAAGTTTGTCCTCGAGGCTACTATCTTCCTAGGTATTATTTCACCTTTTCGGAATCGCTAGAGGGCATTGAGAAAGCGCTATAGTAGTACTTTTATTACGCTCAGATCACGAGCCAGCAACGTTCAAACGCTCATGACTCGTGATTGCAACCTAACTCGTAACGTTAGACCCTCACACTAATCGCCTTTCGCTTTCAGAATTATCCAAATGGTCCATATTAAATATATATACAGTGAAGAGGAAATAAATCAGTTCTGATAGATGGACTTGGTGTCAATACGAAGTTTAGTTGTAAGTTCTTAATACTCACCTCTGGTATCCTGAAAATTGTTATCTCCTAAAGGCAAATCAGTAAGCTTTCTAAAGCAACGCCAGGGAATTGACATACCTGTTGCTTGAAATAGCGTCTGTTTTCTTCGTCGATAAGTACAAGGTTGAGGTAATACCGCGTGCTGAACTTCTTGTTGACGTCGCGGAATGTCGGTGTAAGGTCGAAACCGCCAAGGAAGAGGCGGATGGGTATTGTCTCTCCTACGGGTCACCCAGATACGATTAGCTACCTATCCCCATAAGCAGCTTCGTGCGGCAGGTACGTACCTCTAACAGGAGCACCGTCCATAATTTCAAACTTGGTAATCGTTTCGCTCTCGTTGTATTGATTTGGCGGTGCGCCAGTAGTTTCTCGCCGGATGATAGAAAGTTCCATGTGTTTGATTTTTATTCGTACAAGAAGGAAATAAATCTTCCCTACGATCACGTCTTTCAAGTGGTACCTGTGACGCAGTCAGCCGGTGACATGAGCAGAGATGTATGAAGACATCGCATACTTCGATTTGTTGTATTCGAATTCAATGTGCAGACAATCCTCTATACCGACCTCCATCTTGATAGAGTTGTTGCTGTCCGGGGGCATACGGAATGAGTGCACCCATATGTCTCGCTCCTTCGACACGTCCGCCATACGACGTGATATGTGTACCCGTACAAAGTATCTATATTTTATTAACAGAAACAAGTCAGTTGCTCCAGTGTAAAGGTGAAGAAGCAGTTGGCCACGCACCTCAGCTTCACGTTGATGCCCTGATAACTTTCGAACTGTTTCTCGACATTTTTGAAGTTAAAGTCGAACGTCTGGGCTTGTCTCATCTCCCCTGGAGCAGCGAGCTCTTGTGATAGGGACAAGAACTCGTGATGGTGGCCTCTATCATAGAATAGTTCTACACACCACCGTAAGTCACTGAACTACGGGCCAAGTGTAAGGCACTCACCAATACTACCAACAAACTCTACCTTAATGCCTTCGTGCGTCAACTTCTTCCCATCTCGTACCCGTATCGATACCTAGAGGCAGTATTTGGATAGCATGGTCAGCCTCTCAGAATAAGACAATGGCATCTAGCATTGGCAACGAACCTGACCGCCTACGGAGTCACCGTCATAGTAAACAGGACATGCTATGGTCTTGTCCTTGTCGGTCTTAATATCGACCTGTTTCCTCAACTCCTCGCCGTCTAGCTTAATGTCTACATCGATTGGTGACGCGAAGAAGAATGCGGCCATTGTGGGTGATGCTATGGGCCGCGCAGTTGCACCTGCCAAAGATCGAGTTGGGTGGAAGGTGATTTGCACAGCCACCTAATTGGTCGACTGCGCTCAGCGCCCGACTTGACTCCATTTGGCTTCAATGTCAACTTGCTCTCTGATATTCAACTCGGCACTGCTGGCCTCTACCTTCTTTTCTTTGGAGATTATACTCCAGTGTAGAACTTGGCCTCAAGATAAGCTGAACATGACTGAAAAATTCATATATCTTCCATCTACTTCAAGTTAAGTATTTCTTTTTCTGCTTTACATCTTTATAAATCACTGTAATTATCCAACTGTACTTAATATGTGCCGAGTGTTCCAACCTTTTACTCCAGCTAGCAGCGTCTTGCAAGCAAGCGAGTCGGGAATACAAGTCAAAGAGCTGAGCGAAGACTGCGAAGTACTGACTCGTGCCACAATCAAATGGATGGCATGCTCCGGACATGGCTTCCTTCTCCTAGTTTATCAACGCGAACTCCACAATCGCATTTAGAACGAGCAAATATCTCTGAGAATTTACGAATCTGATTTGACCTGGGTTGGGATTGACACGAAATTCCATTGGCTACTTGGTTATATGATAAATTGGACCTCTTACGGGACTCTTACTGTTCAAGTTTGTATGTAATAATTATCTCCTACTTTGACATATACTTAACACACATTTGATTTGTAGATCTGCCATATTGGATACCTTCCCGTAAGGATCTG
The DNA here is from genome assembly GCA_025738555.1 of Cyathus striatus. Lineage (NCBI taxonomy): Eukaryota > Fungi > Basidiomycota > Agaricomycetes > Agaricales > Nidulariaceae > Cyathus > Cyathus striatus. The sequence continues at coordinate 839,824 of JAOVFP010000020.1, forward strand.
TTGGAGGTTTTTCCGAATAGATTGCTATAGGTGATTGTGTGCCGAGATTCCGAAGCCCGCTTAACCTCGCTTACCAAAAATTTCAAATAAGTTGGACTTACAGACGGTCAATAGATTTTGAAGTCTGTAGAGGCCTCAGGACCCCTCTCCAAACTTCAAAAACTCGAATAAACCTCGCTTAAGCACCCTTGGCAGCCTATATCTTAGATACCATCAGAATATCCCTCCGCAAAAGGATGTAAGGTTTCTTACGACGCGCTGCCGCATACTTACATCAGCTATCTGTGAGTCGCAAAATCTTTTGGTAACATGGCTTACGGGTATCAGAATTTCTCCCCAATAGAATTTCGAACTCCGTTCTATCCATCTATTATGATCTATTCACAATAGATTCTTACGGGAAGGTATCCAATGATTGCCCTTCCAAACGACCGGAAACATAATAAAGCATTTGTTTACTTCATTTATATTCTGGAACCGCTTCAAACCATTCTTATCGGAAAGGACGCATATGTCACATTTGCTGACGGGTTTGGGGATTTGGATGCAGTTGTTGGATTGCATTATGAATGACTGACGTTTCCTATTCTTAAGAGTATCGGTAAATGTTCCATGACAATATTTATATGTTGTCGATATAACATTTTCAGTGGTCACCAACCATATAAAGGAGCCTTTTGGTAACATTAGATACAAAGAGGTGATTGTGTTATTAGAAGCTGACATCTAGATATTGCACATATGAATGATTTTATGCTGAAGGAATTAAGCTTTGGCGAGATTATAGCAGAAGACTAGCTAATCTTTCTCGCCCCGACCTATGGAATGCGTACTAAACATTTGCCTGTGGAAGTTGGACATTCTGGAGAAACCAAAGTTCGTATTATTTTATCTCACGCAGGAAAAGCTAAAACAGCATTTGTATATAAGCCAAAAATAAGAGGTTTGGCTCGTTCATTCAGTCTAAAGTTTTTGCTGTAAGGTCTTAGCACGATTAGATATATTACTGTAAATAGTAAATGCTACAGGTACAGATGGCCTTGAATTTGTTTTAACCCAATCTTACTAGTCCCGCATGCCACAAGTATGCCACATTATCATCATAAAATATTACCCAAGATACTGCCAGTCCTGCAAATAATATGGCGCAGGTTTTGCGCAGGTTCTTGATTTATTTAGACCGGTGTCAATTTAGCATAACTTTTTCTGTTCATCATACATCCCACTGAAAAATGTCCTAGTAGAAGGGACACTAATAAGATTTTCCGATGTATCGTAAGTACTCCGAGAAGAATTAGAAGTTGACATCTTTCTTAAAGTAAACTACTTAATACGTAAGTTATTCATTTCTATAACTCTGGTATTGAATACTTCTTGGAGCTGATTGGTTCCTCCAAGAAGTATTGAATACCATAGAGTGTGTACTTGCATTGACACAGTAGTACCTTGGCTAGCATTGCTCGCCTTGCGGTCCACGTTTCTGAATTCTTTAGTAAAATTATGCTATCGTACACTACAAATAAAATTACAATGATGTTCAACTTGAAGTCCAAAATACTACAAAATTTGAATCGATTGCGACATTCCCAGTCTCTATGAAAGCGCTAAAGCCTTCATAAAATGCACACGTCCAAATTCGATGCGCAGATCCCATATTCTCAAATGTTTAAGGAGAAAGAGAAGAAAATGCGCTTACTTGCGCAAGACCTTGAGAAGAGCATTGACGCCATCGAGACCAAATCCGTCAGGAGGGTAGCACACGAACATTGTGTCGGGCTCGGAAGCAAATTTGCTCTGTAAAACAAAAATAATCAGCCTACGGTAAGTCATGTTGCTAAGGTGGTATCTTACCCTGAACTCTCCCCTTCTCAATAACCCAGCGGTAGAAGCTACTTTCCCATAAGTCTTGCTCAGCGCGCTGACCTTCCAACCGCCAAGGTTATGCACCGGCTTTAATTTGTCTGAGGCACTAATGCCAAACGTGACAAGCACACGGTTCTTTGTCCTTTTCGTGATCTCATCCTCGTCGCTGTCGCTGCCAGGAGTTGACTCACGATCAGCCGCCTGCTGTTCATCGTGTAAATCTTTGAGGGCAGTGTAGATGAGCGCCTCGGAGGTGCCCTTGGGTGCAGAGGGGAAAGATACAGCGTTCTTGATTTGCCAGACTGAACCTCCCTGTACTGGAGTGAGTATAAGGAAGCCAATTGCTTTGTCGTCTTTCTTGGCGATCCAATAGCGTCTGTGTTCGGCATCTAACCATGGTTGTAGTGTTGTCTGTAAGCAAGTCGTTACTTAGCAGTTATGAAATGCAAAACACGGGAAAGAGGAGCTTACGGAAGCGATCTGTACACCGCTTTTCTTTGCTTTCCAGTCCCGAATGCCTTGCTCCACGGCAGCCTTATCCTCCTCTGTCCACTCGTTGCTCCTGACTTCGTTAACATGTACATCGTACTTCTCTGCGCGGTTCAAGTTCTTCTTGAGATCCTTGATCACCTTCTGACCTTCATTTCCCTTAGCTTCTGGGCTGGTAAGCTCAACGAGCTTTTCGGGGTCGACTACATCCTCGTAAATGCAAGAGACGGTGCTCCATCCAAACTCGTCGTTGCCTAGTATCTCTTCGAGTTCGCGATCGACACAGCACCAAATTAGACGAAGTCCTTGAGACTCGATGAAATTAATGAAAGCGCGTGCAGTTCCTGGGAGTGCAGCGGATGAAGAAACGAGCGGGTTCCCCCATGCAAAGGCATATGGTTCTATTGGAGTAACGTAAGACGACTGGGTGAGCAGTGGATGAATAAAATAAACGCGCCCTTCTGCATGTACCCTTGGACAGGTGGGAACTCGGAGCCTTCAATGGGCTCAGCAGACTGCCATATTTTGTATCGCTCAAACTCGAGCCAGGCAGTAGCACTGGATGTGCCGTGTTTCGCAACGAGATCGGCAATGGATGATTTATCGAAGTTGGAAGGGTCCTGTACTGTTCCTGCGGTGTAGGTCATGATGGATATGATTGATAGAGAAGTTGAAAGAGTTTGCTTTGTGGTAGGTAGATATATATGTTAGGGGATTATTGAACCGTAAGACAGCTGTTCGAAGGATGAAATAGTGTGGAGTGACGTCATGGGGGAGACGGAGAGAATGGTTTGATTCCGTCTGCCCATTGGAGTAGGTGTTTGGAGCCACTGCACCGTCAAAGATGACCGCTGATTATGCACCATGCTTTATCCTTCTTGCACAAGTTCCGAAGAAACAACACCTACAAACCAAGTTGTTGACATAATAAATATTCTCACCACGTCAGACCATCAGCGCTCCTCCACAATTCTTCTGTTCTGACTCCGGGAATGGCTTAACATCTCTGAAGGCCTTTGTATATTTTCTTCATTGTGTACTTCTTGGAATCACTGAACAGTGAACGTTTGAACACCAATATCTTGTATTGAAACTCTAGATTTGTTCTCGTCACGTCCCTCTGAAATCGCCGCATTGGATATCTTCAGGCAAGCTCAAGTCGTTCGATCACAACACTAGCGTTGTTCCACTTCACCACAGTGCAATGAATGAATGCGGTGGTTTGAAAGCCTCTTGGACAACTCGACACTCGTTATCGATCTAGGTTGCTCCTAATTTCCAAATTGACATCATACCAATACTTCGCGAGCTCGGTTTTCTTCCATTAAAGTACGTTATATCCTCATTAACCAAGTATAAGGCCTGGTTGGAACGGCGAAAACCACTTGTTCGATCCTTCATTTGCATCGAATTACGCTTGAAAGTGGTTAAAACCGGTACTAGAATCCTCTTATCTACACTTCTCTAAAAGTAGCATTCAAGGGGTATCAATCGGTACAAGACTTTTTCTGGTTTACCGCTTTCTCTAATTAAAGAAAGTCAGCTTTTTTATCAGCTGCTAGGTTTGACTGTTTGAGATTCTACTACTCTCAGAGCTATGTGCAGGCGATAGGGTTTACAATAGCAAAACGGCCGATATAAATTTTTGTCATGAAGATCGAAGGGTAAGCAGCGGGTAAGGAGATCAAATCTAAGCACATTTAGAACTTTACTATATTTCGCAGATCAACCTCCCCATATACGTTTGGCTTCTTTCATGAACAGCTGACTTGCTATGCACAGGCTGAGGTACCAGTCATGCTTACTTCGAAGTTCTATTGATTATATATACTGTGGTACAAATTTTAGGTTTGTACTCGTAACTTCGCGTTACGTCAAGGCTTGCAAATAGGATTATGCCGAAGTCACCATAATGTTGAATATATATACATGCCTCGCACCAAGTCTAAGTTCCCCTCTCCCCCCGGTCCCCTTCTCTCCTTTCTAACAGGCTCTCCTCTTCTTCCAATGATTTATAACTTGAATGACCATCTTCCAACCTTGGTTGGCGGTATTATCTTGTGCTTGGTCTGCTGGGGCATGATCGGACGGTCTTCCAGGCGCGCCGCATTGCCTCCCGGACCAAGGGGGTTGCCAATTATAGGAAATATGTTGGATATACCTGTCGAAAAATCATGGTTAACATTTCGAGCTTTGAGTCATCGCTATAGTAAGATTACATTTAGTGTCCGTTAATTTCAAGTGCAATGTTGATGAATTTAGACTCTGATATTATACATATAAACATGCTCGGGCAATCAACCGTGATTCTTGATTCTATAGAGGCTGCGACAGAGATCCTTCAAAAGCATTCTGCCAAAAGCTCTTCAAGGCATGGGATATCTGTTACTGGAAAGACCTAATTCTAACCTACGATTTAATTTGAAGGCCGAATATGCCAATGATCAATGAGTTGTAAGTATTAAAGTTCCAACCAGCCCACTACATACTTACATTTGCGCCATAATCAAGAATAGGGTACAAGTGGCATTTCGGATTTATGCCTTACGGACAGGAATGGAGAGGTGAGCAGGGACAGATTAGACAAGAGTTCTCACCATGCTTTTTTTAACAAGATCTTCGAAAAATATGCCATCAAGAAATTGAGCTTCCTGCCGGAACAATGCATTATGAGACAGCTACTGCAGCTTCTCGGAGATTCTTAGTGAAGATGCTAGATAACCCAAGGGGTTTCTGGCAACAGGTGGAATAGTATGTGAAATGCCCACATGTTGCTTATGTCCTAAACTGATTTAAACCGTAGTATACCTGTCTTATTCATAATCTTTGTTTGCTATGGAATTGTGGTCAGCGACGAAAATGATCCTCTGATTCAAGATGCGAGGGTAGCAATGAATGCAATGGCAGCGTCAGGAACTGCCAATGCATTTATGGTAGACAATCTACCATTACTTCGTTATTTGTGGGATTGGTTGCCTGGGACCGACTTCAAACGAAAGGCTAAGTACTGGGAGCAGTATGTTGCTAAAATGCCGGAGAGCGCATTTGGGGCTATGCTCAAAGTTCAGGTAGAAATGGAAATTATGAGACTTACATGAAGGTTTCTAATTTCTAGTCAGTCGAAATCAAAGGAAGCCGTATATCCCTCGCTGTGTTCCCGGGCTCTTGATCGATTCGATAATGAAGAACACATAAAAAATACGGCTGCGGCAATATACGCTGGTGAGTAGTTACATTTAGCAACTCAGAAAAGTGAACTGTGAGGTTGATTAACGCATTCAACCAAGGTGGGACTGATACGGTAACCATTTCATTATTAATTAACATCCAGATATTTGCATGCTTATTGAAGAGATAGACCACATCGGCTTTGCAAACATTTGTCCTTGCTATGCTGCAATTTCCGGACATACAGAGAAAAGGGCAGGATGCCGTTGATGCAGCAACTTTTGGTAAAAGGCTTCCGAATGATTCAGATATGGGTGCAATTCCCTATGTGGATGCGATTGTTTTGGAAGTTTTTCGTTGGAAGCCTGTTGTGCCGCTGAGTAAGTACTCTGTGATATTGGCATAATGGCTGAGCCTGAACAATGAAAATAGCAACACCCCATGCATCTACAGAAGATGTTTATTACAAAGATTACTTGATCCCTGCCGGAACGACTTTAGTAGCAAATGCATGGTATAGCATACCGTTAAATGATATCTCTATCGAACTCAACGCTAAATAATAACAGGTCTATTTTATATGATGAATCTGAGTACGGGCCGGATGTAAATGTATTTAATCCAGAGCGATTCCTCAAAGATGGAGAAATCAGCCAAAGTATTCGTGACCCTAGGAATGCTGCATTCGGTTTTGGTCGTCGCGAATGTCCCGGAAGAACCCTTGCGATGGCATTGCTTTGGAACACTGTTGCATCATTCCTCGCAGTATTTAACATCGTAAAAGCTGAGGACGAAAAGGGAAATATCAAAGAGCCCAGTGGAGAGTATACTTCGGGGCTCATGTCGTGAGTATCTCATATTTATCAGGTCACTATACATAGCAGCTAATCTTTGGAGGAAGCTTTCCTGTTCCATTTGAGTCTAGGTTCCTACCCCGCTCTCTAGACGCAGAGAATTTGGTTAAGGAGGGGCTTATGTATTTATAAGAAAGCTACATTCATTGTTCATTGTTATTAGTTTCTCTTGGACCAGTCAAAAAAAATTGTAAAGGGCGGATTTTAAAGAATCAAATTTGTTCCAATTCGCGCCGAAAGTTTGAAGTTCAATAACTTGGCGCACGATGTTTGTTGACTGTTTACATAAATTTGTGCATGTACCTGAATCATAAAGCATTCGATTCGGAGTCGTCGCAGTGCGCACTCATATAACCAGCATGTAATTATAACGCCATACTTACCAACGTACCACCTGAAAATATGAAAACTTGCCTTGAAATTATGGTACTTAATAATATGTCGAGAAATAGGTACATAATACTAAGTCACTTCGGAATATAGTATCCATCTTTCCGAGCCGCATGTTTCTGGACTACATTTTTAAATCTCATTCTCGCCGTTGGTTTCTACTAAGACCGATGCAGCACGAGGAAGGCACCAATACAATTATTTCTAACAAGTACAGAAAATCTCGGCAGTAAGGGACGAAATACGGGAAAGGAAAACAGTTATACAAAGGTATGTTTTTGTGGTCCATTGGCATCATGGTATCCTTCATTCTACATAGCGCCCTCCATCTTTCTAATCATCCTCTTCTCCCTCTCACCGACAACCTTCACGAGTCCCTCATTTTCCATCGACTTGATAACTTCCCCAAACTCAGTTGCATCGACCTTGACACTGCTTTGCTCCCCAAGCAACCGAACCGCATCCGCCCAGCGTACACCACGTCCCTTCCCATGTGTATCTAGAATGCTCCCAAGCTCCCTCCGCATGTCCTCGCGTAGCTTGCGTTGCCCGGAGCCAGTGCCGGTATTGAGAAGTCCCATATCAATCTTGCCTGTGCGGGGATCCATGGCACTCGTGCGGATGGCTTCGCGCATGAGACGGTAAGCTTCTTTCACGTCCTCCAACTCCACAAAGTCTGAAAAGCGCATGCGAGCGTGCGCTTCGGAGAGGCGAATCATGCTCTCCAACTGACGTGTAGTGGCAGTGATACGTTTTTCATTTGCCCGAGGATCATCGCCCATGTTTCGCATCTCAACATAGGAACGCACGAGTTCAGTTCCAGCTTCTTCGCTGATTACAGGGTGGATCCTAGAGCGTGCATAATCGATATAAGCCGACAGCTCATGAAGAGGCTGTAAAATGTATCAGCGATTAGCTATGCATCACATTCGGCGAAATTACACACCAGAATTTCAGTGTCGCTACCAACGGGCGTCTCTTCCAAATATAATCCCACCAAATGTTGGGCCAACTTGCGATCCAACACCTCATCCACCTGATCAAGCACCAGATACAAGAGGTCAAACCGAGAAATCAGTGTCGGAGGAAGATCGATGTTGCGTGTGATGGGTAAGTCAACGTCGTACTTCGAGCCTACGGGATTAGCCGCTGCAAGGATAGATGTGCGAGCGTTGAGGGTAGTAATGATTCCTGCTTTCGCAATTGAAACAGTTTGTTGTTCCTAACATCGTGGCAGGAAATGTTAGCTAAGAGCGCGACTACGAGAGCAGTTTATACGCACCATGACTTCATGAAGCACACTCCTTGTAGCATCTGACATCTTGTCGAACTCATCAATACAACACACACCGCCGTCACTCAGTACTAGAGCTCCACTGTTATTTGGGTTAGGGAAAGGTAAGACATAGAGGAAAAAACACATGCGCACCTCTCCAATACAAGCTGCTTCGAGTCGGGATCCCTTGTAACATAAGCGGTCAACCCTACCGCAGAAGATCCTTTGCCAGAGGTATACACTCCTCTTGGAGCAATTTTGTGAACATACTGCACGCATGTCAAAATTCTTACAAGCACAAGATAAAGCACTTTACTGACCTGTAAAATCTGGGACTTACTCGTACCAGGATCACCAACAAGTAACACGTTGATGTCTCCTCTGTACCTCGGACCGCCGCCGCCACCACCTCTCGCGATACTCTTATTCGTCCCTCCGAATAGCTGCAGCAGGATTCCTTTCTTCACGTCATCCATTTCCCAGATCGAGGGTGCAAGTGACCGAGACAGAAGTTCATACAAATCTGGCCGGCGGCTGAGTTCTTTAAGTCGTTCCTCCATAACTGCTCGGCGCGTTCTCCGTCCATCATCGTCGCCACGTTCTTCCTCGACAGCATCCCCGACTCCACCAATCCCAGGGAGTTTATCACCTCCCGCAGGCCTTGTACTTTTGTCCAGCCCAAGACCATTCCCTACTCCAATCTTGACGTGTACCACATCCAAGTACGTCTTGAAAAGGCTCTTCATGGTTTTCTGTCTTGGGTTCATCCGTACGGGTATACTTCTAAAAATGCCCGTGACCACAAGCCTATCACCCGGCTTCGACACATCTACAAGCTCATCATATACACTTAATGAAACCGTGTGAGGCGTCTGGCCATCTGGCACGGCGTCAGGTGTCTCCTGTAGACGGATGACTTGACGATCTGCGAATTCACAGCGGTTGTGCACGAGTGACATGGTCCCTATGCTACCGCAGACATCTCGTGGACAGCGGGCAGGCTCTTCGATTTTACCGCGGTCAATTTCGACTTGGACGGTGTGTGAGCAAGTGAGGCAACGGAAAAAGGCAACTTTCATATCGGGAATTACGGGGGTGGCACGGATGACCAGTCCCTTGATGCTTACGAGCTTGTCGGTATCTGGAACAGATTATTTTATTAGTATATGTATGTCAAGGAAAAACAGAAAAGATACATACCAGAAGGGTTCAATTCCCTCATATTAACGCTAGGCATCCCAAATGGCCTAACCTTATACACCCTTCCCATCATCTCCGATATTTCCTCGTCGCCTTCCGGGCCAACCATTCCTTCCATCCCAGCCTGCTGATCTGCATCGGCCACCTCGAGAACGACATCCTTCAGCACCTGATCCATCGCAGGGATCACTTCTTGTGGATACTTGATAAGTTGGAAATACAACTTTTTTGATGCAGGATAAGCCATCATGTTAACCATGTCAACATTCAGATTTGTCTCGCCTGTCTGGCGCATGCGACGGAGGTATTCTTCGTAGATAAGCACCTCGCCTTCTTCTGGAGTGAGGAGAGCGCGAGTCTTGAGACCTTGTTCACGGTCATGGGCAATGCGGTACTTGACCTTGAATCCGGTAAGGAAGTCGCGGAACATTTTCATTGTCTCGGCCAGGTTGACAGTGGTCCCCCAGATTGCGCGGATTTCGTCGGGTTCATCGGAGGGTGCAACGGCATTGGAGAGGTTGGGAGCAGAAGAGGTAGGAAGATTGAGGATGGTGCCGTCTGAGCTAAGGTTGGCGTCGCGGCTTCGTGGGGTAGCAGTTGGGCGGCGTCGCGGAGCGGACAATGAGGGAGTTAGTGAAAGAGAAGAGTGGATGTCTCCGCGCCTGTTTCGAGGAGTTTGGCGTGCTGCAGGACTCCTGTGATGAGTTAGATTGGTGTAGGTATGTTAGCAGAGAAAATGCATACGAAGGGAATACGAGAGGATCCGAGTCCATGGGGATATCTGAGGATATGTTTCCACGTCTCCGAGGCGTCTTCGTCGGGGAAGAGCTGGGAAACGCCATCGGAGATGAACTTCCAGCTAGATAGTGCGATGATATGAGAAAAGGGGAAACTTGAGAGAGAAAGAGGTGGAAAGAACGAACGAGCGAAAAGTGGTGTGCGAGGACCATGGTTTCTAGGAGTGGTGAGGCCCAAGGCCCTTCTCGCGGTGATTCCTCTGAGAGGACTGCTTTCGAGGTTGTCTGAGCCAAACCTGGGCCTTGCAGGGGTACCGGCAGCTGAGGGGGTTGCGGCGAGGAAGAGCGGGTCCCTCCTCGGTGCTTCAGGCATTGACTGCTCGGCGGTGCCAGCGTTTGTGGAATCGTCTTGCATGTGGACATCGTCGAGCTCGGAAGAAGGAAAGTCGATGGGAGGTGGGGAAGACATGGATGGTATGGGTATGAGATGGAGGAAGGAAGACAAGGCAGAAGGACGCGACGCGACGCGTCAAATTTGAGTGTAGGGCCGGCACTTGCTTAGAGCAGGTCACGGTGCCACTCGCAATAGTTGCCCTCAACCACTTTTCGAATGCGATGTCCGCAAATCCCAAACAAGCCTTGGAAGACATCAACCAGGTACTCGCCTCAACCCCGCCAGAAATCCCATTCTCACCTCTCATCCACAGCCCACCGTCTTCATCCCATTTACACCTCAACACCACCAACAACCCCGTATTCCACAAACACCCTATCCCGCCCATGACTTTCCCCAAGGCGCCACCTTGCGCTTAGAAGCCTACAGAGCAGCCTGGGCAAAATGTCTTGCCAGAATCAAAGTTCGTCCTTGATACGTGCTATACTATCCATCTAATGCTTCACGTCATTAGGATATTGTAAATGCATTACATGCTCCTCTGGCTGCCTCTATCGCACACCAAATTCATACCAGTTACTCGAACATCCTCCCGGGATTGCCATACCCAGAACTTCCCGTCATATGCGTTACCAGTGTGTTCGCATCCTTCTGTCTCTCTCTCATTCACATTCTAAATGTCCTCTTCGCAGACCCGTCGCCAACCTCGACATTCCTTTCGTCTGTTCTTGACGCAGCTGAACATCATAGCGACCAAGACACCAGGCGATTTTACACAACTCACCTTTATCCTACCGACTGCGGGAACATCATGTCCACCATGAAAGCTCTTGTGTCTGGCTTAATCGATGCCGACGACGGAGAAAGGCGTATGTTTCACTCCTACTTGACATTAGTGATGTCTAGCTTATGCTTTCGAAAGCGAAGAGATATGGAACATCACTCGCGAACTATGATATAAACTACCTGAGGGCTTGGTATATGACATTAACAAGGAAACAAAGTATGATCACAACTTGCCACTGCCCTCACTTATAACTCTACTAAACTATGCAGAACTTGACCCAGAGTCTCTGCCGAAACTTCTTGTAATTCTTCACGACTTTGAGCAGCTTGATGAAGATGTTATCCAAGATATGTTTCATATCTGCAGGTAGTTAGTCCCAATATAACTTGCGCTCTTCTTGACAATTTCTTTTATCAAAGCGCCCACACACCTTCTCTGCCACTCGTCTTCCTCCTTTCTCTCTCTTCACCAACAACGCCTACGTACCTTCACACTGCATACCGCTTCGGCACGCTATCCCTCCTCCGGATACATACTTTCTCCGTCCCTACAGGGCGCAAGATTGCCAATGATGTTCTGCAAAAGGTCAGTGCACACTTATTCCTTTAGACGTTGTCCGTTTCTGAGATCCAAAACAGACATTCTTCGACCCCGACTTTACACCTCCTCTTACTCTCGGCCCACATTCCCTCGAGTTCATAGGAGACCATTTTACACGCACTTCAGCTTCCCTCGAAGGACTCATCACCATGATCCAGGCACGCTTTTCCTCCCGCCTCCTCTTTTCTTTACCCTGACATTTTTCATAGCTTGTATACCTAAAGCACTTCCTCTCCGATCCTCTTTCCTTACTCTGCCTTGCAACACCCCCTGAGACTATTCTTTCCTCCCCCGAATCCTACCGCTTCCTAGAAGGCCTCTCTGCTCGCCTGAGTATCGTCGCAAACGATTCACACTCAGAAGTGCAAGCCGCTGGTTGGCTAAATGCGTCTCTAGTTATTGATCGAATCAATGAAGCTCGGACAATGTTCAAAACGCATGCGGGGAAAATAAGAGTAGGGTTTAGCTTGGTGTGTTTATTGAGTGATACGATGGTAGACATAGGTTACAGACAGATCGTGAAGGGAAAGTGGGGACTGATTGACATCATGAGCGATTCGTTGCGAGGCGAGCTTGATGCGGATGTCAAAGCCCTTGGAGCAGCCGTTCAGTGAGTATGCATTCTCGTGTTTATGCTCTTCATTCTTACACGCTTGTTAGGAAACTTCCCGTTGATCAGCTGCGAACTGTTCTTGGCAAGCTGCATACCTACCTTCACGAACGTTCTGATGAAGTTCGTACGCAAGAGGAAGATGCTCGTACACAGATCGTACTCTTCCGCAGTAGCCTCCCGAGTGCAGAAAGCAGTCGACCTCGGGATATAAAGGATATAGCAGTTAAAGTGAGTAAATGGGTGATTGGCTATCTCAAGTATGTCTTCCTCATTGGCATACGGTAAAAGTTCTAAAATTTTCCTTCGTAGTTCCCTCTTCTACCCATTAGAGGATGTCCCGCTCTGGGATATATGGTATACTGGAGAATCACCGTTTCCCTCTGAGGTCTGTTACGATTTGCCCTTTCCGCTTTTCTTCCTGTCTGATCACCTTGTTTAGCTTTTGAACCCCTCGATTCGCGCTTCCCTTCTAGCGGGCCTCCTGCGTCCTTACGATTTCTCGCTCCAGCCACCAACTTCCACTCCTCCAATCCATACTCTTCCAGACACGAGTATTCTTTTCAAGCGATATCTCGACGGCGGGAAGATGTTGAATCTATATGATTGGTTTGAGTCCTTCCACGCGGTTCTCGATAAACAGCGCGATATCAAACCCAGAGAACCTGTGACGCCCAAGAAAGTGCGCAAAATAGCCTCTGTATCTCCGGTAAAAACTTCACCTACGAAGAGTGACTTGCGCTCGTTGTCACTCTCCCCCAGAAAGCGGGGTAGGAAGCGAAAGGAAGAGGAGGGGGAAGAAGCGCAAAACGATAGGGATGACGATGAGACCTGGAAGATCCAAGTGCAAGCACGGTTCATGCGTGCTCTCCACGAGTTGGATTACTTGGGATTCATTAAACATACGAATAGGAAGGCGGATCATGTGCTCAGGACTGTATTCGAGGTTGGAGATTGATAACTGATGGCAAAACAAATCCGCATTTATGTCTCTGGTAGGGCTTTGTATTGTCATTAAATCTCATGAATTGTCGATAACATGTATCGCTAATGAATGGCTAGGTCATATTTTCTAACTATCTGAAGTACCTTACAGCGTATCACTTGTACATAGTAGTCAAACAGAAGTCTTCCGTGCAGTCGCGTCGTAAAATGAATCGTGACCTGTAGAACCTAAGCCTCTCGAAAAGCTTCCTTCTTCCCCTGCGCGGGAGTGGGAAGGGAGGCGTTTACCGCGAATTGCATTGCATGCATGGGTGATATTGACAAGTCCTTGAAGGAAGCACTATCTTCCCTCCCAGTAACCCAAATTGTCGCGAACAGCACACCAATAATCTCAACATAAATGCTGCATATCATAACCATCCAATAATTAGTCGGATTTCCCGTCTTGGCGCTAACTAAGACCAACAAAGAAATGTTGAAGAATGCTGGGAACACGAAGTTCGACGCAGCAATCCAAAATAGATCCCTGAGTTTAGAAGCATACGTATCTACAAAGGTGATGTTAATACTGAGCAGAGCTTAGTGGACCGAACCATCACTGCATACTTACATTTGAGTTTCTCCTCGGAACCATAAAATCTTCCCGACAACGTGCGAGCTTCCCGTAGCTTCCACAAGAAAATAGCAGAACAAAGACTATTATGACATCAGCTATGTAGTTGACAACTTAAAATGCTCAACCTTGTGACGTACCCATTATCGACTAGCTGAAGTGCCCAACCGATTATGTCTTCTGGCATATTTTTTGCAACAAGAACGAGATCAGACTGCGCTGATCGAAGGTGCAGAGTCTTCTTCACGAACTTGGATAGGAATATCAATATATCCACTGTTCTTCCTATCTTCAACACGATAAGAGGGCCAAATATAAGGACAAGTTTTTTTGTTGACGTAGTAGCAACCGGGAATACGCTGACGACACGAAATAGAAGGATGGAGTCTATGAAGAGCTCGACTGACACTGTCAGACACAGATATGTTACATATACGGGTTTGCTGATACCGTTGAGTGGATCTCCAAGAGTCTTTAACTGCGAATACTTAATGATTAATATATGACCGAGCGACTTCCTGAGAAAATGGAATGTACCTACCAGAATGACCATATTAAGAACCCCCATTGCAATGCCAATGAAAACAGATACTGCATTAAATATGAACAATGGCTTTCGCCTTCGTTCTGGTGTCGAGGATGCAAACAAGAGAAACATCAACGGTATCGAAATACCAAGCCATACTGCGCAGATTGTGAGGACATTCAAGCTAGGCTTGATTACTTCAATGTACAGCAGCAAATCTGGAGGAAGTTGTACTGTGGCCATAACAAGTTTCTTAGCACGGTGGGTGAAATATCATGCAACCTTCTGGCACCCTTTCTATATGAATATGCCACCACGGACGCTGTTTGTATCAATGCATACCTAACATGTCCACTGCGGAGCCCTTCCAGGAACGATGTGACTAAAGTTTTCAGACCAGTTTCTATCAGTCCCCCGGGAGGTTTACTGATCCGCGACCTAATCTATCGAGGGTATAATGGATTGGTGCCCATTGCAACTTGGATAATCATGTGGACGTATATGCACTGATGCAGTATTTGACGCTACGTGAACTGGGCAAAGGTACTGCCCTCACGGAGATGAAAGACTCCGAGACGGCGAAATGTGGAAGTGAGGTGAGAAGCCAGGGGAGAAGACATTTAAGAGAAATGTAGAAAGTATGAACCACGCTGTACCCGGTGGAGACGTAGACAAAGGTGTCCTGTATGATTATCATATAAAACACCGCCATCATGGTCCGTTGAACCCAAGAAGTATAGGCAGCTGCAAGACCCTGGCTTGTGATTTTTAACCACATTGGCCATTGTTGCGAAGAAGCTTAGATAGCTTGCTTGGCTGACTCGCAATCATTGTCAACACCTTTGATCATGGATTCCTAAACGTGATTCGAAGTTCAAATGTTCAAGCTTCAAGTCGAAGCTTTGAAGAGCGCTTCCTCATCAGCTTCAACCACCTCATCTATGCTCTTGAGCCTCCTACCATTTCTGATATAGTCAGACCTCTGCAAACGCTGCTTTCAACCGCGCTTGTAATCTTGTTATAATCAGTCATGGTTGCGGAACGCTCTTCACTATGGTTCGACGACGGAAACATTGTTCTGCAGGCCAGCGATACACAATTTCGAGTCTATCGCGGAATGTTAACCCGTCATTCGACGGTTTTCGCAGATATGTTTTCGATTCCCCAGCCATCCCATACTCATACTTTTGACGACTCAGATGTGGTAGATGGATGCCCAGTAGTACATTTGTCTGATGCGGCGGAAGATATGGAGTATGTTCTATCGGCATTGTTTTTGAAGTGATTATTGTTCAAAATATCATCGAAAATTGTTCATAAGTAGCTGAAGCACCATGCTAGCTCATTTTCAAGCACTCGATCCCAGCCACTTGCGGTAATAGCTGCTCTTCTTCGTCTTGGACGGAAGTACAACTTTGAGAAGCTCCAACAAGACGCGCGTGCTTTCCTCGAAAAAGATATACCAAAGACATTTCAGACATTTCGTCGGCGCGCATCAAATTCAAGAATCATATCCTATCCGGGTGTTGAATTTGACATCGCGAACATAGTCCATGAGAACCAGATGAATACCCTACTTCCTGTGGCGCTTTACGATTGTCTAATATATCCGATGGTAGGCAATCTGAGCCTTCCGTTTCCGTCGTTGTTCATCTATTTATCTTGCATTAAATAAAGGAAACCATCATCTCCGGAGTTACAGGAGAAAAAGTCACGAAGTCAGCGACCGCGTTGTCGCGCTTAAACCATGAAAACCAACTTCGTGTAGCCCTTGCTAAAGAGCGAATGTCCACCGTGCGTTTCAAGTATTCTTATAGCTGGGCATCTACAGAATATGCATCTGTATTCCCGGCCAGAAACTGCGAATCTTTGAATTCGCTGATTTGCCCAACGAGGAGTCGCTCGATAATAAACACAATTGCTCAGCAAGTGCCAGTGCAATCCTTTTTGGGTCTGCAAAAGTTCGACAAGCTGTTTTTTAAGTCTTACTTATGCGACGCATGCCTTGAAGTCGCGGAAAAATATTACGAGGAAGGAGCGGAGGAGATGTGGGATGAGTTACCTGGATATTTCAATTTGGACCCTTGGGATAAACTTCAAGACGACGATGTTTGGTAAATCGCATAGTTCATGCATTTTTGTGACCAGATACTCCGTGTTAAATAGAATGTTGTGTGCACTCAAAATTTAATTGATCTAGGTGACGCAAGGCAACGCCTCAATCCTGACATAAGTACATAGCTCTCGTAGTAACATCTGCAGCCCTGGTATATGTACTGCATCAAACATATCGGGATAAACCATACTACATCCCTCTCATATACTAAATCCCATTTCCAATAATATCGTCCTGTCTCAGCACGATACGATAACTATCTTCGTTCAGCATAACCAGTGCTGAAGACATGTACTTGACCACGAGCTTCAAAACCGGACGTGCAGCGATCTAGATTAGACTAGGCAGCCGATGCTTCCCAGCTACCAAAGAAAAAGGTGAACTGTAGCTGAATGGCTCATCAGTCATACAGAATTCAGAGAAGAACCATGCATACATCTGTAAGCGGAAGTGTTTCGTCCGGGGCTAACCACCACGATGAATACCGGAAGGACCGCCTCTTCCACGTCCCCGACCGCGTCTACCTCCACGCCCACCACCGCCCCCTTGAGCAGAGATCTGAGCAGGGGAAGGGGATGGAGCTGCAGATCCTTCCGTCGCTTGCGCGTCCCGCTGAAGGATTACAGGCGGTCCTGCACCGTCAGGACGCTGTAAAATGCTTGGTACTTTGACCACTTGCGGTTCAGCAGCATGCTTTCCTCCGCCTGGAGCACCGCCACGTTTTCCCCTTTCTCGCTTGGGAGATGGAGGAGCAGATTTATCCTTGTCTGTAAGAGCGGATGAGGTCACGTTAGTTTATTCAGAAGTTCCTGCTGACGTACTTGCACCATTGGCATTAGACACCCCCACAGCAGAATGTCCCTCTTGTTCCTTCTCCTTCTCTCGTTTGCCCTTGCGTTCACCGGCTGGAACACCCACACCACTAAGTGCGGCTTCGAATTGGCGAGATGCAAGTCCAATGACAGGACGAGCTCTACGAGGGGCTCCAGAAGCCTGGGAAGCAGGAGGGGCAACATCTGCAGAGCCTTTCGGTGCAGTTGCAGTGGCCACAGACGCCTGAACATTGACTGGTGCAGAAGTACCAGATGTTCCAGTCGATTGAACTCTTGCTTGTTGCGCATATTTCTGCGCCTTAGACTTCCTCCCCGGGGTGTTGGGTGGAGGTGCACCAGAACTGGCACTAGAATGAGGTGGGGGTGGGACTCCAGCTTTAGCTCCGGAGGCTATCTTATGGTTTTGATTCTGCGCCGTCGCAAGAGCGGCAGATGGTCCACCTTTTTTTCCCCTTTTCCCAGCAGCCTCAGCGGCGATGGATTTTGGATTGGCTGCTGCGGCAATAGCTTTCTTCTTTGGATCATCCTTGCTACGAAGCAGGGATACATCCTTATAGTGAGCATGGCTACGTAAGATTGTTTCCTTGTCTTTTTGCGCAGTTTTCTCCGCCTTCAGCGCTTCTAAGAGAGGGGTGGTCTTCGGAGGTGTAGTAGGTTTTGTAGCTGCAACTGGAAGTAGACGGTTAGATAAGGTAGAGATGGTAGAGATGGAAACTGAAGACACATACTCAGAGATTCAAGAGTGACGGGTTCTGCATTCGCGGCTGCTTTCAGAGATTCGACAAACGATATAAAGTCCTCATCTAACAAATCAAGTCGTGAGATGTCGTGCACAATGGTACATGCAGCGCTACATACCTTTCTCAATTGTAGCATTCCTAGAGTCTTGCTTCTTCTTCTCACTGGGTACTTTTTGGTACGGGGCGAACTCTACGATGGCAAATGATTCATTACCTGTTCAATCTGACGTTATTGATTGTAGTAGCGAATCCCACTGAGCGTCTTACCAGCCTTATCCCTGAACAAATGGCCATCGTATTCGCGACTAAACTGCGCAAGCTGCTCGATATTCTTGAAGGCAATGTAAGCGCGAGAAGGTATGTTCTCCTTGTTCAATCTGTCCAGATCATGCCCCTTGTTAGCGCTATCTTCCGTCAGCCATATTGCCCACATACCTTGTCTTGAACTTTCCAGGATAGTAAACTTTCCAAGAAACAGTGTCTTCGGAGACCCAGTCTTGGACGCTCTGCCAGAAGACCTCTTCAGGCAAGTTTGGGGGCAACCGCCTTACAATAACTTTAAGTCGCTCATTGCCTCTTTGCGCCTTCTCCCTCTTCTCCTTATTTTCCTTTTCCTTCCTGTATCTTGTAGGAGATTGTTTCTTTGTATTCGTTGCTGCCGTCGACATTGAGCTAGCTGAAGGAGGGTGTAAGTTCTCACTATCAACTCACAACTAAGTAGCTGTTGTACTCAAGTTGTACTGGTTCGGCTTCGCATCATCGCTTAGAGCAGTCGGCGATAACAGACGATATCACATCGGAGTTTAAACTGTTTCTTATAAAGCTTGAGACAAATTTTCCTGGTGCAACATTCCTTCTTCTCTCCTCTCTTCATCTTTTCTCAATTTACGACTGTCAAGGTGAGATATCATATTCTTTGTTTCTCTTCTTTTATATGATGAGCAAAGAATCACATCAAGCTCAACAGTCCAAAAGCTTTAGCTTTGTGCGGACATAATTCTGCAATCCTGATCTCCTTCAACCTTCAATTTAAAATAATTTATTCAATGTTTTTCTAATCTAACTACATCTCTTTTAGGTCCTTTTGCATTTGCAGTCGTATTTCTATCTACATACTTTATTTTCTACATGATACTTCAATGAAAATTTTCAGTGTTTATCATTCATTCGTTTGTATCAAGTTTGTATGGGAAGAATTTAAGGTGGGAGCACTATAAACCAATTACTCTGTTGCCCAGGGCCACATGAGGTCATCCCATGCAGTATTATATGTTGGGATGTAAGCAACTTCGTTTTTAATTAATAACGTTAACAAGCACCTCCCGCAATATTTACATTCCTCAACGACGGAATTTCCTCATCCGTGAATACCCTATACCGAGTGTTAGGCACACCCGCGAATGCAGCAGCGAAGCGTGCGTCTGTTATTGCCGCCATCGACGGCTCGGACCCAAATGCATGCCACCGTGCTAGGTCCGTATTTCCTGTAACTGTATCGCTGCATCCGTCAAACTGAACAAAGCAATAACAGACAACACATACGCATCTGCATACACTTCTGGGTCCCTCTGCGTCGAGTCTCCGACAGTCAAAAATTTCTTGTGAGGATACATCCCTCGAATGCGGTCGATCATCCCTTCCTTGTACCCTTGTAAGATCGCATTGGAGTCCTTCAAGAGGTTGATCAAACTTGGGATGTCTGCAAAGGTGAAGTTTTGCGTGAAGATGGGTCCTTTGGATGCGGAGTAAGTGGTATCAACAAAGGAGTTGAGGAAAGGATATAGTTGGAATGGGGAGCCAGTGACATAAATGAATTGCGGGTCGGAAAGGGAAGTGGCGAGGGAGGCGTAGAGCTCTGGCATCCCTGGGACTGGTTCAGGTTCGTTTAGGAATGTCTCTTCAAGTTCTCCTGCCGTAGAAAGAACGTTGGTAATTTTGATGGTATCGTCAATATCTGACAAGCTGCAGTGTTAGCGGGGGTCTGCGCCGGATAGCAGCACGATGAGGCCAACCAGAGATAACGCCAAACCCGGAATCTGGACTGATGAATATTGTTCCATTAAACATCCTGTTGTCGAGCAACGTCAATATCGCCTTTGCAGTGGACTCTTTGGCCCCCGAGCAGGTTCCAAGGGACACGTTCTGCGTCACCATCCCTAAATCCGGTAGCCCAGACGTATCCTGGAGTTTAACTTTCTTGGTACACCCATCGACACTAAGCTTCACCTCTTGGTTAGGAAGTCCAACAGCAGCGAACAATTTCGCGCGCTCCTGGAGTGTCGTAAGGCGATTACCTACATCGATTCCAAGGGAGTTGAGAAGGCTGGAGATGGCAACAGACACGACACCAAGATCGAGTTGGCGTAATACAACAAAAGACTGAATTTGGGCAATTGTGGCTCCAGGGTTGGCGGGGTCGGGGAAGGCTGGGGAATCGAAAATGAGTGCTTGGTCAAGGAGGCCTTCGGGACAAGTGCGGACAAGTGTAGCGACATGGGCGATTAGAGTGAATGCATAAAGCTTCATCTTGCAAGAAAGGAGAGTGGAAGAGAGGGAGTGGAAAGTCTTACCGCGTTATACGAAACAATCCCGTGTAATGTGGAGGGGAAGGGAGGGAGGACGACAAAATAAAAAATTGCACATACCATTGATATTCCGCAGGTACATGTAACATTTCAAAAATCAAAGAGTTTGATGAAACCTAGGAAAGACCTGACATATGATAGACAAGGGGCCGATTCCTGACGATTGCTCTCGGATGATTGGGGCATTGAACACAACGTACGTTATAACTTATGATAGAAGGGCAGAGTTGGTTCTCCACCACGAGAAGTTGTGCTAATTATGTAAGATCAACGTTTCTACTAGTCGATGAATACCCTACAAAAACAGAAGTGATGTATATACTACCAAGCCGATTGGACGAGTACTACTCCAAAGATGTCGATGATGTCCAAGATCACGAGCTTTATAACAATATTTTCCACTCTGACACCATGCCGATTGCTTGAGAAGCCTCCAACTTGTCATATTAGTCAACTGTCCATGCGCGCATAGTATATAGTTGGCTCTGCGAAATCAACCATCCATTTTTAAAACAGATTCAGCATGTCAACTAGTGCGTCTTTGCTAGCCTGTACTATACTATGATGGCTACTAATCTGGAAATAGAACAAAGAAACACCGACAAGGATCCTTACGCGGGGATCGTCGGTGCCGGACAGAAAGGTAATATCAGCGATGATCTGGGTGGTAAAAATACAGCAGAGATTAGGGAGCCAAGCGCCATTGTTGGCGGTGCTGAAGTTCCTCGTGCGTCTATAACTTCTGCGCTCTCATCGCAAAGCCTAACTTCTAACAACTGAATACAGCGCAGCACGTCCATAACCGCAAGCACCGCCTTCGTGGTGAGACCAGTGAAGCTCGGAAGGACAACAATCCATTCCATAATGATGAAGCCTTCGAAGAGTTCGAAATGGGCAGGGAACGCCCAAGCAAGCCTGTTATTTCAAGCAAGAACGAAGTGAAAGGCTCCTATCAAGCCACGAAGCTCAGTGAGTGGTTTTTCACCCTTGATGTAATGTCTAAGCATATCACAACACAGACCATCACTCTAAAGGGACTGCAAAGCAACGAGCTGAGGAAAGCCTCAGATCATACGACTGGCCAGAGTAACCGGCTTCTCTCTCCATAGCTGGCAAGCAAAGCCCCAAGTTAACATGGAGGTGTAACTTCGTGCATGAAACCGATGAACTTTGAAAGCTTGAAAAGCAACACATTGATAAATGGCGTCTGTATAATCTTACAAAAAAGCTCTTGATACAATAGGTATCTGACTCCTGAGCACCTGGATTGACAGACAATCTGGTCTAGTTGAATTGTATTTTGGGGTTTTTTATTCAATAAAAACAAAATGCGGTATGCATAATTAGTTGGTACACTGAACACTTCTGTTGTAAATTATTTGGTAATGCTAATATTCAAGTTCTATCTAAGTGTATATAGCTACATATTGTATTATAGTTGTATTGATTTATAATATGATATCTTCTTGAAATCATGAAATGCCTGCCGCTTATCTCCATAACTTCAAACGGGAGAAATGGTTTTGATTCGACCTTCGTGGCACAGCATACTATATCATCATATATATTACTATGTCAGAGTAGATATCATTGATAAGCACTTACTGTATTGTACTCCTTCTCCCCACCCTCGTTTAGAGTTACATGAGGGTCAACCATATTTATGGAGCTGCTTGGCGGACAGTTAAACATATCTGAGGGGAGGCTCAGGTCTGTGTTGTCAACTCCCCTCCTACCGCCAGCAATTTGTAGTCGACTATTAAATACCATCATCATAGAGTTGGAGTACATCTTCCCGATGGCGAGGCATGGCGTCATGAAGTATCCTTTAGCACCTCGGTATCCAAAATATAGACTTATGTGTAGGAGTGCTAACATGGCTGAGTGGTCAAGAATGTTAAGGCCAACTTTGCATAAAAGGTGGAAAGTGAGGAGCAGAGCATACCTGTCAGGCCACCTGTACCAATTGCTAGTTTTAGCAATTTAGAAAAAACTGCATGCTTAGGGTTCATTTCTGCTCTAAGAAGCATAAGCTGTACGCGGTCAGATTATATCGTTCAAGAATACGATATGATAATTAGACACTTACATGATATGTCATGAAACCAGCAATAACTATATCACAGATTGTAGCTGTTCCATTCGTAACCTTCAATCCCCCACATAGAGTGATATTAATCAGTGGAACTCTGGAATAATAGGTGATTGAAGCCTACAGCTTGCGCAATTTTAATGGAGTTTGTAGAGGAGACTTCAATCAAGTCATTAAGCCGGTGTGAGAATACTCCTGATGCAACTCCCCCAGCACATTGGATGATTGCAAGCTATTGTCATTCGTGAGGGTGGAATATCCATAAAAAGTATTGTTCACCTACTAGTCCTATAATCACTCCGATGAACTTGGAATCGAAGAGGAGACTAATTCGGCAGGCATAGAACACTTGAACGATACATCCCACTATATATTGTCATGAAATAGTATTCCATGCCAGCAGCATTTATATACGCACCAATACCACTGATAACAGGAACCGAAATCCAGCTCAAGCGCATTGCTTGTACTGCATATGGATTAGTAAAGCCAAGTCCAAAAGTCATCACTGCATCTCTAGCAACAATCCCCGTCTGACATAGCTCTATGGCGTACACCGAGTAAACAAGGAATTGAGCACCGAAATTGTCTCGTGGGAATGCAATGTAGTATATATCTATGCGGCGTTCAGTTTCCGAGTAGTGTTAAGCAGTGCTGTGGTATTTACTTACAGACTTGCACCGACAATATTCCAAATAGAGCCCAGTTTAGAAATTCACCCAGAAGCTGGTCAAGACATTAGCTGGATCCTGTCTTCTCTAAAAAGCAGGTATTTACCAGGGGTCCTGAGCTACGATTCGACTTCAATGAGAGAACTACTACAAGAGGCGGAGATAGAAGCACACTCACAATGAGACCAGATCCATTTGTACATCGCTCATTTGAATTCTACCGCTACACTGTTAGACGTACTGGCAGAGATGGGCTGGGGAATGATGTGAAGAAAAATGACCCCATTAGCCCGCGACGCCCATATATATGACAAACCCTCCGGAAATCGGAAGCAGCTACTGAGACGACAACTGATCATGATGGACCTGGACGGCGGAAGTTTGGAAATGATGGTCAGGGAGTCTTTACTAATACATAATGATGTGATGTAACTACATCTACATTATGCATAGAATTGATATAGAAACAAGATGTCAAGACGTTCAAGGCATTTATGTACATAGATGATAGACTTAAGTACCGTTCAATAATGGGGCTGAGTATGTACGGTGTTCCTAAACTGCATGCCTTCTCCTCTTTCGGCTGAACTCAAGGCTAAGCGACATCTCACTCTCACCACGTTATGGGTCCATTGTCCCATCAATCTTATCAACTGAAGTACATATCTTAGAAGGTGGGATTAATTGTAGATATTCCAGATACTGCGGGGGTGGATATATATGCATATAATATATATATACTATTAAATTTACATGTATATGTAAATACGTGCTACCATAATTATAGGCTACTAACGATACATCCTACCAATATACCGGCCCACCTTGCAACTCCCCTTCGTCTCTCATTTCCTTCCGTTTACGACACTTCCGCCACCGTACGGTTCATATGGTGCGTACCACCTTGTCTAACCTCAACCTTCAACACCCACCCGCGCATCGATCTCGCTACCGTCACTACCTTGTCACCTTGTCATCCTCCTACAAGGTCCACAACCACCCCAACCCACCCTGTACCAACTACCACTTTCCCAATGCCACTACTGCTCCTTTAGCGCACTGTGACTGTGTACGCACACGCTCGTGCTTGTCACAACCGCCGTATTCTGCTAGCTTACGGGTGGTACAATTGGCCCTGGTGGAGTGGAGAGGGATACACTGCCAGATAGAGTCGTCCTTCGACTAGCAATCAGATAAGAAAGCGAAGAGGAGGGGGTGGAAGAAACAACGGAAGAGAGTGCAATGCCGCTTAGCGTTGATGCGGATGAGGAAGGGAGCTGAGATGAGAGCGCGGTTCCGTTTAATGTTGAATCTGCGCGCATGGTGGGCTTTCATTACCTTTCTGTCGCCGAATGAGAGGAAGGCTGAGTCACGAGCATAAACACTTAGCTTGAAATATTTGTCGGGGTTCATGAGTGCGTCTTGATGTCGGAGAGCAGGGATGCATGGTGGTGGAGGAAGAGGAGCACAACACGATCCATGGGAAACTGGAGTATGTTGATTGGTCTCAAGCATCACATGATATTATTCGTCATCGCTGGATTTTGGGTCATTGGTTACGGCGCAATGGGAGCCTCGAAGGGACTGAAGAAGGGAGAAACAAGATGTCCAGCCAGACTCCAAAGAAACTTCTCTACACATACCACCTTCAGCTCATTCAGCTCATCCAAATATTGGTTTGTATTTTGGACAGTTATTATTAGTGTTAAGTTCTGAATTATTTTAGCATAAATAGATCTTGTCCTGTTACACTTTGCTTACACTACAAATAAAGCCATTTTATATATTCTACATACAATTCAAATACTATTTAAAAAATATGATTGCACATTTTTGGGCAACTGAGCTGCAGACACAATTATGTATGTGGTCGGCGAAAGCGGCTAGACCGGTAGCCGGTCGGTATCGTGAGACTACGTTCACGTGATATGAACGATTGTATCGTGTCGATATACCGACCGGTCCAACTCGTCGAATTTAGGAGGGGTAAAAGTTATCGGCGTTAAGGGTTCAAAAAATCTCCTTTTTTGGGTTTTCGGATAGAGCCGTACTTTCCCATCTCAGTGCTCGTGCGCAACGCGTCTTTCATCTTACCTGTTGTCCTCCCTTCCATTACTCCCTCCCGAAGGCTCCTCAGCTCTACCATTTATTGGCTACGTGTACATGTCAATACCACTCGCTGTGCAGAATACGCTGCATTAGTCTCCATGGTCGGCGGATAGCACTCAAGATTCAGGCATGCCCTCAAAAGTCAACACTGAACAGCATCACATGGTCCCACGAACAGCCGAAAGCGCGACAACTCCTTTCTATGGCCTCTAAATATGGTAGATTTGAGGGATTGGGTGCTTCAAAAGGTTGGAATGTGCACGGGATAGAGGGAAGATGGTGGAATTGGATTGTTGGAGGTGCTGCTTGGTTGGCTGGTGGGGGCGAGGGATGCTACATGGGCTATACCTTGGTTCTTAGACATGGTAGTGGTTCAGATAATTGTAAAAATTATAATACTATTCGAAATAGAGGATACAAAGTGCAAAGCTGAAGGGAAACACAATAAAAATGAAAGATGATGAGGGGATGATGCATACCCGCGAGGACTTGAAAATCCTAAAAAGGCAATTTTTGAAGCCCAAAAGGTCTTAACGCCGATAACTTTTACCCCTCCTAAATTCGACGAGTTGGACCGGTCGGTATATCGACACGATACAATCGTTCATATCACGTGAACGTAGTCTCACGATACCGACCGGCTACCGGTCTAGAAAGCGGCAAGCACTCGAGTGCCCATGGGAAACGAAACCACGTGACTGACCTTACAAATTTTGCCAGTCGCTTGTAGCGCGTTCAAGTTCGACTTCTTCGGATATAACGGCGTTAGCCAACTTAAACGCGCGGAAAGCGACTGGTTTGGAGTCTGACACTGTCACAAGCTATTGACAAGTAAGTATCGTGCCACTGCTTTAAATTTAAGCATCAAGATATCAAAGGCTTCAAAGCTTCATTGATACCAGTGAGAATGCCGTGGTTTAAGAACTTAAAGGAAGAAATAACTTAAAGCATCTCCATCTCCTGTTGTGGTGCTGCTGTAAACATGATCATACTTACGACGAACCATCAGTTGACAGTATATATACCGCCAGAGATTAAAGAAATATATTGTTTCTTAATAGCTTCTTTTACCTAGTGGTACAGGTGTACTTGTTGTGTTCTGGCGGACAGCAAGCTTCTAGCTTCCTGCCTTTAGGTATGTGAAGTATGCATGAAATTGAATGAGCCTGACTCCCCTAGTGCAAGCACTTTTAGCAAGTATAAATAATGACATCCTCTAAAAGTTCCTAAAAAATGTAAGCAGTAGTAATGAAATAACTGCAACATTGAAAATTTGTTGAAAATAATCATTTTCTAGTAACTTCTACGTAGCAGAAGTCAAATCGCAACTTGATCGCAACAGCCTATTATATATGAACAGCTTTTAAAAACTCTCAAGTATGAAATTGAATCACTGTCACGATGGTTTTCGGCCTGAATGAAATATATTTTCCCGGCAATTCCATCATTACACCCCTTCCGATCCTACAAATGTCTATCTTACATATTGAATTCCCGTTACGTACAAATTGAGCACAGCATAGGCAGACATACACGAAAATAGATCAATAAACTGAGATCTTTATATATGAAAAGAAAAATATTGGGTTACAGGCCCTATTATTGAACCAAGATTGTGTTCAATTTCAGGGGCAGAACGTCAACGTATAATCCGCCTTTAAAGCAGAGTTACACGTGAAAAGAGCAGTTCCGCTCGACTCGTCGTATGCATATGCATAAGCATTCGGACATGCTTTCTCTATAAAATTAGCATGAGTTATTACATGATTTATGGCATGTCAGCATCTCCTTACTGAAATAACTATAGTATGCGACACCTATATATTAGGATTAACCTCTGGTACTATTTTTCAGGAATGTGGATGAACATACCTCCAGGAGGGCATTTGTCGGGAGTACTGAAGGCCCCAGAACAACAATTCGGAGAATTTCCTACGAAGGATAAGCAAACATTTATGAGTTACTTCATAGTATCAGAAACCTTGATTTCCATCCAGATTTGCATAACATGCCGATTTGCAACCCATGACTTTGCCAGATGCGTCAGTAGGCCCCTTTAGTGCGTTAGGACCTATAGTGTATGCGATTAGGAGAGGAAGCATTGTTGCAATAAGATGACCGGTAAATACAATTTGCATTTAGCTCTGCAGCGCATTCTGCTACAGGGCATCCTTTATTATTTGATATCCTTCATGCCCGTTAGTAAACTATCTATATAATGAGATTACGAAGCTCAAGTTCATTTTACCTCATAGGAATGTTAAATCCGTCAACAAGGGAAACTTTAGTCCTCGTTAATTAGAAGTTTTATTGTCGAACTGAGTTAGTGGGCATACCATCGTACCAGTCTACCCCTCCACCATTTAAAGTCCATTCTGCTACAGAGGCAGGAGGAACTCCCTATTCAAGTTTTAGAATAATCCGGGGAAGATGGACAGGGGGTTGATTTACCGTCCCACTGTGAGGATCGCACAGCATACCACCGTTGCATCCACCGGTTAGGCAAGAATTTGGCCCTGGGTTGACAGAGAAATTGCAGTTATTCCTCCCCTGCGTCATGGCATCAACTAAGAATCCAAAAACAACGTCGTGATCCCTACCCAAATTCTTCCAGACTTCCAGTCATCGGGGACAGTAAATGACACCTTACTGCCTGGCTTAGCCTCCCACCTGATGTGTTATGAATATTTAGCGCACGCGTCCATACATATATATCAAATGTACAATCTTACCCAGTTTGAAAATTCGGAGTTTTTGCCGCCACATTCAAATCTGTAAATAACTGGTACCACATTATTCAGCGGATAACATTGGCAAAGCACTGAAAAGATGAATTACAGCAGGCCTGGCAATACCGATGTACTATCAGTATTGGCTCGACACTTTTTGTAATCGGGTGCGTACCACACGGTATAGGGACAAGCATTATAGACCTAAATGATATGCACAGTTCCATTAGAGTATGTCTCGTTGAGTTGGACATGGCTCACTGTAAATGTGCGCGCATTGCAATATAGTGCAACGAACAATACGAGTAAGACTGAGTGGATTAGCTTCATGGATGATCAGAGAGGGCTGGATAATGAGAACCAACCTAAACAGCCTCTTTATATATCCATATCCACGCGCGAATTCGTTCTTCTCCGGGATACCATCTACAGCTACAAATGTCAATATTGGCAACTGGAGAAAACACAGGAGTTGAATCCCTACACATGGACATCATGTCTGGATTTGGTTGGCAAAAATCGCATCAGGAAAACATTAAGCACCGGAACTTCAAAAACAAGTAACTTTAACACTTAATAGGAAGATCATTCCGCTGGAATTCGCCGAGCTACTAGCCATGGGAGACAATTGCATACGATGTTAACAGCAGTAAGGGACAAATTGGCGGAATAAGAAAGTCCATATTGAAGTACGGGACCTCCTAAACAGGACACTGTTTTACGATCAAATCTGCACTTTGTCACATTGTACTTGGTATTGAAACTATCGCGAATCGAGTGAGTCAAGTGAGTTAACCCATGCAAATTCGTGTTGTGAGCCGTGGGTTCAAGTTGTGAGCATGGGATCGTAGGAGGTGCAGACTGTGACCACGCGTGATCCGCCACGAGGAGCACCATGCTGACCTCAGATAAGCTGGAGCAAAATGCAAATAGACTATAATGAGGCGGGGGACAAACATCTTACCTGGAACTTGATATTACGGACCTGACAACGCAGCGTAAGACGCCAAATCGAGGATACGTTGCCATTATTAGTTCATCACATAAACATTATATTAGGAAAAGCTCAAGTAGCTAAGGAGTTTGAATAGAAGCGGCGTCGAACCAAAGCGCCACCATATGCCTCGCCCATCTGATACACAGAAGGAGATGAGAGGAGATTCTTAGATTTGAGCATTTTCAAAATTCCAAGACCAATTGCCAGTAAGACAAATTTGCGAAAAGTGGAAATTGAATGTGTCGTGCATGTACCATGTCATACGGCCTAGGGTTCGCAATCCATCAACAATCCATCGTCAATTCCAGGATCCTAGACATCAGCCTCTTTAGAGCATATACTGATGCTTACAAGCTAAAAATAAGCGGGAGGTTCGGTAAAAAGTCAAAACAGCGTCGAGTCAAGAACCAAGGTCGAGTCTTCGAGAAACTACCATCATTTGTTCTTATTTATTTCTGATGTCGACACCGTGAAGGCGATCCAAAGTAAACATCAAGCCTTTCCAACTTGGTCACTCAGTGTTATGTAAGCTCCACTATTAACTCAGTGTTAGTCACTTTCAAAGTTCCAACTTCATTCCAACACAATATGCAAGGACTCGGTTGCAAAGATAAATCAATCTCAGGCAGTGCTATCCATTAAGTGCACTCTATTTTTAACTTTACCTTCATGGACTGTAGGCCATTAAAACAGAAGTTTTAACTACTCAGTTTGTGAAAGCTTCAGCACAAAACCGACGACCAACAGTTCAACAACAATTAGTACGAAAAACAAACAGGAAGTGACTGGTATAGAAATAAGTATAAGTGAGCAAATAATAGTGTGTCATGGGGCTGCGTACCATTTGCAACAAATGGTACTAAGTAGTATATTCAATTCTCAGCACCTATGGCAATGCTCAACGTATCAGCAGTTACTGCAACGTTTTTTTCACATGGTCTATGTCAATCGACCGGTGACCAAAGAAAATGTTACTTTCCTCGACCGCGTGTGATACTTATCTATGGTCAATCTATGGTCCGACAAGTCAGCTAATTGGCTAATGCATAGGTCGGTCGGAGCACAGTATCCACCATCTTCAAGCTAACACTGGTTTAATCTTACTAAAGCCAATTTTGAGCTTGCGCATATGACTTCGGTTTAAACCTGGATATTTACGGGATGTCAACTGACATACATAAAGGAGATTGCCCCAATTATTATGTCACATTCCCTATTTTAGTACCACAATTCTTCAACAATTCTTCTCATAAACTGAGCATTATCACATGTCAACCACGAAACATGTTGGAAATATTAAAAATATAATTCATTCTTTCATAAAAATCAAGTTCTGGGAAGTAAAAATAAGAAGGATATGTATTTTAAATAAAGCTGAAGATCCCAGTTATGCTGAAAGTTTAGACCAGTCTGGGTATATACTATACTATAGCCATTTTAGCTTAAGGGCAGAAAGTCAAAGTGTAATCAGCATTCAAGTTGGAGTCGCAAGTCCAGAGGGCAGTACCACTGCTCTCATCGAATGCATATGCGTAGGAATTAGGGCAGTTACCCTTGAAATAGCTGTAAAAAGCAACACCTGTGATGGATTATAATAAGTTAGCGGTATGATGAAACAAGTATTATTTACCGGAGTTCGGGCATGTTTCTGGTGTATTGTGACTGCCGGAGCAGCAATTAGCAGAGTTGGCTATAGAAAAGGTATGAGCCAAAGACATAGAAACAGCGGCATTAGTAAAGCTCACTGGGGTTCCCATCGAGGTTGGCTACACAAGCACTCTTGCAGCCAACCGGAAAACCAGTGGAATCAAAGGGACCCTTGAGTGCGGAGGGACCTGTATAGATGTGAGTAAGGTTTTTGAAATCATATTTAAACTTACAGTTAGGTCCCAGGTCTACAGGACAATCTGCGACAGGGCATCCCACGTTGTTGGTAATTCTCACGGGTAAGTTGTAACCATCGACGAGGGAGACTTAATGTACCCATGAGTTCGAATGTCTTACTAATACGGCGAGAAGTATCACTTACCATCATAAAAGTCCTTGAAGCCGTCTCCTTGCAGAGTCCACTCCGCTACCGTAGCAGGTGGTACGCCCTATAAAATAATTTAGTTCATGATATTAAAGGAACAATGACTTTTATATTTCGTACGGTTCCAGTATGGGGGTCACATTGTAGACCACCGTTGCATCCACCATCAAGACAGGAATTAGGGCCAGGATTACTGCTGAAGTCGCAATCCCTGCGAGCCTGCGAGCTAAGTGAGTAACAGAATTAAAATGAATAGTATTTATGCCGACCCAAATGCGACCTGCTTTCCAATTATCTGGAACAGTAAAACTGACTGCAGACCAAGCAGCAGCTTCCCATCTTAAATGAGATGTGTAAGCATCATTATCCCGGAATAATACTAACATGTCGTACCCAGTTGCAAAGTTGGGGACGTTTGGGGCAACGTTCAGGTCAGTGAACATCTAGAAGTGTCATTAAAAATATGCGAAGTTTAATGCCATCATGATATATACCGCTGGCCTAATTTTCACTTAATATAAGGTTTAAGTAAAGATTATGGAACCACGAACCAAATGGTGAATGGACAAGCATTGTAGACCTATTATCCACTGTAAGCTTCGCAACAGGCTGAGTGGACCTAGCACTCACAGTGAAGGTACGAGCAGCAGCTCCAGAAACGAAGGCTGCGGAGGCGGCGAAAAAAAAGGACTTCATCTTTGAGATGTGCTCAGACTGGTATAGGCTCTTGAGTCTACAGCACAATTCATCATTCTTTTTCAGATTTTATACTGCCAGAGAAACCGTAGAGACCAGAATGCCGAGTGGATACTGGAATAACTTGGACGTTCTGAAACGTGAAGAAGCCAATATTTTTGTCTACATGAGATACTCATCATATGCAATACAGCTCGGACATGTGGAAAAGATGATTATTTTTAAGAAAGAAAAGCGGCTAACAATACAATCAGCGTCAGTGTATTCTGAGAGCAAGTCCTGTGTTAAATACCCACATGCTATACCAGAGATCATGAGACCAGACAACTGTCTGCGGTATCAGTCCAGTTGTAATGTTTCCGCAATACGGCTGTAGTAGCATCAAAGCCGTGCAAAATTTGCTGATGGGAGAGGTAACAGGGAAGCCCAGAAGTCCGTATGCTCCGTAGCACTGTGTAGTGATGCCAAAAAAACATTGTCCAGACCGGACATAAGACTTACTAGGAAGGCCTGCCGCCTTGAAGCATGAAGATAAGAAGTATGCCGAAAAGCATCATGGCAAGAACACATGTAATATTGAATCGTATGGTAGGCGTACACAATAAATGTCCTTGCAACAGCAAATAATCCACGACAGACGAAGCTGTCGCTAAAAGAAGTCCGTGAGATTATCCCCACACCAGAAAGGATTAAAACATGAGATGGTGTGGAAGTGTCTATGAGATCGTAAATATGATGATTGTCCTTCAAAGGTTTTCACAAAGACTGCAGTGGAATTTTAAGCCAGTACGGAATACGACGGCTAAGAAATATACTCGCGTCAGTGAATAGAGCACATAAAATAGTAATAAAGTACTCACGAAGAGCAATGAGAGCAGCGAAGGCTCCGATCACGAGAATGTAAAAAGTTCCATATTTGATGATCTTCCACACGTGGTCAACCTAGATTCACTCCGGTAAACAGAAAAATACTCACGATCCAGCGACGTTGCTTCTTTTGCTTAATAGAGTACAGTGGAGCGCGAATCTGTTTGGACGGTCGAAGCCAGACTAGACGCAATTTCAGACGGTGTGCCAGAGAAAAAGATTGAATTGAAACTCACAAAGTATTGTTGCATGGAAACGGTCAAAGTAGGGTATCAAGATAGGGGGAGTTAGCATGAACAAAAGCATATGCCCTAGTAGAAGGTCCGAACTCCAGAGCGAAAGCTCAATGATTTTGACAATGAACTCTCGTGCTGGCTGTGACATCACATGGGCTCCAAGCCCACGGCCGTACCATCTACCAGTCCACCAAGCACGATTTGTTTCATCGTGTTTGAATTCTCGGGAAAGGAAAACTGCGATAAGAATCTTGTGCACTGCTCGTTGGATAGCGATGACGGCTATGAGACCGAGAACCGCATGAGACGTATCCCAGGTCTCAAGGAACCACTATACACAACATTGGTGAGACGGAGATATCAATTGAGGTCAGCACTCACCAAGAATTCAAAGAAGCCTATCATTCCAACGACACCTAGCACATGCGCAATAAATGCAATGACAGCGCCAAACATGGGGAACACGGGATCCAACATAGGACCCAGGAAGAGTGAAACCAAGAATAAGACCAACAGGACGGCTGCGTTCCATACAATAGGACCAAGAGAGATGACAGCGATGCGAATCAATGGACTCGGGGGGAACCTTCCATCAGGATCAGGGAATGACTTCACAAACATGTAGGCAATAACAAAGAGAATGCCCATGATCACAGGGAATACGACCTCCGAGAACAGCACAGCGCGCCAGCTGGCTCTCGGAACATCACCGGATAGTTTCTCCGACGGGTGACCTAGCTTCTTCTTCTTGTAGCCTGTGATCATAGTACGCGAGAGACGGCAGTAACCAATCCATGAATTGTGATGCGAACGTGAGTTGCCTCTGCACATCCACCGCAGGAATTCCCTACGTAATTTAGTATCAGTAACCGGCGGCGACGAGAAAGTAAATTTGTCCCCCTTACCGATAGTCAATGATGAAATCAGAGAAAACAAATTGGTGAGGGTTGAATAAGAAAGGAGCGACGCAGAGGGCCAATATAGACACCCAGAAGTAGATCAAGTAAGGAGTCCAGAGTGTAAGTGTCACATAGAGCAGCATGATCAGTGTTCTCATCCCCAAGTAAATGCTTGGACCTGCGAAGCGAGATAGCAGGGTGCCAAAGCTCATCCTACTCGTGGCGAAACCACGACCAGTGGCGATATACCTAGCGCCTCCGAAGGTCAAGTTACTCATAATGGAGTGGGTATAGATCTGAGTTGAGAACACTTCGAAGACGGGGGAGAGAGAACCAAATTGTTTAGCAAGTCGGAATATTGCTTTCCATGTACCACGCTCCACCAGTTCTAAAAGAGGCAATGAGCTTCGGGTCAATGCGAGACAAAAGTAGAGCGTACCTTGTAAGAAGAGAGGCAAGAATGCAATCATGAAGACAAGGAAAATACTAATAATGCAATGACGAATCCAATCGAAGACTGGAACTAGGTTGTAGCATCCGGATTGACCACCAATGAACTGGCCCGACGAAGTATAACGACATATGGTGAGCTGTGAGTTGAGCGTCCCAATGAAGACCACTAAAAGAAATGTTAAGGCAGACCCACTACATAACATTTATCGCACTCACTTGTAACAATGAAAATTTGAACCGAAAGCATAATCAACATGTTGTTAATTTGGAACCCAGGATGACCATAGTAGAATGTCAGGAATCGATCAATAGGGAGCTGTGTGCCTAGGTAATAGTACTCGCGACTGAGCATCTGCTCGCCCATACCAGTTCCAATCTTGGTCTGGAAATTGAGAATAGTTCCGAACCCAAGGTCGCGACCCTTTCCACATTGGTAGTATTCTGTGTGCTTGATACGTCCACCACGACCGAAGGCGTTCATCCCAGCATAGATATCTTCATTGAGATGTAGACCTTTCTGCGCCTTCGAGACACCACCACGTGTTGTCATGTACAACGCGTTCAGGAAATCAGGATGTCCATAGTGCAGTTTGCCTCCAATCCAGGCCATAGAACGAGCGGCCAGCGTACCAAATGTCTGTTCCTTTCCAGCAGCCAAGTCACCAAGGATACCAATATTCTCCGAAAAGATATATTCACGGGCACCGACAATGGCCACGGGAGGGTTCTTGAAATCCTTATGACCCCACTGGGCATAAGGGCTTTCACTCGACACAGCATATTCCTCGAATTCTCCAAGGACATTACGAATTTTGAGACACTCCTCAAGATAGTTGTCTTGGTTGGCGTCGATAAGCTGCAAATACTCTCCACGGTAGAAAATGATTGCATGGTTCTGGTTGTCGCTCTTTCCATCTCCTAAAATCGGGTTTCCAGGAAGCTCAATGCGGAACTTAGGGCGGCGACGGCCTGTCTCAGGAACGAATTCGCTATGGCCATCAATTAGAGCAGAGAAGATCTTGGCGTCACCGCCTTCCTTGCGAGCGGGCTCTTCCTCAAGGTATGCAATCTGTAAATCCGGGTAGGCCCGCAGCAAGAACTCGGCGTTCTCCTGCTCCTCCTTGTTGAACTTCGAATAGCGCTGCATTGAAACGACGAATTTAAATTTCCGCCTTGCCATGCGCTCAAGCTCACGCTCGAGCTTATCAGTGTTCCCGCCAAAGAGCTGAACGACTTCGGGATTCTCCACACGATATAGGAGCTTGATAGCCTTCGAGTAGTTCATCATACCTGACACGGTCCTATACAGCGTCTGCGCCCTGAGCGATGCCCAAATCCTGGTACGAAGAGTGAACTCGGGAGATGAGCTCTTGAATCCAATAAACGAGAATGGGATATCATCAGCCTTTGATTGGCCCTTCTCGTCATGGAAAGGATTGGCACCGTTGAACATTGCCGTTTCCTCTGCCAAAATCTTCGTGTCCTTTACGAAGTTCTCCCATTCAATCGGATGCAGCTGTTTGAGGTACTCCAAAAGCGTAACACGGGTGTTTTGGTCCTCCTCGCGGATGATCTCACGAAGAGAAAGTAGAGTCTTCTCGCTGTAATGAGGCGTCAGGACGGTAAACGTTGGCATTGCATCCACGGGGAGCGTGGGCGGAATAGCCGTAGTTAGGGACTGAGCAAAGAAGGAAATACGGCGCTCGGCCTCGCTACCAGGAGGGAAGAACTCGCCCTGAACCTTGTCGCCTTGTGCGGTAAAGAAAGGCGGCGCGCGCAAACTGCGGCGTCCACCAGCACCTGTGTCAACTTGATGGTAGAGCAACTTCTGAACATGTTCGATGCTCAACAAATGTTCGCGGTACATTGAAATAATGATGGCGTTCCAGATCTGGGATACGAGAACCTAAACAGCGTGTCTTCATGAGAACCATAGAACCACAGAGAGAGAGCTCGGTTGTACACACCTTTGGTTTATACTTCACCTCCATGTCGCTTGTAGCAAGCATCTTGGCATAAATCCTCTTTGGCAACCTTTGATAAATATCTTGCCACGGGGTCCAGATGCTCAAGCCCAGGGTAAAGCTGCGTCCAATACTAAGCACTGTATTCCAAATGATATACCAGAGGAACGTATCCAAGAAGAACAGCACCAGATCCATGATGTACATAATCGTCAGCGTGAAGGCTGCCTGATTCGTGCACAGAGCATTGCCGAAGAACCTATCGCGACAACCTTGAATTTTCATTCCGACCATAACACGGATGGGGTCGCTGAATGAGAGAGTGAAGAAAAAGTACGATTCAACAAATTTGCATGCAAAGACCAAAAGCCATAGCACGATCGAACCTAATCGGCTCTTCTTACTCAAAGCAGGGTACGATGCAGTGAAAGTCTGACTGGCGAGGTATTTCCTGCTCTTGCCAGCTACGCGATCACCGAACATCCTCCCTGATGGCATAACTGCAAACAAAACCGTGGCGATCACCGAAATGAAGAACTGTACAATGCCTAGAATCAGTGCGAGCGAGCCGTCCGTCCCGTTGTGTACCGCAATGGCAATGTAAAACGTAGGACCGCTTGTTAGGCCAAGAGTGACGAATAAAAACAGCAACCGCCGAGTTAAATGCGAGGTATTGTTCCATGTCGTGGGGATGTAGGAGAACTCTGCAAGGGTGGCGAGGATCATGATCACTGTTGCCACTGCACCACCAAGGGCGACCGCTGACCATGTCATAGCCGGCACGCTACGATCATTTGGCTGGTAGATCCTGGGAGAGTTGAAGGAGGTATAGAAGAAGAACATGGCGATGTGGATAACCCAAATGCGATTGAAGTTGACAAGCAGATGACCAAAGGAGCGTTTTTCGTAGTATGTCTTGAAGAAAGCGTGGTTCCAGTCGATGCGGTCGAATTTCATGAATCGCTGAGCGGGAGGCAAGTCCACCAGGCGGGTCTGACGTGCACATACAACCAGTCAGAAACAGTGGGTCAATCAACTATAAAACTTGCCTTATCAACCAAGGTAATCCTCGCAATCCCCTCTGGGTACCAGAACAACTGGTTAACATCATCATACCCAATGATATCTTCATGATCCTTTTCTCTCCTTACGAACTTCCCATCTACCACCTCATAACCCTGATCTCGAATAAACCTATATAGCGGTTTGATCACATTACGCAAATACAAGCCCTCAGGCACGGAATCAACTCGGTTCTGACACTCAGGCGAACGGTAGTAGTCGTCTGCGCATTTGAAGATGAAGCAGAGGCACTCTGGCACGAATCGCACTTGTGCCGCCTCACCCCAGCACAGCAGGTACAGAGCGATTTGACGGAGACGGTCGTACTGAGACATGTTGTTCATCGCCTGGCGCCAACGTTCGAGAGCCTGGTTAAGGTTCTTCTCGTGTATCGGCTTGGCACCCTTTTTGATGCTCTTAAGACGGTTGAGACCGGGGTTCTGCGTCTGGCCGATGGCATCATCGAGGTCGAGCTGGGCGGCAAAGTACCATTTCCTGTAGTTAGCATTGTGACCGCCTATGTAGTCGGCATGGAGAGTGAGGAGGGCTTGGTTGGGGGACATGCGGGAGGCGCGGGAGTCGAGGAGCTGCATGAGGAAATCGAACTGTGGATTGGGTTGGTTGCGTCAGAAGCATTGCGGGGTGGAGCAAGAGAATAACGGGATGGAAGGTAAATGCGCAACAAAAAAGGGGTTGCAATAGAAAATAGAAGGGGACAAGATATATTTAGAATTAGCTCATTGCACAGCCGTTTGGCCCGCCCCGGTTGGGTTCGAAAATTCCAATCAGGCAAGTTTCCCACCAGCGCAGCAACTTCGCTAGCTGGCGTTATGAAAGGGGCATCGCGGCCAAAGGCAAATTCAACGCAGCCAGTCAAGGAACCCCCCGTTCCAGTGATAGGATGCAATATCACCCATGCTCATAGCATAGTGAAAGTTAAGTAAAGGAGAAGGAGGACAGGAAGGAAAGAAAAGCAAAGAACAGAAGTGAACCAATCAACGCACCATGTTCCTCATCGAATCCCTCTGAAAACCAAACTTCTGCGTCAGATCGAGGAAGATGTCTTCGATTTCTTCCTTTGAGAGGGGAATCTGGCGCTCTGCACTCCATGCGGGATAGGCATCTCGTGCACCAGTGGGGCCAGTTGTATAGTCTACGAAGGTGGGGGTTGAGGTGTCTGAATAGCCTGGTCGGCCGCCCATGGGGGGACCCAAGGACTCGGTTGAGGGTGCTTGGCGTTGGGGGGCGTAAGGATCGCCATCAGAGTCGGTGTCTTGCAGTGCTGCGGAAAGAGGGTCAGCAAGCGCTAGAGAAACAGAGAAAAAAGGAGGAAAAGGCAAGAAAAAGCAAACGCGAAGGGAAACCGAAAGTGTGAATGGAAAGTGAAGGAAGACTCACGATAGTCGTAATTCCCATTTGGATCATAGTCCCCAGCACCGAGCTGACTGCCGTCTGAAGCATATGTCTCACGGCGAGTGTAGTCTACATTGTTGTCGGACTCGTTATCGTAGTATCGTCTTGAGTTGGCAAAAGGATCTTGTGCAGAGTGGTCGGCGGAGGGCGGGGAGGAGGGGTAGGCGGAGGGGTAGGCCTCCTGGGAAGTCTGGGGCCCTGGACGGGCAGGCATGAGGGAACGCTGGGAGCTAGAGTGGCAAGAGGGGAATGAGGGGAGGGGATGGATGAGGTGGAGGGGATGGAGAGGAAGGGACGGGGATGGAGGGAGGAGGGGGGATGGTGGTGGGGATGGATGAAGGAAGGAGGGATATGTAAAAAGACGGTGATGAGAGTGAGGCGTGGAAAGGTAGTGTGGTGAGGAAGAGCAGACAGAACGGTAACAGCCAGCAACGTGATCAGTTTGGCTTGGTTCGTAATGACGAAACACTCACCGCCACTCGCTCTCTCCTGTCACCAACATTCCAGCCCGCCCTCTCTCCTATTTCAATTTCTGTCTATTTCTGTACATCGTGAAATCCTCTCTCACACTTCCTCCCGCTACTCTGCTTTCTTCCCACTAAACAGTGACACTGACTGTACATCCTATCTAGCCACCACTCTTGTCAACTCGTAAAATACTTGGGATCCCCGATTTCATGTCTCCTTCCTTATTACACCGTCAGCGCGACGCGTTCGGCCGTATCATCTCCCCGCACGCAATCCACGAGGCTTGAGCAGCTGCCAACTGCCTTGCACAGCTGGATGATGCGGCGTGGCTCCTACGCTCTGTGGTCGACACCTTTCCTGTATCGTACATTCTAAATGAAACCTCAAATCTCTGCTGACCTGCTTGATCGGATTTTACACCCTCTCTCTTCCCGCTTCTTCCACCTCGCTCTTTCTATCTTATCAGAGCCTCAAAGATTGCCTCTTTTTTTTACTATCTTAATTAAATTGCCCCTCTTAACTCATGCGCTCCAAGCTACTCAATCTAAACTCCACGCACTCTCGAGTTTAAACACAACTCTCCTAATTTCCAACACCACAGTTTCTATTTTTATCGTCACTCGTCGTCTTGCCGAAACGAATCCCGCCCTGCATACTTGGATCAGCTCCCCGATGCATTTCTCCTCAGGCTCTTTCTCGACGACAGCTTTCGCAGCCCCTATATCAATTCCTCCTTTCTCATACTATAACTATCATTCAAACTTCAACTTACTATCTCCGGGGATTTAAATTCTTATCATCATTGCAGCAATAATAACAGGGCGTCAGGCTGGCGTGTTATTACTGGCTGATAAGTTCTTCCTTCCTTCAAATTTATCGACAAGCGAATAATGAAATAAACTGCGTAAACGAACCATTTCCTATCGCAAGCGTCGAAAGGAATGAGAAGAAATGACGTCAAAGACGACGCGCTAGCATAATCAACCAAGCTAGCACCCTGAGCAATACTTACCGAGGTCTCAAGTTGGCTCCAATGTTCTC
The DNA here is from genome assembly GCA_025738555.1 of Cyathus striatus. NCBI lineage: Eukaryota > Fungi > Basidiomycota > Agaricomycetes > Agaricales > Nidulariaceae > Cyathus > Cyathus striatus. The sequence goes on from JAOVFP010000020.1 coordinate 880,279, forward strand.
GGGCACACCACACCGAGTACAACGCCAGCCCATTCCAGTCCCCTTCCCTGTTTTCTTCTTCGAATCTCGTGAGGGCTTAAATGCCCACTGAGAATCCTGTAGTCATCGAGAGTCAGACTTCCTGACAACTGACCGGTGACCCGTGTCGTGGCTTGTGAGCGTACAAAAACGGATCCGGTTCAGTGGAGTTCAGTGGCCGTAGATCAACAAACTATTATTTTCCACGTGTGCTTGGTGGCGATGACAATCAATAGGGTGAACATTTCCTGCTCAATTTATTTGCTACTTACTTGCGGTTTACCACTGGTTAACCTTGGGTTGATCGCACAGCCAGAAAGCCATGGCCAAATTCTATTGATTATTATTGCTTCTCGCTCACTATGCCCTTACAAGTCCGTTCTTTGTGCGGCTACAAAGTTCTCTGTTCCAGACAAGTTCCAGGCAAGTTGCTATGCACATGTTCCACTGAATGAGGGTTTCCTCTGTTGCTTGACTTTGATCCTCACGAGATAGGCTATGACTCTAAGGAAACCAGTAATGCGTTGTTGCATCGAACCGTTTTAATACTTAATACCGCGGCACCCGACTCTGCGACTCTTTACAAACGTAACGAGGTTATTACCTCCCTTTCGTGAATCTAGCAACCGTGCGTTTGCATGTGAGTATGAGCTCGTAGGTGGAATGCATAGGTGGTAGACCGGTGACCAAGTGGTACGTATATACATAGTAAACTCAACAAATACTTTGATATCTGCCATAATCACTGCTACTAGTATATATATCACCCTGAAACTCAAAGCGTTGCCTAGACTCGAACAACATTTCAGTTTTTCTGGATGTGTGGTCAGTATACTATGGAGGCACACAGAAGCGTTGAGCCCCAACATATCATGGATTACGAAACGAAACTACAGCTAGCTATTTTCCTCGACACAAAGCACACTCAAGTCCCCATGTTCTGGAGCTTTGCCTGCAGTACACCTGCGTTCTTTCGATGTATTCCAGTATGCCGTCATCAGTCATGCGATCGATAGCTAAACCGACACTTAAGCCTGACGGTGAAATCTTTCGTTATTCATATTCAAAGAACCATGACCGGCCAATAGTAGTATGAACTCGGGTCTTATTTATCTGTGCGATAATCCAAGGACAATCTATGATTGATCTGGCGCCTTCTGGTGCGTTGCATTCATTCCTCAGACCTCATGTGTCAGAAACACTACACGTCGCTAGTATGTTCCGAAAGCAGTCATTTACGACATACACCACACTATGGCAGTGACATGCACACTTATTTATGTCCACTTTTCCCAATCCGAAACCAGCTTATCGATATGAACGCCAATCATCAAATGTGTCTTCGACATTTACTGCCCGGAAGCGCTGGACACTCCATGTAAGTGTTTCATCATGCATGATACGTCTAATAAACTTCGCTATGTCTTTTGTCTATGTTCCGTGCTGAGATATAAACGTATGATGCTGCTACATGTAGACAACGTGAAAGAACACATGACTAGACGGCAATGTACCCGTGTCCTTCGTGGAGAATGAGAAGGATTGCTTTTGGGATTGACTCGAGGATGGATCCGAGCCTCCGTTCCTCATACTCAAGGAATCACATCCTCATGGTACGGCATAATTTTTCTGTATATGGAGCTGAAATGTTGTCTACTTCTAGTAAATGTGCCTTCATTGGCGGGCATTTCGTACAGAGTGCCAGTCGCGTTCTGAACGGTACCCGGTGTCGAACTCTATGCACTCTTTTCGTCTTCGTGATTCCATGGTCTACGTATGCCTACGGAGATAACGTGAGTGAGCCTTAATAACAGCCGAGTAGCTTAAAACTTCAGGTATACTTACTAATTACTTCACAAACCATATAATGTTTCTGTCAGGAATTGACATTTCTGACAGCATACGTGCAAATATTCTTGTTCATCTTTATGCACGGTTGGCACGCTGATACATTATCATAGCCATTTTCATTAGACCGGGGGCGATCTCCGCCCGTGAATTCTTGATGTAAAGAGCGATCAGCCCTTACTTTCAGACTCTGATGCGGAATCAGGGCACGTAGTCCATGGAGTAACCCTAATCCCCATGTTGCATGCTCTCGATTTTATCCATCGATTTCGTCCAAGCAGTACCTACAAACGCACTCTACACCTCTGTCTGACTCGCCCCAATCTTCTTTAGCTCCTCTGGCTGCCTCGGCACGATCCTCGTGGAGGCCCCGTGAACATGTATACTTAACCCAGTGCTCTGAGGCCTCAGGCTGCATCATTTGTCTGGATCACAAGATACTGGTATGCAACCTATATTGTTCAGCTCATGAATTCTGAGCAGTGAGGTGTTAGTCATGAGTCCGTCATTTACCTATTTTCTGCATGGTATTTTTTTCAGAGGAGCATATCTCTGGAAATGACTTACGTATGATCAGCGGTCTCTCGGAATCCGGATTGTCACTCCATCTCTTCCACCTATCGCAAACCAATCAACACCGACGAGCAAACTAACCTTCTCCCGCGAGCTCGTCGTACAAACGTCCATCGTCGTTCTGCAGTGCTGCCCAGTGGTTGCTGCTCAGAAGCCTCCAATGATACCGTTGAGAGCGCGTTTTCAGGAAATTACGTTTTTCTGATCTTCCATTATTCAGCGCCGACCGCATACCCACTAAATGTCATAAAGGTGGGAAGCTGCGCACAACGCTGCTTCCACCGCTGCCTTATATCGCTCGCTCTTCACCGGGCCTGGTCAGTGCTCACCGCGGAAACCATGGTGTGATACTCTACGGTGTTGTCTATGGTGTGTTTTGTTTTCTCTATTTTATGACTGATGATGTAGGCGGAAGTCGCACCGATGGAGGAAAATGTGTAGCCATAACGGTAGACTTTTTGATTCAAACGGACATGTCTCCATTGGAATTAACCTTTCACAGTGGATGACAAGATGGCCGTGGTCACAAGAGCAATCATGAAATCACTTTGACAATTAATTATGACCCTGGGATGTTACCGCATTGTTTCTCTTTCGCACCCGCTGACCGAGCTGATTTCATGGTTCCATTCAAAATTTCGATGAACATGGAGATGTCTACTCGCTGATCTTTCTAAATTTCTAATAGTAGTCGTTGATATGTACCATCGCGGACTATCGATCAGCTCGGAGTCTAACGGATGATGCAAGAGGTCAGTTAATGGCATCTGGTAGAGCATCTAATAGAGATGCTATCAATAACTTCCGTTCCGTTTGCTCACGAGTCGAGTGCAGCATGATTAAGGATGTTCCAGGATAGGAGCATTTTATCCACATTGGCAGCATTTGATTGATTCTCGGTTTTGGGCGAGCAGCATGTGTGCCTTATCTGAATGGTTACATACATTTGTGGCTTCTGTCTAGCGCTTGACATGGGTTGTATATTTACGTGGGGTGGGCCTGTACTGTAGTTGGTAGCTATAAGAGGGGGAGCGTGCAGAGAGAGAAAAGATGGAGAACTATCCAAGACAGTGGACAGAGTTTCCAGATTGCGTCGAAAAGCTTCCGTAGGTCTGTCACCATTATCACCCGATATTACGGTCTCCGGGCTAAATCGGGCGACGGATCTATTTGCACCACCCAACCGGACTTAGAGCCTCCATCCGGGGATTTAGCTCTCTCCTTCTTCTTGTCTTTCGCTCTTTCGGTACCCTTTTCACCTGCGGACTTAGATTCTGGATTCCAGCCATTCACCCGTCATTGCTCTCAGCATCCACCGTCCTCTGTCTGAACCATCTTTCCGAGAACTAGGCGTTGTCGCCACTCGACCTCGCTTTTACCGTACCCATGATGAACATTCACCATCACCATCATCATCACTCACCTACCCCCAACGCTGCCTCCTACCACCACCAGCCCTCTGAATATTACCACTACTCCCATCCACACGACTCCCCAACAGCTCCCCCGCCCCACCCCTCTCCAGACCATGCTAACCGAACCCACAACCAGTCTCCAACCCACGGCACAGACCTCATAGGCCGTCCTATCTATTTTGCTTCCGGCCAATTTGCCGGGCAGACAATGCGTGCAGAGCTAACTGAAATTCAGAAAGCAGATCTAGGCCGAAAGTATGTGTCTTCCCTTCCCGTAGTCTTGATCATTGACCTCTAAGCATGACAGCGACTTGTACGTTAAATTAGATATGCCAGAGTTGATCGACGACCGCTTGATCCACCTCCTGTGGTATTACTGAAGCTATATCATGTTTATTATCCTGGTACAGAACAGGAAATTGAGAAGGAGGTAAAGAATTATGAGCAAGTGTTTTCAATTCACTTCTTTTATCGCGCAAATTTTAATTTCACCCCGTCTGCAGCGAAGTGCAGGTACTTGGTCTCGTTTGCACGGTCGATTTATTTCCTGTGCCAGGTCCAGGCCATCCGAATCCAGAAAATCCTGCTGCTGGACGATCACATACTTCTTCTCCGTCTAACTCGACGTTTTCAACCACGTCGTCAGGATACACGTTTGTTCACCAACCCATAATGTACCCCATGCCAGATATATCACCACCTCCTACTGCCACACAAGGGTATCTCGTCACCTCCCAGACTGCTCAGGATATCGTGCATCATGTGGGAGAATACCCCGTCACAGAGAGCTCAAAAATGACCCCCGCCCTTGTTGGAGCGACTTTTATCCAGCCATCCTGTGTGGAGTATCAAGGAAAGAAATCGCTTGTCTTTGTTTTTGCTGTATGTGTCGCCGTTCTTTTTGCCTTTTCTCTCTCTTCCGGGGACTGGTGTAAAGCTGACTGGGAAGAGCAGGATCTAGCGGTAAAAACAGAAGGCACCTTCATCCTCCGTTACCGTGTCTTTGACATCTTCTCTCGCCCGTATAGTGAAAGAGACGACCTTGCCATACAAGCGGAGTGTTATGGGGGATCGTTCCGCGTCTATTCGACGAAGGAATTTCCCGGCCTTCAGGCGTCGACCGAATTAACCAAGGTCGGACCGACTTTATGCCTTTCTTTTCCCTTCCCTGTCTTCTTTTTTCTCAGTTCTCTCTTTTCTTTCTTTCTCGTCCCCTTTCTATTTGCGATTAACGTCATCTCTTCGATGACTTACGTTACGTTTCCTCTCCTTTATCTCCTATCGCTCCCTTTTCTATTTATCCCAATTCGTTGTTGTCCATTTCTTCTGTTCATTTCGGACTAACCCACCTTCCATTAATATAGCACCTAGCACGCTGGGGGGTCCGGCTCAATATCCGAGAGACAGAGCGTCGAAGACGGAAAAAGAGTGAGATGGGGAGCGCAAGTCCTGCACGGGGTGCCAAACGCAAGCAACCCGGCGCTTCACCAGAAAGCGGTGGTGAGAGCGAGGACGAATGACACCATCCTAGGCTTTGGGTGTTCAGTGCTTTCTCCCGAGTCTACGGCAGCGGGCCAATCCAACTGTAGTAACCGAAATCCCCGCCTCCCGATATCTACGTCTTCTGTGGGCGCTTGATCAACTTCGTCGCGTCGGACTCGGACCGATCTCTATTTTTTTTCTCCATCTAAATCAAGAGTTTCAGCACTGAATCAAATATGGACTATGTAATCCTGCAACTGGCAACGACATAACCTTCGTCTCACAGACATCCTCGACTAGCTTACATGTACCATCTATCAATTCCTACATTCTATGCCCACAATCCGTCTATACCATACCATCCATTGCTCACGAATCACAAACACACAATCATCCAACTATTGCCAAAGGAATTGTATGTAAACTGTATATATCCGTATCTACATAATACCCTACTATCCGTGGAACAACAATGACACTTCATATATTCATATCAAACGGTTAGTGTACTGGTGCACTGGAAGGTAAAGAGCTCTTACATTTGAGCGTGTACTATTCTTAGTAGTTACTCTCCCGTTAACGCTTGGAGTTACTAACATCTCGCTGCCACGAACCACCCTCGCGGAGTTTAACACTCTGTAACCAGAACCTGGAACACGGCGATCGAGGGGTGTTCTTTCTCTTGGGTAAGCATTCCTTAACCTACTAATAACCTTGTCATAGACACAGACAACTAGATATCAGACATGTGAGCAAAATTCGTATAACGTTTTTCTGATGAAAAGCAGGAAGGTGCGTTTTCGGGTGTCTTCAAGTGTTTTCTGTCTATTGATATGCTCCCAGGAACATGGCAAGTGTAGGCACGAGATGCGAAACTCACGAAGATCTGCAAGATGGGAAAGTTGCTAAACGTAGACATAGGCTGATGTCTGCTGATGTATATGCCCGTTGAAGATTCAAGGCTTTGCAAAATAGAGTTCCGGCAATACATGTCGCACTGCGGCTATGGTCAGATCTCTAAACTCGGGCTCCCACGTCGACAATTTTCAGAAGATCTCACAAGTCTTAACCAAGTGCATTGTCATTCAAACCAGGATGATAAAGCGAGTGAGCAAGCTAGAACATCGGAAGGAAGCTGCTTATGTATCAAGAGTGGAGTAAACCGCCCGACGAAGGATGTAATTTCGCATGGGCATGTATAAGCAATGATGTAATCCATTGCTGGAGATATCTGGGCGAAAGCATAAGCCCTCACGGCGTTTTGAGAGATTTACTTCATAAGCGCTGCGATCGCTCCGTGGATAAAGTAAATGAAAATTTGAAGGCGGGGGCAGACGACAGAAATAATGGTGACAATACTGAAAGCTCACGCCAGATGAGTGACTTCATGGGGGTTATGCATGTCGAAGAATGTTACAGACATATGACGATTAAATAAGCATTCGAATCGTAACCAGCTATGCTACATACTGAACAACGCGCTTACTGAGCCGCCAAAAGTCTCTTCTCGGCCTCCTTGAAGTTGATGACATTCCAAATAGCGTTAAGGTACTGCAGGTGGAAATCATTAGCACCGGAAATAATACGGGGAAAGAAGTGACATACATCAGGCTTGACATTCTTGTATTGGAGGTAAAAGGCGTGTTCCCAGATGTCAACGCCAATGATAGGAGTATGGGCTATAAGACGAAGTTAGAAACTCGAAAAAATAGAAAAAACGTCCAAAAAGAACGCTCACAAATCAAAGGATCCTGGTTCGCGGTTGTGACAATCTCCAGTCTCTTAGTCTGCGGGTTCAAGCCCAACCATCCCCATCCGCTGCCTTGAATAGCTGCAGTTGTAGCATTAAACCTCGTTTTGAATTCGTTAACGCTGCCGAAGTCCGATTCAATGGCTTTCTTGAGTGGCCCATCTGCGAGCTTGCCGCCATCCTCAGAGGCAGGCGCAAGATTTTTCCAGAAAAGAGTATGGTTAATGTGACCTGCGGACAACCAAGAGGAACGGGTTACTTATGTTATCCATCAGAAAGACTAAGAGAAGATACGTACCACCACCGTTGAACTTTAATGCACTCTGGAGCGAGATCTTCTGCTTGATATCGTCAGTCTTGGCGTAGGCTTCCTCAGCGGTGTTAAGCCCGTTAATGTAGGTTTGGTGGTGCTTTTGGTGGTGAAGTTTCATGATGTCTTCGGAAATGTAAGGTTCAAGGGCCTGAGCTCAGAGTGTCAGGTTTATTATAGCTGGAGCAATGAAACAGGAACGTGAAAGGAATACACACATTATAAGCATATGGCAGCGAAGGAAGAGTATGCACGGACGCACGGCCAGCAAAGGCACGAGCAAGAGTGGGACGGAGGGTGGAACGAGCGACAGAGAGCATTCTGTGTGTTGGTGGTGGTTTCAAGTCAAGTTGTGGAAGTCGCAGTTGGGAAATTTGGGGAGGACCTTGCGGCCATTCTCGGTTCTGCCATCTTTCGTCATACCTTGCGAAACTTGTTGCTTCCTGTTTGACTGGAATCCTAATCTCACGTGATCGCATTGACCTTCAACGTATGTTCAATAATAATAAGTACCATGAGTGTGTAGGGAAAAAAGAAGTGTTAAGCCATATAGTTGAAGCGCGGAATCTATTTTGATACTAAATGGTATAGAACACAATAACCACTGCACGGATCGATATGATATAAGGATAGCTATAAATCAGTACAATTTTGCTCTCTAACACAAGTGAATCCGAGAAGTGGTTGCTGAGTTCTATTCAAAATGGACCATGGTTTTCCCCTGCCAAAATTACATAGATTATGGAAGAATCAGAGTTTTACTGTTACTTTTACGTATATTTAAATAAAAAAGTAAGTACTGTATATATTAAACCATCACATACAGAAATAGTACATATTACTTGCATATTATTTTAGGACAACGAGTTATATTTCAACTTAGCTTCAAGCTCAAGTTTCAGAAGGTGTCACACAGTGTGATCACATGTCACGTCGCGGCGTCATAATTGGCCCCATGAGTCCCCAGAACTATTTACCATATTCTCCGCATGTTTAACGCCCGCCTAGCTCAATGAGATAGAGCGTCAGACTTTAAAGGCGGCGTAAGGCTTCTCACCGGCATCTGAAAGCTGCGAGTTCAACCTTCGCGGTGGGCTAATATGTTTTTAAACATATCTTTTATAATTGTACACTCATCACCAACGGCGGAATAAAATTTAAACCTGTCTTGCCGGAAGCCAACCGCTTTATAAACTGCGTATTAAATGAATGGTAGCATTTGGAAATATGGTTGTTTAATTGGCGCCGGTGGTTTTGAGGCAATTTTAAAGCACTTTACTTGTTCTACCGTCTTCTACGTTCATGCCACCTAACAGTCAACTTACTAAGAAGTATGAACTAATTGCGGAGTATTCATATATCTATTCGAATCTTAAATTTTTGAATATTCACTGCTGTTTCAAGTAATACTAATAACATGTTAAAACCTAAGGCGCTGTTTTAGAACATTTTCGGCGCATGATTAGTTGGCTCTTTATGTTTAATATTTATAAAAACTATCAAGGATGTCTTTCATCAACAATACATAAAGTTGACATTGAGTCCTTAAATTATGATACATAGAAACACTTCGAATCAAAGTCCACCTTTGACCATGGCACAAGCGCAACCGGTTACAATTGGTACGTTGTACAGTCAATGGCGAGCACTATTAAATAGCATTGTTTTCTTCTAAAACATCATGAGCGTGTTCCTTAGCCTCTTTCGATACATGAGGATCTACAAAATTAAACTGTCAGATAATAATCTTATAGAAAAGTACCCTCGACGCACTCTTTAAGGTTGCTTTATACTCTCCAAGGACTCGTTGTTCTCCAAGTTGGCCACTTTCGGGTCCACGAGAACGTCCCTCATTACCGTACTCTTCACCTTCGTCGGGTTGAAACTCATCCTGGCCAGAAAAATTCCCGCTCTGGAGGATGTTCTGCTTTGCTCTCCGATCGCTACCTGGGATTGGAAGGTCCGCTTAATGCTTAGTTAGCCTCTGCATGAGCTTGTAGTAAAAGATAAAAAACCACACCAGGCGCACTTGCGAACAACTCGGCCGGCTCTGAGCTCTTTGCTACCTTGGTCGACTGTGCTGTCCTTCGGGAAGGTTTCTCGATGTCAACACCCATCTCCTCCAGTCGCTCCATCGCGCGCTGTTTTGCTTCGTCGGATACATTGGGCCGGTTAATGGTGGCTTTGAGACCGGCCGCTACGCGTTCTGGGTTCTTTCCGTCTGGAGTAAAGATAAGTAAGCAGGACACTCATCGACAACAAAATAAAAACGTACGGGTAGACATAGTAGAGATGATGATTTTAGTGGATTTCTTTGGGTTAACGAAGAGTATTAGTTGGATCAGTTATCGAGTTGTCATTATGTAGATTTCAGATGCCTTCTAAGGGGTTATATATTCCTCCACGACGATGGTAAGCCGGTATAGTACGTCATGCACCAGAACCACGGACTATGTCGTGGATATGATGCATTTCGATATAGCGAGATGACGAGGAAGTGGCTCATTGTTATAAATTAACAAGATCGGCACGTGAAGAAACTAGCTGTTGACAGGCTGGAGGCTCCATTGTGCTGGCCAGCCCAAAGTGACGTGAATATTTGGTGAGCAAGTGCATATTAAAATCGTGACATTTGTATTTGGTGATAAGTAGTAAGATGTAACTTTTGTAATTCTCCATTAATATTCGGCAGTATTTACGTATATAATCGTCCATCCTGGACTCTGCGTGTCGACTTCTAGGCGCATGTGAGTGGATCGTCCAACGACTTACTTTATTTCTTCTCCCTGGTTTTTGTATTGACCAGAGTGATCAATGTATATGATGCGCCACTAGCAGGTTAGTGATCGATATAAAAATGAACATCCACAGCTTTACCCCAGATCATTCGTTCGATACAAAAATTACTTCAAAAATTTATCTGTTAAGCTAGTGCAGAAACTTATATGAATTCGAATTCGCCACTACAGAAGGCACCAGAGAGCGGGTAGAAAAAGCGCAATGTGTATAAAAAGAGTAGCTTGAGCCTAGTACTACTGTACAGCGACTTGACAGCGACAGTGACTCAATAATCAGTGCAATGTTAATCGTGAGAACATATGTGATAAATATTCTCACGCCACCGCCTGCTGTGGCCTGCCTCATGATTTACATTCAGTAAAGTTAGGTATGCATCACAGCACTATGTATATGTTTGCCATCCATAGAGCTGACAATTATAAATACCATCTAGTGTATTAGCATGCAAATGACGGGGGGGGGATAAACATTAATAAATGTTCATCTCAATGCAGTGATCCATGTCATTAAGTACTACCAGCTTTACGGAGAGAAAAAAGAATTATATAAAATGACAGCTATATGTACATTCCACATACAATTACAAGCATTGATCTAAGATGTGGTGATAAATATCGTCAAAAGGATTTAAATGTCAAATATTCCTTCCAAAAAGAAATTTTATTTCCTCTTATTTTCGTCCTTAAATCCCTCAACCCAACTACCAATCCTTTGCCATGTCTTTTTAATAACGCGTTTATCCCACCAGAACTCACTCATCATCAACAAATCATGGCACGCATCCTCAGACCACTCGATCTCAACATCGACACCATCCTCTTTCATAGCTGTCAACAAACTGCGCACCTCCCGCACTAGTCGTTCCGCATCGCCGCATACAATGAGTGTCCTTGGAAACTCGCCAAATAAGCGCGGGAAACGGCACGTCTTGTGATACGGACTATCCTCGTCCGTCTGTATGCGAGGATCAAGCGTCTCAGGTAGACGCACCTGACGGAGGGATGTAGTAAGCCGACGAAAGAGAGTGTTTCGAAAGTGCTTTTCGTGTTGTTGATCTGGATCTTGTATTACTTGGTGGCCCCAGCGTTTGAGGACTACAGGAGAGCATGGGGAGACATATTCGGAGTGAACGATGACCATGAGTCGGCGCTCATCTTCTGGCGTTGTTGGACCTGCCTGGTGCTTGAAACCAAGGAAGGTGCGCTGGAGCAAAGCACGTGGTTCCGGGTTATCCACGAGGTAGTCGCTGTGAGCGTTCGGTCGCGGAATGTAGGAGGACAGCGTCTCAGGTAGATCATGACTTGTGTCGCAGCTCGGTGAGAGGAGTAAGAGCCCAGCAGGGAGAGGCAGATGACCTTCGTCGCGCAACCAGCGGGCGAGGGCGAGCACAAGGTTTCCACCAGAGCTGTCGCCGATGAGGATGATTTTGCATTTGCGCTGTAGGACGTTGTAAGTATTGACGACGTGTGCATAGACAGCGGCGGCGTCTTGAAGGACGGCTGGGAAGGGGGCGACTTGCAGTAGGCGGTATTCGACGCTGTAGACTTCAGTGAGGAATTTGTTCTTGAGATGGTAAGGTGAGGTGGATGGAAAAAAAGAGGCAAAAGGGAACATACCTTGATCAGTCCTCTTGGAATTCTCGATGTTCCAGAGCTTTCATGTGCTGACATATGGCAGTATCCACCACCATGCATGAATATGCCCACGAGAGGAATCTCTGGCTCTCCCGACCCGCCATTCTCCAAATCAACTCTCTGAGCCTGCATCGTCAAGTGTTCGACACTCTCTGTGTTCATGATATCTGTCCTTGTCTTCTTGACCACTGTTGGCATCTCCTTAGGCCAGACGTAACATCCGACCTGTGTGAACGGTACCGGGGGGCCGCCACTCTCAGCATCCTTCACGATACCAGTACGCATGTCATCTGGGAGCGGTGGACACCATTCGAAGCGCGTTTCCTTGAGCGTGCCCTCGGGGGGAGCTTTGGATGGGTCCCTGGTGCCCCATGTGACACCAGCGACTTCAGTGACCTTGAAGATGCGTCGGGTGAAGTTTACGTTGATGATTTGCCTGAGGTTCCAAGATGCACGGGGCCTGTGAGAGCGGGGTACGATGGAGTAGTAAGTGATCCATAAGGGGACGAGAAAGAGGGTGGTGAAGAGGCGTTGCCAGACATAGTAAGATTTCCAGGGCTCCTTTGCGTACGGGAGGTGGTCGTAGTGGGGGTAGGGAGGGTTTTTGTCGTATATTGGCATTAGCAGAGAAAAAGAGAAAAAGAGAAAGGAGAAGGAATATGTTTTGCTAGGGACTGAATGAGCGTATATGTATCGCTGTGGGAGCGACGCGGTCTCCACTCATATATGATATTGACGTCATGCGGGATCTGAAAAGTGGATATTTGCATCCGTCTCTGTGAGTTCAAATTTGTCTTTGTTTGGTTTTTCTTACTTCAAAAGGACCCCTCCTCTACCCATGACTCTCGCCCCACACCCATATCTACGCTAATTTCTCACATCTTCCACATAATACTTCCTAAACTCACGCAAATGGAACCTATACAATGCCTGTCTTCTGCCGTAACACACAATTGCTCCTCTGGATTCGCTTTTGCCTTACAGTGTAACTATGTTCTCATCTCTGCCAGTATGGAATGGAACCTATACAATGCCTGTCTTCTGCCGTAACACGCAGTTGCTCCTCTGAATTCACTTTTTCCTTACAGTGTAACTATGTTCTCATCTCTGCCAGTATGATTTAGCTGGACGACTCATGGACCCTTTCACCCACCGGGAAAATAGTCGCACTATCGTGATTCGTCAATTTACATAAAGTGCTTCACCTCATTCATGTCCACCTGCTATCTAGTCTTGTCGCAAAAATTCATTTTCCTCGTCCCGTTCAACTATGTTTTGAATGTAAGTAGGACTCGCTTTCAAATCCGGATTCACATAAATTGCTCGCTTCTCGCTTTGAATACTTTCAGTAATCAAGTCTTAATCCTCAGGTTAGCATCAAGGACTCTCGTAGTAAATTTCAGCACTTTACGTTATTCAGACAAAATCCATAAACGGGTTGACACTCATTCTTCCCAAAATCTATACGAATAGAGACTCAACGCTGGAGACAATTTGGTATGAACAACATGATTATAAAATTTAACACCCAAGTATTTTGCCCTCAAGTTCCAATCCAGGCGTCGAAAACAAAAAAAAAAACCTCTACCAATTTCATCGCGGAACTCAAGGCAAAGTTAATAATCCTCATTCTTCTCAGGAAGAGAGGTTCCGCGCTCAATTACAACTACACAAGCTCAGTAATTTCTACATTTATTAGTGCTAACCGTTATTTTGAGAGAAAAAGACCCGCATCTGAATCGTGTAGCAGTGGAATAAAAAGCTGTTATATGCAATCCGCACGTTTTGTCTGAAGCAAAGAATGGGCCACGAATATCAAAGATGTTGAAAGAACACTTGATATTCATCCCATAAGATTCCATCTCGGAGTATATACGATAATTGGTGCTTTCAGATTGCTTTAGGCGTAAATGAGTAAGTACGATGCGTAACATCATCAATTCCATCGCTAGCCTGCGTGATTGATAATAACAATTCCTCCGACTGTATCTGTTATTGTTCATCTTGCCTGATCTTACCATAGATACACGTCGTCAATGATGGTTCCATTGTTGGTGACCTCGAATCATCTCGTTTCGTTGTAAATACTTTCCAGGTCGATAATATAAGGAATATTTCAAATTCAACTATAAACCGCTCATTGTAGCCATTTGAATTATAAATACATACCTCGAAGTACATTTAGAAAAGACACCGGATGTACATGATGGCCGCATAATTAGCACCCCTATTTTAATCCTCGTTACGGAGTGTACTGCCCCTCAGACGGAACGATATCGAACGTCCTTGATGTTTCTGTCAGTAACTCTCGTTATGATCTGATCATCATCGTCATCTTCAAAAGAGTAACTATCATCCCAAGCTTGCCGTGCATATTTCAGCATCCCCAGAGAGAGAAACTAGTAGCATACCAACCGATTTATAACAACACAGCTCTTTACTATCGTCTATCTTGCAGCCCTTCATGTCCATTTCATCCTCGAGCATTAAAGACCGATCAGTGGAAAGCACTGTCACGCACCTCTTGGTCTCTGTCAAAAAACTTCTCGAATCACTAACATCTTGGGGAGAATGTAAAGTCGACGAGCAATATGTCAGTGACCTATATGTGCAATTAGGGGACAATTTCAAGGATGCGATGGAGGCATTTGGTAACCTTCAGATAGACGTGTCGTAAGTCCAAATTGCTACCGGCCATTAATAATATCTAATACAATCGGTGCGTTCTTGCAGCGAGATGATGTCAGTTCCGGAAGACCTACGAAAAGTTCTCGAGGAGTGCCTTGCAGAGGAGGCATCGATGCAGAATTTAGAGATTTATTTGCCAGATGTGAGGAGGATTATAACGGTGCTTCTCCAAGGATTACGGAATAAGCAGGCTGAATACCGTAGAATTGTTGCGGGGTAGGAATGACGGGATTGCAATTATTATCAGTGGGGCAGTACAATTAACTTGTGCAGAATCAGATGTTCCGCGCAGAAATAACTTGATGTGTAATTGATTGTGCATATGTTCGCATCTCTGCGAAGGGAAGATGATGTTAGATGCGTCCGACAGTCTATGGATGTCAACCGTTGGTTATCTTATATACCCCTAGAAGTTTCTTGAAGTTGTGGCGGTGCTGGTGGGACTTGGAATTTTGTGACCCGCGGTAATTGTTTGTTCCCATAGCAGATGCCAGTCGGTTGAAACTTGAAACAACCACTCGTTGATTGGGTGACTTTCCGTAACGTCTGGAACGTTTTCAGATTTCAGAAGGGTGCCAGTCGGAGTTGGAACCCTATAGCTTACCTCAGCTATGATTACAGATTCATCGAACTTTTGGAGACTTTGGGACACCATTAGCGAGACGGACTTTCATATCTAAGTACTCCGACACTTAGCGAGTGATGCGGGATACCATATATGGTGATTGATCACAAAAATGTGTTCAAAAGTAGTGTCTGGAACTAGAAGAGGGGTAGTTACCCTCCTTCCAGACTTTGCTTTCAGACTGCATCTGAGAGGCTTCGGAGAGTGAAATATTTTCCGGGGTCTTGCTTAATCATCAGGGAAATGTCGGCTAACGTCGGCAAACGCGTCTGAAAGCAAAATCTGAATCTGAAAGGCTTTCCAGAGGTTACGGAAAGTCACCCATTATCCGACAATGTCGCCGGACGGCGCGGCGGGGCAGTGTCCTGCTTGCAACGTGCCGTCAAACTCAAAGTGCAATGCTCCATCAACATCTCCTATTTCATTAGACCTGCTGTATATACCCCTGAACAACCTTATATAAACACCCCATCCCCCCACAATCGCATTGAGCACTTCTAGATATGGGTCGCTGGACGCAATATGAAGAGGTTTGACCTATCCCTTCTGAACAATTAATAAAATGCTCAAGCTAACCCTTCCCTCCTCTGTCAGGATGCCTCACGCCTCCCTGAAGGCTTCACGCGTGTCGGGTATGATGCTGAAACTCAGCGCTACAAATTCAAGGATCGACGCGGCAAGCTATACCAGAGCGAACCCGGAGCGGCGTATGGTACTTTGACACCTATCGCAGATCCCTCGATTCGTGCAGCGAGGGAGAGACCTGGAGTGTTTGAAGATCCCAGTGCGTACTTTCCTTTTATTTTAGTGGTCGTGTGACCGTGGCGGTGGCTGACGGGTGGCATTCGAGCAGCACGCATACGCCCGACAACCCTATCTACGTCACCGACAGCGACCAAAACATTTCAAGACTTTCTTCCCCCAGAATCAATTGCTACCTCACCCACATCACCGTCATATTCATCCCCTGCAAAACATGCGCCTAAAGACCAGTTTGTCTCGGCCGTGCGCCGCACAGCCCTGCCTAAGGTGCATGGCGTGGTTACAGGTCTACGTAGAAGCATAACAACTGCTAGAAAACAATACGCGCCTATTGTTGAGGATCAACGAGGGCTGCTAAGGAGTGATAGCGTGGCTAGTAGTGCCACTGCATCGAGAAGCACTACGCACCTTGATAGAGCAGGATCGGTCAGGTCAGATGTGAGCACGACGAGTAGATTGTCAGTCAACTCGCCCAGAAAATGAATGTTAGGAGTTTATAGAATAGCGAAACGGATTTCAATATGTTCTTATGATGTGTACAAGTACTTACCTTACTCCTGTTGTTTACTTTCTTGGTTTTTCAATAAAAACATTGTATTTATACTCACTCAATTACCGAGGTGATGATTAGTCGAAGTCAGTTCTCCGTTTGTTCTCAGCTACACGTCTACAAGAAATATTTCTGAATTATGATTTAATCGGCATTGTCCTAGTAAAATATATCATGTTCCGGTTACTATACTTTCTTGCTGCTCGTGAACGTTTGAAAGGGATAAAAATAACCCAACTCATAGTAATAGCTCACGTGAGCCATAACCGGGATGGAACCAGATAAGTACTGTACGATTCGCGGTCCTGTTAGTATGTATGCGAAAACAAGCGGGAATATTGGCAAGAAGGACAGCAAGAACTTATAATACATCTGAAAATGATATGCTGTAACATTGAAAAGAAAACATTGAGGATATCATGATGTCCCTCAACTAACAAAGCTGATAACAAAATACGTCTTACTCATCTTTAACCCTCTCGTAGTCCTTGCCAGCACCAGATCCCCAGCCAAACCAACTACTTCCCCTCTTCTGCGCTCCCGGACGGCCAGCCTCGTGTCCTATGCCAACTTCACCGACGTCATACCCTTCTACATCGCTAGGAACTTCGATTTCCTCAAACTTTCCAGAAGAGTTTGTCCTCTCCCTAAGACTGGAGTCGGAGGAGTCCCTGGAAGGGTTAGCAGGTGGGACAGGCACGCTCTCTGAAGAAAGGGCAGCTAATTCGGCTTCTAGTTGCCGGCGGCGTTCTTCGAGTGATTGAGAAGACGGCGGAGAACGGATGTATGAAGTAGGGGGCGTGTTGAATGCGGTAGAAGACGGAGCAGGACGAGTGGGAGCTGCTGCGACACCCTGACGCAGGAGAGCGGCTCCGTTGGCTAGGATACCGGGGCCAAACGAAGTCCAAAGAGAGGAGACAAGTTGTGCAGGACCGGAGGCCGTATTTTCCTGCTGCGGTTGCCCCGGTTGCTGTGGAGGGGCGGCTTGCGCAGCACCAACAGTGGAAGAGACATGTTCCCAGAGAAGACGAACACGATCTTGAAGGAAGGCGTAGACCTTTGTCTTGAGCTGTACGAGGGTAGCATCAATCTGGCTCTCGTGTGTGCGGAAGAAAGGTTGGAGGTGATGAAGGTAGAGATAGGAGGAGCCTTGTGTCTGAGGGAGGGCAATGTAGAGAAGAAAGATGGTTTTGACTGTGTAGTAGAACGGAATCCTGATAAAAGGAGGGATCAGTAATGTAAATTATAGTGGAGATAGTGGGCGAGAAAGGAGCGTGGCAGATGAGATGAAGATGAGATTGCGAAGATCGATTGAACAGGTGAATGAGGTGATGTGAGACAAATGCGAAATTGCCACTGACCACGACACGAGCCATTCAGCCACGTACTCGACGCCGACTATGCATCCGAGTACGGACCAGTACATGAGCCATCGCTCGAGTTCCTCCTCAGAGGCAGGCCGCTGGCTGAGGGTCTTGTAGGATGCGTATCCTGGGTAAATGAAGACGGCAAGAGAACTACGCAAGAGAAATAGGTTAGCGGGGTTGTTTTGGTTATTTGTGAAGACTACAGCACCTAATAATTCTAGAGGTGAAGTAGAAGAGCATGTTGTTAGTGCAGAGATATGGGAGAGAGGGGGGAGGAAGGAGGAGACAGGGTGCTGGGCACTGGGTTAGAGGGAGTGCAGTGGACCCTGCAACGAAACCTGGAATAGCGGCCGTCCACGCTCCTCCCGCGAGACAACTGCTGCTGACATAATTCACGCGTCCTTCCTATTCTGGATGCCCCCTTCTTCAACATATCCCACCACGTCCAAGTCCAGGACTCCATGCCACGCCGAAAGTCTGCCTCAAACCCAAACCTCCCCGACAACGACCCCGACAATGCCCCCGTCCCATCCTCAGCCCCCACCAAGCAGCAGTGGGAAACCATGCCCATCTATTCTTCATTTGTAGGTATGTATGTCATACCGGAATAACAACTTCGTCCTCCAACTCGTCTGCTTTCGCGTTTTTCTCCACATCCAGTCACAGATAAGGAAGGAAAGAATCATATGTTTGCCAGGGGCGACGTGTAAGCTCTCCCCTCCCCTTTGGTCGCTCAAGCACTAAAAGATTAGGTTACAGAGCGACTATTTTACCACATGGAATCGATCCCGGCGATGAACTGGCCTTAAACGACTATTGGATCGGTAGGATAAGAGACGTGAGGGCTGTGATGCATGCAGATGGTACAAATGACGTGCGCTGCTTTGTTTCCATCGTCGCATTTCTGTGTGCCAAGTTGATTTTATCTTCAGGTCTGGACAAAAATACAGTGGTATTATACTCCCCGGGACGTGGCAACTGTCGTGAAATCTTTGTATGGCTTTTATTTACTCACCTGCGGATACATCGTTCTCATCCAAGACATGTATGCCATGACACTAGCAACCCCAGTGCATGCGGGACGAACGAGCTCATATTCTCAGACCACTACGATATAGTCTCGCATGACGCGTTCAACGGTACGCTCGTTTCCAGTTACTCTCGGCTTCTTATCTCACTCACGCAGCACAAAGAGGTCATTCGAATGAGTAGATTTGATGAAAAGAAGCTTGAGCAAGAATACATAGGCCCCGAACAGCTCTTCTGTCGGTATACCTGTGAAGTCAGCCTCCGTGTTGTCCGTGTACGTCAACCATTCAGTGCCTCCAAGCAGACTTTCCAACTTACTTTCCACCCGACGCATAGCCAAAACCTGGACTCGATTCATGCATATGTTCGCAGCCTTACTCCACATCCGACTCCAATTCGATAGTTCACATCTGTCCCCGCCCCTCCTGCCGTAGATCCTTTCATGAGACCTGTCTCCTGAACGCCAAGGTGAACCGAAAGACGCAGTACGTAGATAACGATAAATCTTCACGTGACTTACGTGTGCTCGCCGTGTCGCCCGACGAGGACAACCTGGACCTGGAGCGCCTGGTGAGCGAGCAGCCTAAGAAGAAGAGGCGGAGGAGTAGTCGGGGTGCTGCTGCCTCCTTAAACGAGGACAAAAATGACGGAGATGCGGAGAGGGATTTACCCGCCGCACTCGCCAAAATTCCCGACCTCCTTCTCAAAATTGCACAGCATCCTATCATTCGTGGAGGGTCGTTCGGTGTGGTAGGAAATATTGCGCCGGTGGTGCGTGCGCGTAGAATGGTTTATACTGCGTTGAGTCAGAATGGAATGATACCAGAGGGATGGGAGGAGGCGGTACTGGGAAGATGGCCGGGGGTTGCGAAGGTGTTTGGTGAAGAAACCGAGGAGGATAGTGAAGGGGAGAAGGTGAAAGAAGAAACGGGCACGGACACTGTGTTCGTTACACCAGCCACGACCGGGAGGAAAGGGAAAGCGGGGAAGAAAAATATGAGAAGAGGAGGGAAGGAAAAGGTCGGGCGGAATGACACAAGAAAGGCGAGATTCGCTATTCCTGCGCTGTTGTGCCCCAATTGTGGGGCAGCTATCTAACTGCAGTTGCGGCTGACCACATGTGTAATCTTACACACGATTTGTTTTTTTTTGCTTGTAAAATGTACATATATTGTATCGCCTCTTTTCGTACTACATATTGCCGAACCTTTCATGGTTATTTTAGTTTTTTGTTCATGTGTCTGTTTCAATTTAGCAAGTAGTAATAGCTCTGTAGGTGTTACGCATGTTGTACTATCCGCAGAAAACACCAGTGCGCTTCCACATATTTAGTTAAGTTGAACATGCTTTTTCAAACTTTCCATCACAAGATACTTATCCTCTAGCCACCTTTATACTATTCAAAACGCCGCACCATACCTCCGAATCACCGATTCCGAGCTGCGCCAAACTTCGAATTTCTCCCCTGATAAAACCTAAAACTAAGCAGCCGGAAATCTCCATAACTGTCAAGCGATTGAACTTTCGGCGCGGGCAGAGTGAACTCTGTCTTACTCTGTCTTGACATGCAGACATTTGTCAAGATCTTTTTGACGCGCCTCTCGAATTCTAATCGCTTGAGTGAAAATGGAAGGATTGGTAGGCGCTAGAACCCAGCGAGATTAGAATATGTGCAATATCAATTCATGAATGATACTAAGGACAAAAAATAACCACTGTTCTCACTAGTCGTCACCTGTGAAGGCTTGCTACTACTTGGCGCGGATCAGTTGAGGTAAGACTAAAGTTCACCGAGATTCCGTACGTCGGGTGTATGGACAAGCAGTTTGTACCCCCATGTTGAATGTATTTACATATCACGCTGAAGAATCTGAAAATGCCGTTATCAAGGGTGTTTCATGGCGCCATTCTAAATAGCTTGGATCCGTTCAAAGTAGCATATTAATTAACCATATTAACTTGGAGAACCCCTAGAGCTTGCCTAGAGCACTGAAATGACAGACGTGGCGCATGTGGAGCAAGAACTAGAGCAAGTCGTGGTACGTAGCTGTGATGGTTAGAGCTATCAGTGAGTCACTCACTAACCAATAACGACCAATCATCGACGACGAACAACAAATGCGTCGCAGTTGAAACCCCTACTTTGGCTGGAGACATCAACAAGACACTTGACGCCTGTCGGAACCGCACTGCCCAGCGAAGTGCCTACTGACTAACATCAGACAGCCTGGAAGCTCACCGCAGAGTTACATAAAAAAACAGGCTACAAGATCCAGTTGAAACCTGTCGGTAGGCCGTACTTAGAATGAGGATTAGCGTCGAAGAAAGGTGGTCCTTGAGTAATAAAGCAGTGTCGTCTGATCATCAGGAAAGCCACGAGCAAATTAAAGGCATCGATGTTAAGTATATGATGTCTTCCAAACGAGTACTAGCGCAGCCGCGCTACAACTAAATTTCAAATCAACTTCCTGTACTTGAGTAGACTCTTGAGAGGATCATCCGGGGGTATCGGGGAGTGCCATAGTTATACTGGTCGTCAGCAAGATTTGAAAAGAAAGGGTATGAGACCAGAGTATTTACCCCTTCTTAACTGCGCAGATACTAGATAAATGCATGATCTTTGAGGAAGTCATCCATAAGGGAAGAAAGGTACCAGCGACAAGATACATCATACATTAGATGAAGAAAGCATTCTAGCACTGGTCGTCAGGGAAAGGTGAGAACGGGGACGTTGTACAACAATGAGGCAGCACAGAGGACGTTTAGTATCATCGTAAAAAGCTCTAAGACCAAGTAGGCGATAGACGCGATCGACGATGTCAAGCAGGAAGTAGAAATTGTTGGGCTAGGAAAGGAATCAAGGATGAGAAAGATGTCGCTGAGATGAGCCGCCCAAAGTCAGCCAACGCCCCAAAAATATAGCCCATGAGACCAGTCGCTTCTAGCAGTGAATGTGACCTCATGTGAGAGTATGCCCGGGAGCTTGATCATGTTCTTATTGCGTTCTCCTTCCCAGCCAAAAGGTAATCATAGATCCGGAATTTGTAGTCTACTGCGCACGACTCGGTAGAAAGCGGATGTGGCGCCGTTAAAGCCACCAACAGCGACTTCTGTTACGATTCTGAGCTTCGATCTTGAAATGCTGCATATTCATATGTATAAATGCTACTTCATTTCATGGGAAAGAAGTTACGAGTCGAAGGATATCAAAAAATGGAACATGATATATGAAAGCTCAGCTGTTTTATTATTATTATTTTCTGACGGGAGTCCTTTTCATCTGAACTTACGGCCAACTCACCCATACGTGTTTCAAAACTGTATGGGTATCTCGATTTTTCTTTAAAGAAAATGAGGGTAAGCATCGTGGAGTACGTGATCGTAGGGACATCAACAAACATACCTCTTACTTCTCTGCGATACTTAGAACATGTGTCGGGCCTGCGCGGTAGCATGTGCACTTTACGGTAGAATACAGAATCCAGTCCTTTTGGTACTTAAAAGTGCACACCTGTAGTCGAGGAATGGAACGCTTGGATACGGCCGTGGTAAGAACTGAACATAAAGACATTGGAAACACTCCGGTGATTTTCAAGCCCGCCGCCTTGATGATGGCGTTCACGCGTCCCAAAATTTCAATATGTACTTTCTCGTAGCAAATTGCAGTCGCTTCGAAGCACAAGTGTATGGACATACTGGAGACATGACGACGGGGCCACTGATTTATGATCGGTGATTCCGCGCACATTGTTGTGGAAAGCGTCTCTCTGCAGGTGTAATAAAAGACCTTGCTAGGTCTTAGTTGCGAAATGTTTTGCGAGTTCCAAAATTAGCTTTACGGGGCGGACACTTGTCGGTCAACCGGGCTGCGTGGAAACGGTTGCCTTGGCCCACAAAGCTGTCTTATGTGACGACACCATCAACATGATGTCCGTATCAAAACGCTGGTAAGATATGTCAGGAAACTGAAAAAAGATGCAAATATAAAAAAGTAAACGGACGGTTTGAGAAAATGTTCTGTTATTCAGTCGGCAACGCAGGCTTGACAGTGTGCTTAGGGCCAAAATCGTAGATCCAACAGTTTATTTCTCCCGTCGGACTCTCTTTCCTTTACTACTTGCTTGTATACCATCTGCAGGTAAAGAATACAAGATAATGGAAGTCGGAGAACCATCGGGAGAGGGTTTCCGAAGGTCCGACTATGAGAGTTCGTACAAATAACGTACTTATCGAGGATTTACTTATCATTTTAAACGTGGAGCACTCCGCAGGCTCGGCCTGTTTAAATCCTTTCATGTTTGTGACTGTTGGAGGTATCAGCTATAAATTCACGACTGGAGGTTGCTGCCTTGCTTGGCAGCAGGTTAATCCTTGGTGGGGTGGGGGCATGAGTGAGGCTAGCTATTTTGAGGAGGGAACTCAAAATGAGAGCGCTAACCATTAGATAAGAGATAATATTGGGACCGCATAAAGAGGTAACAGTTCATTTGCACGACGGCACGGTGAAGGATTCAATTGAAGCTTGAAGCTGCATGCAGCCCCAGAAAGTGATATGGTTAGAAATAGGATACTCATGTGATTAGGACAAAAATGACCAGGGGTGGGGATGAGGTAAGGGGGGTTCATAGGCATGGTGGGATATCTTTGGGATATGGGGACAAGATTGTTGAAGAGATGGTTGCGGTGTTGGGATCAAGTTTTGAAGCCGGGAGGCATCTGTTAAGATCGAAAATTGGATCGTGAAGCGGAAGCAAATTCAGGAACACGTAAGAAATTGGTGGGGAGGACAGAAAGGCAATCAAACGCTTGGACTCGCACTGAGAGATGCAAAAGCTATCCAAGTCCGCGGGTCGATGCGGCGCCCAGTCGCAGCACCGATTCGCCGATCGCTGGGAGAGAATAGAGTAAGCAGGTGGGTGTGCACTGGGCGGGGAGAGTGGGTGGGTGGCGAGTGTCGCGATGAAGGTGAAGTGGGCCGGGTAGAAAAATGAATGGATATGTTACGTAGATTGGGACAAAAACATTGCTGGAAGGCGTGCCTAGGGATATCCAAATAAGGAAATCAGGAGGTTCCACGCGAAATCGCCGATTCCTTGGGCCATCGAGGAAGAGAAGCCGGCCTATCCTGACATGACCCTCCAAACCTTCTCTACCTCAACGCGTTTCCTCCCCCTTCCTCAGTCGTGTTTCTAAACCACCATCTTCTCCTCTTCCTCTACCACCATTCCCCCCGCTACGGAACCCATCTCCCATCCCACTATGCC
This sequence comes from Cyathus striatus, assembly GCA_025738555.1. Lineage (NCBI taxonomy): Eukaryota > Fungi > Basidiomycota > Agaricomycetes > Agaricales > Nidulariaceae > Cyathus > Cyathus striatus. The sequence goes on from JAOVFP010000020.1 coordinate 904,393, forward strand.
TCAGGCAACCCGCAAGTCGGAAGCCACCACTCAGCGCGCCCAGGACAAGGAGCAGAAGCGAGCAAGAGGTAGGTGTCACCCCCATATTTCTATATATCATCATCCAACTTGATTTCTACCATCTCCAGGCGCCTTGTCTTGTGCCGAGTGCAGGCGGTGAGTCGGCCACACTTATCCTCGCCAAGTTGCTCTTCTCATTCCTGTAGGCTGAAGCTCAAGTGCGACAAAACAGTGCCATGTTCAAGGTTTGTTGCTTGCAGCCCAACATTCCTACTCCATTTCTGATTTCCCTGCCTTCCGCCACAGCTGCAAGCGAAGGGGTTGTTCAGCCATCTGTCCAAATGGCAGTCTCATCACAGGTCAGGGAACAAGGTGTGTGCGATACGCTATCTATCCATGTCAATAAACTTGATCCCCCCCCCAACCAGATTTGTACTGGCTGACACGGAAAAACTCCACGCAAAAATTGCGCAGATGAGCGACCGCATTCGGCAGCTTGAAGACGCCCTGGCAATCCTCTGGCAATCCACTAATAATGGAAACCTCGCTGAAACACACCCTCTCCTTAGCCGAGACCTCCTCAAGGTCAAGTCAAGTATAGAACTTCATGCCGCCATCGAAACCAACGACCTACCTCAGTCAAGTCCTATTCCAGAGGAAACGGAAGAATCACAGAACTTGGATGCCTTTGGAACCTTGGCCATTCGTGATGATGGCGCCGCGACATTCTACGGGCGGTCAGCCGGTTCAGAAGTGAGTTCCTCTGACGTCGATGACTATTGAGTTTGATATTCACAAACACGTTCCCTGTTCCCTCTCACAGAGTCTCCTAATTGTAAGTACACCATCTGCTCTATGACTCCGAGATGGCATTCTTATTCGGCTCCAAACGATAGGGTGAAGCTGCTTCACCTTCATCCGGGGGAGCGGGTGCACATTCCCCCGAATGGCAGCGCGACCCATCTTTGGCGTCGTTATCCTCAGCATTCCCCCTGGCAGCAACAGTCTTCTCTCCGGGGGTCAGCATCGATTATTTCATTACCCACTATTTACCCACCTATCAAGAGGCATGTCGTCTCTCTCAGCTTTACCTTGAATCAGGTCCTTGGTTCTTCGGGCCAGTAACCCGCCGCCAACTTGAAGAAGAGATTCTCCCTCTCTGGTATGAGGATGCCCCCCGTCCTGTAACTCCCAACCCTTCTGTCGCCGATAAAGGCGGTGCCCACGACCTGGCTTTACTCTTTATTATCTTCTGTTTTGGTGCGCTGACAGACATGGCGCTGCCACCGGCGCCGGATAATCCGGCCTGTAATCAATATTATCAACTGACCAAGGCAGCTCTCAACCTTGAGCCCGTCTTGGAAAGGCCACCAAGTGTGGCGACCGTGCAAACTCTCTCCATGATGGCCATCTACGAAGGCCTTTCCAGCGGCGAGAATAGCATTGAGAGCACGTGGGCTCTCATGGGCCTTGCGACTAAACTGGCTCAGAGTGTGAGTATTTTCTTTTTCCGTGTGTTTCCCTCCATTCTAGTGTCAGTCTTGCTCATGGAACTACCTGCCTTTTTCTGTGCTGTTACAGATCGGTTTACGTGAGTACCGCCTTGTTGTCTTTTAGTTTTAGTTTTCAGTCGACGTTACTCATTACATCTCTGCTAGATCGGGACTGCGCGCGGTGGAAACTGTCTCCAGCCGAAGTACAGAAGCGCCGTGGTCTTTTCTGGGAATTGTTTATCACCGATTGCTGGCAGGTGTGTTATTCCAGTCTTGCAATAATGGAGAGAATTTTTTTGATCTTCCCCGCTCATCTCAGAGCCTTGCGACCGGCCGTCTAGCTACATTTTCCTTACCTTTTGTAGATTGCGAGCTCCCGGGCGATCCAGACCAAACAATCGCTGAGGATGGGACCGTCCAACCGAGCTGTGCGTTGTCTTTTTTTTCTTTTTTTTTTTGGCTCCCTTATTCATCACTTTTACTTTCTTTATGGCGATCCTTAGTCCCATTCTGGAAGGCCCGCTTTGGAGCCGAGTGCGTCGCGGCAGTTGTTCATGGCACCTTGACTTCCCGTGCACCCAAATATTCCATCATTCTGGAGCTAGATCGCAAGGTCCGAGATATGGAACTCCCTTTGTATGCCCAAGGTCCCCCACCTCAGGGCCTCGGGCTTGCGCAAACGATGTCGCATTTTATGCCTATCAACTATCGTGAACTTAGTATGTGGCCATTCACTCTTGTTATAGCCCGGTTTTCGGTCATTAACATGCCGTTGCTGCACTCTAGCACTTTTGTACATTCATCGATGTTTCTTTGCTCATGCCATCTCGAGCAGCCCCCTCGATCCAATCAAGAGTACATATGCACCTTCGTTCCTGGCGGGGTATCGCAGTGCATGTACGATTGTACACGCGGTGCAGAAGCAGTTTATCTTGTTCCCGGCTCAAATTGCTAGGTTCTGGGTGCTATGGACCCACGCGTTCTCCGCCTCAGTAAGCTTTACACCTGCTGTTCTTGGCTTACCAGCTAATGGTTGTCGTCATAGGTTATGTTGGCATCTGTTGCTACTCACAGTTCCAAATCGAAGGCTGCACCTGCTGCATTAATAGAACTCAAAACCGCGTGCGACATGTTCGAACAAGCTGCCTCTTACGGAGGTCGGGCAGTCAAATTCTTGGTGAGCCAGTTATGAATGTTAATCTCTCGTAGCTCATCTGACAAGGCAATATAGCCTATTTTGAAGCGCCTGCAAAGCAAGGCTCAACAAGCTTTCCGTGACACCAACAGTGGTATCCCCGCTACGATCTTCAGCCCCACAAAGCAGGAAGAAGCGGATGAATTATCCATTTTCAGTGGCAAGACGCATACCGTCCAAACTAGTACGAAACCATCAGCAGGAAGCCCTCGTACAACGCGTAACTCGCCACAATCAAGAAATGCCGTTGCAAGTTCATCCCGTGCTTCTTCGGGGTCACCTCAGCAATCTTTCACTGATAATCCCTCATTTGCGGGTGTCCATCCAAGCTTAGTGAGCGAACTGCACGGATTTGATGGGCAAATCAAGAAGCAAATTGAAAGTGCTTACCAAGCGAACACCGATGCATTTGGGTCAGCCATGTTGGTTGATCATCCGCATAGGGAACCAATATCTTCAGAGCAAGAGCTAAATCGTCAACACTTCCAGAGAGAGCTGGAGAGGCAAGAGAGAGAGCGAAGAAAACAAGCAGATCAGCAACGGCAGCAACACTTGTCAATGAACCAACCGTTAGTGCAAATACCTCAACATACTCCCCCTCAGAACTATCAGCAGTACCCTCCTCAAGCATCGTCATCTTCGCATGCGGCTAATTCTTCGAATCATCAACATCAGTCGCGTCCTACACATCCGCGGGCTAGTTCGTCTAGGGCATCGAGTCTAAATCAACCCTATCCTCAGAACTACTCTGCTAGCCATCCTCATCACATGCCACCAGGTCCTGGACATGTTCCTCAGTTATATCCGATGTCTCCTGATTATTCCCAGTCCGGTCATTCATCCGTTTCCTCTCCTGTTCAGTACACTCCTCCAGGAACGTCTTACGGTCCTCCCCCATCGGCCTCTCCTTACACCGACGCTCCTCAAGCACCAGTGCCTCCTGTTTCTAATCCGTACCCGGGCGAACAATACCAGTACTGGTCCCAAGCCAACAATGGATATGTCGTACAAGAACAACAAGCGCCATACCCACCATCGCAACAACAACCGTATCCTGCTGCACATCATGCGCATGTGTACCAGCCCAATATGCCAGCACAGTATACCCCAGATGCAGCGATGAGAGGTATTGCTGCAGATGATCGAAGTCTTCAAGAAACATGGCAATCTTATATGTACAAGGTAGGAATGAACATGTTTGGACCCTGATTTAGCACTAATTATCGCTGTACATACAGGTTGGTTCTCCACGACACTTGCTAGAGGACTGATCTTTTCTTTTCTTTTTGATTTATGAATGAATGTATATATAACGACCGCGCGATTATTATTCCCTTTCAAATGAATTCTTCGTTACTCCACCGATTTTCTATTACTAGTATTGATTTCGGAATTCATTCGTTTTGCTCTTTGCTGTCCTGGAATTGCACTTTTGTTTATATACGATTCGATATATAATAACTACTGCACTGCACTATATTAGACCTATATTCCTGCATGTAGCCAAAATAATGCTTATTTCTACAGAAAAGGTCCCAGATCTGTGGCCTCTATCGTGTCTACCTGTTTTGACTCCTTGACATGCAAACTGTGAATTTCGAGATCTACATGTGCAAGTATATCTCATTATAAATAGATACGAAATACATATACAGAATTTTCTCAATACCGTATTCTTGTGATATCCAAGCTATAGAAACCTAATCTAAAAATGCGTCATTGTCACAACGTCTTGCAGAATGTCTTCCCTCTTTCGACTTGGGCACGACATAACCCCACTTCTGTCGGCATCGCCAAAAGACTAGCAAACAGGATTCCCGTAGAGTCCGCAAATCCGATACTTCCGATTCTGAACTCCCTCTCTTGCCTGGTTCGTTCGACATCGTGGTACTCATGTACTGTGGGGTCAGGGCGCTCGTGATTGATCCGGTAGAAAACGTTTACGCTGGAGATAATAGAGTACATGTCAGTGAGGTGTCAGATTAAGGATGGAAGATCGAAGGAATAGTAAGCTCAAGGATAGGCATAAAATTTGGACGTGCGTAGTTGTCGTAAGCCCGTGAAAGATGGCGGAAAGATGGAAGGATCGCGTCATACCACGGAGCCCAAAGCGAAGCAAGATAGAGAAAAGATACGCACTATGCTAGTCCCCCGCAGATTCCCTCCAAACTGACAAGAACAAACACCAGCAGAATGCTGGCACCCTTTGCCTCTTGCTCTGCATTAAACAGCCCAAAGGCACTCTCATATCCCAAGGCGAGGAGTATCCCCGCCTGCACGATTGCAGGCAACGGAAGGAGGGCCTTTGGAATCGCTGGTATACCTAGGGAGATGGATGATCGAGATAGGAATACCGTTGTCTGGTACACCAACTACTGGCGGTTGAAAGTCGTAGGCACAGAATCGGTCGACAAAACAGGGGCAAGGGAGAGTGGGAATAATAGAGCAAGAGGAACATCGTGAGCAAGGGGAATAGCCACTTTCAGAAAACTTGGAACGCACTTGCCAAAGAGGATAATAATCCCTTATAGAGTGTATTAGTTTACTTAAAATCCAGTGATCTTCGGGGGACGGAACGGGGTAGAGGAGTGTCGGAGCGATGCCCTGTGAATGCGACGGGAGATGATCAGATTTCGTGAGGGGAAGTCAAAAAAGAAACAGTGAAGAATGTATCAGGGACCAAAAGAGGGAGAAAGATGATGCAAGCAAGAAGCTTATGGTAGATAGGGCGCCTGAAGCAATTTCATAGAAATGAACGGGCGCATTAGTTCATTCCAATCTTTGCCTATGAGCAAAATAAGCACGAAGGGAGGTGTTATAATTGAACCTCATCCCAGGTCCATAGCTCCGCATTACAACCTCACCCGCCCCCAATGGATTTAAGGGTAGAACAGAACATGAAACCCAGGGATAGTATGGGGAATTTGGACGTAGAATGGAGAGATGAACCACAGGATCTACAGGATTCTGATCTTCAGATATCTAGCAGAATGCCAGGGCAACACAAGACAGGGTTGAATAGGGTGGCAAAAATGAAGGGGCTTACTTGATTGATGGTATACTCAAACTGGAAATGAAATATAAAATGTCAATCAATACAAGGTCCAAAGAAACATGAAGATGAAGTTAAAGTGAGAGAAAATCGCTAGGATTCTACCATTAGCCATACACACTGATTGAGGTTGTGCTTAAACAATTGTCTTGTAATAGCTAATTGCCTTCCTGTGGCCAAAACATGGTGGAGATAAAAAGGAAACTCGACTCACCAGATATACGCAGACTGCCGGACAAAAAGTAGATAGGTAAGTGGGTGGGAAGGAAGTAAAGTTAGCATAGCAAAAATTATGCACGGGATATTCGAAGCCAGACTTACAGAGTGGAACCATATACCTCCAGACGAGCGGTTTCACAAGCCTCCACTTATCCTCTAGCGTTAAGCTCACACCTCTCCTTGGGCCAGCGGGTAAGCTACCCTCTTCTTCTCCCTCAGCCTCTCCTACTTCTCCACCAGCAAGGGGAGTATACGGAAGAGCAGTATTTGGAGCAGGGGAGATAGCATCATCATATGCAGTCCTGAAATTTGTGAGAAATGAAACAGGAGGGGGCAAGAGGAAGAAGTATGTTATTGGGATGAGGAGTGGAAGGACCTGTGAAAATATAAGTAAGGGGAATGCTGGATAGCAGAGGTTGCGTACGGAGGAGAGCCCAACACCAATGCGCACACCTAGACCACGGACTTCCCACCAGAGGAAGGCACCTGCAAGACCAGCAGCTCCTGTTCCCGAAGCGAAATATCTGGAGAAGAGAATTTTACAATATAAACCGATTTAATAATCACGCGGAGTATAGGGACACGAACCCTACGCTATGACCTGCAATTGAGGGTGGCGCATATGTCGTCGAAAGCTGAAGAAATGTTAGCTCCCCTAACCCTGTAAATGAAAACGCATGTAAGTGGGATAACCCAGAGGAACAAGGGAGAGCAGACCCGATGAGAAAGACGCGAGCATGATTCCAAGTAATCTCATGTACAGACTATCAAATATGGCTACGACCTGAACGAAGTTCTCAGTAATCTATATTGTAATAATGGCAGGATAGACATGCGCATACCAGCATTCCAGCAACACTTAACACACAACACCCAGTTAGACGCTTCACATAGCGTATCCTTCCCTTCAAAATGTATGGCCAACCAACTTTCGCTAGAAGAGCCGGAAATATGTTACAGAATGCGATTATGCCCTTGGGCGTAGAAGGTGGAACGAGGTCCAAAGCTGCGGAGAGTATTACCACGTACAACACTATACAAGTACGGATGGGACGCGGTAAGATTGACAGGTTCTGAGGATAGTATAAGAAGGCGAACCGTTATTTAAGAGTCCAAAGAGAAAGAACGATGTCCCAAGCTTGAGAAAGAGACTCCGTTCGCGCTCTACGATGTACATGAGGTGGTATGTCGGGATGAAGAACGTCGAAACGCACTCTTTCCAATCCCCAATCCCAGCCCACGATTCAAGCCTTCCTCGAACTCGGCATCTGAATCAGATTCTTCTAATAAAAGGCGACCCTGTCCAGATTCAAGAACGGTGGCAAAAGTTGGGTGTGGCATTTCTGTATCGTTGAAGAGGTTTCTAAGGAAGAAGGTATACTTATTGTTTCTCGAGCCCTGGATTCCTGGAGGTATTATAGATTTTTCCAGCGAGGCAACGGTGATTGTAAGTGAAGAGATGGCTGCTATCATGCAGACATTGTTCGGTAAGGTTGCTTGAAGACTGAGTACTACTGAATGTTACAGCAGAACAAGCACCTACAAGCACTTATGTGGATATTTGTGCCGTGTGATGCGCTGATGGGATGCAGATGGGATTTGGATGGGATACACACTAATTTTATTACTGAAATGTTAACCATACACAGAAAATGAAAAGAATTTGAGACTGCATTGAGGATATCGCCTGTATTCTGCTACCTGCAGTCATAATATAGCGCGGTCAACGGGCGAAACAGCGAGCAAGAGGTTGATCGTACGCGACGAGCTCATCTCATTATGTCAGCAAATGATCCAGCTTTTTCATTTCTTTAACTCAAACCCTTCGATCCTTACTCTTTCTCCATCATAATGGCTCAAACAGAAGCTGGCCCCTCAACGCTTCCGCCCAGAAACCGAAAATCCAAAAACAAAAAGGGCGAAAAGCCCGTTCTCAAGTCTGCAAAAGTGCGCAGGATAGCTGTAAAGCAGCAGATCGAAACTCTCGATGAACAAGCCATGAATTATGTGTGTGGTGTTGGCTTATGTTCGAACATGAAGTAGGATGACCTACTAAATTAGCTCCTTTCATTTTGCGTGCGATGCAGGTTTCGCTGCCAGATTTGAAGGCGTTTAATGACTTGCCTATATCTGAGCAGACGAAGAGAGGTGTGACTCTTGCTACCACCATTTCAAGATATCATTGGTACTAAGTACTTGCTAGGACTCAAAAAGGCATATTTTGTGGACATGACGGATATCCAGAAACAAAGCATACCCGTATCGCTCAAGGGAAAGGATGTTCTTGGTGCTGCGCGAACAGGAAGTGGAAAAACCCTTGCTTTTCTAGTTCCCGTGTTGGAGATACTGTACAGACAGAAATGGGGACCATCAGATGGGTTAGGAGCACTGATTATTTCACCTACTCGCGAATTGGTACGTGCTTGCATCTTAAATTGAGTCGATACTACATAGCTTATTCGAGGGTGTATACAGGCAGTCCAAATTTTTGACGTGCTACGTTCTATAGGAGGATACCATACTTTCTCGGCTGGATTAGTTATTGGCGGTAAAAATCTTAAAGATGAAAAGGACAGATTGTCAAGAATGAACATTCTTGTAGCTACTCCTGGTCGTCTATTACAACACATGGATCAAACAGTCGGCTTTGACGCTGACAATGTACAAGTACTTGGTGTGTCCCTTACTGCTATATGACATTCGTTTGGCTGACTTTGTTAGTTCTTGACGAAGCCGATCGTATCTTGGACATGGGTTTCAAGCGTACACTCTCCGCACTTCTCTCCCACCTTCCAAAGTCCCGCCAAACTCTTCTCTTCTCTGCAACACAAACTGAATCCGTTGCTGATCTCGCCCGTCTCAGTCTCAAAGATCCTGTTCCCATCGGAATCAAAGAGGTTGGTGATAATAGCACACGCATGCCCAGCAACCTCGAGCAACACTACGTCGTCTGCGAGCTCGATCATAAACTCGATATCCTGTGGAGCTTCATAAAGACACATCTTCAAAGCAAGACTCTCGTGTTCATGTCGAGTTGCAAACAGGTCCGGTTCGTGTACGAAACATTCTGCAAGATGCATCCTGGTGTTCCCTTGTTGCATTTGCATGGGAAACAGAAACAAACCGCAAGGTTGGCGGTGTATACCAAATTTACCACAACCTCACATGCAGTGATGTTTGCCACGGATATTGCAGCCCGTGGACTTGATTTTCCCTCTGTAGATTGGGTTCTACAGTTGGATGCTCCGGAAGACGCGGATACGTACATCCATCGGGTGGGACGGACAGCTAGATACGAGAGCAAAGGCAAAGGATTGCTTGTGCTTTTGCCTACGGAAGAAGAAGGTATGAAGAAGGCATTGGAGAAGAAAGGAATTGAAATTGCGAAGATAAAGATACGTCCCAGTAAAACGCAAAACATCCAGAATCAATTACAGAAGCTTGCATTTCAAGAACCGGAGATTAAGTATCTTGGACAAAGGGTACGTCTGGGTTACCTTTATCGTATTCAGTATATCAATGATCCTTACAATTGTTTAGGCATTTGTCTCCTATCTCCGTTCAATATACCTTCATCGTGATAAAACCATCTTCAAAGTTGATGAACTACCTGTGGAGCGGTTTGCTGAATCACTTGGCTTGCCTGGTGCTCCGAAGATCAAATTCTTGAGTAAGGAAATTGCGAAGCAGAAGAAAAATGCTTCGAGAACTGTAGCAGCAGCCCAGGCAGAAGTATTGAAAGAGAAGCAGCTGGAGGAAGAGAGCAGTGAGGAAGATGAGAGTGGGGAGGAAGATGAAAGCGAGAATGGAGGCGAAGAAGAGAGAGAGAGTGGGAAGGAGAAAGATGCTCTTCCGGCCACAGGTCACAGGGTACGTCTTTCATTCGGAGGGGTTATTCTTGCTGATAGCCACTTTAGCAAAACGGTGTTCGAACAAAGTATGACCGCATGTTCGAGCGCAAAAATCAAAATATTCTATCTGAGCATTACTCTAAGCTCATCGACCACGAACCCGTGTCGGATGCCGATGATGACTTTATCACTCTCAAGCGCGCTGACCACGATCTCCCCGAGGCCACGCCTAACGAAGAAACAGAAAATCTGTCGAAGCGCAAACAACGATTAGGCCGAGCAAAGCGCGCTTTGGTTACGGGAGGAGATAACCACAAGTTGGTATTCGACGATCAAGGGAATCCGCATGAGATGTATGAGCTTGCTGATGCAGACGACTGGTTTAAGGAGAAGGGGGGTTTGGTCGGTGTGCAGGAGGAAGGCAAGAAGTTCGCTGAAGGCGAGAGGGGTAAGATGAGAGAGGCTGATGTAGTTGATAAGGAAGAAGCAAAGGAGAAGAAGAGAGAAAAGAAGAGGAAGAGAAAAGATAGAGAGAAAGCGGTGCGTTTTCTAATCTGCTCTGCTATCGCGTGTGTCCTGAGTTTCGTTTTTCTTGTAGATGAGTGATGAAGAAGGGCTTGCAGTTCTGGCACCACCATCAGACATTGACGATGGCTATGAATCCCCGGAGTTCGATCTACCAAGCGACGAACAAACTGATGAAGAAGTAGATACACCTCCTCCAAAGCGGACAAAGACAGTATCAAGGGACGCCAACCATACACTGGAGGAGGAAGAGCAACTAGCACTAAAGCTTTTACGTCGCCGATAGATCAATCGTTAATTTTGTGTTTGAAGTCTACGAATGCGCCTGCATTACATTAAGTGGCAAGGTAGAGTCGATCGGAGTCGAAGTTCCTGTTCTGCTTTTGTAATGGTCCAGTGGAGGAAGATTAATTCCTATTAATTTTCTACTTTTTCAAACCCATTTCGCTTTCTTGAACATCTGAATCTTCGAAGGCCATATCCGCGCCTCGATAAGGTCTACCCTTAATACGCTCCTTCTGCACCTGTAAAGTTCGTCGTCATGTCAGCGGGTCGTAAACTTATGGGCACTGGCTTACTTTTGCTGGTGATCAACTATTACTTGCAGTGTGACGTACCAAATTGTATACACATGCATGCTATTTATCATAGGTTAAGTACTTTCCTTGGGGCTCCGAAGAGGAGTTGATAGCACGCGCGTCTACGAGTTTAGCTTGTAACACCTCCCTTCCAACTCGGCCGGCTTCTGATTATCTCTTCCAGGAGTAGCTTCAACCGGGGGTTCACACATTAGTGTCTCCCGCCACATAACAGAGACTTGGATATCCGAACAATTTCCACTTGGGCGGAGTTCCGGGACATGTAAGTTTTTGTCGAGGTCATGCATTCCTCTCGCAACCGAACCGCATAGTCTGAACCCGTGCGGTCTAAATTCATGCGCCTTATTTCGTGACTTACATACTGGATATGTTCTGCACACTTACACTGTTGTTACCGCAGCCAGTGTCATTGTCATTCTCTTCTCCAGTAATCCGATCTATCCTATCTACATTCATCGATCTAGGCATCAAGGCTGCCAGTTCTTCGTGTGTCATGGGCTATCAAGGGTACTGACGATAACACGGTCATGAGACCCACCTGCTTGTCAGTACGTGTTTCGTATTCATGAATTACCCCTATACGAAGTGCTTTCTGGGCTATCAACTGCAATTAAACTCAAACCACCTAACCTTCAAACTGGGTCCTCGTTGAGAGCTTATTAGATGGTGAAACACATCACTACATTTACAAGCCGATCTGGCTCCTGCTTTGCTTGGAGAGTGGAGTCCTATGGTACCTTCCTGTCCCTGACGACGAAGATTTATTTCGAATTTCCAGTTATCGCTATTCCAGTTGTATTCCTCCAAATAAGGATATCTTCGCACAACATGTGGGTCCCTTTTATCGCTATAGTTAGGAAATGGAAGTGACGAATATTTGTGCTAGCGAGGAGTAAACGAGGCTATCCATTGGGAGCAATGTACCTCAATGGACCATCCCAGTATGTCTTAACCTCCTACATGATTCTTCGAGTCATCCAGCTCGAAATACACCGTATGTCGGGCTATCCCTTTCGACATTCAACGTATTATAGAAGCGCTGACACTGGAGAGCGTACAAGTGAGCTCCCCGTGAGGCTAATTCCGCAGTTTCATCTAGTTCCTGTTAATTTGCGATCTTATCAGCCAATGAACAGTACGGAGGACATGCTCCAACGACGCTTCATGAAGGATAGAGATGCAGTGAGGGAAGGCAGGACTGGCTCTGCCAGAAGGCGTGTTCTTTCTCGACTACTACTGGTGAGATGAACACACGCCGCTGGTAGTCACATGCTAAAAAAAAAGTTATCCGTACAGAAACTGAAAGAACGCCTGCGTAGCGGTATGCGCACCCTTAGGGGGGAGGGGCCGTGATTTCATCCAACGATTGCACTGCAGCACATACAAAAATCCAAGAACGTATGGTAATAATTTCTGTTACTACAAATTCAGTGTGCTATATTCCACAGGTTGGGTGATGGCAAAGAAGGCCACCTGTAATCTAATGTGTTCCATTGTTCTATATTCCAAGCAGAGATGGGAGGAAGAGCAACTTTCAGTGTGACAGTTTTAGTGACTAGATTTCGGTTAACATGGCATGCCATATCAATGACGCGATCCATAATCGCAAAGGTTTCTAATGAAGGACAATAGGCAGCGAATGGCAGAGCAGTCCAATGACTATCCATAAAGTATACGGGTTCTTCCTCTGCATCATCATCTCCTGCAGCCTCAAAATCACTTTCTATCGCTAGAAGCGGAGCAGGAGTTGCATCGTAGTACACCGTGGAGAAATTCCAACAAAAGTGCCGCAAACGTCTGAATGTTTTTAAGCGTTGCGCGTACTCCCATGATGCATGAGGCCAAGCGACAGCTCTATTCTCGAGCTGATAGCTGTTCTGCCTTCGAGCAAGTGTCAAAGCTACAAGTTGCGGGAAGAGGACGGAAATGCAATCAAATAAGGCGAACTCAGCGTTCGCCAGCCCTTCGATCACAAGCACTTCCAGCGGAGCAGCTCCCAGAGATCTCAAGAGACTCAGGATGCTGGCATCCGAAATACCCCATGAGGAATGGAGCTTGAAATGCGTTAAGCGAAGGCCCGATGGGCTGCCAATAGTGCGAAACCATGATGAGAAAGAGTCGATCTCACTGGGATCAAAATCATGCAGGGAGAGTCTTTCGAGATAAGGCAGATGGCATCTTCCACGGATACCAGGATCAGGAAGTGGAAAACTAGCCTGTCCAACTCCTCCGACGGATAGGGTTCTTATTCGAGGAAATAGCATCAGCGCGTACCATTGGGTACGAGTTTCTTCGGCATCAGGATCGATCAAGATGTTTAGATTCGCAAGTGAAGATGAAGTCGGAAGTCGATTCAGTAAGATACAGGCTTGAACTATTGTTGGAACTCGGCAAAATTCCAGAGACAGCGTATTTAGACTCGGCGCTGCCGAAACGGTGATTAGAAAGTCACGTGTGATGTCGAGATTGGAGAGGGTGAGCTCGGTGAGACGGGGGACACATTGCAAGGTCATTAAAAAATGTTCATAAATAGGTCGATAGAATCCTTCGTCCAGAAGGAAGGGGTTTCGATGATCGCCGTTTTCTGGTACAAGAATACGACCGCGAGGCCACCACTCATCTGTGATGAGAAGACTTTGGATCTGTGTCCTCACGGGGGGACATCCCATGATGAAATGTATGTCCTTCAAGAGGTCCTTCCTGGCATATTGGGCTACCGCCGGAAGGTCAATGTCAGAGTATTCCACGTTGTTCACCCGCATACTAGGTGATAGACGCAACCCCAACTTCCGATGCTATTCGAAATAGCTTAGTCCATGCAAGGGCAGCTTTAAGAAAGCCAAAAGCACGCTTACACGAAAGATATGCGGACGACCAATGCCATTGAGCATACGGCAAGTACTTGACAATGCTGTTGCATCACGGGTGGGTATAAAACGAAAGGTCAGGTCAAGGAGCTCTGAGGGGAGATCGGTAAGGCACAATGTTTGGAACATTGGCGCAGGCGAATGTTTAAGCATTACCAATACGTCTTCTAAGACAACGAGGTGGTCTTAATAAGTAAAATTCAGGCCGAAGTACAGTTATTAACTCACGGCGAACTTTTCGAGCGTCATTAAAATCCATCATACAAGGCAATCCCCACTTTTCTGTGAAGCATAACCAACCGCTCTTGTCTGGGAAAGTCGCGTTTGAATCTGGCCTACGAGCACCGGTCGACTTTAAATCGTAGAGGAACCTACTCCAGTACTTTAATAGAGTGTAATATCTCTGCAGAGGAAGGAATCAATATGGCGGCAAAACGGTTGTCTGAAGAAAAGCCAAGCCAACCTGAGGGTGACGGCCTGTGAGGTCAAGCGACCCCTACGCATAGGCTCAGCGTTACCTTCAACTTGAGAAATGCTCTAGTCAAACCTTGTGGTAGGCTTTTATGATACTGCAAAGATGCAGTATGTGATGCTTGTTGTCGTCACCCAAGTCTGTATCATGATGGGCTTCTTCATCGCAAGAGCCAGAAGCCAAGAAAGACTGTAAGTTCCATTTTTGTTGTCCCGAGGCTTCTTCTTCTCTGTCATTACAAGTCGGCTGAAGTGAGGGAACAGCACTTTTGGTATAGACGGCGTCTAAGGGAGGGTATAAGGTGCTGGGGATATTTTGTAGTGTAATACGATGCGGCATTGCGCCTATGGCTCGGTGGTACCTATCCACCTTGGACGGTTCCTATCATTACAGTGAGTTGCAGGAAGGATGGTGGTATATAAGAGCAACGAACTTTAACTTTTCCCCCCGGAAACGAGCGAGTTTTGATAATGAATGAAAAGGAGAATGGCATACTGCTTTCATTAGGTTAAATATGGGGAGTGCATCGGCAGCTCACGCAAACTTCTGTAGATTGATACTCCGTGTCGTTCGGCGGCCGCAAATTACGAAAAGGCATGGGCAGAGGAATTGAATGGGCAGAGATTCTTGCTACAAAGGTGGCACTGTCTGATAGACACCTCGTTCCCAGGTAGCGTCAAAAACAAGTCAAAGCGTCATTGAAAGGACTATAATAAAACGACTGCTGGGCTGTTTTTGGAGGAGACATCGATGACCCGCTGAATTGAAGTCTGAACGGGAATGAATTGAGAACGAATCAATACAGAACCCATCTCCGAGGCGTCGCCCATTACCTCACCGGAATACCCGGCACGTCCCCGGCCCGCCATTCTTCATCTTATACCACCTAGTTCCTACCACCTATCTCCAATCTCTCACCTTCTCTTCAGCTCTCACCCATGTCCGCCCCTCGTGAAATCCTCATAATCGGTGGAGGAATTATAGGCTGCACAACCGCCTACTATCTCTCGCGGCACCCATCAGCATCAACCTCAAATATCACACTCCTTGAAGCTTCAAAGGCGGGCGTGGCACAGGGTGCCTCAGGGAAAGCAGGCGGACTCGTGGCAAAGTGGGCTTACCCAAAAGAAATCGTAAGCGTGTCATTTACCGAGCATGTCAAACTCGCAGAAGAACATGGTGGGAAAGATCGCTGGGGCTGGAGGTACGTAGGATGCGGTAGCTGGGAAGGGCGAGGAAACTTGAGCCCAGCCGAAGCAGAGCCTGGGACAGGTGTAGGAAAAGGTGGTGAACGGAAGAGTCTCGAAAAGACCTTGGGCCTTGTCGATACCGACGTACAGCGTAATGCAGACTCTAGGAAAGCGAAAGGACTACCCAATGATCTCCTATGGGTACGTGACGATCTCACCGACGCATATTCCCCCATGGCTGGCGATGGTGCAACTGCCCAAGTCCATCCTTATTTATTTACAACTAGCATGCTCGATCTCGCCAAATCTAATGGCGTCAATTTCATTCAAGGGAAAGCGACATCCATTCTCCAAGAGAACGGCAAAGTGACAGGCGTGAAATACGAGGACCTGTTCACCGATGCATCCAAAACCCTCAAAGCGACACATGTTATCTTAGCTGCTGGTGCCTGGTCTCCTACGCTCATCCCGGATCTGCCTGTTTCTGCCACACGTGCACACAGTATCACAATTCACCCTCAATCTTCTGTCCACATATCGCCGTACGTTTTATTCGCAGAGATCACCCTACCTTCAACAACCCATTCACAAGGAAAAACCGTTTCACCAGAGATATATGCTCGTCCAGGTGGGGAGGTGTATGCTTGTGGGCCAGGAGACGATTCATTGCTCCCTGATTCTGTGGATGACGTACTCGTCGACCAAGAGGCATGCGGCAGCATCTACAAGCATGTGTCAAGTATATCCAAGGAACTGGCGGAAGGAACAGTGGACAAACGTCAGGCTTGCTTCTTACCAGTAGTCAGTACAGGAGGGGGACCCATTATCGGTGAGGCCGACAAGATTGCGAGGGGGTTAATTATCGCCACGGGTCACACCTGCTGGGTAAGGAATGCTTCATTACCAACTTCCCCCCGTAGATTGAAAATTTTCTGTAGGGTATATGCAATGCCCCAGGGACAGCGCGTGCGATCACAGAGTTGATTATGGATGGTAAGATTAAGTGCACTAATTTGCGGAAGCTCCAGCCGTCCGTATTACTGTAAGTAGGTATAGGTAGTAAGTATCTTCGAATTCGTTAACCAAGTGACGAAATTTCGGGATTACGGTATCCCGCGATTGGTTTATTTCTTTCACATGTCGAAGACATAATTGGAGAGGCACTGTATGTCTGAAGCAGGTTCTGACGAACAGAAAACTCCACCTGCCTACTTCGACTTGCATGTATATATGTAACTACAGCTTCGTTATACTTGGTGAGTCAGATGATGATCTCTCTGAATACTACTAGTACCTTGCCCCAATTTGGGAATGACGAGATAAACTCCTTGCAGCGAGGCGTTTCACATTTGAACGAGCGTACTGGATGCTGGTGTCAGATGTTCATGAAATCAATCTAGGATCGTAAGGATAGTGCACCCTCTGTGGTTGCGACACGTAGCGTTCAGACTGCGCAGTACTGTCGTACACTCTGTAACATATTGCAGTAAATATGATCAAAAAAAACACCATTTTAATTTTAGTGGTCATGATCTGAAATTCGCGCTACAGTGTTGGTCCGCTCCTTGGTACACCTGATTGAAATCGGCATGTATAGCTTCACCTAAAGTGTTTTTGTTAAATCTAAGTACATATTCATGATAAAAGGTATATTGAGAGTAATTATACCAGGTTTTGTGGTGGTTCTATAAGTAGCTATGTAAATACGACATAGATTAAAGGAGGGGATGGTTTTCAGGCAAAATTCACTCCTTGAAACAGTTCAGTCACAGGTGTTACTCGCCCGTCAGAGACGATTTGGCAGAGACAGCGTGACAGGGATCAACAAAATGTGATGGAAGGCCTGTCACACAGACACACATTCTTGCGCACATTTTGTTGTTAGATTTTTCATGCCACAATGTGCTGCTCAATGAGCATAAAATTTCGTACACATATTCCACCTTTGGGTTCCATTATGCTAATATTTATTTGGAGATGAAAACTTAATGTAGTAACAAACTAATTGGCAGCAACAATTGTCTCAAATTAGACATAGCCACTGATTCTGCATCATTCGTTCAACATCTCAACATCCCTTTCACAGAAATATTTCAGATTTATTTTCTGAGGAGTTCACACATATTAAAGCACATATGCAAAATATGGTGATGATTGAACGACTGAGGAAGGCAGGAGGGCGGGGTGTTCCAAGGAGTGATACTGTTTCAAGGAGCGGACCAACACTGTAATACGAAACTGAGTATTAGCCAAGGGAGCGAGGCGCCTATACATGGGTGTTAAATGTGTCCGACATTTATTGAAGTTGAACGGAACATAGCTGGGTGTCGAGGAAGATAATGACTGCGGAACTGCCCGACGGAATTACTGAATTGATGGGTAAGTATAATCTGTATTTTAAATAAAACAGTCATACAGAAAAATAAGAAAGACGCCAACAATTGCGCGAGGGTAATTGGACGGTCCCACCTGTATGATTTCCGTAGGGAACGTTCATTTATTGGAGTGGGTGGTTTGGTGACTTAGCAGGATGAAAATATCCGCAAGCAGCTTCCTTACCAGAAAGCAGAGAGATTAAGTTCCTGATACTCTCAAGTCTAGAGTAAATTCATCGAGAAGGCCCCACACAGTTAAGTCACTCAGCCAGAAAATACGACTGAACTTTCCGTTTTCGTGGACAGTGAGAATTGTTGGGGAACTGCGACGGGACGGCATCAGAGGGGTATTCCGAATCATAATCAGTTTGCGTACATGTATGTATACGGTAAGTAGTGACTTAGATGGCAACTTGGATCCCACCTTGTGGAAGATGAAAATCGCTTCTATTTCTTTCCAGGAAATTTCATTGTAGTGGTAAGACATCATGACTACGATGTGATGATGATGGGGAAGTTACTTCCAGACTCCAAATAATTGAACGATCTGGGGTGCGACGGTGGAAGAAGGAAGAGGCACTCAAGCTGTCTGAAATCCAAAATCCGCTCGCTGGTTGTGCGGCTGGTCGCTACTTCAACTAGCTAACTATAAAAAAATCTGCGTTCGATAGTCTGGTGTAGTCTGGCCAATTTCAGATGTATTCTTCAGGCGAATTTCACGGGTGTTTGAGAACACCAGGTTTCACCACATACAAACGTCGCGAGGCTGACGTAGTGGTATAGGCAGCATACGACTATCGGGACCATGATTTCACCGCCGTTGCATAGGATCCCGAAGGCGTGCGTTCGCGTACCGAGCGCACTAGTACAAAAATGAGCATATTATAAGGTTTCAGAAGTTTAAAGCGCCGCGGCGGCTGAAAGGGAAAGACTTAGTTATCGGTACCTGCGGTAGATATCATCTGATTACCGGAACATACCTGTCCACTTGGGCGAACTGTGAGTTGGACGTTAGCTGAGCGCAAGTGGCTAGTGGAGGTGCGCGGTGGGTGGTGAAGTACGGGCGGAGGGCGAGGTAGGGCGAGTTAGTGTGCTGCAGTGGAAAGAATGAGTGTTAGATCTGGGAGAGGTGATGGTAGATATGTCGTGGGGTCGGACGCAAATGCCTCGTGGCTGAAATTTTTTATGTGTTTGAGAGACGGTGACACGTCCACGCGCCCGGAACATATCAACTCCTCCGCCCATTAATACTAGCAGATACTAACGTGCCCTGGGCCTGAGTGCTGAAACTGACATAGCTAGCTGCTGAGAAAGAGAGGAAGAGAAGAAGAAAAGAAGAGAAGAAGAAGTGCAGGTTTGCAGAGGCACGCGCACTTGACAATGATAGTGCGGACTCAGCGTTACGCGCGCCTCGATTAATATTATCTTCTCCGACGACCAGCGGAGATATATATATAAAGTGCGTCCCGGAATTTCCTCCTTCCCATCTCTTTTTCCTTCCCCTTCTTTCTCCCACTCTCCTTACGGGGTACAGAACGGTCCTGTAGGTCTCGCCTGCACCTACCGGCCTCAAGACCCGCACGATCCACCAACCACTTGCTCTCTTTGTCATTTACATTCTCTACTGGAACACACGTCCTGTCGGCACTTTCGCTCATTATATCTGCGGTATTCGATATTGTCATGCAACGTCCCCCACTTCCATCCTTTCTGGCGACGGAGGAACCACTCGAGTGAGTTGCAGCTATTCATTCTGTTCCCAATGTCTACTGACCTTCAGTAAAATTCTAGTGCCTTATGTCACCACTTCAACGTCGCACGAGCGATGCCCGGACCTCTAGTTCCGACGACCTTTGATATGCCTGTGTTGCGCAATTCGCGCACACCAACTCATGTGTTAGCTGTGCTCTCTGGAGACAACACTACCCCCGCTCTCATGCTCCCCATTGACGCGAGTTTGTACGAACATGGTTTTCGTGTTGAACTCAATATACCCACCCCCGGTGGTACGACTCCGGTCCCTCGCCAGTCTGAAAATCCCCCAGAACTTATCATTACCTTACCCGTTATCCCGATTATTGTCCCCCACCCGGCCTCGTTCCCTCTTCTGCTACTCTTTGGCATGGGGCTCGAAACACAGTACCAACACCTGTCTTGCCGTCTTCTGCCCGCGCAAGTGGTCGGGGAGTTTCCCAATGCTGCTGCCATGGCCCATGTCTACTCGAGATTTCGCGAAGACTACTTCGAGCGCTATTACCGCTTCACCGAGGGGCTATGGAAGAATATTCTAGCTTTGGGGCCCAGAAACCCCCGACTGACAGAGGTCGTTTCGACCGCTTGGAATGTCTCTGGGGAAGCGAGACGTCTTCGCCTACGCCAACGGTAAAAATATCTCTAGGGACGACCTACGGTATCTTTAAAAGATGCCAGCACGACTCGAACGATGTTTCCTTGTAAAATCCGCTCTGAATTATTGTGTTACACCCTCCTAATTCTTGCTATACTTCTCCCCTGTTTGTTTTAAGTTACTTACAGTATTCTTTAATATTGTCTCGCTACACATTCGTTATTCTCCCTACCTCATTTAGGATGCTGCCTCACGATGACTATCTATGACACCTCACTGAACGTACTGTACCACCTTTACCCGCTTTTCCACTAGTTGACTTTCTGGTGTCGTTTGTAGTATCTCCCTAGTCACTTACTGCTAATATTCACAATAATAATTGCTTTTTTCGTACTTACGTCTGGAGATTTGTGAATCGGCCGAATCCGATCTGGATGAATGGAGACTCGGAGTATCTGGATCGGAGCAGGCTTCCTGGCTCTTCCACTTGACTACCGGAAGTAATGAGCCGTGCGTGCTCATGGCAACCTTCAGGTCCGCAACCAATTTACCGCCGTAATAGAGCATAATAGCCGCATCCCTTTGTAAAGATCAAGTACTTCGTTGATCACGCCAATAGGCAGAAAAAATCACACTTCTGAAGACTTCTGAACAGAATGCCAAAATGTATCATAATATGTACTACATACTTCTTATTTATAATTCGAGTTCCAATTCTATACTGTACATGAACAAAAAAGAAATGCAACGATAACTAAACATACAATGCAAAAAAAAAATATTGATAAGAATAGATAATGTTCGTGCAGGTAGATATAATTAAGATCGATCTAGGGTTTTAAAAAAATGCATGAAAAGAACAAAAATATGACCGCCATGGTTATGACGATGCTATAGTGGACGATGGTGGCCGAGGCTGCGACTCGCTCGAGCTGTCAACGATATCATACTGCTTGGTGCTAGCAGCGAGTGCATGAAGATAAATATCCCAAGCCAAATCCATCGTATCCCAAAGCTCGTCATCGAAAATGCCCAATGCGCAGACGTTTTGCCATAAACCAAACACTTGTCGCATCCGGGTCAGTAGCAACGGGAGAGCAAAAGTATCCCCAACTTTTCTGGCGAAGGGGCGAAGTTGATTAACTTGATCCTCTTCAAAGTTGGGCGGAATGGGGCAAGGCAAGAGGGAGTTCAACAAAGTTGATGTTCGTTTGGTGTAGAGGAAAGAAACAAGATTGGCATACTGTTCAGGGCATGGGAGGCATAATGAACGAACAGGAATTTTGATCTCAGAAGGACCTGGTGCGTCCTTTTGTTCCGAGAGGGAAGTAATGGGAGATGATGGAAACGGTGGAAGTTTGGTGCAATGCGCAGCGAGGATGATACTGTGAACAGCAAACAATGTAACTTTCGATTTCCCTTGACTTTCAGATGGACGCCGACCGCCATGCACTGCCATCATATGCGTTGGCGCCATTGCTAAATCTTGGACAGTCATTGCGAGTTCCTTTGGCAACGCATTGGTGACAGGTGCACTAGGTTTTGACCCAGATAACGCTTGAAGAAGCCTGGATGAATGGATATCGATTAGAGTCGTATTCTTATCGTAGTTAACAGCAGCCGGGACTTACGAAGGACCAAATTCTTGTATCGAGTCACGAACGAATTCGGGGGGAGTTTTAGCAAGGTCAGCCCGCACAGCGGCAAGCGCCTCAGAAGTGACTTCTCGAAATTCTGGCCGTGATAATTCACGTGCTACTTTGAGATCTACCAGCTTCATCGTACGAGATGAATCGCTGTCAGAAGATGTTGAAGCCAGGGGCTCTGCATCTTGCATTTCAACGTCACGTGTGGGAGATGAAAGGTTGGCGGAGGTCCTTATTCTAAAGTTGATTGAATTTGCGGGAGATTTGGTGGTACTGCGACGCTTGGCTTGCTCGACGGCATATTTCGGATTGCGAGATCCGCTGGTACGAGCTCGTCGACGGCGCGTGGCATCAGTAATGCTGGTACGAAATTTTGCTGCCAGAGATTTCTTGGTTACAGGACTGGGGGAGTTTTCCAAGTTTTCAGCCATTCGCTTGGCAAAGTTGCTTTGCAAGACCATCATGAGTGCGAAAAGTGTTGGGAGTCGAGGAAAAGAACAAGTGAGTGAGGCGGGAGGAAGCGCTGATGAGTTCGGATGAAGGGAAGGCTTTAATATTTATAGGAGAGGTTGCGAACAAGGAATTGGCAATTGGCACCAAACTGGGCTATTCTAACCAAGACCAATCCACGTCAGCTTGTTTCCTTTCCGGGTAGGTGTTGATATTTGTTAGGGAATTACAACCACTAACAACTTCCATCTTGGGCAATATTGTCAAGACCAATCCTAGCTGCCGGTAAACGCCGTCCATTTGAATACAATTGGTTGAGGGCGTTGTTCTTCCTAACGGATGCCAAAATAGCCATAACAGAGAATATTGCAGGCAAATACAATATATCTCATTTTCAGTTATCCAGATTCCAAATCCAAGGAGATGCTGGTGGACCAACGAGCATTTTTTACACCCGAGCATGGCTAAACACCGCTGGTGCAACGACTGATGGGTGGGAAAGCCATATCTGGAATAAAGTACCGCGCCCTGTCGGAATCAGAGTACGCCCCCCTTTGAGAGATCAAGCCAGCAACTGCGGTTGCTTAGAAAAGAAACCAGATAGGGTGTATAGTGAAAAACATCGAGATAAATTTCTTGATGTATCTTTGGCTTGCCACTGCTCGTGATATATGAATTTCTCCAGGTCCATGATAAGAACATCTGCCCGCCGTCCCTGTTAGCCTAGAATTATAACTAGTAGCACATCGCATTACTACGTTTCCAAAGATCCGGTCAGCAGGAAGTTAATCGCCTCAGGCCCTGGAAGATGAGGAAGAGAACTTGAAGATGCAGGAAGAAAAATGAAAGCCAGTTAATTTGCATCCCCCAGTTGTTGAGTAGTAAAAGGGCAGTGAACTGGGATAAAAACTAATGGAAGTGGGATGTGGATGAAAGGGTACGATGAAACTGTTCAGACAGCTGACTGCCCCTAGTTGATCCATATTAATACAGTGGGCGCAGAGGTAGGGGAAGGAGGTTGCGACAAAGGATGTGTTTAAAATAAGGAACAGCGCCATCCAGGCTAAAAAGTGCTGGCTTGCTATCCAGAGAAATCGGTGGAGTCCTTGCAGCCACCGAGCCAATTGATTGTAGTAGAATAATCGAATAAAAGCCAGCATTGAGTGAAATCTTGCCTGACATAGAGCATTTCAGGAAGGTGAAAAAAAACAGACACAGATAGCAGATATTTCTACGCTCCCAAGAGGCATAGTAAGATGCGAACTTCAAAGGTACAAATGGGAATCGAAACAAATAGACGCGGTGGAGGTCCCAAGCTAGCAAAGAATTCCAAGGTAGATCGACAAGTACTGAGGAGCCATGTTTCTATTATCTGCAAGATGAGGAATCTAGCATATCTCCTATAAAGTGAGTTGAACTGAGTCGTGGAACATACTGAAGTCTGGTTATTTGGTTATTAAAGAAATAGTACCCAAAAAATACCAGGAGTAACATAGCAGGGAAGCAAAAAGCGACGGCCTAAAAATCGGGACGCCACTTGGATGCCACCTATGATTATAAAAATGCCACTCATTTGTGAGTTCAAAAGACATACCGTAAAACATATTGCCACTCGATACAATGCAAAATAAAAGAGGATTTATCCGAATAATAATCTCAGCCTCGACGAGCGAAGGCGGGAGAGAAAATTATATGAAGTGGTTATGCATGACGCTGTGAAGGACTGTGGTGAGGGGATATCATCAGTGGCTTTCGCTTGATCTGTGAGGTAAGTAGAATGAACCAAGCTGCAAGTCCATCCATTGTCCTCCGCTTTTGGACATTTTAGAATCCGAAAGGTCTTTGCCGATACACGTTGTGTTTGAGTCTGTGTCACGCGCATGCAAGGCGCTTAGATTATTGACACTTCGCAAAACGTACAAATACATTTCATTTGTACAAGACACATCGATCGATACATATCGTCGTACTTAGAAGACATGTGTATAAAGATATAAGCGGCAGAGAAATGTAAACTTCGAATAGATAGCAATATTTTTATGCAATACGATAACAATCCCCGAGACAGTGTGACGTTAAAGACCATGTACAAGAAATAGATTCCTCCTTGCCTGCAAGGAGACACTCGTCCGATATTTATTCATCTGCTTCAGCTTTGCTAGCCCGGCTTCTCCGTCTCGCGTACTCACTTTGTCTAGCTCTCTTCTTTGCACTCATCAGTACATCCGAACCTCCACTACGTCTCTTAGCACTGCTAGCACCCCCGCCAGCAAAACTCGCTCTTTGAGCCTTTGCCCCCAAGCTAGATCGCATTTTCCCGGTACCACTTGCCACCCTCGGTGTAAGCACGGCAGAACCAGATGTCGCAGCAGCGCGCTGAGAGGCTAGTTTTGCAATAACTTTTGATCTCGAAATTCTTGGCTTCCTTCCAGGTAATGTTTTCTGTCGAATAACACCGCTTGTATTTGCAGACGGCTGCGAGGTCGGTGGGCTTGCAGCAGACATCTCACCAGCTAAAGGAGATGCTGCACTCTTTTTGACAGGAGTTGGAATACCAGAGCGGAACTCTAAGGGCATACTGAAGATTTTTCCTGGAGTTGGGGGGAATGGCTTAGGACTCTTCATTGCGGGATTATTTGTAATAGCACCCAGAGCCTCTGATTGCCTTGATTGAGGGGCAGTAATCTTGGTAAAATGATTATCAGCAGCATCTTTTATATTCATGGTTGATGGTCGTTGCATTTTAGCGAGCGAGCTGGCAGTAGGTGCCATTAACCTTGATGAGATAGACGACATGCGTTTGGACGATGTGGAATCTGTCCTACTAATAGGTACCTTCTTCATACCCATGCTCCCAAGGGTTCCGGGCAGAGCTGACGTGCGTGTGGCTGCTGAACGAGCTCCCAGGGATGACACGCCTGCCGCACTTGTGCGACTGGATGTACTACTACCTCCAAGTGCTCCCACCTTTGACGATGCAGATCCATTTCGTGAGTGTCCAAAAAAGGAACTATTCCTACTGGAGCGCGAGGTACCCACAGGCGCAACGCTGCTCTTTGTAGACGTAGCAATACCAAATAATGGAAGTGGTGACCTCGAACGGTTACTGGATGCTGTTCCCTTTGCAACATCCTGCTGTCTCTCTTTTTGCGTGCGGATAGCTGGCGGCTGGGTAGAGCTCGACGGAATAGCAGGACGGACTGGGGCTACAGCCGGTATCTTCGTTAAGAGGGAAGGCTTATCTTTTTCCTTCCCCTTCGTTGATACAGTAACGTTAGCCTTGGTAAGATTGCTAGGCTGGGATGGAGCTGCGGTCTTGCCACGGTTCCAGACACTCTTAACCATTGACTTTGCAGATGCAAGGAAACCAAATCTGGAGGGTTTCGGCTGAGGTTTGACTAGGAAGTAGATGTAAGTATTAAAGCCCGCGTATATAAAAGAGCAAACACTTACCTAGAAGGCCGCCGCGTCCAACACTCACTCGCCCACTCATCCGTCCATTCAATCCAACATGTGCAGCACTACTTCTTCTCTTCGCCCTATTCATCTCTAACTTTCTTTTGATTGCCTCCCTTTCCCGCTCCTTCTGCATTTTCTCCAAATCCTCTTCCTCGTCCCTTTTCTTTTCTTTTTTGTTGTCGGAAGGAACGTCTTCTTCGGTGTTCATTTTGTTCTCATCCCTATCTTGAACGGGCTCGTCTTCGTCATCTGAATCGATATCAAATGTACCAGGAATAACTCTGGAACGACGAGCACCGCTAATAACGCGCGTGGCACTCACTCTACCAACGTGAGCACCAGGTATGCGACGGCCATGTGTATCACGACCTGCACCAGTTCCCAAGACACTCGACTTCCTCTTCTTGCCAATTTGTAGAGATTGATCCTCCTTCTTTGATGGAGAGCGACGCTTGAGAAATTCGTCAATCCCTTCCATTTTCTCGAACTCTTGTTCATGAGCCTTATCAAACAATTTGCTAAAGTGTGCTTGCTTTGCAGTAGGAACAGTATTGATATCCTTGACAGAGAAATCAATTCCAGTATGGGCTCCTGGTTTCAGTCGATTGATCAGTTCTGTATTGACACCATCAACACCCTGCTCTTGGAGTCGCTTATTCATCTCTTCAAGAACATTGCTAGCGGCCGACCGGAACTCGTCGTTTGACACGCTGTAACGAGGATGAGGTGAGCCAAAGATAAATGGCCCACTTGGTGGTTTCAGCTGGTTCTCATCTAGGGAGGGTGAACAGGGTGAGGGTAGAGCTAGAGGTTCCAAGTCTTCATTCATGACAACATCTCCGTCTTCATCCCTAGCCATCCCTTTGTCCTGAGCATGCTGGAAAGAAGACTGTGCGATTGAAGAGCTCATCACAGGAGGACGGTCGTGCATAGTCAACTTCGGATAAAGGCCAGAATGTAGCTCATCAGCATCATTGGGTGGCCAACGGGTTATAGCACCCAACCCCATGGCATCAGTATTAGAAGAGGGGCTTCCTAAGATAAGATCGAAAGTAGTTTTGAATGGTTTCAATTGGGGCGTGCCATGGTCTCCAGCACCATAAGAAACATCGCCATCGATGTTGGATAACGGGTTAGAAATTAGACGAATAGTAGTCGTAGGTTGCTTCTTATGTAGGGTGACAGGTGCGCCTGTGCCCAGACTAAGTCGCGCGTTCTCAGGTGCGGGTACGCCAGGGCGAAGAGCGTGACCCGGAATAACTTCAGCTAGAGTGCCACTAGATAGTCTACTAGGCGTGAAGGTGAAGTGATCCGTCTGCGGTAACGATGCGGCTGGTGGAAGCGCCGAATATGGGGTTGAGAATTGCGTAAGTTCATCTGCGTCAGATGGAGGGGGAATAGATGATTTGGGTGCATTTCGCTTGAGGCCTAGAGAAGTTGCTAGAGCTTTAATGGATGAGCTCACCGTGCTGCCTACAATAAAAGAATAAGACATCACAATAAGAACACTGGATCATAACTTTAAGGGTACCTTTGGAACTCCCAGTTCCAAACTCGCCAGCGTTCCCGCCATTTCCTACTGTACGAATAGAATTCAACGTTCCTTTAGAGGATCCCTCTTCATCCTCCATAATGCTCTCCATAACAACTTCCCATTGTTGACTCGGTCGCGCAACATAGCTGTGTAAAGAAGCACGGTCCTCCTGACTGAGGTCTTCCTTGGACGCGACATCTCCATCTCCATCTCCATCTCCATCTCCATCTTCATCTTCACTACGAGCAGCAATGCTCAAAGGCGAGTCCTTGGGTAGTGTATGTGCATGCTGCTTGAGGCGGTCGATGAGCTCGACATTCTTCCCGTTAGCCTTTAATGAGTGGATCTTGCAGAGCTTGACGAGTTGATCGCGTTTCAGAGAATGTAAGGCGGGAGAATTGAATAAAATCTGGGTAGTCGTAGACATTTCGTGGTTCTGTTATCGTTAGTCGGTGGGTGGCATGGATTGGGGAACGTTTCTTGCGATCCGTAGGCAACGGAGGAAGTCGTTAAGGTCCAACAGACTTCATGCCAAATTTGGAGGCTGTTACATTCAACATATCACGTGATCGTGACAACAGACCAGCTCACGTGATACGGACCCACGGTGCTACGCGCCTATCATTGTCATCAACGATCTAAGTATCTAAGTAGTACTTAGTACGATCATCTTACTCGTATACTTACTCCGTTCCAATTTCCTTTTCACCTCTGCTTACTTACTTCAGTATCTGTTCATGATCATTCGAATTTAATCTGCACTCCTTTTTCTCCCCATGGCCCATAGGTTTAATTTTAGGGTAGTGCAGGCCTCAAGATACTGAAGGATACATACTATATCGTGTTGGGCCACTTCTATTTCAAGTTATCTCATGGCTGGGTCAAGGCTGGGTTCTCGGGCGCTACTTATCCAGGACAAAGGTTCTTATAGGCTCATGATATTAAGATTAATATAACACAGGAAACACTAGGTGGTTAAGAACCACGCCTAGTCCGCATGGACGAAACGCGGAGAGAGTGTGGTTGAGCACATAGAGATCCTAGGGAAACGTTAGGCTTACCTTTAGTACATCGCACTTCCTTTATCCTTTCATCTCGTTCTCTCTCATTGTCAGCCTCCGCATTTTGGAACGCAAATTTTTACTCATCACCAAAAAGATGGCGTCTGCAAGCGGTTCTTCATCGAGCAGCTTCGAAAGTTTCACCACTGGGAAAGCTCTTTTTCCTGCTACTACATCAACAGGTGGCTACTCGGTCGAGGCAACTGCAGGTGCTAGAATATACCACACACCCCTTACTGCCCAGAAAAGTCCCCAGTGGACATATTCGCGTCTGAAGGGGAGGCTAATTTTTGGCAGGGATGATGACATAAGTTCAAGTCAACCCCAAGATATCAGCGAAGCTGAAAAATATTGGTTCCGCCTCGTAGATGATAGTGGAAGAACAGTTTGGGTATTCAGGATCCCAGCTGCTTTCGAATACAGAGAAGATCTACCGTTTTTTCATGTTTTTAAAGGAAGGGTACGTAAACATTTTATTTTGGTGATTTGACCAACATTTATCTGAAGTAAATCGTTATATTATTTAGAGTCGACGATATGGACTTCTTTTCAATGATGATCAAGAGGCAGCTTACCTTCTTATGAAGATTTCCGCTCAGTTTTCAGGAAAAGGTAACTTACCTTTCAACTCGTTGAAATATTTTGCCAATAACCCTATGAACAGTATCGCACAAACACACTCGCAGTATTAAGAGTACCTCAATGAAGGGACGAGCTAATTCTACTCACCGATCGCAACCAATCCACCTTTCATCAATTTCATCTCCAGCTCCAAACTCATTTGTCCATGTATCTCACATAGGTGTGAGCAGGGACGGTGTCTTTGAAGCTTCTAAGAACATCGATCCAGCTTGGAAAAATTTGATTTCAGATATGCATTTTAGAGGGTCCGAGCCTACCACTCATGACTACAGCCAGTCAGCGAATAAAATGTGGAGAGAGTTTGATCCAGAGAATGCATCTAGTCCGGTTGTTACTCCTCAGCCAGTAGAAGGTGTGTCGAGGCATGTGTTAAATAGCATTGGAAGTAGTAAGTGATTGAAATGCTTCTGAAAACTTACAACGATTTATGTCCACATTTGCTTATAGTCAAAAGGGTGGATGTTAAGCGTAGAGGGCATCCCAATTCTTAGTGCCGCTGATGAGGTTTCTTCAAGTATAGGATATTTGTTTCTTTCATAGCCCAGCATCTGAGATGCTCTTCAATATATAAGTAATTATAATGTATGCAGTATGTAATACGGTATTATATGATATGAATATTAAAATACTCTAAGTTAGAAACGAGTTAAATCCCGTCCAAAAATCCCTGGATAATATTTTGGTACTTCAAACATAATATGATAGACACTCTGAAATAGCTTACAGTTCAAGAACCAATATGTTGGAACTAATATCTTGTTTCTCCAGCTCAATGTCATGGTGAAGTAAGCGGAGCGCCATAACAACCATGCGACGCGTCCGGTCTCCTTCGTCATGAACTCGCTTTTGTCGGAGCCTCCAGAAGGTCGGTCATAAATCGCTCTCCTATGGACCAAATTAAAGCAATTTAACGTGATCAATTCTAGAATTTTCAACTCACCAGCCTCCTATATAAGCCAAGCTGCCTTGATTGCGGAAGTTAAATGCATCGGGAGCAGGTCGCTCTTTAGCAAGCTTGTTCAATTGCTTTGTAAGATATTTTGCTTCTTGATTAGCAACTTGTGCAGTTGCAGGAAGAGGATTGCCTTCAATTCTTGCGGAGTCACCAATAGCCCAGACATCCGGGTTGGGTTTTTCATCCTCCATGATTACGTTTAGATGATCATTAACGAGCAAACTATTAATGCGCATTATATTGGCATCTGTGAGGGGAGGTAGCACGATATAAACACTATTACTGACCTGCGAGGATATTTGGGGTCTTTCTTAGCTTCTTTAATCGAGTCGATTAACGGATTCGGCGACAAACCCGTGCTCCATACAAGGATACCGAAAGGAACTAGACTGGTCTAGTATAAAACGAAATAAGTTGTTAAGAAATTACTTACCTTCGCCTCGCTCCTTGACGATCATTTTACCGGGCTCCACTCTTTCGACATGATGACTGGTCAGAATGCTTATACCGTCTCTTGAGAAGGCCTTTTCGGTATACCTAAGTTATACAATCAGATAGAAAGAAATGAATAGTATATATCAATAACATACTGCACAAGTGATTTATCAAATGTTCCAAGAATGCTAGGTGCGACATCGTAAAGTGTGATTTTCACGAGCCTTGCTAGGTTGGGATAATGCCGTCTTATTTCTGAATGCATCAAGTCATGCAACTCGGCCGCAAATTCGACGCCAGTTGGTCCACCACCTAGAATGTTTTATGTCAGCCTACCTGGAAACGTGTGTTAATCATCACTGACCAACAATGCAGAAGTTGAGGACCTTTCTTCGCTCTACATCGGTCAGTGTGGGTTGGTTAGCTTGTTCAAAGCCTAATGAATAATGTATTGATCAGGCACCATTAAGTGAGCGATGATTTAGTCTAATATTCACATTCCAAGATACGGCTGCGAATTCTTCGTGCGTCGCGCACGTCTTTCAGAAAGAATGCATGTTCCTTGACTCCAGGTATATTGAAGGCTAAAGATAAATAAGCAGCGAATTTTAAAAATGAGTTAGGCTAAAATTATGTAACGAACTTTGGGAATATGCCCCAACAGCAATGATAAGCTTGTCGTAGCGAAGCGTAAAAGGAATTCCGGACTTTCCTGGCTTCGACACATCTACAGCTGCTGCTGCGGTCCCTGCTTCCTCGATTGGTCGCGTGGCAGGCATCTAATGTGGACCATTCACCTATGCGAGGAATAACAGAGAGAAAGTCAAACATACACATGTCAATGTCTTGCACTTAAAGTCTGCAGACAAGTTTAGGATGATGAATGCGTAACTTATGAAGCCACATTACCAATTTCATCACACCAAGCTTGATAATATGCCTTCAGTGAATTAGTTATTAATTATCGGTACGTTCCACGATTTGAAGTGAAAAGTACATACGACTTGAGGTGCATAGCGGCGAACCTACGAGTAGATTAGCATGTAGAAATAGGAGAACAATGATGTAAAAAACTAACAGGCTCTATAGCACACCTGAATTCCAGCGTTCCTACTGCAGTGCTGGCTAGAAGCGGAGTGAAGTTGAAATATGTGTTTGGAGAGACCAAAGTAACATCTGGCGATAGAGGCACGTTAGATACGTAAAATAGCTCTGTATAGGTTTGTCAATACCCACCCCAACGTTTCTTATCTACCTTTCTCAGCACTTCATACCCGCCCCATCCTGACCCTAATATGACAACGCGTTGTTTGTAGCGAGGAGATGATAAACTGAAATAACGCGTTGTTTGGTTGTTCACGTTCACGTGAGTAGCTGAGTGAACGGATGATAGCCTAATATTGGTTGAACCCCCAAGCGTTGCAAAGCTTGCATAGCTATAACCTATGGTAAGGACGCGATGGGACTCAAAGATTTGGGGTACTAAGACTCTGACAGCGAGAGCCCAGCTTAAGTTTAAGTACCTATGGTACCCAAGGCTCTTTGCGGAGGATGTCGGGTCATAAGTATGCATGACGTAAGGCAATCTGTTACTTAAGTTTCATATTCAAACTATGTACAAATCTGTTTATGTCAGAACTGAGCTCCGTCATAGTTTTCACCGCGTTCAACGCAATCAGGCGGGATAATTCATACGAAAGCCGGCCATGACCAGAATAAAAACAAAAACTTCGCTTCCGAATAGTAATCATGTAGATAACGGTCAGATTACGTCATGTGCTTCGGGGGAAGCTGATCAACATCGGAGCGGCATGATGGCAATGCGCTATGATGCGCCTTGGATGGGCTGGTACAGTGTACTGGACTCTTTCGACCAAGTGTTCAGTCACGCGTCACGCAGGGCGTTTGAACTGAACACTTGAGCACATTCGTCACGCGTCACAGGCTGCCATGAACATAAGTTTTGAGGCAAATATGGCGCTCAATTAGCCGATTTTTCCGCCCGTACCGGGCGGCTGTAGGGCATGAACAGAACTACCAGGTGTCACGCATCAACTCAGAGTTTGAACACTTGGTCAAACCAATTTTTCGCGTCACGCACCAGAAGCCGTGAACAAGTGGTCGAAAGTCTCCAGTATCAGCCTGAGGCGTCGTGCAACATGTCACCCCAATCTTGCCTTTTAGTTTTTTATATAAGTTCTGTAGTTACGCATAATTAACTTCTCCACAAAATACGTGCAGTCACGGCGTATACAACGGTATCTGAACTATCGACAATTGTGTGAGGTAGTATGTAAGTACCTCAATAAAATCATGCACGTAAGCATATGCATGATTAAATTTAGCATATTACATTCATTCTTTAATAGGTGGAGAGCATATATATACTTATAGGTTTCTGTGGTCAGCGTAGTTATGTCGTGTGGTACTACAGTAAGCATGTACAACTACATCGTCTACATAACCAGCTTAAAAATGCTGTACACATACTGCTTGTAAGTACCGTCAACCAAACATTTGTTATAATAATACTAATTGACTTTCTATACTTATGTTATTACTGCGTATGACAGATTCATCATGTCAATAATTATTATGTATTATTCATAACACGGATCCGTGAGCATAAGGAAATAATGTTGGGAATGGTGCATTTATGATTTTACAGCTATTTTTCAGAAATAATTTATCATAAGCGGACACGACACAGTCAAACTGATTTGAAGTGTGCAATAACAGTCTCCCTAAATACATTGAGTAGGTGCAAATACTACAACACTCGCTGCTGCAGCTACCATTGCAGGCAATAGTACCACTCCATTAAACATTTAAATTAAATTATAGATAATTCATCGCCTGTGCATAACGCACATATACCATAAGCTCATGATCATTCTAAAAGATATTGTGTACATATATTACGCGTGGGTAGATGGCGCACAGAACTATTATTAATATATTGTGAGAATGATTGGAGAATGATAAAATCTGCCAAATGGCGACGGGGTTCCCTTTCGGTTTCACAGCCGGAGAATCGACAGCCTTTCCGTGAAATCAGCGGCCTGATAAGACATGAAACGTCGACTCCCGTTCGGAACCGAAGTTTTTGTCTTTATTCTGGTATATACTTACTCTACGAAAGCGCATGCTTAGAAGCTATTTACATAACTCTTCTTTATCGCTGTCGCGTTCTGCGGAATGCCTAAATTTAAATTAAATCGTTCTACTTAATAACGTGCTTCAAGCTCATGTTTCAATTTACTGTGATTTCTATTACATTTCTACCCAGAATCGATTACATGTGAATTATATCAAAGAGAAATTGGAATCACAAGTAAAAAAGTTTGGGCACTTCCTAAGTAGGAGGTACCCCAGTCCAGATCTCAACTTGCACTTCAAGCGATCTGACGAGTCTTGAAATAACTTTTTAAGACTGTTGCTAACTGCATTGAGAGTTCTAATCACCAGTCACATTTGATCAAAAACGAGCTCCATTGTTTAACGACCATTAAGAACTACTTATCCAAAACATTAAACGATACATGAAAGTTGGCATTGCTCAGCCCAAATTATACTAGTAACTAATCCAGTGTACTGAGTATGACGTAAAGGAAGACGTTTGCAGGGTAGGGAAGGAATAATAATGATATCTACCATAAGCAGAACTAGAAAGGAAAGTGGAATGGTAGGTAAGAAATGATAGTTATTATGTTTATAAGAGTAGGTGTGAATGTAGTGCCGGGGGGCACATGAAAGCAAGTATAACAACATAGAAAACCGAGCAAAGCAGCCAACTGTAATATGAACGTAGTATGGTATATATTATGCGATAAATTTCCTTCAATTAAAACCGGGTTCCGAATGCTGGGTTGATGGGGGTATAAGTTAAGTGATTGATAATTGCTGTAAAGGAATGTATATGTAAGGTTTTTGGTTCTCTGAACCAGATGATGCAATGGTAACGAATGTCTTGCGAGTTGGACTTGATTCTTGTCTTCGTATTCGTATCCTTGGTCTCCCTGGGTATACAGAGGCAAGCTTGCCCCTTTCCTCTCTTATCTGCATCTAGCACACATCATATCCCGCCTCAACGTCTACATCGAGCCGCGGGATTCTCCTCTTCCGACCTCGAGACTGCTTCAGAACACCCTTTCGCACAGGTACATCCATCGAGAGTGTGAATTCATCGGCCTCTTTCGTATATTGCGCAACTCCGAACGCGAGTTCAGTGTACACCGGAGGCTTATCATCTTCCGGTGTTATAGGAGACGGAGGCGGTGGTGGAGAGGGAGAACCACCAAATGACACCGGTTGACACAACAATGCAGATATAGGAAGATGCGAAGGCTGCGACAATGCTGGGAGGGGTACAGAGGAAGGTGGGAAGGACACGGTAACACGTTGAGCGTGCTGTTGTCGGTTATGTAACCTTCTGCGTTCGTGCATGCTCGCGGTGCGGATCCTAGGCCTGTGTATCGGTTTTTCAACCTCAAAGGCAATAGGAAGCCCTGCTTCCTCGTCGTCAACTCCGATGCGGCGCACGCTACCTTCGAGGTCAAGGCCCATCTCAATTCGAAGTAGGCTATCTTCGTCGTAGTCATCGCCGCTATCTTCAATAGCAAAGCTCTTACTGTCCCCTTCCTCCTCCTCAACCTCGGTAACGGGAAACAGTTTGGGTGCTCCAATGCTCTTTCTCCTTTTCCTCGGACCTATAACCTCGCTCTTAATATCTAGATCATACTCTTCATCTTCATTGACAATACTCTCCTCCCACCGAACCTTGATGCCCTTAATTTCATTATTCCAGCTATCTGGTCCCCAAGAGTAACGGGAAAGGGGGCTACTACGCACAGGAACTGCAAGACCGAGCTCGCGTACACCGGCACCGCTCAGAGCTTTGTTGCTCCATGCTCTTCGACGGCTCCGGATCTCAAGTATATCAAGTCGAGCACGTTCCTCCAGAGCAGCATGGGACGCTGTGCTATGACAAGCAACCAAGAGATGGTATAGTCGTCTTCGTGCATGAGATAAGACCTCAAATTCAGCCAGCAGACGAGGGCTGAGATATGGCGTAAGGGATGACAATAAAGAAGTGAGGTGAGCCGATTCGGTTGATGATGAATGAACAGAAGAAATAGTTGAAGCGGTTGAAGGAAGTTGAGAAAGAGGCATAGAGCAAGACGTTGGCGTGTGCACCGAGCTCCAGTCTGAAGATGTATCCGTATCGTCACCCTCGTCATCCGAAAACAGGGAAGGAACATTCATAGTCGTAGGGCAGAATTCCTCTTTCTCCTTTTTTTCCATGTCATTTTCCTTCACTTCCTGGCACCCATTGTGCGACACAGGCGAGATAGGCGCACCACCCCTCGCGCCACGCTCAGCTGCAAGTTGAACAAGCTCGTCCATACGAGAAGTGGCTCGTCGGAACATGCTCTGTACTATCCATGCGTAATAAGCACCTGAACCTGTGCTTATCGAGTAGGAAGAGGAGTGAGGTAATCGACTGACGAAGCCTGACCGACGAGCTAGTTCGGAAAGTACATATAGACGGAAGGTGTCAACCAGGGAAGAGCGTGCTCTTCTCCGAAGGAACCGCGGACAGACATTCTTCGAGCTTAGGGGCAGGCTAGAGCTTTGAGGTGCTAGAGGGGTAGATGGTGGCGTTGGAAGGCCGGAGGTGCGGTTAAGTGTTATCATGGAGCTAAGAAATAGCGTTAGTAGTCAATTCTCGCGTAAGATAAGGCAAAAAACATACCCAAGAGAAGAGACAACCGACATGAACAGTGACCTTTGTCGTTTATGATTCCTCGATTGCTTTATTAGTACATTCCCAGTACCGGGCATCGCAACAGCAGCAGTCATAGCCACCTTCTGTTGGACTCTATGTGCCTCTCTTTCTCTCTCCTTTTCTCTCTCTCGTTCTTTTTCGTCCTCCACGGTGGCTTCATACACATCATCCAACACGCCTTCCAGTTTCCTTATCCACTTCTCCAAAACCAAATCGCCTTCAGCGACATTACCAACCACCCAAACGTCCTGAGAGCCGTCCACGAATTGGCATGTCACTGTACGTGCGGGAAGGTCGAATGTCACTTGAGTAAGGAGCGCCACAAGCCCAACAGAACGGTCCAGAGCGTGGATGTATTTCGGAAGCTCCAGGTCGTCCCGTTGTAGTTGGACAAGCTGAGAGCACCACGATGGCGGGTTGCATAGATGTGGCTCAATGTCACCAAAGGTGAACGAGAAAAGGACGGTTGAGTGTGGATGGGCAGGAAGTAATTTGATGAGCATATTGTGTCTGCAAGTTTATGAGCCAAAAAAAAAGCTAAGAAAAGCTTGTTGCAGTGCTATAATAACTGGAGAAAATCGGAAGGAGAGGATAAAGAAGCTGCTTTATAGAGGGCAGATGATGCCAGCAATATGAAGGGAACCAACAACGAGGGCATGCAGGTGCAAGCGAATTGAGCTCCTTGAGGAGAATGAGAAATACAGACAGATTCCAATGCCAGGTTTGATTAGAAGAATTAAGGTAGCTTTCACCTGTGGGCACAGGACGAGAGTTCGAAATTGTGCGAGTGAGATGATAAGCTGGGGCAGAGATTGAGGAATTGTCAAGGAGGTCGGAGTGTGGCACGGGATGTAATTAGTGAGGGAGAGGAGGAAGGGAAAGGGTGAAGACAAGGAGGGAATGGGAAGAAAAGAGAGAAAGGAGAGAGTAGCTGAAGGAGGGGAAGGAACTGGACTGGAACTGGAAGGAGGTCCTGGTCTCGGCTAACACCCTTCTTTCTCGCACCTACATACAATCCCGCCACATCCTCCACTAGTCTTCCACATTATCTCACACAATTCATTCATTCCTGACTTCCGAACGTCACGCAGGCCATTGTTACTGTAGCCATTACATAGCTCAAACATTGAACCAAAATAATGCGCAACTTCATAGAAGGTAATAAGAACGAAAATAGCTACTGAACTTCGATGACACGAACAGCAGTACCTGACAGGGGGTCATCGAGTATAAATATATCCTGGCTCTTTCCGTCTCAAACTCACCTTTGCGTTGTTCCACCTGGGACCATCCCAGTGCGGAACTTCGGATGCATCATACCAGGATTCTGCCGGAGGAGCAGCAGAGGTGCAGTTTCAAATGATTTAACACCGGAATTAATGCTATCTTGCGGTAGATGTCGATGACCACTTACGTTAACTTGACTGATGTTACTACGAACCAGTCTACGGAGTGCCTAAAAGAGAGGAGTTAATACAAACTGCAGATATGTATCATACAGAAAGGAGTCAACTTTGGTTAATCCCCAAGTGAACGCCCCAAGTGAATGCCCCACCGGCCGAAAAAGACGAGTTAAGAAATGAAATCCCCCCGCCTCAAAGTTCCTCGTAGGACATGGGAACACATTAGCAGAGGCATTCCCAGTGCGTTAGAATATTGTTTTGTTCATTACTAGCATTACTAC
Source organism: Cyathus striatus (assembly GCA_025738555.1). Taxonomy (NCBI): domain Eukaryota; kingdom Fungi; phylum Basidiomycota; class Agaricomycetes; order Agaricales; family Nidulariaceae; genus Cyathus; species Cyathus striatus. Next base: position 942,232 of record JAOVFP010000020.1, read on the forward strand.
TTACAGTTGGCCACTGGGCCTGAAGATTACTCTTTCGGCTATCCGGTGGTGAAATTAACTTTTACTCGATTGAATATGTATTGTGGGTACTTAGTACTAGTTTGTAGAAATTGAAGACCGTCACTTGGAGTCACTGAGGTAAATACTTAACAAGTACGAAAATGAGTAGCGGAACTGCAGACATCGAGACTCATCAGAGGCATGAAGACGCAGTCTTTCGACAGTTAGTTACGTGTCCACTAAAAGTTTTACGCTCTTAAGTTTGCGGATAGCACTACTTATTAGTATATGTACTTAATAAGCCTCCGCGACAGTATTAGTACTGATTCAACAGTACTACGACTCAGACGATGTATAACGCGTAACGCGTAGTAACGCCTAATGAAATCTTTGTTTCAAACAATGCAAAAACAATGTGTAAGTTTATAGGAGTAATTATAAAAGTTGAAGTTGCAATTGAAGATTGAAACGTTGCATTTCGAACAACACTTGTCACTGACAGACATACTTATGACAATGTCATGATATCGCAAAATCCCAAAATGGCTAGCGCGTCAGAAAAGTGATCCTTATCACGTGAGCGTGTTATTTCTCACGCTAAGGAATGGTTGACTTGTGGCAGAAGTCTCTTTTTTAACTTGCTTATAGCGTCTCCGAGCTCTTAGGATACTCAGAGTGGTACCAATGATGTTATTGAATACCACTGTATCACAGCCTTCCGCATTCTTGTATCTCTTCCTGTAGGATTCATCCTTTTCAATGATGTTTAAGAAAATGCTAGACGCGTATCTACTGAATCAAGTTCAATAAACTCGTAATCCGTTAGTTGGCATTCCTCTCTAACAGTGAATGCTTGCGCTAACGCTTATGTACAGTTTCTCGAACCTTTCAATTTGTGAGTGTAATTGTGCAGACATACTACCTCTCTGTTCAGATTTATTTCAATACGCATGCATATGATGTCGTCTTAGGGAACACCACAGCACATCTTAGTCTTCGCGATCGACTAATAACGTATTGGGCCTGGCATATAACAATTGCACTAGATTTCACTTTCAATTTGACCTCAATTCACAGTAGGAGTTCATAAACCTTCACCCTCTTTGTCGCCAAAGGTAGCGCTGTAGCGGGTTAAAATACGCGAATACTAAGGAATTAATATAGGCGGAAACATCTCCCGGAATCTCAGGGAATCTCTCAGGATCTTGCGAGAGAAGCGGGCCGTAGGCCCGTAGCAACCCGTAGCGGAACTACGGTAGCAACGCACTGAGCTTTTCTAAGCTTACCAGTTCTATCAGGTCGTAACATACCCTGTCACACCGAAGCATTTCCCAATCAAGTGCCCAGGCCGAATCGAGACAGTCGGATTTGGTTAGAAAGATGGTAGAGCGTCAGTCTCCTTCCCAGACCCAATGGGAGGTCTCTCTACTAGAGCGGTACGCAGTTTTTATTCCGAGTTAAAGGGGAATAGATTAAGTCTCGTGATATATATCTCACGTTCCGTTTTAGGATTGAACGTTAATTCAGTGAGACCTCCCATAGGGTCTGGCACAAAACATATGCAAATAACATAGCCACCTGATGGCCGTGGCTCCGATTTTCGTTCTGAGAATGAAATACAACCCTCATAGTGATAAGCCATTCCCCTATCCCGACCCGTCCACACCCCGTTTTCGGACGCCACACTGTCTATTATAATCGAAAATGTATCCCAAGTTATTTAAATAGCAATAACAGAATTTAAAATGAGACTCATGCAGAATGAGCCTGAAATTCTCTCAGTAAGCAATAGGTTTACGCACTAATCATAATGTTTTCATTTCTTGTGAGATGTTGGAGAGTGATTTTTGGAGGGAAATTAAGGGGATTACAATAAATCGTGGTATAAACGCTTTCAACTATGTTCTAAGGTCAATAAATCATTAGTATGAACATAATTGCAGTGAAGCATTTGGAGCTCAGAAGTGATCGGCGTATGCGGCGGTCAGCTCGACCCTTATATTTGTATATGTTTTGTGCCAGACCCTATGGGAGGTCTCACTGAATTAACGTTCAATCCTAAAACGGAACGTGAGATATATACACGAGACTTAATCTATTCCCCTTTAACTCGGAATAAGAACTGCGTACCGCTCTAGTAGAGAGACCTCCCATTGGGTCTGGGAAGGAGACTGGTAGAGCGTGCCCCATAACAATCTCAAAGCCTCAAGAACTTAGACCTATCGTGTAATCCACACCGTCGGAACCCGGAAGATCCTAAGAATCCATCAACTTCATTACTTCAGGTTACTAATTTTAGGTCACTTCGAAGCCTGAGGAGTGCATTTTGCATTTTGTCTCTTCCCGAAGCAATCCCAGGCAGTGATTTGCAATTATTCGCCTAACCTCCGCACCGCCTCGTAAAGCCTGTAGTTCATGAAGACGTCCGGATGTCTAATCGGCGACGCGATGCATCGCAATTCTCCGTCTCAGTAGCTTCCGACCCTCAAAATACAAACAGGAGCCTTCTCCGGCGCCAGGTCGATCCCTCCGTAGACCGTTTGACTGATGCCACTGTTCTGTTAAACTTTTCCATCAAGTTTCTATGGTTTATAATACTGCTTTAACTTCCATATTGTACCACAGTGTTAATTATTTGAAGGTCTCGAAGTAAGTACTCCATTGTAGATTAATTGTTTCATTTGAAAGCATCCTCACGTGCCCAAATATCAATGTCGAAGCCCTTGAAATGACTGGTAGTACAAAGAACTCAAGAGTCTGAATATGTATGCAGATGAATACGTTTCGAGCACCACTGGTCATTGGAAACGAAAGGCCTGACAAATGCGCTACTTGCTTACTTGTCTCGTAACTCTCGCCACAATCGTTCAGGCGCGCGTCTTCACCGTAAGCTGAATAGTATTAGAAGAATCTTGTATACTCTCTTCACTGCTCATGCATAGGTTATTAACTTGTGCAACTTTACAATTTGGTAAGTGATTAAATCCATGCTGTTTGGCAATACAAATCTGAGGTCCTTTGCTAGGCCTGCGGTATGTAGCAGCCACTTGAAATATCATCTTTCATGCACGACTTGCGGTGTAGATATTTACATATCCACTCAAAGACGCAGCCTATCCAAACTATACAACGGGGTGATTCCTTTTTAGTAATTCGTCGATTACCTTGAATAATTTAAAGATAAGGTGGGAGGCTCCTGGGCATACAAACGTGTCTTTTACTGTTCCTGATGACTGGAGAGCGGGAAGAATATGGGTACGTGTGAAGTTATACCGTACTGATTTGTTACCACCATAACATGCTTTTGATGGAAGGGGAGAACCAGCTGCAATTTCTCGACTGGAAACTTGGGTCTGAGCTCCTGTTTGACCGGCGGATGCAATGGCGGCCTTCAGTGCGCTACAATTGGTGGAACCGTAGGTTAATATTTGTTCTTTCATACAACTAGCTAGCAATTCTACTTAGGGCCTCCCACCGGCGACAGTAGCTGAGTGGACATTAGGAGGAGCCAACGGAACAGATTGGTATGACGGTAAGTAAGTTCACATTGGCGAACTGACTTGGGCCAATCGCAATGGCCATTATCAGTATCGGTGGTTGACGGTCATAATCTGCCAATGATGTACGGTTACTTGACGGTGACTTTCTTTAATTTACGATGCGGTTTCATTGAAGGATATCTTCCAGAATTTCCAACAATAAAGGATGCCCAATTTCAGGTTGTGAAATTGATTTAAACCCTAACTGTACGATTGTTTCAGAGTGCTGTTCTCATATGAATGTCAAATTTCCTCAGGTCCTACATCTCTCAGTGGTCCGTTTCATCCTAGCAGCTTGATTACTCTTGGTTGCAAATCGTCTTGCTTTGCGAATCTTGATGGATCTCCGTGTATTTGTCGTATTCCTAGTTACCACACGAAATATATGAACTTATCAATCTACAGCCAACTCGACAAACTGCTGCACGGGAACCTACAGTACACCGAGCATGTGTCCCCCTGATGGTAAGTTATCATTTGATTTCACTTCTCAAGCCTGTACTCAAAGTTACTAGGAGTATCGTTCTATAGTTATTTCAGTAATGATCTTCGTATTTTCAACGTTTCAAGCGCACTTATAAAATACTGCTAATTAGAGGACAACTGCCCGAGGACCTATGCCTATGCGTATGATGAATCTAGTGGTACAGCTCTTTGGACATGTGATTCGTCACTCCATGCCGATTATACATTATCATTTTGCCCCTAATCCCAACCTAATCCAATGCTTTAAATTCAGCCACTAGTTATTATATAGGATGTAGCGTGTTTCTAGTAAATTGACGCCAGTTATGCTCTTACATGCCCGTCTTGATATCATGTTCATGTGACTTGATGTCCCCTTCACTTTCTCCATGGTTGAACATACCGCGAACCTATATAAGTACAATAATCAGCGTCGGATATCACGCATTCAGATTAGACTCACTCACGTCAATTTGTTGAACAGTTTCGATGTGAGTATGGACCTGTATATTGTTGGTATATGTTCCGAGCTCGACATTGTCACGCTGTGTATATTGTTAGTATGCATTTAAGAACAGCGGAATTTACTCACCCTGCCACGGGATGATGGATCACTAGTGTATCGAGATCCTCCACCGCGAAGCGTTCGCCTGGCATTCAGAGTCCACATCATAGAGAAGGCATATAATTTCGGTAAAGCCATATTGAATGCCGTCGATACGAGCTTGTCGTCGCCCGGATAAACTTGAGAAAAGATAAGGTTAAACATGGCACTGAAAAAAGATTATTAGGGAATAAAGACAGGAAGAAATAATATGTGTACCACAACGCTGCAGGAGCGGCCGTTTGGAACGTGAGGCGAACGAGAGCGCTGATGAGGCCGACAGTTCTTTACGGATGAATCAGTAAGTAGGTACATTGCTATTTGAATACTGTACTCACTGAGGAAGAACGTTTTTCTTTGTCCGGAACAGATAGAAGGCGGTGACACAAGTAATTAAAAAATCCCCCGCTTATTTAATTGAAAGTTGTCAGCTGTTTTGAGTCTCATGCATGCGACCGGTAAAGGCTTACCGAACACACTACTAAGATGGTTTGCGACTGTTGATACAGATAGTAAGGATGAAGTATTCGGATTTCATTTGAAAGAAGCTTACTCACACCAAATGGCGATTTTTTTACCGGTATCAGAGCCGAGAGCGATGTAGTGCGTCTGGAGAAATAACCGTTCGTTTGATATTTTCGGAAAATGAACCTCTGTAAATCGTACTCACCGCGACACAAATTGAAACGTAGGAAAATGCGATGACTATACCAATTGGCACGACCAAGAACCAGTTGTGCTTGGTTAACACCAATAGGCGATGCAAGAAAAATAGCTGTACATATAGACCTATGGAAGCGACCTATTCATAAAGAGGCATTAGTTTAGATCATATCATATGTTAAGTGCATGTTTAACTGACCATTAAAGAGCTCCCCGCTTGCCACCATGCAGTGTAATTTAGCAGAATAGCCCCTGGAAGGTCTTCGAAGTGAAGAATTAAAAGAATCCAAATGAGTGCGCTAGTGCGAATCAGGTAGGTAAGCCATGGGTTGAAAACAGAGCGAAGATTGACATCTTACAAAGACTGAATTGATTTCAGTGTAGTCAAAAGTACCAATCCCGCGACAGCCAACCGAAGACTGAGCTTATCATCGGGGTTCCATTGATAGTAGTGAACGAACTAGCAATATTGAGTTAGAGATTACTGTGGAGCATCGCAAAAATAGCCGTACCTGGCAGAACAGAATTCCTTGGAATAGAAAATCCAGGAAACAACCGATCAGCTGAATAAAGTCAATGTGTGCGTACGATGTTGCAGGGAGAGGGAAAGCTCACCCATGGCCCCAGCAGGAACAAGGCCTGTTGCAACTGTTCGTTGGTCATCTGCATTTTTGGAGGAAGAAGACAAAAGAATGTGGGATGTTCAATCCAAGGTTGATAGTACCACAGATATAACCCCCGGAATAACTTTGGTGCTGGACGTTGTGACAGGAACAGACGGGACCTTTCAGAGATTCTTTCCCCTCCTCAAACATGCTCCATGATCGCGGTAGATCACAGATTGAGATTTGAGATTCACATCTGTAGGAGAGGGTGAAATTTGAAAAGAGACCATCAAATGTGAAATTTAAATCTACCATTTCGTAAATGTACTTTACTCATAGATATCGGAACCGATGGAAGTATTTTTAGAATTTTATTTGTAAATTTTAAATATTTGGCTCTGTTATCTAAGAGCTTCTGGTCTTGTTCTGGTCACCCCGGAGTCCCAACTTCAAACCACTGGCAAGTTCCAACGTCCAAATGAACATACAATACGACATACCAGAGCCTCCTACTCTCCTTGCTGTTGCAGGATTTCTGTATTTCATCAACGTATTCGAAGCAATCTTCAGCCGGCTTATTAATGCCAGATTAATTGGTTCACTCTTCATTGGCGTCATCTTTGGGCCCCAGGCCGCTAACATTGTTCCCCACAATATCCTTGAAAGCTTTATGCTGTTGGGATACATCGGACTTCTTCTCCTTGTGTTTGAAGCGGGATTGACTACAAATATAAAACTTCTTTTCCGAAATCTTGCGTTATCAGCAACCGCAGCCTCTGTAGGGATCGGGGTACCTATTGGTCTGTCTCTACTGCTATTGCATGTAAGTTTCGGCTACACTGCACTGCAGGGATTTGCAGCGGGGGCGTCCCTGTGTTCTACGTCGCTCGGCACAACGCTTGCGTTGCTTCGGCCAGAGCTGAGGCAAACCAGAGTTGGTGCTGTGTTGATGAGCGCGGCATTACTAGATGACATCGCTGGCCTGGCCATTGCCGGTATCATTTCAAACCTTGCTACTGATAAAGATGGACAGTCGAACAATGTTCCATGGCAATTAATCGCGCGACCAATCCTTGTCTCTGTCGCATTCGCTGTAGGCGTTCCTCTCATCGCGCATGTCTTTAGACTATTTCTTGTCAAACTTACCACTGGTACAAAGCGTATGCTATATACCAGTAAGACACAACTTTTCATCATCATTGCCACGTTGTCTGGGATGGTTTCTGGGGCGAAATACGCTGGGACCAGCGAATTGTTCGGCGCGTACCTTGCGGGAGCCCTCCTGTCACATATATTCCCTCCCTGCACGGATAGTTATTCTGATCTACACACTATCAGCTGCCAGATACCTGTAGAAGCATTCTCTACATACCTTTCCCACCTCTGGAGCATTTCTTCTCGTCTTTATTCTTCTCTTCCATTGGCGCTGCGCTTCCTATACGATCACTGATATCTGTCAATGGGTCACATAGAGTCGTCTGGAAAGGTATTGTGTACTCTCTGCTAATGGTAGCAGCGAAAGCCATGGTCGGGATCACCATATTTGTATGGCCTGATTCTGAATACAAAACCGGATGGTTCGGAAGAAGAATAAGTCATACACGACCAGCGATTCTACCACCCTCGATTACGATCGTTGATAAAAAGCAAGATGCTAATGTTGCTGGAGCAGAGAGCCCATTATTAATACATCCTTGTATGTCCCGTCACCGCGCTGCGTGTCTTCTAGGATTGGCAATGGTTGCTCGAGGAGAGATTGCCCTTATTGTTGCTCAACTTGCCAAGCCGCTCTTAGTTACAGATACAACCAGCGATAACTCAGAACCCTTTGCAATTGTCATATGGGCAGTCTTGGTTAGCACCGTAGGAGGAGCGGTAGCAGTGGGGTTACTCGTTAACTAAACATTCAGCTTTAATTCAACCAAGCATTCAGCGGTGCCAGCAGGCGGTTCACTCGTGAATTTTCGAACTTCACCATTCAACTAAAAAGAATTGAAATGACCACGTTTCTTTCACGATCTTTGCCCCAACTCAGGAGCCAGCTAGTTGGGTTGAGTTCCTAGATACGACTCCTGTTTGGCAAGCAAAAGATGTGGAAGGAAATGGCCATGTTCTCGCATTGCACGTGGTTATACGTTTAGAGACTGGTTTTCTCCATGGTGGTGTCGGATTAAATGCACCATGCAGCCTGCTACACTTGCTACGCCGCCGTTTTGCTGCGACTATTGATAATCCACGGAGTCTAGACTCTAAAGTCTCCCTAAGGTATTATGCTGTATTATGCATACGAACTGGAGTTATTTCCGTAACTCTTGGTCACTTCATACGCATCATTGTGTTACTTCTTCCGTTAGCCGACGGCAGTGTGCGACTCCTGAATGGAGGTTACCAGAGCCAGAGGATGCCAACTAGGATACCCGCACGTAGTATACACAAACGGATTCTAGGTATGATATGGAATGATATGGTCGCTACAAATCGCTTCGACCAACGTGCTCTAGCCGCAGTGGCCCACGTGGAATAACGCTTTCTGTTCTACTCGTATTCCCGCTCTGTGGATAATTTCCATTTCGCTCATTATTTAACGCACTTTCCATCACTGCGCATTAGTACTGCGCCTTATGTAGGGCAACATCTTTCCATTATCCAGCTGGTTCGATCTATCCAATTAAGGGATGCAAGATCCAACAACGCAAATCTCCAGTACCAAATCTCTTCATTCTCTTAACCCTTCATATCCATGCTGCATGCACCAGATTGTATTTGAAGGAAGTACACACCTATTCTATTTCTATTCTAATCTAATCACGACGGGGCACCTACATCCGCTCCGTGGGCCAATTCGTTTCCTTCTATAGTCTATCTCCACAATGACATATTATTTGTATGTATACATACTGTATTTGTGACGTGGAGCAGGATTTGCACATAAGAAATCCCCTGAGAAGATTTACGGGATTTACTGAAGTCCCTATCTTAAACCCTTGGTGCGTAGGATACGGAGCACCCCAGCACTAACCACTCACTGCAAGTACTACGACTCACTCACCCATTCCTGCCAATATTTCCGTCCAATGCTCAATATCCCTCCCAAACCAATTCTGACGTTCAGCAATTACATTACAATTAATTCAACAAATCCTGTTAAAACAACAAAGTATCCTCGCATACCCGCCGCTGAGCGGGACCTAGTGTCCTATATCACTTCGAGGAGGTTATACAAGCAATTTCGGGTTCAGTATTGTGCAGGTTGGGTGGGTCTGGGAGTGGGGTCGTTAGTGTGGTGTGTATGTACAGTGCATAGGTTGGCAAAAGAAGGTAAGTAAGGGTTTAAAGCTTAGTTCCCCGTGCAGAGAGCTTCTTCTGGAGCTTAGCCTAGTCGTGTTGATCAGCAACAGCCCTCCTTGGATAAAGCAAGGAAAGACACGCACATTAACAGCATCCATATAAGCATCCGTAACAACCCAGTGCTCCCTCTTCATATTCTTCCCATGAATCGCAAGAGCCAAATCCTTAGTCATAATGCCGTCTTTATCGATAACCTCCAAGCACGCGTCCTCTAAGTCTTGGCAGAACGCCTTAAGCGCGTCGTTGGAATCCAGCTTGGCGCGGTGAATAAGGCCGCGTGTCCAGGCAAAGATGGATGCAACGGGATTGGTGGAGGTTTCGTTGCCCTTCTGGTATTCTCTATAATGACGGGTCACGGTCCCTGGCATTTGATCTGCCTAAGCCGTCGGTGCGGAGAACAAAACCCAGGAAACTCACCATGCGCGGCCTCGCTCTCGATGATCCTACCGTCGGGCGTCAACAACTCGCTAGTCATCATTCCCAAACTGCCAAATCCTTGAGCCAAAATATCGGATTGGACATCGCCATCGTAGTTCTTGCATGCCCATACGAATCCGCCGGAAGATTTGATAGCCTGCGCGACCATGTCGTCGATCAGACGATGCTCGTAGTAGATCCCTGCTGCCTCGAATTGAGATTTGTATTGTCTGTGTTCCATAAGTTTTGGGATACGGAAACACGGAAATAATAATGAAGCGGACGCACGACTCGTAAATCTCCTGGAAGATATCCTTAAACCGACCATCATACTTCTTCATAATGGTGTTCTTGGTGGACATGAAGAGGGGCATCCTCTTGGCAAGGGCCATTTTGAAAGAAGAATGGGCGAAGCCAATGATGGACTATATGCGTGTCAGTGCACGCATTTTTTAGTCCTTGCGTTGAGGGACCCACCTCGTCGGTGTTGTACATGCTCATGGCAACACCAGGGCCCTTGAAGTCGTACACATTAAGGGTGGTGGGTTGCAAACCATCGGTGGGAGTGTACACGAGCTGCAGCTTTCCAGGACCGGGAGCGACAAAGTCTGTGGAGCGGTACTGAAGGTGCGTAAGTAATGCAGGGACTAAGAGAAACACGAACACGAACCTGGTCACCAAAGGCATGACGTCCGATGCAAATGGGCTTGACCCATCCTGGGATGGGGCGGGGGATGCTGTCAAGGATAATGGGTTCACGGAACACGGTTCCTCCCAAAATATTACGGATCTATATGAAACTCAAGACAATATACAAGTACGTCAGACGTAACGGAGCTTACGGTTCCGTTGGGGCTCTTCCACATCTCTTTGAGATTGAATTCTTTGACGCGTGCCTCGTCGGGGGTGATGGTGGCGCATTTAATGCCAACGCCGTACTTGATGATAGCCTCTGCTGCGTCTGTGGTGACTTGGTCATTTGTTTGGTCGCGGTATTCGAGACCGAGATCGTAGTATTTGATATTGAGGTCGAGGTAGGGGAGAATGAGCTGTAGGGTAAGGTTAGCAAAGTGGGGTGTGTGGGGTACGGAGAAGTAGAACGAACCTCTTCGCGGATCTTCTTCCAGATGATTCTTGTCATCTCATCACCATCGAGCTCGACGACAGGGTTGGCGACTTTGATCTTTTGGGCCATGGCGTCTGGGCGAGGCATGGTAAGTTAGTAGGGCTTAAGAGGAGGAAATATAGAGTAGGGAGGGAGAGAGAGAGAACAGGGTCTGAAACTGGGGCAAAGTATATCCCATACATTGGGACGCGGGCCGCGTGGGTGCCAGCAGAGGTATCCAAAGATAAGAGAGGGGCGTGCGGTAGCAGTGGGCAACAAGAATAGAACTGACATCTGGTGTAGGAGGTGGCAAAGGACCTGGCAAGATTAAGACGGTAGTTGGTGGAGTAGGCGGAGGGGATTCTTCTGGCAGCAGCAGCGACTTTGAGGTTTCGAGAGGCAAGAGACCACATTTTGGGCAGAGGACGAGGAGAGCGGGGGGAGAGAGCGGAGGCGCGAGGGAGATGGGCGTGATTGGGGGCAGAAGGTATATGCGGGGTGGTGGAGGGGGTCGTTGGAGGGAATGAGGGCCAGTGGCCTCGTCGTCAGCTTTATCGTTCATCAACCCACCCTGTCACTCGGCCGACGGCCCTGTCCTCCGCCGTAATATCGGCTTTACCGTCACCACCTCCGACTTTACTCACACCTGTGGCATTTCCTCTCTATATAAAGCCCTTCCATGTGTCTTTATACGTGGGTCGCTCTCAACTGCCCTAGATCCTCTGTGAACTTCTCAGACACGTATCTTACACCGCTGGCAACCCTCATCTCAGTCTGACCGCGTCATCCCCGATGCCAACCATTTCTTCGCCATTCCCCCGTGCCGTACATTATTATTCGTACTTACATATATTATATCACTAGCATTGACTCCCACTTGACCCCGCCCCCTCTTGAACCCGGATTTCCATCATTCTGATTTCCTTTCCACTTTCACTTCCAATTTCGCTTGTCAATGTCCGTCTAGCCCACACCACTTCATGCATACCGTCGTTCTCCTTTATGCGAGCACGACTATTCAAAAGCACAAGAAGCGTGTTAGAATACCACTTGGGTATAGTCCCGGCAACAGCCATGAAATAAATCTGCGTCTTCCATATTGTGATCAGCAGAAGTGTTAGGATCGCCATCGTGGCCGTTATGATTCCAGTTTCAATCGTCAATCGTACAATACGCCGGATCAGGCGTCGGGTCGCGTTAAATCCCGTTTCCTGCCTCATGAGCTGATGAAATAAATTAGCTTTTTATCATGAAAAATATGACAAGTACTAACATAGTAGGTCATGCTCGCGGCGATTAGTATATCGCAGATTGCGGAGAATCCCGTCCATGCCTGGCATTTCTCAATTTTGAACGTCTAAGTAATGCAACCTAAAAAACCTACCGTAGCGCTGTAGTATGCAACTCTAGACAAGTTGCTCACATCCTTCTCTATTGTAACCAGTACGCCAGTCACTATCCCTGCTGCAAGCTGAAGAAGCGAAATCTATTGGGAGACTTAGCGAATTTTATGAGAATAATAGAAATTGCGTACAAGAATTGTACAACATGGTATGATTTTCGAATCGGAGAAGACTGATATTCGATATGCATAATATAATTGCCCAATGCAAGCAACTGTATAAATGTTTAGCTATAAATAGAGTAACTATGTGAATATACAATCTCTTACTAAGGGAGCCAAAAACAGCGCCGGTAAACCCACTCAGCGCCAAATTCGACAACGTAGATAAATCTCCCGAACCAAACGTCTTGAATGCATCGTAAGTCGTTAAAGTTGACTGCACGGTTTCCAGGAGATAGATTCCATGGACAATACATTTTGTGAAAAAACGATCTTCTGGATACGTTATGTAGTAGTCATCTGGACTTACGAATTAAAACAGTTCGTGGAATTTATAATTTCACATACAATATTGCACCGAAAGTGCACCATGAAGTCCCCAGTTGAGCATATATCCAGCCAACTGAACAAATGCTATTTAGACTTCATCAAAAACGTACAAGACGTGACGAACCAAAGGAACAGCTCTTATATTACAGTTCAATATCATAAATGGCTTCTGGCTATGCGAATGGACTCACAGGTTTTTTGATGAATTGACGGGACCATGATTACCCATGTGAAGGAGAATCCGAAGGGAAGTGTCCTTGAAAAATGATAATCAACTTCGTATTAAAATATGAGCGAGTTCAAACAGTTCCCCACAACCAAGGAGGAGGCGAAACGGAACAATAAATCCTCCGGAGAATCCAGGTCTCCGATTACCACGAAAGCAGGCGGAGCTTCACACTGCCCCACTTCATGTTTCTGATAAGTAGGGCGCTAACGTGTAGGAGTGGAATAAGTGTCAAGAAATCATCAGAGTTTTTACTCTTCTGACTTCAATAACATCATAAGCTAACCAGTTCAGCCAGTGCCACTGGCAATGGTCGAAGCTTTGTCCAGCAAGTTACCACCGATAAAAATAATATATGCCCTCGTGTCACCTGTCATTAATCATTGGCAAGCCAGATAAATTTAGGTTATTTAATGTTTCCAACTTTTGAACGGAGCACTTCTGGCGTTCCAAGATGATTACCACTGATCAGCTTTATACAAAATAAGTAGTGCGCAGGGCACGGGACTTTGCTACCGACAGATTCGGTTGAGCGCGATTTTGGAGAACATGTTACTTACTACGTAGTTCGTTCGGATGTACAATCACGAGGCTAGCATATATATATATGTATTCTAATCCAGAGTGTGGACGACTTTGGACAAGACAGACGATGTGACAAACACAGCAAGTCAATCTATACAACTGTATGGTGTAGGTATCACGGTGCCGTAGTGTAGAAGAAGCATTCTAGGTGACGCACGAGGATGGGATGACGCCACTAGGGCGTTATGGGTGACAACGAGAGCGAGCGGGGATTGTAATGCGACTATAAATAAGTACGAGTGCAGAGAAGAGGTAGTCCTTGGAGAGTGTGAAGAAATGGAAAATGTATCGCATGAAATAAAAATATCACACCAACAACCAAAGAGGGCGTCTTATACGTCATTCCCTTAGTGGACAATGGTGTGGAAAGTCAATGACAGTGGATGCATAAGATAAACTAATGTGTCCAAGTAAAATTAAGTGCGAGACAAAATCGAGACTAAAGATTTAAAAGAGACAGAGCAACAACGGACACCGACAGAGATATGACAGAGGACGCCAACGTGCGGCTGCCGACAGCCCCGTTGGCACTAGCAGCGGAGGTTCCTTCCGAGCCTGAAGCCGTGGATGTAGATGTCAGAACGGACGTTGTAAGCCTTCCTGTACTCGATGACGGGGGTATGATCAGCGTAGTGGGGATTATGATTGCACTTGACGATGATGTACTCAGGGTGGCAGAAACAGATGCTGAGCTGAATGAGGACGAAGACACAGTAGTTATTCCAGCCGGACCGGTAGCTGAAGAAGTCTGAGCAGTTGAAGACTCCAAAGGTAATGATGACGGTGATGAAGAAAGAGAGGAGTGACTGAGAGATGCCTTGCTGGAGGTGAGAACGGAACTGGAAGAGCTGGATATGATGGAGGTTACCGAGGTAACGGTGATCGTCCTTGTGATCGGAGGAGGTGCCGCAGTCGAAGAAGAAGGGAGAGCGATGGAAGAAGGGATATCTATGGAAGATGTTGCAGAGGGAAGCGGGCTACTGAACGAGCCTGACATTTGATCGAGTCTGTAGAGCACAACCATGAGGCAGAATATACTATGAAGCTAGGAAATCACACTTACGAAAAAGTGGCGGAAAATGCCATGTATGACTGTGTCCCATTTACTAGCTGAGAGTTGACCGACTCGAAGTAAACGTAGCTAAGAGAGAATCGTACATTAGATTAGTTTGTACGAAAAACAGTTACCTAGACATACTAGTTATCGGAGTTCGCTCCCGCCTCTGAGTTGGGCTTTGAACATGAAATCAGTGATTTGCAGCCTATAACACTGTGACGAAAAGTTGACCACACATACCGTGAAAGTAAAGGATCTAACGAGTGATACATCCACCGGCTCGATCGATTGAACAAGTTGCTACAGAGGGCCAAATGCATAAGTACTGCAAAGTTATAATAACGTGGAAACACATACCTGCCGTCCAGCATACAGCCCAACTGTGCACACGCCGATTGCAGGAAGAAGCGGACTTGAGCCATCATCCACCCATTCGACTGTGCAAGGCTGACCACCATGACAAGTGTTACCGCTGCGGGGTTGACCACCTGAAAGCCTCATGGTTAGACTCTAGACAGCGTAGGACAAGGCGTGGCACGCACGTAAATTCCAGCATTAACGAACATTGCGGCGTCCAGAGCCAGAAAAGCCAGAACCAGGGCCATTATTGAGTACATTGTGTTAAAGGATTGATTTAGCAAATAAACGAGTGTGGGGCTGTCTTGATATCCAAGACTGAGAGCGAATTCTGGAGGCGAGGGAAGTTAAAGGCTTGTATAGAGTGAAAAGCTTAACGTCTTGAAGAAGTACTTGTGAGGTCGAGAAGGAGTAGTGTACTGCGGAAACATACAGTATAACGATAAGGAGTTGAGTAGATTTCGTTTGTTGGTCGGATACTGATCGTGATGAGGTCGTCGAGAGGAATATCAAATTTGTCGTCCCGGTCGTCAAGAGAGTAGCTGAGACTCAGACTGAGGATGTCAGGATGCTAAATTAAAAGATCAAGTATTTCAACATTGTATCACGTGGTATACACGTGCCCCATTGGACTTCAACATTTTCATGAAAATCGAATGCGGGCAGCGTGTCTGAGTCTATGTTACTTGTGCAATTAATACAAAGAGCATCTTTGACTTCCGTGTTTCGTCTGGTAACGACAATGTGGAAGTCTAGCATGTGTCTGTTTAGCCCGCTGCTCCTACGCTTTAGGTATGGATGAGTCAAGGATAAGTTGCAGAGTAGTATTCCCAGTTTCACGGACCACGTCTAAGTAGTATTTATACTTTCAGAATGACATTCCCGGAAAGTTTGAACAAATTGGTTATAAGATATCACTAATGCCTATCACTAAATACTCTCTGATACACAAAAAACATCTGCACCGTACACTTAATACGATCCGTGCTTTTGACTGTAACATGGAAGTAATCCGAGAGTTCCGAGTTTTCCTGTCCATTCATTTGGGGTTCGAGGCGTACCTTTAACGACTGCCCATCTGTTTTCTTCGGCGGTAGTCCCCGCTCATCCACATACTCACATTTCACAGTCCATCCAATTACGTGGATGGGTTGATCTCCATGTAGCAAAAGTTGTGACGTATCTCTATCGAAGCTGTAGTGCGCGGATGCCCGATCTGTGTCTTGTCGACAAACAACGTTTGTAGTTGAAGACCATAGCATGCTGCGCTTCAAGACAGTGAAGTTCCAGACTGCCATATAAACATCTTGACTCGGCGTCCTGTAATTCGGACACTGCGGCGTGAAATCTCCTCTGGATATTGTATAAGCAGCTTCTGAAGCAAATTTACCTCGCTCCTTGAACGTTCCCGTCATCCCACATCTCCAACGCCAAACTTTTCCTTTTTGTTTATCACGTGGTGTATCCAGCTGCGCACCCTTTTTTAGTAGCCTCTGTGCTTCAAAAATGAGTCCACTGCGATTAATTGCAAGATCCGCTTTCTTTCCCGTGTCGTCCAGACGCTTTCTCATCTCCATACGAATTTTCTGATATTCGTTGCTATCGCCTTGGCGGTTTCTGTCGAAGAAATTCACCGAGTTCGAACGAAATGACGAGATAACACTTTCGATTTGTTTGAGAAAGTCTGTATTTCTACGGATCGCTGGGTTGAGCGATTTTTCCAACAACTGTGCTGATAATTTGTGCAATCCAAGTATATCATGATAGGTAGATTTAGGGATCGTAATTTCTGGACTCAAATCACTATCAAATTTATAAGAGCTAACATTTGAACCTTTAGGAATTGTAGACACGTACAGATATCGAGTCAGCTTTACTCGCCTCGCCACACCTGGAGGTACGATGGAGTTGATTTTGTCTAAAAACTTGAGGACATCGGAAAGATTCGACAAGCCCATAGATTGGCTTAAAATATCCTGAGAATATCCATAGCAACTACAAAACACTCGATGCATGGACCATCGCATGTCTTCGATCAACTTCGTGGACGAATGGGCTGTGGCTTCAAAAATATCCCTGAGGCGAGCTTCAATATCAGTCTGAGCCTGGTCGATATCGCTCAAGTGCTCAACGCTGCCCATCATGATTCGTTGAATCAAGCGCAAATAAAGTAAGAGAAATAAACGTACTGAAATACCATTACGACACAACACCCGAACCAGCGTTGAACATCGGAAACATAATAGTCCCCATACTCTGTCCAAAAATTAGGGTTCTGTATGTTGACACCTCGTCGATACCGAACAGGAGATTTGATAGGTTGCCAACCGTATTTTCCGTCCCTAACATATTTGACGAAGACCTTCGACACGTCCCATTGCATTGATGCCAGTTCATCATATTTTGCTCTTAAACTGACATCGGTAGATATCCTGGCACCAGTACTAAATCCAACTTCATCTGCTGACAAAACGGACGAGGTGGCACTAAGCACGAAGACGTCTGAATTGAAATCTTCCAAAGGCAGCTCTTTAGCGCTTTTATCCGGAGTACGGGCTGCTAAAGCACAGTGACCAGTAAATGCACGAGTCAGAGCGTTGTATCCATCGCCTAACTGCGTACTGGATGAGCATTCCTTTATGTCGTCGAGGATTTGCGGTAGACTAAGATTGTGCGTCTAGCATATGTTGAGTATAACGAGCAGCAATAGTACTACGTGCTATACGTACATTTTTCTTTTTCTCGTTTTGCTCTTGTGTCTTTAGCTTTTTCTGTAAATTTCCATCGCTCTTGCGTTTGACCTTTTGTCATCGGCAGGAGGCTTCAAATTCATATTATCAGCAGATCGCGTCTTCCGCAACGGAGGTTTTTTAGCCTGAACATCCTTCTTATCAGAGGGAGATTTTTATTTTGAACAGGAGGGTCCTTCGTCTTCGTGCTTTTGTCAAATTGTGCTTTCTCAAGAGCTTTGGGAGCTTTCAATTGTTGGGAAGTCTCTTTGAGAACGTCATATAATACTTTCACTTGAAACTCCACAGATAAATCCTTTATAATATTGTTGAGCGAGACTCTCGGGGAGAGTAGTTCGAAGCACGCACGGAGGGGGTGCCAAATATCAAACGGTCACCATCGTGTACCTTTGTGTAGACTGAGGCCAAAACGCGGTCAAACTCTTCCTTATCCTTCTTTTTAATGAATGTTTGGTGGTTTCCTGCACAGTTACGAAGCTCCAGCTGGTACATGTTTGCGTCTGCATTTCGGTCAAATCTTGATCATAAGGACAGGGCTTACGTCGGTATCACCCGAGAGCCTCAACTTTGCCTGGGGAGAATCCATCTTAACGCCTTCTATGGGATCGATGTAAACATAATTATGACCGCTTTCTTTCGGGATGAAGTATTTATAACGCTTGGATTTATGAGATAGCTCGATCCCTGCAAGAGTTGCGTAGGAAGAAGCTTCAACGGCATAATGAAAGTGTGCACACCTTTCATAACACGCGCGGGTGATATCTGTGGAGGCATATTGGAAGAGTCGCCGCTGAGCTGATGGCGAAAGGGAGGCTATCAAAAGTGATGCAACCACTTTACTTTTGTGCAATTAAGTACCCTCCGCGTTAAATTGCTCTAGCTGCTAATAATAACGCAGATATCCACGGGCTTCGCATGGGCTCCTCCTGAGGTTTACGTACGTGGCATCCATGTTTCGCGACAAGTCAGTGTCTGAAATAGAGCGCACGGCAGGGAAATCGTGAAGTAGCAGAGGCGTTGAGGACGCGTGGAGACTGGTAACACTGCCGAGGAAGTTTGAACTGAAGTTCATGTATACAGAGTGCTGTAGTGATATTGGATTGTGCTGTACCAATGGCAATTCTCGCGTAGCATGTATGTTGGTGGCTGTTATAAGCTGAGGGGAATTCAGACTGGACAGTTTCAACTCAGCCCACCATGTCACGGCTCGTCTTCAAACGGTTCTCTTCCACTGTCACCATCAAGTCTGCCCTGTCCAAGGCTCACCACCATGCCCCTCTTCCAGACCCTACCTTTCCTGCAGGATATGCTCTCACTGGTGTCCATGCTGGCGTTAAAAAGAAACCAGGTGTTCTTGATCTCGGTGTAATCATCTCAACATCCGAGCACCCAACCTCGGCTGCAGCATGCTTCACTCGCAATGCTTTTAAAGCTGCCCCTGTCCTCGTCTCCGAGGAGATCCTCAATACAAACGGTGGTCGTGCTCGCGCCATCGTCGTCAACAGTGGTTGCGCCAATGCTGTCACGGGAAAACAGGGACTGGATGACGCTTGGGCTATGGCGGAAGAGACCGACAAACTCCTCCCGTCCCAATCCTCTTCTTCGCAGTACAAGCACGAGACATTGGTTATGTCCACTGGAGTCATAGGTCAAACCCTCCCCATCTCGAAAATCCTATCTGGAATTCGCTCTCAGGAAAGCGAATCTCCGAACCGAAGCCTTGCATCGGACTTTTCGGCCTGGGAGCGCGCCGCGAACGCATTCATGACCACTGACACCTTCCCGAAGCTTCGTTCTCGTGTATTTAAAATCAATGGCAAGGAATACCGTATGGCTGGCATGGACAAAGGCGCAGGCATGATTCACCCCGACATGGGTCCTGCTGGTACCAACTTCTCAGGTTCAAAGCAGCTTCATGCCACCCTCCTTGGTGCCATCATGACCGACGCTGGAGTAACCCCCCGTAGTCTCCAGAGTGCCCTGACCTACGCTGTCGACCGAAGCTTCAACTCCATCAGTGTAGACGGCGACATGTCTACTAATGACACTATTGTGGTTTTAGCTAACGGCGCGGCTTCAAGCGGCAAGGAAATAGACGAGGCGACGGACAAGGAGGGATATCAGATCTTCAGGAAGGAACTCACGGACTTCGCAGCTGACCTGGCTAAGCTGGTTGTTCGCGATGGTGAGGGTGCTACGAAGTTCGTGACGGTTACCGTGAAGGTGTGCTTACTTTCAAGCCCATCGTACACTGGATCTAATGATTTAAAATCACATAGGGTGCACCTACATACAAGGATGCTCATGCAGTTGCTTCCAAGATTTCTACCTCCGCGTTAGTCAAGACTGCTCTGTACGGTGAAGACGCCAAGTGAGGCTAAGTATTACTTTCATCCTTCTCCCCCCGTACTCACCAACTCCTAGCTGGGGTCGCATCCTCGCAGCCACTGGCTCCGTACCACTCTCTGCCCCTTCGCCTTCCGCCCCATCCCCTACCATTGATCCCACAAGGGTCAACGTTACTTTCATTCCCGCTGATGGCACTACCCCACTTCCGGTCCTCGTTAACGGCGAGCCTGAAAATGTCGACGAGGACCGTGCAAAAGAGATCCTTGTGAACGAGGACTTTGAAATTCTTGTGGACCTCGGGATGAGTGATAGCCCTGAGGGCACAGCGCAGTATTGGACTTGCGATTTCAGCTACGTAAGAGTGCACATTTTATTTTGTGTCTTATACTTACGCGTTCATGATATAGGAATATGTCAGGATTAACGGTGACTATCAGTTAGTTAGATATAAGTACAATACTGGGGTGCTTGAAACAGTGCATACAACATGGATACCTAGTTCTATCTACGTGGTCAAATTATTTACTCAGTATTATGGACGGCGTGCTTGGTTCAAGACTTTAACTTAAGATACCCAATAAGCTTTCATGTTAGATTGTGTTAATGAGGTATTTTGTTACGTTAAGTCCGATTTAACGCTAGGAAGCCCGACGCGTCTTGTTTGAACGTGGGGCACACTGAGCGTAGTTCTCTGCGGATTTGAGTGTATTGAACGTGCATATAAGGCTGTACCAGCTCTCTTTCTCCTTTTCTTCAACCCCTCCCCGCAAGTTACCCTAAACTTCCAAGGCCAGCCCAAGTAATAACCCAGGTCCCGCTCAAAAGCAATGAACTAATATTAGAGCTGTCCCAACATATCTTCAAGAACTTTCCACCACTCTGCTTCCGGCCTGCCCCAGATCCCATCCCATGCGTCAATTCGCAGCCCTCACCATTAGACTGTCTAGAGCCCCCCGCATTCCAGCCAGCCGTACCCCCACAGCTCTCTCTGCACCTCGAACTCTTGCTTTCGTACGCAGCAATATGTCATCCTCAAGATCTAGTTCCTCAGCATCCACTTCTGGCCCCGAGGAGTCGGCAAAGCCTCCCCAGACGTTCACTTTCCCAGTATCGCCCATTCCACCTAACCCACTTGGAGAAGGGAAGTACATACGCACTGCTGCAGCGTTGATCATAGGGTTCGCGTTCTCCCCTCCCTATCTCACTCCAAGCAATTGACCTATGATAATGCAGAGATGAAATCCTGAACGGAAAGACTCATGACAAGAACTCCCACTTCTTCGCACAGTACTGTTTCGAACATGGAATTGAGCTGTGCGTCTACTTTTCTCTGGCTTGCAACGTGCAGACATCTCGCGTTGTTGACACGGGAGTTTCGTTGCTGACATTGTAGAAAACGGATAGAAGTCATTGCAGATGATGAAACAGAAATGTGAGTTCAGAATTGAAATGTCGCAGGATGTCCTGTAAACTTCATGTTATACAGCATCGAAGCCAGCAGGCGTATGGTTAAGAATTACGACTTCGTTGTAACAAGTGGTGGCATCGGTCCTACTCATGACGGTTCGTCGTTCCAGCTGTTTCGTTCAGTTTCCCTTACATCCCACTTGCAGATATAACCTATGCTTCCCTCGCCGCTTCATTCAACCAGAATCTCGTTCATGACCCCGAAACAATCCACCGGCTTACTGAAGCCACAAAGTACAGAAACTGGGCTGGAAAGCAAGATGAGAGCCAGCTCGCTGCTATGCATCGCATGGCACTCTTTCCTGAGAAGGCGGAAGTATTGTTTGTGGGGCCTGATATCTGGGTGGTGAGTACCGTACTTTTGTCTGGTATGCTTACTGAGGTGTTGTAGCCTGTAATAAGAATGGAAGGAAAGCTTTGCGTCTTCCCCGGCATACCGAGACTCTTTCAGCGAATGTTGGCTGCATTAACACCCTTTCTTCCTTTACCGCCGAAATCTGAGCGACAGTTACGAATCCAGATATTCACTGAGTGCGTTGTCCGCCTCCACCCCTTCTCTTACAGTGCTGAACTCCTTCGCCAGGCGTCCCGAATCAATGATAGCGCCTTACCTTACATCCCTACAAGCCAGACTCAAACCGCACAATATTCAAGTTGGCTCTTATCCAATACTATACAAAGGCGTCTATGTTAGTCTAATAGGCAGAGACCTCCCGATAAATGAGAAAGGGGATCGGGTATGGCTCGCGGAAGTGGCGAAAGAGGTGGAGAGAGAGATAGATGGGCGGGTATGTAGTGATGAAGAGGTTGCGCAGCAAAAGAAGGCGGGTGTAGATAGTATTGGCAGTGTGATAAAAGAAGAAGGAGAGAGGAAGGCCAGGTTCTAGGAATTGCAGAATAAGAGAATTGGGAACTGTTGAGGGTCATGACCTTTCGCTGTATTTCATGGCAATGCTGACACTGGATTTCGATTTTTGCAGGCATAGATTGTAATATTACTTATTGTTCCGTTCGTTTAGGATGCCGTCCTGGATATCAATAGTTATCTATTTTCGTAACCATGCAAACTTCAGGATTTTCCAAATTTCGACGGCCTAAATCTTCCAGGCTGAACTAGTACTGTATGACTATTGAGCTTGAGTACGAATCTATCGGTGCACTCCCTTCCAGTAGTCTGGATTGATCCACTGTTCAAACATCGGCCTCGTCAGGAAGCAGCTATTGCCATCATGCATTTCCATTGTTCTCCGCTAAGAAGCAAGCGTGGGTATTCACTACTCCGATGGGTTGGTTGTACAACATTGCGTACTCCTACCGCGGTAAGTATCAAACACAATTCGCCCCGCAGACCACACCACTGCTGGATGGTCATGACAACTGAAAGGAGTGGTGGTCGATGACCATGTTATTTGAATACAGACACACGGAACGTCAGCTGCACTATTCGGCGTCTAACATAGCAATTTAACCATAATAGTTCAATCGTGGCAGACATTCACGGGAATATCAGAAAGACTGCGGGATACTTACTATGTATTGCCAGCTACAACAAGCCACCCACACCCGTTACGCCTTCCACTCTTGGATCAAATACTCCCCGCATTACGATGAATGCCAATAACCCAGATATTATTAAAATGGGCGAAGGAATGACCATGGTAAGTTTTCACGTACAATACATCCCTTCTTGCCCAACCCCCTCTCACCTAAACCACAGGAATTCCTCCGGTCTCAGCCTTACCTCACCCGTATCAGCATCTCTGGTGCCGAATGCCTCATTGTCCCCAAGCACTGGCACGAGAGACACGATGAATATTTCCACATCTTTCGTGGACGACTATGGGTAACAATAGGTAACACGCATTGGTGGTGCGGACCAGAGGATGGGGAAGTTAAAATTCCGAAGGGAATGGTGCACTCTCTTGAAAGTATGCTCGGGGAGGAGGTAGTATTTGAAGAGAGGACGGATCCCATGGTTGGCGATCGAGCTTTCTTGCCTTTCTTAGGTCGTCAAGACTGACATCATGTACGAAGGACGACGAGAAAGAAATGTTCTTTAGGAACTTACTTGCAAATGGAAAAATTTCAAGCAACTTGCTAGAGGTAATGCATATATTTTATTACGGCGATGCAAGACCTGCATTGCCTGGTGGGTTTGCTTCATTGGAGAAGGGGGTGAGTCGATGCTATATAGTGTGATCGTATTATAAGTACGCCTTGGTTGACGTCTTCTTATATTGCACAGCTCGTCACAGTGATCGGAGGGTATATTGCGCCGCTGATAGGAGTTAAAAGGAAAATAAATCCCTCCAGCGCTAGCTCATGAGTTACAACCAACACATTTACTTTGATTGAATACCCCAATCTCGAATCAACAGTACTATTATTGTTTGATCATTGTACTTACTTTGATTTGAGAATCCAGTGCAGTTGAGTTGGTCATGAAATGAGCCTGCGTTTTACGCTCCGGTAATGTGTTATAATTCCAGCTAGAAGGTAAGTAATACCCTTGCTACCTCAACTTCATAAAATATTGCTTAAAGTTCAATTAAAGTTGGCTTAAAGCTTAATCTTGCTCAGGCGCCCAATAATATACTTACTTACATTAGTAGGTAAAATAATTTGGAGATTGAACCCCGCAAAGCGGGCTTCCATTTTGCTTCCATTCTCGGTAGATCCCATAATAAGTACAATTAGTGAAGTTCAAACCGTTCAGCTCAAAATACCATGTACCATACTTCTAGTTAGGATCTCGTTCACGAATGCTGTCAAGTCGCTTTTACTCTCCTTTAATTCTAGTGACAAGCAGCTAGCTAGCTGATACTTCCGATAATTCGAACTTCACAACTCTGCCTTGCACCGTTGACAGGCCTCGAGTTTCAAACCAAATTCACCATGGTCTATTTCTACACATGGCAGTAATACAGTAATTCTCGGCTTGGTTCTTCCAATGATGACTGCATATCCGGTATCACGGCCTGCTGTACTACTGTACATGGTCTGTGATGGAAAGCTATGATCTTTGAGGAGTTATCGTGGTACGCGTTCATCTTCTATCATATGAATTTATGACATCGTGGAGATTTCTGTACTGAATCATTGCTCAATTCTATGTAGATCATCTCACAAGAAGTTCTCACTACCGACACACCCCGTATCACAACGTGCTACTTATGTATTTGAATATTGCACATGTTTATACAACATGGTAAGCTGACGCAATTTAAATTTTATAAAAAGATGGGGATGCCTATGGATGTATGAAATTGCTGAGTGCGGTGATGAGTGCGGTCTCGGTGATCACTGTCATCGACATCAGATTCTGCGAGGTCACAAGTTTATACAAGGACGACAGAAAGAAGCTTCCCAAGCAATCGTTGTAGCTTTTTTCTCCGCTTCTTCGCCCGAGTTAAAAATATCTTTGCCTTTTTACCGGATCCTTCGAGTTTCGGTCATATGCTCCACTGAATTCTATATAATTACATGTATCTTGCTTACAGTTCAGTGGCTGCATCTTCTCCTAGTTCCACCATGTCCATCGAGGAAGAGCCACAGGCCTATCCCACAGCCGGAAGAGATTTTGAAAGAAACTCATCCGTATCATTCGATGAGAACAAGGACGGGACTAGACATCAAAGCAAACTTGGTCCAAAACCGAAACGGAAACACTTCTTCTCTCCACTTGACTCGTCTTATGCAGATGCCGTCCACCGAGACGCAGATAATGTGGAATACACTCCAGCAGAAGAGGTGAGGCGATTTGCAGAGAATATCAGTGCTCACTGCTCAGGCTACTCAATTATGTAATGATGTAGAAAGCCGTCAAGCGGAAAATTGACAACACGGTTCTTCCTTTAGTCGTTTGCAGGTACTTGGTAATTTTATAATCAAACAGGACCAACCCATGCTGATTCGTTCTGAAGCTATATCTGTAGGTTCCGCATTTTTCTCATTTTTGAATAATATTATAATTGTTTCATTCAAGTCAATCAATTCGGTAAGAGTAATAGTTGATTGGGTTCTGGTTGAATAACACACACCCCTTGAAGACCGCACAAATATGTATGTCGTTTTTGAGCATATATAACCGCACGATTTCATTCTGTGACAGTGGAAACGCACATGTAATCCCCGCTTTCAACGAGAATTATGTATGTGTGTTTCCAATGCTATTCAATTTTACTAATCCCAATTGTATTTTCAAAGGGGATTACGAATAATAACAAATGGACATTGGCTCTCAGTATATTTTATGTGGGCTACTGTAAGTATTATTGAAGCACTGAGTTAAATTAATGTTTTAAAAACAATATGGTTAGGCTTATTGGAGATGCCAGCAAATGGTGAAGATAATTTTATCCCAATTTATTACTCTAATGATTGCGGGCTGAGTTTTTATTATTAAGTACTTCAACGACATATCGGAGCAAACAGATTGTAAGACTTTGATGTTTTGTTCTTGCCTTTTTTATATAAAAATGTCGACTCATTTACCGCTAGCTTTTTCTTGTCCTTAACATTCTGGGGACTATCTTCCCTGTCAGTTACTTATGCCAAAGGATATGCTGCGTTACTAGTTCTTCGGTAGGTTCCTATATTTTACGTACCAAATGTTCGTGTTCTCTGATAATTTACTAGAGTGCTCATGGGTATTGGGGAAGCAGGATATTATGCTGGAATGATATATTATCTATCATTCTGGTATAAAAGGTATGTTTATTCCGAAATAGACACTGGACTCCTCTGACAAAGGACAATTGAATCTTTGATAACAGGCACGAACTTGCTATGCGCATAAGTCTTTGTATGACTGGAACCTTACCTGGGGCAATCGGAGTACACAAACTTCTCGTCTAATTGTAATTTAATGAAAAACTTTAACCCAAATTTTTCTCAGGGATTACTCGCATTTGGGCTTGTCCGTGCTCATACTTCACTACTGACAGGGTAAGGCCATATTAGTGCTTTCTAACAAAGTCGAACAATAATCTCTAAGTATTTAGGTGGCAATTTCTATTCCTTGTGAGCATGAACTGTCATATATAATGGTAGCTGGTTAGGTTGGCTTACAATTAAATAGGTTGAAGCAATCCCCACTCTTATAATGGCGGTGATGATACTATTATTTCTTCCATCATTTCCTTTCTCGGCGACGTTTTTGAGTCCGAGAGAAAGGTCTATTGCACAAGCTCGTCTTAATCGTGACCATAAGCCCCAGTCTCATGGAGGCATGGCTGGTTGGGAAGGGTTCAAAGCAGTTATCGCGGATCCTAGTGCCTGGATGTTTATGTTAATATATGCAAGCTGTGAGTTTGAGACTCATATGTTTGATCCAGAACTTTATCTCACTGGATTAAACTCTTAGTTAATGTTGGTGTTGCTACAATCTCTTATTTCTTGCCTACGGTAGAGTTTTAACTCCTCCATCTAGCCGTATTTATTGATTTTTTACTTTGTATTTTCTTAGTTGATAAAGAACTTGGGGTTCTCGTCGATCAACGCACAGGGCTTGACAGTAGCACCATATGTGGTTGGATGGTTTATGGTATTTTTCCAAGCATGGGACAGTGATCGCACCAAAGACAGGGTGGCACATAATGGGATCCTGCGCAATTTCTTTTATTGGATATATCATTCTCGCAACTTCTGTTCAGAAGAGTGTTGGTGCAGCTTATTTCGCCCTTTTTCTTATTGTTGGAGGGAACTATAGTTTATTCCCGCTTGTCATGTAAGTCTTTAAAATTATTGTATGTTAGAACGACTCAACGACTCACGAGTATCGATTTTTTTTCGATAATCCAGGAGCTGGGCTGCAAATACTTTTTCACCAACTTCGAAACGTGGTGTAGGTACAGCATTTATTGTGTCTATATCTAATTGTGTTTCCATGTAGGTTTAGTGCTTACTAGTAGAAATTCGACAATATTTATGACATATATTTTCAGTGCCTCTCCACAAATTTATTTCGACCCGGACGACGAATATCGAAAAGGTCATGCAATTTCAGCAGGGTAATGTACACCTTAACTAGTACTACAGTGTATTTTGTTTACATTTTCTCAGATGTCTACTGGTATCTTTCACAGCTGCTTTTATCCTTCGCACTCGTCTCTCCATGCTGAACAAGAGAAACGAGAAGCAAAGAGCTATCCTTGCGTCGGAAGGAAAAGAGAAGTCCGAAGCTCATGACTATGTTGAAATCTGGGATAATGATCCTCGATATGTGTTTATGACTTGACGACTTGACACAAAGCAATTATGCAATTATACAATTGTGTCTTTGTTTATTCTTTGGCATATCGCATTACGATCGTTTCTATCCGAGATGTAATGAAGAATTTACTAAAATGACGGATCTATGTATCTTGGAATTCAAATCTGCATATTGCATAGTACTATGAACAATATATGAGTATATTCATCATTCTGTTGTAAAGACTTTATCTTCAATTGAGTGGTGTTCAAATGGGCCACCATTGCTAGCCATTTGATGTGGTACTGGTACTGCCGAACTACGAATTAAATCACTCCAGTGAAAGTTGCATAATAACATCATCGACCCATCGTCCAAATTTCCATCCAACTCGCTTTATCTGCCCGACTTTCTCGAATCCCAAACGAATATACCACTCATTCAGTTTGCAGCATTCATCCAATGAAGATCCATTTACATCGAAAGCCATTACAGCGAGAACCACTGCTATTTTCTTTTGTGGTGGATCCAAGTTGGCGAGTTCACCATTCCCCTGCCCACGAGTCTTCAGAGCATCCAATAGAGCTTTCATAAGCTGTCCTCCAACACCCTGTCCTCTGTATTGCGGATGCACATAGATGCTAATTTCTACCGTATGTCGGTAAGCAGGACGTTCGTGTCGATAACCAAGTGCGTATATATATCCTAATACACGCTCATTTTCGACCACGACGAAGAAAGGTAATTCTTGCATGTCTGCTTCTTTGTATATTGTTGAGATCGCACTATCATCGACTGTGTTGGTGCGGAATGTAATAATGGTATGTTTGATATAGTAATTTAGAATAGATGCAACTTGGAAGAAGTCAGCCTCCGTTACTGGTCGGAGAATACGAGTAGAAGAAGACATTTAAATGATCAAAGCTGAAAGCGAAATGAGAGCTTAAAAACTAAGCCCACTACTTGCCCGCTACATAACCATGTGCCTGGAGATGTTCTTGGCACCTCATTCCGAGGTGGATAGTTTGATGCATCCCATCGATATCAGATTGAATTTGCGTCTGAGCTGAAAGTGTTTTCAGTCCTGGGAATTCTGGATGATTGTACCTGCTAGTTACAGTTATAAGTATTGACTAGGCTCAACAAAGCCCGTCAGCAACTCTCTGGATAGACTTCGAGAAACTAGAGGCATTGGTAATGACAAGCCACCCAAAGTCCTTGCAAAGTCCACCTACATAAGAAATGTCTCATATGTAGCATTCAAATTCGTAGCTAGTCCACTGTTTGAACTTCAGCATATTGCATGTTTCATGTTGTATTTTCTTTGCGGGCCTTGTATTAAATTTGAGAGTATACAGTGCATACTTGGTTGAGTTGACTTAAGGTAGACTGCACAGTAAGCTACAATAACTTCAAATAAATACAGCGGGCGTGAGTTGGTGGCTTGGTGCGGTCACCACCGGCCTTGGGGTTTCTCAGCATTTAGAATTGTTGATCGATGAGAAATTCAGGACATGGTCCGTGCGCATTTTACTTGAGTATAAAACGAGGAATCCAGCTATCTTAGGAACTCTGAGTTTGTGGGCCGTGGGAATTCCCCATAGCACGGCGACCCTGTCCCCAGGGGGTGCTTGCGGTTTGTATGGGCTCAGGCTCATGCATCGTCTAAATATTTTCCTGTCCCGCTTTGGCCACTCTGGCTAGGCGGGCTCTCTTTTTGATTTTACATCGTTCTAACCCTAACCTTATGCCATTAAATATCACGCCAAATAAATATATCTTTGCTTATATAAACTTGAAGCAACTTGAAGGCATGATTCTGGAAAGTGAAACATTTGATATGTAGTGTATGCAGCATACTTATACCAGATGAGCACTATATGAATCTGTTTCACCTGCTGTTGTTGAGCATTGAATTGATGAATTCTGATTCAGCACTTGTCTTGCATCATTTCTTGGTTTCAATCAGAATAAAAGAATGTAGGTGCAAGCATATATTTGATAGAAATGATCAATCATTGTAAAGATTGCCACAAAACCGCTTAGCATAAGTTGTCAATAGTTCAGCTGGATACCCAATCTTTGACTCTGGTTCGAAGAATGTAGCCTACACAGTGTATTTTTGTTGTGCAACAATGTGGTAGCTACGCGTGTTAAACATTATTAAGTAGTCACTCGGAGTAAGCATTACTTTGCAATATTTAAACAAGGATATAGCATTTGTGCATAGAATTCAGATGTGTCAGGATGAGTAACGAGCGGCTGATGTTGATGCGCATATTTACGTCGATCGCGTCTTGACTAAATAGGGATATGTCAATTGGCCTAAGACATATGTATAAGCTCACGAATGACGAGTTTCGTTAGAGGCAAGACGATATTGCATGTTTGCATGTTGAAGGTAGAATATTTAAATATGGAATGTATACAAGCAGGTAGGTACGGGATAGAAAGGAATGAAAGCGGATAAGAGGGCCGAGGAGAAGATGATGGAGGGAAGAAATAGACGGTGTGAAATTTGAGCGAGTGTCGCACGGAGATTTTGTACCCGTCACCACTGGCATCATCTCCTAGACCACCCGTGCTTCCTTAGACTAAGAGCCATTGCTATTTCTTCTTTTCTTTTCTTCTCTAATTTCGTCTCTTCTCTCCTCGCCCTTTTTCATGCCCTCTAATTATCCTCCCTCTCCAATGGCTATCAACAAGCCTTCCCAACCTTCCATCTTCAAGAAACGCTCAAACCAGAACTTCTCACCAACCACTGCTGCTTCCTATCTCTCTGCCCTCTCCGAGGCCGACGCTCGTGCTCGCAACAAGAATCCAAATGCGAAAGGCTCCCCCACATCTACCCCTGCTCTCTCCTACTCGTCTTCCATCACGTCCTCCTCAGAGGACACCGTACTTTACGAATTAGACAACGACAGTTACGAAGATGGCCTCTCACTGCCTGCACAACCACCCACCTCCGAGCAGGTGTTCACTACCGTTCACACAGAGTTTGGGCATTGCTCCAACGAGGAGTACCGTCTTACTTCGCAGCATACCCCTGGAACCCCTGTTCCTGGCCATGAAGACCACGACCCGCCATATTACATCCTCCTTTCCACTTACGTTAGCTATCTCATTCTAATCGTCATTGGACACATGCGTGACTTTGTAGGAAAGCGCATATGGCCGTCTTCCTACAAGCACCTCATACCCAGAGAGGTAAGTCTTTCCATTACACTTATCGTTCTGTCCCCTCTACATTTCCTATCTCTCCGGTACTCCGCGGCGCCCTATATCGATAGTAGGGGTAGTCGCTATTGTCGTCATTATTAATGGCCCAGAGTGTCCAGGGGCGGCAGCCGCATGTTTGTTATTCTCCATCGAGTACAACAAACCAACTTCTGATGTTTTGCGTGCTTCAATCTGCTTCTTTGGTCTCTTTCGTCGCACGCTCTGATCCGTCCTACGCCGCATCACGGGCTTTCGTCTATCTCTTTGCTCGTTGTTCATCGTCTGTCGTATTCACATTCCTAGCTAACTCGCAAACTTTTAGGGATATGCACCTCTCAATTCCGACTTCGATTCTTTCTATACCCGTCGGCTCAAAACGCGCATGGACGAATGCTTTTCTCAGCCTGTAACTGGCGTCGCGGGTCGCACAATCGTCCTCCTTGACCGTATTTCCCCCGACTACAACTACACGCAGATCTTCACCGGTACCAGGACTCGAGCCCTGAATATTTCGTCCTACAACTATCTTGGCTTTGCTCAGGCCCGAGGCGGGTGTGCTGACGCCGTTGAAGAAAGCATTAAACGGTATGGCATCTCGAGTTGCGGATCGCGCCTTGAAGGTGGCAGCACAGATTTGCACACAGTTAGTGAAGCTCTTGTTGCAAAATTTTTGGGCATGGAAGATGCTTTGATAAGCTCTATGGGCTTTGCTACAAATTCGACCATTATACCTGCGCTTGTAGGAAAGGGCTGCCTAGTTATCTCTGACGAGCTCAACCACACGTCTATTCGCTTTGGAGTCAGGATTAGCGGCGCAAATGTGCGGATGTTTAAGCACAACGATATGAACTCTTTGGAATCTCTGTTGAAGGAAGTAATCAGCCAAGGACAACCCAAAACACACAGACCATGGAAAAAGATTTTGGTTATCGTGGAGGGTCTGTACTCTATGGAAGGCACCCTAGTCAACTTACCGGTTATTATGGAACTTAAGCAAAAGTACAAGGTTTGTCTTTTTCCACGCCTCATCTTTCTGATACTGAGTTTTGTCGTAGTTTTACCTTTTCGTTGACGAGGCCCATTCCATAGGCGCGCTCGGCCCGCACGGTCGCGGTGTCGCAGATTACTTTGGTATCAACCCTCGCAGCATCGACATACTCATGGGCACATTTACAAAATCATTCGGAGCTGCAGGTGGTTACATCGCAGGCACTAAGACTATCATTGACCGGCTTCGTGTACATGGACACTCTGGCCCTTATGCAGAAGCTATGACACCACCCGTGCTCACCCAGATCGTGTCCAGCATGGCCAGTATAATGGGCATCGTCAACCCTACAAGTGCCTTACATAACGGCTCAAATTCTACTCCCAAATTGATCATGGCCCAACAAGAAGAATACAACTATCCAGGCCCTGCTTCCCCGTCGTCTCTTCCAACATGGCTTGATCTTTCTCCTACACTTGCCTCAGGTGCTGAAGGCGCCAGCCGCATTCGTCGCCTTGCATTCAACTGCCGATACCTCCACAACGGCCTAAACAAGCTTGGTTTCATAACTTACGGGCACCCATGCTCGCCTATTGTTCCCCTCCTCCTTTTCAACCCTGGTAAAATGAACATGTTCCATAGGATGATGAAGGCGCGTCAGACGCCAATTGTCGTTGTCGTCGTGGCATATCCGGCTACCCCCCTCGTGACAAGTAGAGTTAGATTCTGTGTTAGTGCAGCACACACGAAAGATGATATCGATACAGTGCTGCGGGCCTGCGATGAAATTGGCAATGTCTTGGATTTGAAGCATGGTATTCCCAAGTGGGAAAGGTGGGGAATTGAGGATGTTGTGGATCGAGCGGTCGAGTTGGCTAGGATGGTGTAAGGAATTGGATGGTTCCTCTCTTTCGGTTTTGGCCCGCCTACATCCCTCCTCCCGTAGGCGTTGACACATTGCGATGCCCTGTTTTTGATTCAACTAATGCCTTCGACCACCATACCCATTCTTCACGACACGACATGCACGGTAACTAAACATATTTAAATTCCGTTTTTGGTGTATATCTTCATTCTTCTTCGTTATTTACCGTCACTACCTTCCGCGATCTACGAAAACTAGATATTATCTTGTGGTTTTCGATACTATAGCTCGATGGTTAATTTGCAATGATATCTTCGCAATTAAAAGGAATTTATAGTGTTCGAAAGTGCCCTTGAAATATTATGTTCTACGATCAATATACGTTAGTGCTATCTCCATTCTTAAAAAAGTTTTTTGCCGCAGAACATTAGAACATTTCTATTACTCGATCATCTGTCAATGGTTCCAAAATATAAACGTCAAACACAAAACCAAGTCAACAGCCGATCTACCGAACTTCGTAACTGGGACCAAAATTGGAATGCGGTTGGATAGCGGTTTCTCATGTTCGAGAAGGAAATTTGTTGCTAACAGGAAAAGCTCCGACTATTATGGGCTGTTATCAAAGAATTCGACCGACGGGTGTGTTCTTTGCAGCGAGAACTACGGTTGGCTTTAGGTAGGACCATGGTGGGCCCGACGTACAGACGAGAATATATACACAAGACTTGCAAAAATTTGTTGGGAAGTACTTGTGTATAAGTACTTCGCATCATACATCACGTATCAAATCGTTCCGTGTTCAGCTTGCATTGATGATAAATTACTGATCTGATGTTTACTTTTATTTACAGCATAAAAACCAGATACTGAGATAAGAATGATGGAAAGGTAAAATGAGAAAAGTGAGCTGAGCTATCGAAGGCTTACTTTTGCTTGAGCAAAAGGTATTCACGAAGTGGTATTGGGATGTGTAAGTACATTACTGCCTTATAGTGATGTGCAGAACGAATCCTGGACGAGAAGACAAGTGTCTTAAATAAAGCCTTCACGTAAATCCCCTGATTCTAAGTAATTGAAGTGAGTTCAGGTGTGTTCATTGCACATTATTAGTATGCCAAGAGCACGAACGAAAGGGGAGGCATACTAGGCTCCTCCATTCGAGATGAAGCCCGTAGAGAAGGTGAATACGATGCCTCATGAAGTTCGATGAAACCTTCAAAAATAGACCAGTGTCGATTTAACGTCATCGGCAAGTAGAACCTGCCACTTTCATCAGTAGGTTGATGTATAGTTAAAAGGCTTGAAAAAGATCGATGAATGCAAGGCAGATACGCGTGGTTAAGGTGAGGCCTGTGCGCGAGTAGGCGGGAATGTAAAGGTGATGTGGAGCGCTGCGGAATATCCCTGTCGGCGTTGAAATAAGTACTTATGTTGTATCCAGAGAGGCATCATGATTATGATAGTTGGAGGACTATGGCAACTATCAGGGGCCTCCTATCGCCGGGTTGAGAAAGAACATCTACTGCTAGAGTAAAAGATGGTTTAAGATACTTCGACGGCGCACTTTAAAGGAGGAGGTTGTACTGTAGATTTAGTGCTTTTCTTGGCACGTGGAATATCGCGTAGAGATTAATGATTACGGGGTGGTTCGATATTACGGTACTCTGAATGTTTGAGCAGTAGGAAAGAGGACTGGAATTCATGATGAGGGAGATAGTGTCGATAGACGGTGACAGGCGCAACAGGTGTTCAGGGTGGAGAAGCAAGGAGGCAAGGAGGCAAGGAGGAGGAGAGGGATCCGATCAGCAAGAACCAGCGGGCCGGCGATAGATATGGTTATGCGTAAAACTGAAAGGAAATTTAAATATTAAAATGGTGTGAAGAGGGCTGGACAGGAGGTGAATGTATAGAGGCTTTAAATTATAACAGAAAAAAGCAGAGAAACATGACGGAAAAGGACGAAAACTGGTGGACTTTGGACTTTGGTAGCGATGGCGCTCGCATGGCTCGAACCGAGCTAGCCTTCTGCTAGAAATATAAACATCTGTTCAAATTTCCTCTTACGCGTATCATTCGTTTCATTCCCCTCATCCCCTCTTCTTCATCCCTTCACCTCCTCCCCAATAATGGCCCCAGTTAAGGTTACCAAAATTTGCTGCAGTACGTTTCTTCTTCTCCTCGTCCCTCCCACCCTGACTGACGCGATCGTGCCTCAGTCGGTGCTGGCTACGTTGGTGAGCACCCCTATATTACTCTCCACCATTTTTTTTCGTTCTGACTCTCATTCCAGGTGGTCCCACTTGCGCCGTCATCGCACTCAAGTGCCCCCACATTACTGTCACTATCGTCGACCTTAACCAGGCTCGTGTTGATGCGTGGAACAGCCCTGATTTCAAGCTCCCCATCTACGAACCCGGCCTGGAGGAGGTCGTCCGTAAAGCTCGCGGACGCAACCTTTTCTTCTCTACCGACGTCGATAAAGGCATCGAGGAGGCTGATCTTATTTTCGTCAGCGTGAACACTCCCACGAAGAAGAGCGGTGTCGGTGCTGGCTTTGCCGCAGATCTCAAGTAATTGATTTTTTTTTCAATTCAATTCAAGTATAGCCGTTCAACGTTCTCTCTCTTACAGCTACGTTGAGCTTGCAACAAGACGCATTGCGAATGTTGCTACCTCTTCCAAGATCGTTGTTGAAAAATCGACCGTGCCATGCCGTACTGCCGAGTCGATGCGCACCATCTTGGAGGCCAACTCCAAGCCTGGCTGCCATTTCGACATCCTCTCTAATCCTGAGTTCTTGGCCGAGGGAACTGCCATTACTGACCTCTTCAACCCCGATCGTGTCCTAATCGGATCCCTCCAGACACCCGAGGGTCTCGATGCCTGCTCGGCACTCTCTGGAGTTTATGCCAACTGGGTGCCGTACGTGTTATTTATTCCACAATATAGTCGTGTATCTGATCGTTTCATTTATAGGAGAGAACGTATTCTCACCGTCGGCTTGTGGTCTTCCGAGCTTTCCAAGCTTGCGGCCAACGCGATGCTCGCACAGCGTATCTCTTCCATCAATGCTCTTTCTGCAATCTGCGAGGCTACTGGAGCCAACATCGATGAAGTCGCTCATGCCATCGGCTTTGACTCCCGTATCGGTCCCAAGTTCCTCAAGGCTAGCGTTGGCTTTGGTGGTTCTTGCTTCCAGAAGGACATTCTCAACCTTGTGTACCTTAGCGAGAGCTTGCATCTCCCCGAGGTTGCCGCTTACTGGCGCCAGGTTGTTGAGATGAACGAGCACCAGAAGAGGAGGTTCTCAAAGCGTGTTGTGGACACTCTGTTCAACACCATTACTGGAAAGGTAGTAGTTCCTGTTATGTCATGGCACCGATGATTGACCACCCCTGTCATTTACTTTAGCGCATCGCTGTGCTCGGTTTCGCTTTCAAGGCTGACACCGGTGACACTCGCGAGTCTGCCGCTATCACCCTCATCCGCGACTTCTTGTCCGAGAGGGCCTTTGTCAACATCTACGATCCCCAGGTTTCTGAAGATCAGATCTGGGCTGATCTCTCCGAGGCCAGCCCCAACATCCCTCTGAAACTAGTACGTTCTCCCTTTTCTTCCTACTTCCATCCACTTATCCGTTTTTCTGTTCTTTCCTGTAGTTCAGAAGCAGGTTTCAATTTCTGCCTCTGCCCTCGAGGCCTGCAAGAACGCTGAGGCTGTCGTTATTGCCACAGAGTGGAAAGAGTTTAAGGAGATCAACTGGGAAGAGGTCTATGCCAACATGAACAAGCCTGCCTTCGTTTTCGATGGACGTTTGTTGGTCGATGCTGCCAAGCTCAAGAGCATTGGCTTCAAAGTGTGTACCTTCTGTTGTTTGCTCTAAGATATGCATTGACCCCTTTTATCTTCCGTTTAGGTCACCACTATCGGTCGCTCTGATCTTGATGCTTAAGGCGTAGACATCTTCATATTTTCATTA
This sequence comes from Cyathus striatus, assembly GCA_025738555.1. Taxonomy (NCBI): domain Eukaryota; kingdom Fungi; phylum Basidiomycota; class Agaricomycetes; order Agaricales; family Nidulariaceae; genus Cyathus; species Cyathus striatus. The sequence goes on from JAOVFP010000020.1 coordinate 978,910, forward strand.
ACCTTCGGACAATAATTCATATAATAGTATGCTACATGGCTTGCTTTGTGGTTTATGGACATTCATTACGCCTTTTCACGCTATACCCTATGTTTCCTTCCGATGGTGTTGACTATATAGACTAGTATCTGTTAAGAGAATAAAATTGCGTGTATAATTCATGAACAGAGTTGGTTGGGTGTATGATAGCTTAATGAGGGATTTGAACATTCACAATCATCGGGTTTGGGGCTTCTAGTGTACTTATTTGTATAACTTTCTGGTTGAAAAAATAGATACGAGAGCATGAGATAAGATACATGTGAATATATCGTCTCGGACACCATTCGTACAACTTCAATTCAAGTACTAGTACAAACTGATTCCTATATTTCCGCCAAATGTCTTAAATGCCTTACTTTGATATAGCAGCTAGCTCGTAGAGGTACGATCCAAGGAGCTTAGTCTGTCAAACCAACGTCAGCGAACTAGGAGAGTCCACTAGGAATAAGCGGACTTACGCCTTCAATGAAGTTGGACCTGTCAAGTTTCTCATTTGTAGAGCTGTGTGTAGTTATTAGCGATTAGGTAAATGTAATGAAGATAATAACAACACTTACTGAGCACCGTCATCACCGCGTCCCATGGGGAGAAGGAGGACGTTCACACCCAACGATTCTGCGAAAGTAAGTGTAACTGGGATCGAGCCGCCTTCACGAGTTAAATCAGGCTCTTGTTTGTACACTGCCTGTAACGGTCGTCAATATCTATATGAAAGGTTAGGAGGAGCGAGGCATGTATAACGTACGCGGGTAGCCTTCTTCGCAGCCTCGAAATTCCAATGGTCCACATCCGCGACCCACGGTTTCCCGCCATGCAAATTCTCGATCACCAACTTATTCTTGCTTCCCAACTTGTCAAACTCTGCTTTAATGTATTTCTCTACGAGCGGATCGACCTTTTCGGGTGTTTGGGGAGGAACGAGACGGATGCTGAATTTTCCAGAGACTTTGGCGGGTATAACGGTCTTTGCGCCAACGCCGCTGAAGGCACCTTCGATGCCGTGGAGGGACAGGGAGGGGTGTCGCATGCGGCCCATGAGGACTTCGACTTTGTCTGCGGAGAGTGCGATGGACGCGCCGGCAGACTCTTCGATATCAGCGATGCTATAGTCAAGGGAAGTGTAGATGGCCCTATAAAACAAACTCGGTCAGAAATGGCTATCTTGGATAGGCAGCAGCAGTACTTTTCCTGCTCGTCTGGCGGTGGGACCATTTCTTCCACGCCGGGAATGAGGATATTGCCACGGTTATCGACAAGGCGGCTCATGAGATGGATGAGGTCCGTCATGGGCTCATGTACTGTACGCCCAAAGACACCAGAGTGGAGATCACGAGCGGGACCAGAGACGGTAATTTTGAAGTAGGTAAGCCCACGGAGGCCGTAGGTCAATGCCGGGGTGCGGGTGTTCAGCCAGTAGTTGTCGGACTGTATGGATTAACAGATCAGTTTGAGGTACGTCAGCGACAGTAAATGTGGCTCACGATGCAGACACAATCGACACCTTCAAAATAGCCGCCTTTCTTGCTTTCATTCTGTACAAGTTCGTCGAGGCCCTCGCTGCCACTCTCTTCCATGCCCTCAAAGCAGAACTTGAGGTTGACAGGTAGAGGGACATTGTTCTGGGCATGATACTGGAGGACATTAAGCCACCCGAGGATGGGACCCTTATCGTCAGAGGAGCCGCGTGCAATGAGACGGCCGTCTGGGGCAATAGTGAGCTTAAATGGGTCGGTGTCCCAGCCGTCAGAAAGGTTAGCCTATTATATCAATCATTGCATCAGGTAAGTGATATCTAAGATATTTATTAAAGTGAACGTTGAGTTACGCACAGGCTGGACATCAAAGTGGCCGTAGATGAGCACGGTCTTCTTGGACTTATCGTCGCCAATCTCTCCTAGAATAGCAGGGGGAAGAGGCAGGGTCTGGCCTTCAATATCTTGTGTTCCAAGATCTACGAGCTTGGTATCGACACCGTAAGCTTTGAGCTGGGCCTCCAGCCAGTGGGCCATGCGAACGACATCTCCCCTTCTGGCAGCGTCGCCAGAGATACTGAGGTGGTTTAAAGGAGAAGATTAGTTGGATTAGATAGAGGGTTAGGATGGGATGCACCTAGGGATTGCAACAGCATCTGCGAGACGCTGGATAAAAGCATCTGCATTGTGGTCGACGAACTTGAGGAATTGTGGTGGTGCTGCCATTCTGTGGGATGGGGAAGAGAACTCAGAACAAGGTCCGGTGATAAGATAAGTCGATGGATCACCATCACGTGACTCGTTTAACACATCGCGGTCTAAGTCTTGAATTCCCCCTTTGTTAAATTGTTTGATTTCATCCTCTTCCATTGCCCATATGCCCGGGCCATTCAAGCACTTCTATAGCTCTCTTCGAAAATCCACCAGTCCTCACTCTCAGCTACCGCTGTCCCCGCCACATCCTCAACCCCAGACAACCCTAAATTCCGACAGTCCGCCTCCCTCTGTGCCTCCTCAACCCCCCGCCTCCCCATCTGCAGAACACAGCCATTCACTCTCCAAAACCCCTCACTCAAGTCGCTCAGAATGTACCGCGTCGTTGTTGGGCGACACCGATCGTCAGCCCCCCGACTGTGACTCTCCCCGCTACTCTCAAGACAGCCACAACCCACCAAACTTTTCTGTTATGGTCTCTCCTTCCTCCAGCATCAGTCAAGTCCCTGAAAAAGGTCATTCTCCCTTCTTGAACATGCAGCATTATTCAAGTGGCTCTAATTGTCTCCTGCTCACTTTAAACGAATCTGATTCCGCTCTCTTCCCCTCTACTCGCCCAGTGAACACTGGGAGAAGAAACCACTCGCCTCTTGATCAAGAACATGAGGATGATGTTACTTCAGATCAAGCCATTCAGCCGGCTCCTCTCAATGTGCCTGCTCGGATACCTTCGCAGCTGCTAAACAAAACCAAAAGGTCAGCCTCTGTGAGACAAACATTTTTCTTGGAACCAGAGACAGGACTCTCTAGTGATGACGAAGATAAATGGTCTCAGGAAAGCGCTCCGATTCCTGAGAACTCGGCCCCGCCGCCCGAAGATCTTACCCAAATCGGGAGCATGACTTCGTCGAAATATATTGAGCAACATAACAGGAAGAATCCCAGTCCTGAGAACTCGACCCCGCCACTTGAGAATCTTACTTATACGAGTAGCAAGAGCATACCACCTTCGTCGAAAAATATGGAGCAACAGAAGAGGAAGTACCCCAGTTCCGAGAACGCGACTTCGCCTACTGAGGACCTTAAGCTTACTCAATGCAAGAACATGCCTTCGTCGAAATGGAATAATCAACAGAAGAGGAAGCGCTCCACAACCCCCGAAGTGTCAGATTCTCAAATCTTACCGGAAAGGCTGTCTCATGATAACGAGACGCACTCAAAGATAGGAGCTAGTCGCATCCAAAAGATCTACGGTACTTTTAGTCGCAAACGTACTCGTCGCTCTCAATCACCTCACGCGCATACAACTTCTAAAACGTCCTTTGTAGCACCTTGGTCTATTTTCACGGATGATCGAGAACGGAAGCGACTTTCGACGTTTTTCAACAATGAAAAAGGATCCTCCCTTTCAGGCGCAAGGCAAAATCCACTACCAGCCTCAGTGGTATTGGGTCCTCCGTTGTTAAATTCTCCGGATGAGATTCATGAGACTGTATCTCCTATAACCCCATTCAAGAGCCTTACTCGGAGTCGAGGAGAACAAGAGCAAGACAAAGATAAACATGAATCTCAATCTCGCATTCAGAAATGGATCACTAGCTTATCTATGTCGCCTCGTAAGCGCCAGAAGGTGGCTGAGAGTCGTCAAGCGAGGGTTGATATACAGCCATTGGTTACGTCAGTTAGCCAATTGGATTTAGGAGCTAACATTATGAAAAGTGGTGAGGAAAGATGTGGGTCTAGGATACTACCGGGACTCATAATTCGAAGCTTGACGGCAGATGAAGCTAAGGCGATAGATAATCAGGAAGAGTTCAAGTCTCAGTCGCAAGAACCTATGTCACAGGATTCTCAACCTCTTTCACAAATGTTACTGGACTCTCAGCCTCTTTCGCAAGAGCCCATGTCACAAGATTCCCAACCCCTTTCGCAGATGCCCGTGGATTCTCAACCTCTTTCGCAGGAGCCCATGTCGCAAATGCCCGTGGACTCTCAGCCTCATTCTCAAGAACCTATGTTTCAGGATTCTCAACCTCTTTCACAAATGTCACTGGACTCTCAGCCTCTTTCGCAAGAACTCATGTCACAAGATTCTCAACCCCTTTCGCAAATGCCCGTGGACTCTCAGCCTCGTTCGCAACAGCTCATGTCTCAAATTCAATAACTCCGAAGCAATGTTCTGGACTTCACATTCTTTTTTGGTTTTCGTAGACAACATTTTTCAAGTTCTTCGTACCGTCTAAGGCGTTAAGATTTTTAGACCCATAATATGTATTGTACTGTATAGCATTACCTTTATCCGAACAGAATGTAATTGTCGCGAAATCGTTTCTCAGCCGGAGGAAAGCAAAAAGTCAATAGAATAGTAATACATTGGTAATCGCCGATCCATTAAAATAGTTCCTATGATACTCTACAATGTACTATGATGTACTATGATATAATAAATATATTTTAATGAGGTATGATTGGCGAGTCCGCGGATGTTGCATAAAGTTGAAGTGGCGCTATTACTTGAGTTGACATCTATATTTTCGCTCTTCATACCGCACGAACTCGCTCCAAAGCCACGCGTCTCTTTGACTCAGTTGGTTAGAGCGCGAATCCAATCACAAATTTAGGACTGACGGACTCAACCGACACTTCGTTAACCTGTAATGATATTTTTATTTGCTGGCTTAGCAGCATCTTCCTGAACCACCTTCTTCGACAACTGCAGAAGACACTGTTCCATCATAAGTTCAATTTTTTCTTTCAGTAGTCCCACCTCTTCTCCCTGAGGCCATACCACCGGATTTCGCTGGAACATCCACATGTACAAGACGGTGAGCTTATGGTATGTTTCCAGTCCCAGTAACATGTCGGGGTAGTTGGAGTTACTGCGTCCCTCCTTCGCATTTCGCGTATTTTTAACTTTGGTCATGTGCCTCTGTACGGAGGATAATACGGCAGGATATTTAGATGTTTGCAACGCCTTCATGAAGTCCACCTTACCGCGAAAACGGTAGTCGCGCAGGAGTAAGTCAAGACCCTCCAAGAAGTTGTCATCTCTCCATGAGACTGGCGAATTCATGAACATGATACGTTCAGCAGTGGTCAGCCCGTTGAGGCTTGCGCGTTCATCGACAAATGAGGACATCTCGTTTAGCAGATCGATGTTAGTGTATCTGAAATTATGGGGAATCCGTCCGGCATAGACGTGTGCATCATATATCGTGGCTGTACTTGCATCCATGGGGAGGACAGCAGCAAGTTTGGAGAAGGTGGTTTCTGAGACGCCAAGGCAAGCATAGCGAAGAGGTGCGGGCTGGAGAACAAGAGTCTTGCGCAAAAAGTCAAGATCCATTTCTTTAAAAGTAGTGGTGAATCCGCCATTCTCCGAACCCATACCGAAACGGCCAGCCCTGCCAGCAATTTGCTTGACTGCCGAAACAGATAACTTTTCGAATCCCGTCTTGGTACGTTTGCTGACTGAATCAAAGATCACACGACGAATTTTCCTACACGGGCGGGAGGACTTAGAAATCTTCAGGAATATGAAGTCCAAAACTTACAGATTCAGTCCCATCCCAATAGCATCGCTTCCGACTATAACATCGTAGCCACTATCAGGATCATTAAACAATGCAGCTTGCTCACTCCGAATTTCTGGGGGTAGCTTTCCATAGACGATCGCACACTTCATTCCTGTCGTTTTTTCTATATGCGCCTTGATAGCAAATATACCACTGCGGCTAAAAGCAACAACGCAGTCTCCCTTTTGTACCTTCTTCCAATCACCTCCGAGGGAATGTTCCTCTACAGTTAAAGGCGTAAGGCGCTCATATCGGTTGATGATCACTTCATCCCCAGTATCTCTGAGTAATTCCTGTACAAGGAGCACAGCAGTTTCTTCTCCGCACAGATGAACTTCCCTGGCTACTACCCCGAGAAGAGCTTCAGTCCATGCGAATCCTCGCTGCGGATCAGATATCAGCTGTATCTCGTCAATGACAGCTACATCATAGACGGTAGTCTTAGAAAGCATCTCAACGGTGCAACTTAAGAGTTCAGCATCTTCCGAGACGATCTTGCGCTCTTCGCCAGTTAACATGTTACACTCCCGTGCCCAGAGAGGGTTGCCTTTGTGTGGTCGTACAGGCGGGAGATCAAGCGCGGAGGAGTCAGCATCCTCTTCTACCAGTACATCGCGCAGTGTTGGGGGAGGAGGAGCATCTGGATTCATACCTAGAGGGCAAATCATGCCATTGTTGAGGCGGTCCCAGATCTCATGTGCAAGAAGTCGTAAAGGGCCAGCATAGACTCCTCGTGGAGCTGCTGCGAGAGCGCGGAGGGCGTGATATGTCTTGCCACTGTTCGTTGGACCAACATGCATAATTATCTTTCGCTGCACTGCTCGTGCTCGATAGAACTCTTCAGCAGGGAACATCCGCTCCGAAGCCTCTGCTACTTGTTTCAGTTGAATAAGGACGTCGGGGGGAACTGTGCTGGTCAATAACGCTGTCTCTGGGAGTTCGGAGACGTATTGAGTAAATACAGTGCTACAAATAATATCCAGGCTTCTGCGATCGAGTGGTTGCATAACTCGTTCTAGGGTATATCTTGAGATGAGTTCGGGAGTAGATGTGAGTTCGCCCTGTTGAACTGCCCTGGCATACCATTTCAGCAGGGGATTGATTTGATCCTGAGGTATCCCAAATGTGAACAATCTTCGACGAGTAACAGAATCGTCAGCCCATTTAATGGCTGCCTTCTGGAAGTACGTGGGTATGTCTTCGTATGCCTGGCACGTCGGGGGTCCCTCCGTAGCAGAAACTTCGTTACGTCTGGCGTGCTTTCCACCCATGAATTATGCTGACCCCGTGGCCTGGTGTACTGTTCCGTGCGCTTAGGCTTGGACTGTCCGCCGTGCCTTAAACGACGTGAAATGGATGGCCCTGTGCGAGGTAATGTCGAGAGAGCAGGCAGGAAGGAAAAAGACGACGCGAGCAGAGAAGTCCTGTATCGAATACAGGCGGAGAACGACATAACTAATGCCTACGACGTTCACAAGCGCATGCGCATTTTGAGGATTATTCAAGTAGCCAACAAGTTTTAGCCTAAGTTAGTTGTACTTGTCACGAAGAGAAAAATCCCCGCAAGTCACGCGTTGTTTACATCTATTGAACTTAGCAGCTCCCGCCCCGTTTTCCTCCCTCCGAATATAACTTAAGAACACCAACCCTTTCCGTGTGCAGCGCAACGCAGTATACCGCCGGTGAGGACCATCTCTTGAATATTTAACATGTACCAACGTTAACTTTCTTATAGCACTCTCCGTCATGCCCGTGTCCATGCGCTCAGGCCTTAAGGCACTCACTCAACTACGATGCTCAATATTCGAAACAACTTACAACCCAACTGGTGTCCGAACAGGTGCCAAATACCTACGCAGGCGTCTTCGTGGTCCCTCCATGGTCTTGTACTACCCACCAGAAATTAATATATCTGCTATTGCGAGAAAGTATCCTGATTTGGAGCTCACCAATGAGGATGAGATCACCCGACTCGACGATATCGCATTCAGAAAGACCAGAGGCAAAAGTGCACCAAAGAAGTCGAAGGAGAAAGGTGAGTATTTTGTTGCGGTGCAGATAGCACGGATACTAACGATAAGTGGTCTTGCACAGGCGACAGTCGACGTTCGTCCAAGAAGCGGTGATGAAGTGCAGGGGAGGTTTTTCTCGTATTTTAATTTCTATTCGCTATGGATTTCATGTAATTTATGCCTTGGACACCCGAAGAACGCGAGGCCGGGGTTTAATTCACGCTTTCACTGGTCAAGCTTCAAGGTTGGAGGGTGTTACAGTACTTGTACAGTATAAGTATTAGGGTGAACTAACCTTAACCATAGGGGTCGGGACAGGTGAAGTAGTTTGTACATGTTATTATCTCATCTCAATGGCTTCCGACTTTGTTTGCGACTGCGATTACATTGCTGTAGTGCCTCCGAAGGATGCCACTGTTATCACTTCGACTTATACCCTCATTTCTACAACACAATCTTTGATGGACTCTGCGGCGTCCTCCTCCTCTTCTTCAGCTTTCATTGATCCATGGGACCAGCCACCTCCAACTATCACTTCCGTACATCTGTCTTTCTTGTCTTGTCTGTCCCCGCGCTAATGTCTTCAAATCTATGCGCTCTCTCGACTTGATCTAGAGAAAGACTACACGTCCACCCCGAGATGACTGGGAAGACGAAGAGGATGAAGAGGATGAAGACATTCCTCCACCCTCTCAGGATCCTAATCCAGCAGCCGAGTCGAATAAGAAGCTATGGGAGGATGCGTATGCTCTACTCATCCTATCTCAGGCCTTTTCTTATGCTCTTAAACAGAAATTCAAAGCCGTCTGCTCCAATGCCATCTGTAGTCCTGTCTCCTTCCGCAACTACGCCCGTAGTGGCTCCACCATCAGGAGCGTTCCAGCCCACAATGCGAATTCTAAAGCGTCCTTCTCCAGCTTCCAACTCCAGCTCTGGGTCAGGAAGTGCGACACCTGCCAAAGAAGGGGACTTTAAGGAGAGGGAGAAACGATATTTAGAGGCACGTGAGAGGATATTTGGCTCCGAGAAGGAAGTAAAGGAAAACGTTGAGAATATACAAGTGCAAGAACCATTTGTAAAAGTCGTTCGGGAACCCAAAGGCCCTACTGAAGCAGCAGAGAGTATTGGACAAGTGAAAGGCTTTAGTGGAAGAAGGGCGGGTCCCCCTTTGGTGTGATCATGATTGTGTTTTTGCATCGATTCTTAGGGGTTTTATTGGTTTTTATGCTCACAGCTTGTATTTCTCAAAATTTTATATCTATTTTATGTCATTATACAGTGCACCTACATTATGTTGTGCTACTTTACCTTATATGCATATGTTTGGAACATCATCAACACGGAGGCTACCTAATCCTACGTGCTCTCGTATCCTGAAAAAGCTTTGTCTTCACATCCTCCAATAATAAGCGGTCTCGCTGTGCAGTTCGCTTAACATGTCCTGCTCTCCCACCTATTTCTTCACCAGAAGATGTCGACTTATGCTTTGCTCCGTGCTTATTACCCCCGCAGGAAGTGTATGTTTCCGATTTCGATCGCTTTACCATTAAGTTATTCAGCTCAGTCTCCAGAATGTTCAAAATGTTTTGCACGTTCTCATCCGTCCCTTCCTTCTTCTCAGGCGGTGTTTTCGAGAATCCTAGTATAGACGACAGGTTCTCTTTCCCCGTTACACGTTCAAGCACGAGAGTGTCATCGTCGGAGCATTTAGAAGATGAAAATGAATCATCCCGTGTCGTAAAAGTGCCAGCCATAAGATGTGAAGAAAATAGACTCTCGAGATTAATGCCTGGATTACCCCTTCTGCTTCCCACGTCTTTCCTGTATGTGCTCCTGCTGCCTGATTCTTCCTTCCGCTTGCGTTCGAGCGCGGGACTTTCGTCAGTAGTGCTTTTAGAAGATGTAGATTGACCATGTTCTGCTGTGGAAGTGATTCTGGACTCATATACTTGCGGGTCGGCAGTCATCAGAGGACTGTCGTCAGATATCGACGATGTGGATTCTTCATGCGACAGAGAGTAGTGGCTGTCGAAATCCCATCCACCAACAATTTCAATAGAATCAATTTCGTTCTGCCAATCTCCATCAAGATTGCCTGATAGCTCCTCTTGCTCCCTTTTCTTCTTCTCGAGTTGGGCTTTCATTTTAGCAGAAAAAATGGGAAAATTGGCTCGTGTACCGGGATGTTGGGCCTGCTGCAACTGTTGCCCACCAGTACGCAATTTACGTGGTGGGGAATCATGACCAGCTAGTCGCCTCGCCGCTGGTGAAGTGTACGTCTTTGAAGGTGGAGGAATAGATGGAGACAGCTCCTTTGATAGGCGTTTACGGAAAAGTGGCGCCGATGTGGTAAATGACCTACGGTGGGGAGGCGTTTTATCAGGCTTCCGCTCATGCCCAGCCCTCCCAGCAGATGACGACGTGCGTTCATTATATTCTGTTGGTCGCCTACGTGGTAGTGCTGTGGACTGAGAAGGAAACGCTGGAGACGTGGATGAAGGATGACGTGAGTCTGACCGTGAAGCCATTGCGGTAGAGGGTGCATATGGAGGGGGTGTTGATGTAGGATACTGTGAGCCTAGCTGCCTCGGCGGTGAGACATATGTGGGAGGGGACGTTGATGTGGTATACTGCGAGCCTGGACGTGAAGGTAGCACCGGTTGCCTCGGCGGTGTGGTAGAGCGTACATATACGGGATGATGGGACGTAGATGTCGACGCACCTATATTAGTGATATTGGAATTTCTCGGATGTGGGTATGCAGGTGATGACGAAGATGGAGGGGGAGGGCGGGGGATAGGAGCTGCAGATCTGGGCAGATACGGTTTCGCGTATCGCGGGGGGGTTTCTGTGCGCATGACCCATTCCTTTTCCATCTCGCAGCCCTTGGAGAATATGGTGGTCAAAGCATGGCGCAGTTGAGGGATGAGCACTGGTAGTGGCATTTGGTAAATTTCGAGGTTTGGGCTGCATGCGTAGGTCCAAGCTAGCTGGCATTGAGATAACTGCGAGCTGAAGAGAGGCAAAGAAGTACTAACCAGGCAAAATCCATTTCTTCAATGGTTCACCTACATCGTCTTCGTTTAGCACAATCTTCCACTTTCGTGGATCACTACTGAGCACTTTAGACCACTGCCCCTGGTGCACTTGCCATCCTCTGCGACCATCGTAAAGCACGGGGTGATTGTTTTCGTCGTGTACGTTGGCACCACGAGCGACAATCAAGCCCAACATGGCCTTGATTTTCTTGGATACAGCATTCCTGATGACTTTCTTCTTGCCGAGTTTCTTAATTGACAAGACCATGGCCAGACTCATTGGTACTTGATCTGGCTTGTGGATGGTGAGGACGCGTGGAAGATAGTCGGCTTTGCAGTTGTGATCGGGATGAAAGAGGGAGTCTCTCCATGGGAGAGGGTATTCGGCATGTAATCGCAATAGGCGTTGAGAGAAGGTCTCAAAGGGGACGAGAAAGGGCGGGGCCTGGATGGGATCGCGAGGGCTAGCAAGAAGGGACTGAGGGAAAGCGCGGATAGTAAAGGCATTGTTTGAGAATACGGGGAAGTGTTTGCGGAGGGCAGTTGTGGCAGGATGAGAGGGGTCGAGAACGTCGTCTCCTTTTTTTATTTAGTAAGAGAGAAGGAGAGAAGAGAAGGGAGCTGGTGCAGACCTACGACGCCGGCTGGGTTGGTGATGTTTCCAATGCTGCCTGGACACTGCCTCTTGAATGCGAAGGCCTGGTATCTGGGAGCCTTTGGTAGCCTGGCTAATTCCATGCATTTCATACTTAGTATACAAGAGACAGGAGAAGAAACAAACTATCAATATATCACGTGTCTTAGTACTTATTATTATTATTATTATTTAATTATTATTATCACTATCACAGTATCACTATCCCCTATCAATACATCTCTCTCAATCCCCCTATCACTATTCCCCTATCAATACATCCCCCATCCATGCTCTCTTCTCTCCCCCGCCCTTTTCTAACCAAACGCTCTTTCTCATCCTTCACCACATCCCCCACCGGCATCACACTCGCTGCCCTCAACAATACCACTTTTCCGTACATATGGCTCCGCGACGCGTGCCAGGCCCCGGCCTCTGTCCATCCTTCCACCAGCCAAAAGCTATTCAGGTCCTCAGACATCCCATTTGATATTTCTCCCCAGGGCATAACAATTTCAAACCAAGGTCTGAATGTCGTGTGGAACGACGGGCACCTAAGCTTCTTCGACCGATCCTTCCTTGAGCGTCACAGCTCCCCCGAAACCCTTCGTCAGTTCCATAAAGACATCTCCCCGCAACCCTGGACGCGTTCCTCCATATCCTCTCTCCCTTCACTCTGCCTCACGTATGCCGAGCTTCAGACACCCCAAGGTCTTCTAAAGGGCATCAAACAGCTATGTGCCTATGGGCTGCTCTTCGTCTCTGGCGTACCGAACGAGAAAACAGCCGACAAGGAATGCGAGCTGAGAAAGCTCGCGGGGACATTTGGCGAGATACGTCCCACGTTTTACGGCGAAACTTGGGATGTCGTCAATATCAAGGAGGGGAGTCGCAATATTGCATATACCAACTTGGATCTGGGATTGCATATGGATTTGTTGTGTGTCCCTTTTCCCATCTCCCCTTCCAACCTCTGCCCATTCGACTAATGGAATCTGAAACAAGATATTTCCAACATCCTCCACGATACCAAATCTTACATTGTCTTCGAAATCGCGTTCGCGGAGGAACAAGCATCTTTGTCGACGCGCTTTACGCCTCAGAGACACTACGCAAGACCGACCCCGAGGCGTTTTCTGTCCTAACGACCACGCCCGTGTCATTCCATTACATCAATGATGGACACCATCTGCACTACGAACATCCCACCATCGAATTGTTACCTCCAGGCACCTATCTCCCCACTTCTTCCACTGTAGAAGCTCCTGTAAGCCACATCAACTACTCTCCTCCCTTCCAAGCCCCCCTTCCCCTTTCCACCCCTTCATCATTCTACCCCTCCCTGCGCAAATTCACCGAGCTTCTAAATGCTCCAGAACATACATATGACTACACACTGAAAGAAGGGGATGCAGTGCTATTTGATAATCGCCGCGTTCTGCATGCCAGGTCGGCCTTTGATGACATACCCGGTTTGGAGGCGGCGCCGGGGGAGACGAATCGGTGGTTGAAGGGGTGCTACCTTGAGGCGGATGCCATTGTGGATCGGGGAAGAGTATTACAGGGGAAAGTTGGGAAGGTATAGGATGACGCTGAAAGTTTTAATTTATCGGGCATAACTGTAAGGATGGAACAGGTTTAAAGGAAGTTAGTACTTTTTATTTCGTCAAGGGAATTTGTGCATCATATGCACTCCACTTTTATTTGGTTACATTGTTTATTCCTTGATAAATATATAATGAAAGTAAGAATTACACTGGATTCCATAGTACAAATCCGCCTCAAAGCTTGGCTTGTCCCGCCTTTACAACGTATGCTAAACCCTGCCCGAGGACAATCTTGCCCGTAGTCAAGTTCTTGGTCTCGAAACCAATTTCGGTGCTTCCTTTGGGACCGGGACCGATTTCCCATATGCTGGTCTCGAGCGCATCACCAGGCTTAACAGGTGCAGTGAAGCGGACACCGAAGAAACGCAGGGTCTTGGGATCGTTTCCGCCAACGGTTTTGATGATGGCGCGTGCAGCAAAGCCGTAGCTCGAGAGGCCGTGAAGAATTACGCCGCCAAATCCGGCGCGTTGGCCAATTGAAGGGTCTGCAATGCGTTAACCATGAATGAGGCATGGACGATAGATTGTTGAGCTTACCAATGTGCAAGGGGTTATAGTCACCACTCAGTCTGAAGACGAGTGCTTGCTCAGGGGTCGTCTGTTCAGTGTGAATGTAGTCCGCCTTACGGTCCTTGGGGATAGGTTTCCCTTCAGGAGGACCAGCAATGAACTTCTGGAATCTCTCGCCCGTTGCCTTGGCTCCGAGGTTGAAAGAGGAAGACTAGTGGTGTTGCGGTTTAGATTGACATCATATACCACAAAAATAAAAGGACGTACATAGAGTTTGGCATAAACAGTGCCCTGGGGGTCAACAAGGAGATTCTCAGCGAAGAGGATTATTCCACTCTCTATCAAAATAGGCACTTAGGAAAAGCAGGAGAGCTGAACAAAAGTACGAACTGTTCTCTGCGACACCAGTGTACCTTGTTTTCCACGTCCAACCAGGCCCGCTTACAAGGGGAAGGTCCTTAAGAATCTCAATGGATTGCGTAGCGTGCACCTAGAATATCGTTTTATTTAGACACGTCGGATGCGAGTGCATGCAACGACATACGACGCGATTGGGATCCAAAGGTGGCATTCCTGGGATGGGTCGACCCTTGATGCGCTCTGCGAAGAGGTTGACATCCTGGTCAGCGCCTTTCAGTGCGAGGACAACGGGATACGTTGGGATGGCAGCGAATTTCTTGTCTGCGACGGTTAGCGCTTTAGATGTTATTATTCCTGTTATGAGAATGTATCTCCTACCGAGTTCTGTAACGATATCACGTTAGGCGTGGTTATACAGGCTGAGAAAGAAGCGACATACCATAGACGAAATGAGACTCATCTGCCTTCGCACCCACACCCACAGCATAAGTTAGCAGGTCGCGTTTGTTCCATGACACCTATAGCAGATATATAGCTGTTGTCAGTGTCTGAACAATTCCTCGTCGGACGACTGTGGCGCATACAGGTTTATCTGGGAGAGTGAACCCGACAACTTGAGAGAGATCGCCTGGCATTTTGGATGATACAGGAAGGTAGAGAAGGAGGTCCTTAGTTGTGGGGGTATATCAATAATCACGGTCTTCTATTTACTATCTAGTAACGGCTATACCGGCTACCTCGTCGCCCGTCTTCCCCGCATCAGGATCCAGCAATTGCAACTTGCAAGACCCCATTTGAAATTATCACCGTGCATAGGTATCAGCTGTTCATTTTATCGGTCGCGTTTGATGCTAAATATGTACCAGATAACATACCAAATTGACTTCGTACTTTTCAAAGCAAGTATCAAGTACTAAGCTTACTTATAACCAAGTAGGCAACAAGTAGACAACAAGTAGACGCTTATAAGTAGAATCGAACATGATCACGTGCTGTCTCCAATAATACGAAGACGCGACTTGCTAAAGCCTCAAGTTGATTTTGAACATTCTCGTTTTTCACCTCGTCTCCAGCTGCCCAACGTCTCTTCTGCAACAATATACTTTTAAGATGCCCGTAGAAAGACTGTAAGTTCCCTAGATCCCCCTCTCATGCAGCTTCTTACTAAAGTATCTTTTGTCAGTCGGCAGATGTTCATGAATGACCCTAATGCCTATCCAGAATTCGGGGCCCCTCGTACAGTACCTGAGGTTATCGTGAGCGAAAGCGTTTTATCTTACAGAATAACTCCATGATACCTTAACATAGTCAGTCGGTTCTTTCGCAAGTTCTTCAGCATCTTCAGCAGCTCCTGCTCCTCCCAGGTCCAGGCCACTCCGCGTTGAATCAGATGAGGATAGCGATGATGTCCAAGTCCTTTCTAGGATGTAAGGTTACAAGATTCGTATTTTAAAATATGTTCACGACTTTACAGGCCACAAAAGCTTCCTCAACAATCCAACTTGCCGCCATTCCAACGAATTGAGAACGCAAGGCCACAGCAACCACAGTACAGACCTCCTCCATTTGTGCTCCCGCCACAACAAGCTCCCACAAAGCTAATTCATGTACCTTCCAACCGTGATATCCAGTATGTCCAACGCCCCAATCCCACCATTGAGACCATTCAAGTGGGAGACGGCGAAGAACTTCACGTACCTAATTCCTCTAGCGACAACCAACTCATGTCTGCATCCGAAGCCGAAAAGGCCTTACGGGACCTCATGACAGGAAGCATGAATGAGGACGCTGAAGTGGATATGGCTGACGCCGTCGTGCCAGGATTCAAAGAGGGAATAACCCTTCTCCCCCACCAGGTCCTTGGCCGCGCTTGGATGAAGGATCGCGAAGATGCATCGAAAAAGAGAAGTGGCGGCATTCTTGCTGACGATATGGGGTGCGTGTTTGCTTCGAGTTGTAATTTTCCTCATCGCCTGACTCGTAACTTGTCCAGTCTTGGAAAGACCATACAAACTTTGACACGGATCGTCGAGGGTCGCGCAAAGAAATCGGACAAAGAGGCTGGGTGGGCTGCCACCACGTTGTAAGTTTACGTTATGATATGGCTTGAAGTATTGATTAACTAGTATGGACGGATAGGGTTGTTGCTCCCTTGGCGCTCCTTGGTCAGTGGGTGAGTGAAATTGAGAAGATGGCTGAGGGGCTCAAGGTTCTGAAACACCACGGTACTACTCGCACTGCCGGTATGCTCCTTTCATTACTTGCTTTTCATAGCCTTATGTCCTTTGCCAGATCCCAGCCTTCTGCAGAAGAACCATGTCGTGGTAACGACCTATGATGTCATCAAGTCCGAATATGAAGCGTACACATCATCTGCTAAGGGCCCTTCGAAGCAGACCGCTAACAAAGACAGTTCGGATTCTGAAGCTGAGCATTTCGGTCGTACTTTAGCCTCCAAAGCCAAAAAGACCGGAAAAGGAAAAGCACTAAAGGATGCGCTTTTCAAAGTGAAATGGTGGCGTATCGTACTTGGTACGTCGAACATACTAGGTACTGGCATTCGTTAACTGAACCCTCAATGCAGATGAAGCTCATAATATCAAGAACGAGAAGACAAAAGGTGCTAAAGCGTGCTGTGAGCTACAGGGAAAGTATCGCTGGTGTCTCACTGGTACTCCCATGTAAGTACTTTGCTACTTAATTTTACGCCTGTATTCACCGTAGAATTGATACACAGGCAGAACAATGTCACGGAATTATACTCTCTGATAAAGTTCCTCCGCATTAAGCCTCTGTCAAATTGGGATACATTTAACAGCCAAATCGCAAAGCCTGTGAATAGCGGTAGAGGTGCTGGACGTGCAATGTCCAGGCTTCAAGTTGTACTCAAAGCTATTATGCTCCGTCGCACGAAAGACCAAACGCTCAACGGAAAGAAGCTCGTTGATTTACCGAAACGTCTGGTTAATGTGGTTTCATGTCACTTTGACTCCGACGAGAAGGCCTTCTATGATTCACTCGAGAATAAGATGGAAAGTACCATAGAAAAGCTTATGGAGACATCCAAGGGAAATAGCAGCTATATTTCAGTATTGTTACTTTTGCTTCGTCTCAGACAAGGTCCGTTGTTGTCATTGCACCGGTATCACGATGCTAACCATGTTTTATTAGCTTGTAATCACCCGCTTCTGGTTGCGAAGGACTACAAGAAAGATATGGAGGCAGTAGACCCGAAATCAGCACCGAAAGGAGGAAACGACAAAGATGGTGATGCGGATGACCTCGTTGCTGCTTTCGGACAGCTCGGCGTCACTCGTAAATGTCAGATGTGCACTGTTGAGTAAGTAAAAATCCTGGCCGCTAGCTATCGTTTTTTTATTAAACCCATTGTAGAATCACTTCTGCTACTTCAGGAGAGGGTGAATGGAGTAATCACTGCGCAACTTGTGTACCTCTTGCAATGCAAGCAAGGAAAGCAGAGCTTGAGCGACCGTCCTCAGCAAAGATTCGTATACTCCTTAAACTCCTCAAAGACATTGAAGAACGGTCGAAAGGAGAAGAGAAAACCATTGTATTCTCTCAATTTACCTCTATGCTTGATCTCATTGAACCTTTCCTACGTGAGAGGGGGATCAAATATACCCGTTGTAAGTGAACTTATGCATGTTTTAGTTCTTTTCCTCAACGAAGCCCTTGTAGATGATGGATCACTGTCCACAGACTACCGCGAGATGGCACTGCATACCATCCGAAATGACCCCTTGACTCATGTGATCCTTATATCCTTCAAGGCAGGAAGTACAGGTATACAAGATTCTTCTAAATTTTAAGGGTTGGATTATCTAATATCGATGATTGACAGGTCTCAACCTAACAGCTTGTAACAACGTTATCCTTGTTGACCTTTGGTGGAATCCAGCGTTGGAAGATCAAGCCTTTGACCGTGCTCATCGGT
The DNA here is from genome assembly GCA_025738555.1 of Cyathus striatus. Taxonomy (NCBI): domain Eukaryota; kingdom Fungi; phylum Basidiomycota; class Agaricomycetes; order Agaricales; family Nidulariaceae; genus Cyathus; species Cyathus striatus. The sequence goes on from JAOVFP010000020.1 coordinate 996,829, forward strand.
TTGGACAGACTCGAGACGTCAATATTTACAAGTTAAAAATTGATGAAACGGTAGAAGATCGTATACTTCTGGTGTGTAGAAAGCACCGCAAACATTCCTAACTATGTTATTCACGTTTGTACAGCTCCAGGAAAAAAAGCGCGCCCTTGCCGCAGCTGCGCTGAGTGGAGACAAGATCAAGGGCTTGCGTCTTGGAATGGATGACTTGCTTGCTCTGTTCAGGCCAGGCGGGAAAGACGATGATGAGGAAATTATCCATCATATACCCGGCGATGAACTTCTGCTGCTACTTAACTACCAGATTCATGTTGTTCAATTTGTATTTTGGAAATTGCTTTGCCCATATAACTGTACATGCTTTCATAATGATATATCGCACTGGTTGCTTTGATTCTGTATTATACACATAATGGAAGCGCTGGGCATTGATATTGTTGAAGTGTTCTTCTGTCGCGGCCTATTCTAATTCCTCGGTGCTGTAAGTATCATGGTTTCAATACAGCGCTGTGGGAATGATTTTCCCACAGTCCGTGCGGACCACAACCGTCGGGTCCCAGGTGTGTCAGTCTTAATCATATCCACTGTTCAAACAAGTCGAAAGCGTTGCCGCTTTCTTTTCTTCTTCCTGTTATCTGGCTGTACCTATATACACGCCTGTCGCTTCAGCTTGGACAATGCATCGGCTGTAATAGCTTTCATCTTTTAGAGTCCCAACCATGTCTGACCAAGCTGCCAATCTTGCCCGGTACTTATCCATGTTCACTGTACTCGACTGGGTACTCATTTTGACGTTTTTTCATTTGACATCATAGTGAAGCAAAGAGCATTCATCAGTCTCTGAAAGAACTGCTGCAGAAGAAAGAGCCCTTCGATAGAGAGGTTGATTTTCAACGGAAGAAGCGAGTCATTTTGTTTAATTTACGATGTCAGACAAACTGACCCATCTACTCTGCTCCAGTCTTCGAAGACGCTATCTCAATTTACTCCTTACTCACCCATATGCTAAAGAATCTCAAGATGTCGAAAATCACTTATGGATGCAAACATCTTACGCGTTTATCTCAGCCTACAAGCAACGCATTAACGCTCTCGATCGTGCAATACATAACCAACAAAACGGTCATGGACCTGTGGAATATCGAAAGCTTGTGCAGCGATTTAGGCAATTCCTCGCTGAAGAAGAGAAGTTCTGGACTCAGTTAGTGCTACGTCTTCATCGGTCATTTGATCTACACGAGGCGCAGTCCACTCTCATCTCCTTGGGCTTGTTATTGGGGACAAACGAGACAGAACATTCTACCGAGAGTGTTCAAAACGGTCGTAATAATCACTTTCAGTTTCCCCCGGAGGATCCGGCAACATTGGCTATACCTACAACACCCGCTAATCGCGAGAGCCGCCTGGCTATTTTGACTAAAGCATTAATTTGCCTTGGAGACATTGCTCGATATAGGGAGCAATACAACGAAGCTCGTGGTAGACCTAGGGCAGGGCATGAAGACCTCGGGCCTGCAAGGAGGGGCCGTCGCAAAGGTGGTATACCTGGCACTGAAAACTTACCTCGACCAAGAAATTACGAAAAAGCCAAGAACTGTTATGAGAGAGCTCGCTCTCTTCTCCCCTCCGACGGAAATCCATACCATCAACTTGCTATCCTTGCTTCTTATCAGAGGGATGCCTTCTTTTCTATCATCCATTACTATCGAGCATTGTGTGTTCGACAACCTTATGACACAGCTGCTGAAAACCTGAGTACAATGCTATTGAAAACCTTGGAGTTGTGGAGGTCACGGATGCGGAGAGAAAGAGATAAACCTACGTCAGCGGAAACTCAACCACTGCCGCCACGTATTAGGATAGATAACTTCAAGGAGAAAGTTGTAGTACTTCACGCTCTCTGGCGTGTTGGATTGGACAAAGGTATTGAAAAGTAAGTCACTGAATGCCCTTCGGAGTGCCATCCACTCAAATGTGCTTGTTAGGATGGACTCAATTGCAAAAAGGCATGACCGCTCTGTCTTTGAAGACTTTTATGCCCTTGTCTCTGAGCGGCATATGCCAGTGGAGATGATATCGAACACAATCGTACTGTCTCAGGGTGCTTTATGGAAGCATCGTATGCTCCGCGACACATCGGCCTCCAATCACAGCCCTAGACACGATTCCGCTCCGCCTCCGCCGGGAACCTCTGTCATAATTGAATGGCGTATACTTGATCATATTTTTGATCTTCATCGAGTACTCCTTGAAGTTGGGAAAGAGGAACTCAAGGATCCTCCCCCAATGGAAACCAATGATCTCGCTCAGCGCATCACTGCAACTTTCAGAAGGACTCTTCCTGCGCTGCGCATCGCTAGCAAATGGCTGCGTGCCAATTATAAATACGTCATGCAAGATCAAGAGTTCGTCGCTTTCCAGGAGAAAGAGAAAACTCGCGGGGTCGAGATAAGCAAAGCTTCGATGCAGAAAATCAGTGGATATTCAGCTCATACCGTCAGGTTCTGGAAAGCATATGCTGAGTTTATCCGCTTGTTGGGTCGCGCTTTTCCCGCGAAGAATCTGCCATCCTTAACGGCACCCCTTGAAGAGGATGTAGAAATGAGAGGTTTCCTTCCGTTGAAGAAGTTGATGGGTGAGCCGACAGATTCTAAAAGTGAAGAGGACGCAATTGGAATACTTCCAACACGCGAACAAGTACATCCAAATGTGGAGCAGCTCATGAGAATCTCTGACATTTTGGAAGATGCGAAGATTCTTGCTGGAATGGAGGTTCGTTACTTATATTTCTCCTCAGTCAGTTGGCTAACTTTCATGCAGAACTCCCCTGTCCCCTTGGTTGCTGGCACTATGTTGTTCAATCCTGATATTGTGGAGCAAACACGTCCACCGACTCATCCGGAAGTTAGAAGGAGGGAAAAGCAACTTGAAGAAACACCCATCGCGCCCAATAATGAACAATTATATGATTCAGTGCGCGATGTTGAAGTTGTAGGGATAACTGCCATTGATGATGACAGCATGACGGAAACTACATCTATAACTGATGATGATGTCGTGCGGGATGCATTCAAACACCTGAATGTTGATGAACAAGAGGATGAGATTGTATACATGAGGTACATACCATCACATATTAACATTGACGCAGTTCTAATCTACATCTGTAGAGGTCCTGTCTCTCCTCCCTTATCCCCTCCGTCACACGCCAGCCCTCAGGCATCAATAAATCCTATCAGTAGTCCGGGCAGGCCACCTCGATCGCCAATACACCAACGCACGAAAAGTTTCTCTGGTGCCCCTGCAGTTCCCCCTGCACATATTACGACAGCGCAAGACCTTCTCAACGATGTTATGAGCAGGGGATCAAACAGAGCCCCAGGCAATACTCTCGGAGGCATTGCAGAATCCTCTGCACCGCAACCTCCTCTTCTATTTGGATCTGATATATCTACCAGGCAGAATCACTCTATTTGGTCTGCATCTAGGGACGAACAAAGCCTGAGGTTCAGTTCTGCTGCTAATGGCACGGCCAACCCATCGAATCACGCATACCAAGCCCGTCCTCTCCCACCTCAGAACGTCGCACAGCCAGTAATCTGGTCTTCCCCGCCATATGTCAACACATCGAAAGGATCCCAGCAAAGTGTCATAGGGACGATTCCAAATGCACAGTTTACTCATGGAGCGCAGCCTTCAGTTGGTGGAGGACATCAGAGAATGCCATCTGCGCCTGTAGTCGCAGCACAGCTCTTCCCTAACCCCAACGTCCAACACGATCCTTTTGGGTACGCCCCTGTCGCACAACAGCATGTTCGAGTTCCAGAGTCCCAGCAGGTTACTTCTCCATTTATCGGTTCACCGATGCATCCCGAAAATGGACAACAGTTCTATAACTACTCTCCAATGAACTCTTATCACAATCGTCATCTTTCGACTCACGACCCCCATCCTGGAGATCATGCATTCCACTCTCCACAAATGTCGATGTCGCAAGCTTGGGGCAATGTTAGGTAAATGGCACGGAAACAATGCAGAGCGTTAGCCATGCCCTTCATTCTTCAACTATGTCCTGCTTTTGCCCTCTCTAGAATTGCTGCGCATTTTCCTGCTTCTCCCATCGAGACGATCGATGGTGATCAAGAACCGTCGATGGCCACGTACTAGCGAAGTCTATTCATGCATTGATATGCATATTACTGCCTAAGGCTTACTAGGAACTGAGAGGTTCCATGCCGCTGGTATTTATACCTTCTATTGACTGGACGGACAAATCCCTCTGTCGACCTTTTTGCATCCGCATGTACAAATGAAGTGTAACAGATGGTTTTGGGGGCTTGCATTCTCATTGAATGTGGGCGTATTTGGACTTGTGCCTCCTTTTCTCTCTCTTCTATATAAATTTTATTCTGTTCCCAGTCACTTACGATTAGTCGGGTTTTTTTATCCATTGTAGCCCCCTCATTTTTTCTATTTTTCTTGCCTACTCCACATGTATCTACCACGCGTACTGAATCGCGTTATCCTCGCTCACCTTTGCAGACCACAATGTAATTCCTATGGTAAGTAGATGTAGAGGCTTTTGATTGCCTTCTCACGCCACTGGGCATTGGATGTTTACAAGTGGATGGAACTGAGTCGACCGTAAGGAATATCGATAGTACCGTACATTGTAAATAATACAATTGGTAAATCATTCGTGCATCAGCATCACTCAGGGGGCAGTTACTTCCCATGGCTTCTTCCGTGCTGGGGCAGTTGACTGGCTTGGTAGTGCATCCTAATCGTAAGGTCAGCACTCCGATAGAGTACGTTATACAGTCGTTACATACATTTAATCCCTCTGGAATCACTTTGTTATTGGGGATCTGATCTACCTTCCCAGTTTCAATAAGTTCTTTCAGTTCTGCGAATGTCAGAACGCGTGGTTCTTCACTTCCAGGCTTGAATTGTGTTAGTGTAGGATCTGAGAGCGCCTCTGCGTTCTGGATATCTTGTCCAAGTTGTTTATGTTCATGTTCGCGCGCTTCGTCCATGCCGATCAAGCATCCTGTCATCCTGATGTTCTGTCAACTCGGGCACTGTTTACAGCGTATAAACTAACGCACTTGTTGAAATAGAAAACACGAGTCCGCCGCAGAATTTCTTCGCGAACTTGTGGAGATGGGTCGCCATCTAATGCTCCTCCTGCTAGAATGCTAGCTAGACCTTGCTTGGAAATGTTATGGATCTTGCTCAGGACATGGAAGGGGGACGCACCTGATATGTTTCGTCTTTATCAAAGGGATAAGAAGCATACCAGTCTATTGGGTTTGAGCTGTGCTGTTCCTCCTCCATAGAGTCCATTGTGAAGTGCACAATAAGTAGATAATCAGACAATAATCAGAGTCGAGATATGTGGTTATTTGAGTTGGATGATGCAGCCAAACAGATTTGACTCTCAGAGGCACGGGGTACGGGCCGTTAAGACTCGGTGAAGTTGGTTTACATAAGAGCATCTTCCTCCCTCCCTCCATCAAGCGCCGAATGGCCTCAGTTAACAAGCTTACCCAGGAGCGCAGCCAAAAGACTCTGCTCGAGCTCGCCCAAAAACCAGGAAACAGTATGCGGGCCTCTTTCTTTGCCCTCCTATACTCACCCGCGTATCCCACAGATATCTGCGCCGACTGCAAAGTCAAGAATCCGCGATGGGCTTCTCATAATTTGGGTATATTCATATGGTAAGCGCTTCTTCCAATTCTATAGCATCTCAGCTCCTGATCGGCGCCTCCCTTCATAGTATGCACTGTGCGAGTATTCATAGGAAGATAGGGACTCACATAACAAAAGTGTTCGTGCTTTTGCGTGTGTAAACGAGTGGTCAAGGGACTTACTACCCTTTTAACAGGAAGAGTTTGACCATGGACGTCTGGTCGAAAGACCAAGTTGAGGTGCGATTTGAATGATATTCTTCCTCAGCAAATATACTAACATTTCATAAAGCATATGAAAAATGTCGGAAACGTAAAATCAAATGCGATCTACAATCCTAATGAAATTCGTCACCCTCCACCTCCCAATCTTGAAGATTCCGAAAGGGACAGTGAAATCGAGCAGTATATTAGAGGTGCGAAGGGTAGTTCTTTCGTATGATTTTTTTTCTAACACGACAAGTTTAGGAAAATATGAATACAGGAAGTTCATTGATAAATCTGCTCTGGTGGCATCGAAGCTTGGACCGTCTCGTTCTGCAACCTCCATGCGCTCAGCTACAATGCCACTAGCTGGTACCTCTCGGCCAATGACAAGTTCTTCTGTAAGCTCATCTATGAGTGCTCCTTCCATTTCTCCATCACCTGCTACATCTCCTCGTACTGTTACCCCTGCTCCTGCTCCTGCAGCGATACTATCACAGCTTCAGATGCCTCCCCGTCCTTCAGCACTTGCAAATGCTGGTTCAGGCCGCTCGTTTTCCCACCCTTTGTCATCTGCTCCCATGCAACAGCAACCACAACCGACCAGTATGGGTGGTGTCTGGGATGATCTTGTCTCTCTCCAGCCAGGGGCTAGGTCGGCCACGTTACCTCTACAATACCAACAGACATCTATTTCTACTAACTACACTGGACTGCCCAGTTCTGGGGTGGCATTTTCCTCGTTACCTTCTGTGCCTCTTACCTCAGGAAGCAACTTCACTTCAGGGTTATCCATGAGCATGAGCCCAAGCTTTGTTCAACAGCAACAGTTTTCTAACTCCCCACTTATGCAATCTCAACCACAATCCACATATGCCACGTCTACCACTTTTTCAGGAACACCATCACTAACGCCAAACTCGTCGCTCCCACAATCGTCGTTCGGGCAACAGTTATTTATGAGTCAGATGTCACCCCAGCCTAATACCCCTATGGGAGGTTTTGCACAAGGACAATACTTCCAGCCACAGCCTCAGTCGGCTTCGTCGCTTCAAATGCAAGTGCCACAGAATCAAATGGGCAATGGATACCTCACTCCATCACCACAGCCAATGATGTCCGCTCCCGTTGGCCAGACACAGTTCTCGACAACGCCTTCTCCCGGCCCTCAATTCATGTCCCACAGTCCTATGCAACACCAGATGTCTCTCACGCCTAGTCCTCAGATTACGATGAACGGGATGTCAGGACAGCCCCAGCAACAGATGATGGGAGGTGGATTCATGGGTGGTATGACTCAGCAACAACATCCCGGAATGTTCATGAATTCCGCTGGTCCGCAGATGATGGCTTCTGGGATGAATCAAGGCTACAGTAATGGATATCCTGTTCAGCAGCAACATCAGTGGGGTACCATGTGATTTATTTTGGTTCTGTTATACCATTTCTACTATGTAACTTAAGGGTAAATAGGACAGTCTTCAGGTTATATTGATATTTAGGTTCTACTTGATATTTTTCAATCGCTATGGTATTTTACATCCCATTAATATTATATTCATGTTAGATAGCGAACTTAGTCGCTATACTAAAAATGTATCGACCCCCGCTCGATCCCCACCTATAAGTCGTTCTGTCTGAGCCTCACAGATAACAATCCGGTGTATCCTCTCCGCTGCAGCTTTCGCTACTACGACCAGTGGGATCTTTTCATCATTACTTGATTGGCTGGGTGAAACACCTTCCAGAGGAATATAAACGAGAGCTTCCGACATCGCTTCAAGGTCGGATCTTCGAACACGAAGTCCCCATATGCTTTCGTGGTATACATCAACAAGTCTAACTTCCTCCAACCATGGCATAGCTGTTATTCCTCGATCTTAATAACAGACAGTTGTAAGAGTTGTAAATCAGGTTACCTTTAGAAATGGCAGTGATATAGGTCAGAGATTCGACTGGAAAAGATACTGCCTGCCCAATGTACAGCGTTTTTAACGAAGGAATTTCAGGAAGTGATAATGGCACGGGAAAAGAAACATGTGTTATTTTGAGATGTGATAATCGTGTAAAGCTCTTAAAAGCTTCAAATAATGTCTTTGCTACAGGTGAAACAATCTGCAAAGAGATCAGATATGTGAAGTCGCGTTTCAAGGTTTGCAAACACCATACTGCAATAGAAAAATGGTGAGGCGGATCGGTCCCTGTCCAGACAAAGCACCGAGGACTATGAAAACAGGATGACAAGTGTTCCTGCGATAGCAAAAAACGTTTCACATACTTCAATTGGTTCATGCACTCCTGAATTAAATCAAGCCTTCCAGATCCGTAGCTTACACATTTCAAATTGAATAAATCCAGGGCCAGTCGTCCATTTTCATCTAGTGAAATCCCCTTGACAGACCTGCACATCGATAAAAGCGAATTAATGTCGGTAAATATATCATTAGACCTGTCGTTGGCAAGTTCAAGTTCGATAGAGCCCGCAGGAACTAAGATGTTGCACGGCTGGGACCGGTATATGTTAAGGAAGCTCTCCAGCTGTGCTCGGGAAGTAAGGCGGAGGTTTCTATAGAGGATTTCAACGGTGACCGCGTGAAGTGTAGAACAAGTTAGAAGCAGCGCGATTCGATTCGCCTTCAGACGGAAGGCACGGGATACAATATCAAGCAGGAGTTCTGAAGGGAGATCAGTGAACATAATTGCTTCAACGAGGGTGTAACTATATAGAAAGAAGTTATGGCAGTTCACAAGTCAAATTATAGAGTAATTGTGTTCGAAGCTCAATTTTGAATCGGAATGATGGAAGGAAGAGGGAGGGCGAGTTCCGGAGTACCAAATCACCGTTCGCATTATAGCGAGTACTTATATGACATACCCCGACTCGGAAGATAAAAGATGCCGTGAACATTGAAGCTTTGAAGAAGTTATATAAGGTTTGTCAATGGGTGTTTCGAAGTCGCAAAGTTCGCGTAAGTAATTTCGTTGTGCTCATTGCATAATGAGACAACAAAAATAAAGTAAAAAAACAGTGCTCCCTACCAGGGTCGAACTGGTGATCTCCGGATAGCAGCTCGCAACGAGCTTCACATATGAATATGAGACCGGCGCTCTAACCAACTGAGCCAAGGAAGCGTTATTCATGTTAAGTATGTCAACCTCAGGTGTGAACAGGTGGTACAGCACTGAACTTATCCAGGTTTCTACACAGACGACTTGAACGGCAGATCATTCAAATTGGCTTCCGGGTTTTCTGATAGAAAGGACATAGTTGAAAATAATAAGTAAGAAAACCAGATACACCATAATATGTAAGAACGTTTAATCGCTATCATCATCAACCTGCGAATGATGCAGCGACAGTGAGCGCACAAATAATAATAACTGGAGGTGCTGCGTACCACCATCCTTCCCCTAGCTTTCGTAGCGGCTGCTCTAGTTGATGCCCGTCCTGCGGGTGCAAAATTAAGTTGGCTTTGCTTTTGACTGCCAGCGGCCGCCCCTCGTTTTGCAGGTGCTTTTTTCGGAGCAGGTTGGCTTGATAAATGGAATGAGCTATGAAATAAATTGGACAGAGAACATAAACACCTTAGTACAGCAGCTCGGTTTGTCTTCTTTATAGGCTTAGGGGCTTCCTCTTCTTCTTCGTCGTCATCTTCAGGAATCTCAATGACTTCGTCCTCGTCTGATTCAGTCTGCGTCAAACGCTAAGTCAGGGACCGAGTCAGCATCAAATGTTCTACATACCACAGCCTTCTTCGCTCTACCCCTAGCAGGAGCTTTCTTTTTAGGGGCAGATTTTGCAGGGGCTTTAGCTTTAGTTGCGGCCTTCTTTCGGGGAGGGGGAGCCTCATCTGAATCAATTTGTTCAAAGTCAGATTCTCCCACTGCATCACCCATATCGACATCCATCATCATGGAGTCCACTGAGGCTGCATCGTCGTCGTCGTCGCCGTCCTTGGTTTTGGTTTTGGTTTTGGCTTTACCCTGTATGAAGAGGATCATAAGAAAAGAAGAAAATCGGGAATGCCACTGTTTCCTACCTTTCCTTTTGTCGCCTTGCCACTCTTTGCATTCTCCTCATACTCCTTATCTTGCTGTTCTTTAGCTTTGGCAAGCTTTTGAGTTCCATCAACAGCAGCCGTAGGAACAAAAGTGGATATGCATTTACCATCTCTTCTAATTCGTCTTCTCCCACTTCCTCATTCGCTTCGACGCTCTTCATCAGACGATTCAGCGCTTTGTTTACATGCCTTTACAGCCGAAACTATGAGTCGAACCATTTGTTGTAAATAAATCGGGTGCTCACGTTTGAATGGCATGTATATCATCCTTCTCAACATACATGCGAATGGCGTCCGACATGCCACCTTCACCGAGCAGTTGCAATTCCTGTGCAGCAAGGTACTCTTTAACGAGCGTCCCTACCCGCACTTTCGCTAGCTTCTCAGAAACCGACAAATCTGGATCATCGATGCTCAACTCGGGTTCATCAGCAGTGACTTTGGCAGAACGCGAAGCAGCGGCCCTCTTCGCCCGATGAAATATTAGCAAATCTCGAGGATTCGCTATTTGTCCGCTGAATTCTTGTCCAAACCGAATAGGATTCGATATTGAGCTTACACCTGTTGTATCAACCTATTCAAAAGAGTCAAAAAGCGAAGGATATAAATAGGTATTAAAATTATACTTTTAGTCGAACGAGGGGAAGCATCCTTGGAAGACTTTCTTCTCCATTTTCAACTGCAGCTGTGTTGCGTTCATCCCACTGCTTATTTGCTTCATCAATGAGGGCATTGACCTAATAAATATGAGTCTAAGTCAACAGACACTTAGTAAGAGTTAAACCTGTGCTTTAAGATACTTTGTGACCTCCATTTGGTCATCAATGTTCAGTCCCTCCTCGTCCGCGATCTCGTTCAGCACCACATCTTTCATGACAAACGGCCGTACAGTGCGAAGTGGAATAGGAGTCAAATCGAATTCTTTCCCTTGAACTCTGACAAGAGCCACATTTCTAGACAGCTTATATTCAACTTACAAGTGGTAGGGGAGTGATATACTACGTACTTGGTTAAAGACTCGCCATCAGCAAGAGATGTCGCTACAGACGAACCAGGTTGCGTAATGTAGTATTTCTTCCCTGCTACAGGTTCGGGGATAATCCTACAGTCGTGCTCATGCCCCCAGACAACAAGGTCAATGCTATCATCGAACATTCCTTCGGGAACAAACTCTTGCGGTCCGTGCTTCACTCTGCAGTCATAAGCATGACCACTGTACAATTATATGAACAACGTCACCTGTTTTGATGTATTAAGAATATGTTGAACCACTTGTCCTTGTCTCGAGGCATGAACATCCGGACACGATTGCTTCTCAGCTCGAAATGCATCCTTGCATCCTTGACATTTCCAATTCCATACATCCCCATATAGGTTCGACCTTTTCGCAGCAGCACGGGACGAACAGCAAGCCCTGTATTAGGAGCATCAGCATCCGATGTTGGTAGATCGATTTTGCCCATGTAGTTCAAAAGACCAGAGACAGAAAGGACGTCTAGCGCACAAAGGGCGCCTTCCTAAGCATGTTAAACATAAATCGTGTATTAATTTAATTGAAAGTAGTACGTACTGCACCAGCACCTTGCGGGTCATCGTGGTTCCCGTGAATCGAAAAGACAGGTATGCCAACATTGAGGTTAGGGTCTTCATAGTTTACTGCGGGGAACCTACAGCTGAAAATCAATAAAGAAGGATATTGAGGGAGAATGTGCGCACGTAAAACCAGAGGCTTTCCCTTCGTCTGGATCACTCAATAGTTCGACTTGTACAGGCTTGTCGCCTAATGTATGTTCTCGTAGCAATGCGATCGTTCTGTAGAGGGAATCTCGTGATGGTTTGTTTTCATGGAAGAGATCTCCCGCTAGAAGAATAAAATCCACCTTTTGGGATTAATAATGGGGGATGCTATTGAATATAACTCCATAGGCTTCATACCTCGTTCTTTACAGCAAGCTCTAGAATCTCCTTGAATGTGTTTATCGAATCTTGCCCCCGAATAGGGTCACGCTCCATGTATCCTATGTGGTTATCTGTCGCAAGGAGTATACGAATAGTATCCTCAGGTACTATATGACAAGAGCTGAACGATGAGAAACACGAATATTTTGCGAACATTGGTCACAAAGCAAAAGACTTACCGGAATTCGTTATGCCTGGTGTTGGTGCGGGGGTACCAGGGTCGTTATCAGACATTGCAGAAATATTATAAAGTGCTTCAGGCCTAGCTAGTAACTGTTAGATGTGGTAGAGTAGACGAGAGTAGACGTGTGCTAAATGAAACACGAGACCGTGACAGACATTCGCGTTCAGTTATGCGTGACTTGAGGCGCGTTGGTTACTTCGCAAGTTCTACCATGTCGCTCACGCTTTCCTCTGGCTTGTATCCTACTCAAGGATTTCATACTACTTCCACAACAAAAATCAACGTTTCATCACTACCGTCATCAAGCTGTACTCTAGAACTCTTATATACTCTTCCACCGCTCATTTTTGTTGACCGCTATGAACTTGCACTTCGAAGCTCCTCTTACAACTTTAGTATCAACTCTGCGTCTGGGAACTTAGACCTGGAGAAACCTGTCCACGCAGTTGAACAAGAAACGGTAGAGTTGAAGGTGTCTGTTGGATTATGGGATGCAGAGAAGGAGGGGGAAGCAGTGGTAATAGACGTACCTATGCACCTTCGCTATCCAGAAGCAGCAGGCGCCGATTCGAAAGAACAGCAGCACGTTTCTGTTCGGTTAGATTGGCCTAAAGGCGCTGTTACTTGCTCCGTTGGTACGTGTCTTGGTCCATCGCTACCTCTAACTGTCTTAAGATGTGACTCTAGACAATTTAGCCTCGTACAAGCTAACAACCATTCCGATTCCACCAGAAAGAGCCTCTTCCGCTGATTATGCTCATGACACGATACGTGTCCCGTCGGGCAGAAAGTCTGATCTCACGTTTGTTGAGACGGGTACTGCGGTAACGATACTAGTGTGCTTCTTTTGGCTGTTGAGGGTGTCGCTAAGGACGTCTAAACGACTGGTGAATAATAAATTTAACAAAGAACGATAGTCGGAACTTGGTGCTAGCTGTCGGATGTCGTATGTATGTAGATACTCGTTGAAACTTGAGGCGGAGATAACAAATAAAACATTTGATCCGCAGCATGATACATTTCCCACGACGTTAGACTTGTCACTAGAGTCGTAGACCATCCTTGCTGAGTCTCACTGCCATCCACACCCATTCTTTGTTCCTATCCGCCACCTGGGTCTGCGCTGAGCATCTTCTCTTTCTTTTATATTTTATACTTTCCTTTCCTTCCTTCTCTTCGACAAAATGTCTGCCCACCAACCTGCAAAACCCGCGTCAAGAGCTCTTGTGGTATCTACCATCTTTCTTTCAAATCTCTGCAGTACTCACCACCGTATATCTTCAATAGACCTCTGTTGTTCTTTTCTATCTCGTCGCAGCACTTGCGGTGAATTGATTGTTACCTACACCATCCTCATCCTTCTAATTTAACTTCTTCCCGAATCCCCCCATAGATGGTCATGGCGTACGTCGCTCTCCACTTGACAAGTCACCCTTTTTAATCCCTTCTTTATTATATTCAGAAACAAATGGGTTCTTAATGTCACATCTGCGCCGCTGTTTTTCCTCTGGACACAGCTCATGATTGCCGTCTTATTATTTCTTATCTGTGACGCGCTTCGCTTCCTCCCGGACAGACTCACGTTCAACCTCCCAACGTCAAAGGGTCTCACAGCCATGGTTGCACTCAATGTTGTAGGTCTCAGGTACGCACAATTTTGCTGTCATCGACTGATGAGGACTAACCAAGACCCTCCCCCTTTTCTCCATTTCTGTGACACCTTCCCATCTTATCTTTACCTCCGCACAGCTTGAGTAACTACACCCTCAAATACGTCGACGCCTCTTTCTACCAAGTGGCACGCGGTCTCGTCCTACCGTTTACCGTCTGCACCTCATTTGTCTTCCTTCATGCGCGCCCTTCCCTGCGCATCATTTTCGCTTGCGCAATAGTCACTCTCGGCTTCTTCGTTGGCGTTTTCTTGGATGGAACTCCTATTTCCTTTATTGGCGTTTCCTTCGGTGTCACGTCATCTCTCATAACGGCAGCTCATTCAGTTGTTATTAAGCAAAGTCTGGATGTTGTCGACGGCAGTGCTTTGCTGTTAAGCTGGTATACGAATGCACTCAGTGCAATTGTACTAGCACCAATTATATTGCTGGCTGGCGAAGGACCTGCCGTGTTGAAGCTTTTGTTTAATGTCGAAGAGTTGGTGAACCCGAAAGGGATGAGTCCCCTGAGGACGTTCATTTGGGGTTCCTTGATCACGGTGAGTAGCTGTATATTGCTACCTTATCTATGTTGTAACGCTTTCATTCTCGCAGGGTATCTTCGGCTTCTTAATGAGCATTGCCGCCCTTCTGTCGATTAAAGTCACTTCTCCCATCACGCACATGGTCTCTTCTGCTGTGCGTGGGGTAGCTGCATCCCTTTTGGGTATGTGGCTATTCCAGGACGTCATAACGAGGTGAGTTTTCCCAACTCCTAGCTCATCCCACCGAAACTGATGTCGCTCAATCGTAGTGGTCGTGCATCTTCAATTGCCATCATTCTGCTTGGGTCGATCTTCTACACTTGGGTCAAACATAAAGAATCTTCTTCCTCCGGGAAACCAAGCTCGGGCGGGTACGAGCGCACCAAAACAGAAGATATCGAGGTTGGTAACAAGGAGACACCAGAGTAATCGAACACTTTCACAACTTATTAGTGATACGCCATACCATACATATAGTACATAGGCTTCTGATGCTTCACTCGAATTGAACGGGTGCGGAGACTCATAATGTCATTCGAAGCTTGCCCTTCCCCACTATTTCTTGCACGGACTTGCGCGTTTGCATACCGCATATATTATTTATAGAGTGGCATAATTGCAACATGATGGACTAAAGTTACTATTGTGTTGTATATAATAGAAGTACTTACTGGTATATTTAGAAATGCTAATTGGTTGACATCCAATCAGAGATCTCAGGATATGCAAGCTGCCACAGGTGGGTATCCTTAGTGAAACGGTCCATAATCCAAAAACATATCATTCCAAGTAAACGTTAAAAATATCAACATCTAAAATAAAACTGACGAAATCTTGGAATCAATAAAAAACAGTCTATGTGGACATGACGAATGGTTACATATGTTTATAAATAATACTTCTTCCTTCACTCTGATTCCTCCGGCTTTGTACTCTGTTGGTACATATGGTCCTCCTCAGCCTTAACATACACTAGTTCTGATAGCGGGACTCGGGCCTCTCCCGCATCGCTCCAAATTACCATCCACGAGCTCATATGCAGGCCTGTACCTGGGTGTACTCGAGGCCGATGAGCTTTCTGAACTCCCGTTACTGGACACCTCAACGCCCACGAACGATCGCGGGACGATGCCGCCAGGTAGCGAGTGTGTGGAAGACATGAATGATGACAACGCTGTAGAGGGTGAAACGAGATCTGGTTGCGGGGTAGAGTGCGTGTTCGACATGACATGCGATAAGGCTGTCGTAGGGGAAACGATGGAAGCGGGCGAAGAGGGCTGAGGGATAAGTTCTGGAGATTGTTCGGATGTGGATTCGGATTCGGAGATGAGAAGTGCGGGGTTTGGGAAGGTGTTATATGTTGAACCTAGGGATGTGTAACTGAGAGATATAAAACATAAGGATTTAATCTAGGATGCGAGAAGAAGAATAGAGAGATCGTACCCTTGGTCGTATAAACTACAATAAGGAACGTTCAACCGGCGTAGGAAAGCCCAGACTTCTTGATAGGACCAGTTAATGATGGGATTGACGCGTTCATAGCGTGGCCAGCCGGGATCAGTCATATTTCTATAAGACAGTTTTGCTTTACGATATATCATACCAATAAGTATTTGCCTATATGTCAAAAGAAAGTACACACTAACCTCCATGGGGATCCGTTCTTCTGGTTCCTATGAGAATAGCAGTAATCTGCGGAAACCTCTCCTTGTAAGTCTCCAAAGCCTCCAGCATTCCTTGTCCACCCTTCGACTTCCCCACTGCGCGGGGTCTGTTGAGGTAATCGACGCCATCCCCGTTCACATTCATAACTCCAGATGATGTGGTTGCAGGTGTGACGACACTTTCAACTTGTGGAGCGGAGGGTTTACAGGAGTACAGGTCAAGATTGTAGAGGTGGGAAGCTTCGTCAATGAAATCTTCTAATGTGGGGAACGGAGATGGCACAGGAATGTAAATTGCCGGGATGGGCTTCATAGCTTCAGAAGAAGACAGACGACGGGCGATAGCTCCTGCGTAGAGATGTAGTAGGACGGTACCTGAAGACCTCAAAAAATGTTAGAATATTTTGTTGGGGTTATAATAGCAACCTGCGCAGTATAAGACTGATGAAGTGACTTACAGTCCTTGCCGCCGTTGAAGCTAATTGAAATGTGTTCCGGTCTATCCATGTCTGTAAGTTAGCTCAATGTCACGGCGTTAGCTTCAAAGGCCTCACCCACCCATGGGTGCTAATGCATTCTTCGATAACGTCCAATGCTTCCTTGACCGGGGGCGCGAGTGGATCGTTTGGGGTAGCTGCGAGGTCATACAGCTCCTGTGCTATTTTCTTGCAATCCATAGTAGGTTTCTGTATGAAACAGTGGTATTGGCACGTATGAATGACCTGGATGTGTATCTGGGGAGAAAGAGAGAGGAATGATGGCGGAGAGAGTGATGGATAAAGCAAAGGAATCGGTGCGGCATGAGGGTTCCGCAGATCTTCTGGGAACGCGCTGTAATCATATCACAATCACGTGACAATTAACCCATAATTTAGCCTTCAACGGGACTTTGGACTTTGGAGTGGACATCGGACATCCAGTTAACCTATTTAAATAATAATGCTATTTAATCAGAAACCTGCCATCTCGCTTGCTACTATTACTATTAGTATCACTCACTGCAGTCTTATGTCAATTATCCTGTTGCGAGTTCATGCGTTCCAATTATATGATCATTCCAAATAAGGAACAAATTTGTGGTCATAAAACCACTGCAGCGATCGCTTCCATCCTTCTTCCCTTCACTCGACCCAAATCTCAATTCAATCAGGTTTAACCAAGTCAAGCAGCTCCTGCATTCATCCACTCGTTGAACATGTCTGCCATCGTACTTGTTACCGGAGGAAGTGGCCTGGTCGGCCAGGCAATCAAGCACATTATTGAAACCGAGCCGGAGGGTTCGCGCTTTGGCAAGAAGCCCGGAGAAACGTGGATATTTGCGAACTCAAGGGAAGGTGATCTGAGGTAAGGATAATGCTGCTTCTTCGTAGCCTTGGGACTAACAAGCTCTACTATCAGAGATGCTGTGCAGACGCGTCAGTTGTACGAGAAGTATAAGCCTACCCATGTTATTCATCTTGCTGCTCTTGGTGCGTTCCAGCATCATTCACTAGAACTCAATTTAAATATGACTATGTCTAGTTGGTGGCTTGTTCAAAAATATGAAATACAAGGTATGCTACACCATTCCTAATCTTGTTCCACAACCTGACGCATATGTCACTTAGCTTACATTTCTCCGCGATAATATTCTCATAAACGACAATGTCCTACATGCCTCCTATGAGAACAAAGTTCAAAAGGTCATCTCCTGCCTCTCAACATGTGTCTTCCCCGATAAGGTCGAGTATCCCCTGGATGAAAACAAAATCCACAGCGGACCACCTCATGAGAGTAACTTTGGATATGCGCACGCAAAGCGGATGGTGGATGTTCAGAATCAGTGTGTAAATTGCCACATTTATGCCGGACACGATTAACATTGTTATAGCGCTTACAAGGAGGAATTTGGATGTAACTTCACTTCGGCAATACCCACCAATGTTTTCGGACCTCACGATAACTTGTAAAAATATCCCCTTCTTTTTCGTGTTAATTCTTTAATCACTGATAATCTGTCTATCACAGCGACCTGGAGGATTCCCATGTTATCCCCGGCTTGATCCATAAATGCTATCTTGCCAAAAGTAGGTCTTAGAGCTCCTAAGCATCCGCTTTCAACGTTAATTGCTTGTCGGCAGAGAACAACACTCCTTTTGTGGTGGCTGGGACCGGCAAACCTCTTCGGCAGTTCATCTTCTCGTATGATCTTGCCAGGTTATTTATCTGGATGTTGCGGGAATATGACGATGTCGAGCCTGTCATCCTGTCCGGTACGCTTTATTTATGTTTCATTATGTAACCCCTATGTGTATATTAATTATTCGTGGTAGTCGGAGAAGATGAGGAAGTTAGTATCAAGGACGTAGCAGACGCGATCGTGAAAGCTGTTGGCTTTGAAGGGAAATATACTGTTCGTATCGTAACCTGGTTACAGGGCCTCTAGCTGACCTGCTTTCCCGCGGCAGTTTGACACCACCCGTGCAGATGGTCAGTTCCGTAAACCTGCATCAAACAAGAAACTCTTGACGTTGATAGGTGGATTCGAGTTCACGCCTTTCAATGAAGGTAGCTATTTTCCTTCTCCGCGCTATCTACTTTCAGCTAAATGCTACCACGATGTTCCAGCTTTGGACCTCACCGTGAAGTGGTTCCTCCAGAACTATGATAATGCAAGGACCGGCGCGAAGAAAGCTACGTGAAGACAATGGCTGGTAAAAATAGCGCTGCTGAGTTCTCACTTCTGTATTTCACATCTTCTCTGCAATATAACAGACGGCTAGCTAAGTTAGCTCATGAAAACTGTATGCTGTTCACTTCATAAATCTCGGACGATTTCTCCTAGACATATGTTTTTCTTACGGTCGAAAATGTAAATGCGCAACTGCGGCAAATACTTCCTTTCATACTAGATTTTGAATACTATTATTTGTTGGGTACGATAGTGACGGAGAAATATTACACATAGTAGGAAAAGCTAATACAGTTGCTACAGTCCACCCAAGTTTTCTCTCCAATCGGATAAGATTTTACTTTGGAGCGATGTATATCAATTAATAATTATTGGAGAAAACAAGATAGGACGAGGTATGAGTGTCGTACGTCATACCGAAAGTTCGCAAGAAAACGACGTTAAATGATCTCAATTTTGATCCTCTACAAGGCTGGCAGAAGATTTGAGATCGGCCTCAACCATCTCTTTTACGAGGGTGTCAAAGTTGACTTCGCGCTTCCAGCCTAGAACTCGCTCGGCTTTTGCGGGGTTCCCCAGAAGAAGACTGAAAACATTAGGGGTGAGGTGGAATTAAAATAGAATAGAAAAATGGGGCATACTCGACTTCAGCGGGTCGGAAGTATCGAGGATCCACGCGGACGACCACTTTGCCATTTTCAGTGTTGATACCGCGTTCATCGACGCCTTCACCTTCCCATCTGAAAATGATCAGACGACGTGGAAAATGGGGCCAATTGAGACTTACCTGATCTTTATCCCAACACACCCGAATGCCTTCTCAACGTATTCGCGCACAGGATGAGTCTCCCCGGTGGCGAGGACGAAATCATCAGCATTGGGCTGCTGAAGCATGCGCCACATACCCTCGACATAGTCACGAGCTGAAAATCAATCTGTTATCACTTTTGATCCATCTGAATTGATTGCTCAGAGCCCATACCATGTCCCCAATCACGTTGCGCATCCAAGTTCCCCAGATACAAGCATGTCTGTTTCCCCAGGTGGATATCCGCCACTGCCCTTGAAATCTTACGGGTGACGAAGGTTCGTCCTCGACGTGGGCTTTCATGGTTGAAAGAATGCCGTTACATGCGTACATACCATATGCTTCACGATAGTTCACTGTTATCCAGTAAGCATAGAGCTTGGCACAGCCATAAGGCGAACGAGGATAGAATGGGGTGCTTTCGCTTTGAGGAGTTTCCACGACTTTTCCATAAAGTTCTGAGGTGGAAGCTTGGTAGAATCGAACATGCTTCTCCAAACCGCATGTGCGGATAGCATCCAGGAGCCGAAGAGTACCGAGACCATCCACGTCCCCAGTGTATTCGGCCATTTCAAAGGAAACTTTTACGTGAGATTGGGCACCGAGGTTGTAAACTTCGGTAGGCTGAACTTGGGCAATGACATAAACAAGATTTGTGCTGTCGCTCAAATCGCCATAATGGAGCTTGAACTTATTGGGACCTATAGGAGCGACGCGTGCTGTGAGTAGTTGGATAACATGGTCGGGCGAATGTACGTACGTTCGTGCTGGTCTTCATAAAGATGGTGCAGACGACCGGTATTGAAACTCGATGAACGACGAATGAGACCGTGCACTTGATACCCCTTTGCGAGTAGGAGTTCTGTTCTAATGAGAAAAATAAAAATTAAGACTCCGTGCACAGTAGAGATACAACGTACAAGTATGATCCATCCTGGCCAGTGATGCCTGTAGAAATGAAATTAGCAGTGCGATGGGAAGATAGGGCGGAGAATTGTTACCAGAAATAAGGGCGACTTTGCGCTTATGATATTCTTCAACAGAAGGAAGGTTGAGTTTCGCGAAGGTGGGAACTACGTCTTGGATGGACATGGTGGTAGAGAGAGAACGAGAAGAGAGGAGGAAAGAAAGGGGCGGTATAAGAAGGAAAGCGGAAATCCGAACAGCAGGTTCCGTTGCCCCTTAAGAGCCGTTAGAGATTAAATATAAAATAAATATATATATATATCTTCCCGCTCAGAGGCACCGGGTCCACGCGTCAACGTTCTTTCCGTCGATCAGCTTCATGTCCAGATGTCAACTATTTTACAATCTTAGCATTTTTTCCCTGTCCCTCTCATTCACGCCCCACACGTCCCCCTCACGACCCCTCCCATCCACCTACTACCAAACATCCTCATCTCTTTACCTTCCGAGACCCGTGCCATCGCGTGCCGGTATTATACGTGTGTCCGCAGCCCCTTACGAATTAATCGGCTTTTTCTCAAATCTCGACTCTATATGGCGCGTGATACGTATGCTACATCTTGTTCCGACCTTAACCGCGACAGACAAAATCGTGCTGCGCCCACTTGAACATAGAAGTGTCAAACTTGCACCCCTCACCCGATGTCCCAGAGCGTATTAAAGTACTATGGTACAATATGATATCTTGGCGACCGTCGTTCACTCGTGGAACGCGCTGGAAAACAAGACTGCGTACATGTACCGCACCTGCGGAGTAGATATTGTATGTAGTACTTGCGAAAATGCAACGGTGCAATGTAAGTGTAATGTGCATTACAAATTATGTAACCCAGTATCTCTCGCGTTTAATTTTCTTAGTCCCAGCTCAAGTTTAGAATGCAAGCGTTACATATCTCATTAGCTATCATGCATCATGTTTCGTACAAAACTATTTATGCGGTTGCAGTTGCTCCAGTGTAAGCATGGATGGTCTCATCTGCACATCCCGCAGGTGTCTGGTACGAGTAGGCACCAAGGTTAACGTAGAGGTCGAGGTTGCCATTGGCATCCGGGCAAACCAACCAAGCCTAAAAGAGCGTCAGGAAAACAAATCTTGTAATGGCTGGTATAACTGACATTGTCCTGGGGCCTGGTAATCGTGGGGCTGCTCCATTCAACGGTGTCGCCGCTGAACACGAACGTTCCTGACGTCGCTGGAGTCGTCGACCAGGTAACCTTTAGCTTGTTGACCGTCGAGTCTGCAGGGGTTTCGACGATAGCATATAGAGGTGTGCCTGCAGCATTTTGAATAAGCTGTCCGCCTGTGATCTGGAACTGGGCCGCGGTAGAAGGGTCCCCAAGGACAGCGTCAGATGCTGTATTGATAATTTCAGAGCGGAGATACTTGTGGAAGTTTGGATCTTCCTGGAAAAGGAAAAAAAAAAGCTTAAAGACGAATGAAAGGTAGTCGAACCGCTACTTACAACGGCACGAATGAAGGAGTAGCCTGGCTGAAGGGTAGCAGAACCACCGGATGCGGTGGTGGTTGAGGTCGGAACGCTCGTTGAACCCCCTCCTCCAGCGCTGCTGCTAGACACAGTCGAAGTTGCACCTCCGCCCCCGGGTAAGCACTGAGAATAGTAATCGTTCAACTTGTTGCAAGACCATCCTGATGGGCAGGCGGTAGCACCAGACCAACCGATCCCTCCGCACTGAAGTTATCCAACATTAGATCGTAAAAGGTCTATGCTATTGTATGTTTATCTTACTTGACCATACTGAGACGCAGTCTGTGCGACAACAGAGCCGACTATAGCGAGGACACCCGCAAGGATAAGCGATGATTTGCTCATGATTGAGGAAGCGGTCAAGGAAGTATTATTGAATGTGCTTCAGTGCCCCCAGCCCTTTATACCAGTGATTTAGAAATTTAGACGGATGACACGACAAACTGACCGAGCAAACGCCCTTTCTTCGGAGGCGTCATTACAGCCAACGAAATTATCCACACTGTTTCATGGGTTCGGCTCATCTTCGGTAACAAAGGGCGCATACTCGATGTCGTAGCGACGTTTCCGAAGCCGATACTATTTCTCCACTAGAGAACGTCTCACATGCTTCAACTCAAGACACCCTCTCGCATACTATTTTTAGATACTAAGTGGGGAAAGTTCATTAATGAGGTTTTCTCGGTGTTATCGGTATGACTATGTACGTACTTTGCGCGAAGTTCAGCATGATATTCGAAAGTCCGGATATGAAACTAATGGTTAGCAATACACACACACTTACTGAGTGGGCATTCGATGTTTTTTATTGTTCGTGAATATGATGATGAAGGTTATAATGGCAATTGGCGCATTAGGATAATAATAGCAGAGAAAGTATTAAATCTTGCGCAAGATCACCTCCGCAAGACGTCGAATACCACGATAATTATAGGGCAGGACAATAATACAATATAGAGCTACAAATTCCGAAGCTCCAGAATGATAGCCTCAGTATTCGCATACACATTAACAGCGAGTAACTCACCTGAATAAAACTATTCCTCATTCTTCCCTTTTAGTGTGCTCTATAGTAGGTGTTGCTAGAAACTTTGATTTGACTTCATCATATAGTATAAGAAGTCCTCCAGCTAAACCGAGTCGGCTAATGAGTAAAATAAAGCGAAGGAATACTAAGACAGCAATAGCGGCGAGAGTGAGAAACACAGAGAAGAGGAATATCACTATAAGGGCCGCTGTTAGGAAGAATACTGTATGGCTAGTCAGTCGAAATGAAGCTGAACACGATAAACGAGCTCACATAGCAGCACCAACACGGTCACCGTTGCGATAAGGACACCGATTATTGCAGTGATAACGAAACAAAGGATGGCCAATAGCGCAGTTGCACTGAAGAAAGTTCTGTCAGATTTGTAAAGGGACGTAAGTGATGCCATACAACGGCGCACATACACGACAGTGATTATTGGGAAAATGCTCAGGACGGTAAAGATGGATAAAAAAATCTGCAGCGCGACATTATGAATGTAGGTGTAATGCAGCGTTCGAGGAGCTCACTCCGACGATGGGCCGTTCCCCCATTATAGTGCCAACAGTATTAATTGCTGGCCGGGCAAATTTCTGTTCAAATCTATTACTCCAACACTATTAACACTGGGGAGGAGAATATATATCAAGTAAGCTACACACTTTCCCGTGTAGCTCTGCACAGCGGCAGCACTCTGCTCGAAGTAGGATGAGAGCGACTCGGTATCAGACAACTTTGGAGTTGGAAGACCTTCCGCCATTGTTTCAATGAAGACGTTAAGCGTGAATGTTGAGTTTATGGGTTATGATATACTTATGTATATGAAGCCTTAAAGCTTAAGGATTCAGGAAGACGTGACCGGTGACGGCATCGTCTGTTGGAGAGGGTGAGCGCTGAGAATGTTAGGAAGAATTCCTGGGAATTGAGCAGTATATGATCACACGTGACCGCCGATCAATATTATTATTCCGCTTAATCTGAAATTCCGCGTCTTGAACAAGTTGTGAACAAGTCCTGAGCTTGAACTCCTTTCGTTTCTACCGGTGTGTCGAACACCAACTTTCGTTTATGTAAACCACGGTCTGCCATCTTCGCCTTCGTGGTCAGACCAGTTACTAGTCCTAGTCAACTATCGCGCCTTATTCCCTAAGGTTTTAGCATTTCATCAGCACGGACAAGTCTACTAAATCGCAAAAGCTCAAGCGCTCACTGTCCACATAAATCCCACATGAGAATTACCTTCTTCTTCTGCTCCTTGCACCCTATATATTCTTTCAGACCAGCATGACCAAGCCTGTTACCGAGACTCCTTTTATACCCTCCACTGCTCATGAGAACGTTCAAACTTGCTTTCTCTCCTCCCCCAGACATGACGTCGTTTCTCAACCACCCTGTTGTTGCGGTTCTCCTCGCATATCTTGTATACTACCTGATCAAATGGTACAGACTGAGGAAAGTTATGCCTCCAGGTCCTCTCGGTCTGCCCTGGATTGGCAATCGTTATCAACTTCCAGCCGTCAAACCCTGGACAAAGTTTGCCGAGTGGAATGAGCAATACGGTATGAACTTACTAAAAGCAACGTTCAACAAATTCTTCATAATCAATAATTTGACAGGTCTCGTTGTGTCTATATTTCTAGGCTCTACTCCAGTAATAAGTACGAAAAATAATGCTATAGGCTTTGTATTTATTTTCATGTGCATGCCTAATGGTAGTCCTGGGAACTGCTCAGCCTGCTTGGGACCTTTTGGAAAAACGCTCGGACATTTACTCCAGCCGCCCTCGGTTTGTTGTTGCGTTGGTGGTATTCCATATCCACACATTCATTGCACTGAGTCCATTTTGGTTCTTACAGCGGCGAAATTCTTTCTGATAACATGCGAGGGTTGCTACTTCCAAATAATAACGATACATGGCGTAAATGGCGCAAGGTGCTATAGATCAAGATCACCGAAAATATATATGTTTACAGTGAAATTCTAGGTTTTGCATTCTGGATTTCATTTGCGAAAGGCGGATACATACAGAGAGATACAATCTTTGGAGTCCAAAATCATGCTGCATCAGTTTCTGACTGATCCCAAGAACTATGAACGCCATATACAAAGGTTAGTTTATCTTCTGTTGATATCTAGAACGCTTTTCTAGTATCACGTTAGATTTGCAGCGAGCCTGGCTGTATCTGTGACATATGGTCGAAGGGTCAATAGTGTTGATGAATGGATTGTGAAGGAAAATATGGAATCTGTAGAGTGTAAGTTTTCCTTGAACTTCATTCACAATACTGGATCAATACTGGGTGCACTTTATTTTCTAGATCTTGTAAGGTGATTGTCTTGTTATTTCATATCTAACGTTTAAATCCAAAAGTATGTGCTGATTTGGTGATGGCACAGTGTCAAGTAAGTGCTGTATTACTTAGAGGACGCTTATAACCTGACATTTACTTCAGCATCCCTGGGAAGTATCTTGTTGAATCCTGGCCGTGGCTCTTGAAACTTCCTGTAAGCCTTTCTATTCATATTATAGGCTCATTTGAAAGGAGTTATTATTATTATAGCGAGCTTTGCAATGGTTTCGACGAGAGCCCGAGACGCGGAAACAACGGGACACCAACTATCTGATGTATCTCCTCAACGATGTCAAAGCCAGAATGAGAGATGGAACCATACCAGACTGTTTAGCTGTGCAAACCATCTCCAACATCGAACAGCTGGGAATGGACGAGCTCAGTGTTGCATATGCCGTATCCAGCCCATTCGGGGCTGGCATTGAAACTGTATGAAGCGAAGCCTTTTCGTCGCAAATTCAATACATGTACTAATTAGAAGAATTACCAGACATCGGCAACTATGACGACTTTCATTCGTAAGTCTAAACTATGCCTGCTATAAATTATAATGCACAAAATGATGAACATACATCTTAAGTTGCCATGCTTCATCATCCAGATGTTATGAGAAAGGCTCAGGCAGAACTTGACTCCGTGGTCGGATCAGAGCGCATGCCTGATTTTGAAGACAAAGGCAGTCTTCCATATTTCCGCGCACTGATAAACGAAACCCTAAGGTATATGTGTAAGGAATAAGTCCGAACAAGATAGCTAACTGTCCTATATTCAGATGGAGACCTGTTGCGGTTCTTGGAGGCACGCCGCATGCTGTGACGGCGGACGATGCTTATGATGGGATGTAAGTGATATATATATACATACATCCCGACAGTATACCCATGGATGCACCCTTCCAGGTTTATCCCTAAGGGTGCAACGATTTTTGCCAATTTCCAGTGAGCATTCTTTAATTTCTGTAACTTCGATCTTTATTTATTGAGTATAAAGTGGCATAATGCAAGATCCAGGTATGTAGGTTACTAATCTACTTCGTGTAACCCTAATGACTAATTTACTTACTACGTTTTCGAAAATAGAAATGTTCCCATCGCCGGAGACTTTCCAACCAGAAAGATTCTTGGAGACGCACAATCCGCGCCTACAAGATTTTCAGCTTCCATTCGGATTTGGGCGTAGAATTTGTCCTGGAATGCACCTCGCTCTTAACTCGCTATTCATAAATATTACCAGAATTCTTTGGGCCTTCGAACTACTTCCACATGTTGACAAAAATGGAAAAGAAATCATCCCAGGTACCGTTAGTTTTTTTCTCCTGCCCAGTTTACCACCCACGATCAAATTGCAGATTCTTGGAACTACACAGACGGTTTTAATGCTAAGCCTGTAAGTTTCGAATGCAGAATTGTGCCGAGAAACCTCAAAGTATTGGCATGCATTGAATCCGAATTTAATGTGGCTAAAGAGAGGCTGGAAAATTGGCAATAATCACTCGTAGCGCTGTTATTGAAAGTTTTACGTTTCTGCCATTGAAGATAACAAGTGAAATAACATATCTGACTTTCTCCAGAAAGATTCGCATGCATGATCAGTTGTAGTTATTTTATGCGTAAGGGTGATTTGAGGGTAATCTTCGAATGCTAACAACATTCAGCTTCAAGTGACCGCAGACTGACTAGATACTACAAGTCTACAAGACATAACTTGAACATTCACAAGTAACACCTACGGCTATGATGTACTACTTACTGTCAAACTAGTGACTGTACCCGTGGAAATTTTATTTTATGATTTTAAATATTTCCTTGTACCTCTGTTCATGGGGCGCTGTTTAGCTTCTTCATATCATATTACCAGGTTCCTCAGAGACCTGATTGATCGACTTCTCGCCCTTCTTGTCCTCGGTATCATTCAAGGCTATATCGAAGACATACAAGATCCAGAGTAAGCCATGGAACGTACCTTCTTTACTTACTGTATTAGGTTAATTTTCTATGTATACCCGAAATCAAATCCAATTTCAAGTCTACAACACGAATACAAGTACATAAAGAAATAACATACAGGTTATAAGAAATAAGTAGTACACGGTATCGAAATTGCATGCTACATCTGCTAGGATATATAAACAACAATACATAGCGACGGAAACATATAACCACGGTAACGTCCATAATACGAAAACTGAAATCATGATATCCAAAAAATATTCCTTAACTTTCACTGTTCAAAGTGTCAGGTATTTAAAGATAGAACATTGTATCCTTTAACTGCTGTCCCGCTACACCTCGCTTCCACGCTCTGGTGGCCTCGTCAAAGATCAGTTGCTCATTTGCTTGGCTCGCGCTTGACCCGGCACTACTGCTAATTCCATGCAGCAGTGCATGTAGATAGCATCTTCCTCTCTCGCAAGCAAGGTCAGCGTAGTATGCAGGCGAAACCAGACTGACTGCTTTAGTGGCGCGAGCGAACATGTAACTGACAGCATTTGTTAAGCCTTGAATAGTATCTGCGTCAAAACCAATTTCATCGTGCACTACATAGTAGTGTGTTGGCTTTGTCGTTCCCTGTAGGCCACCGTGTGCTACATCGGAACCACATTAGTTTCAAGAGCAACTACAACTTGCATTGTATCTCACCCTGCAAAAAGAAGTCAAAGTTATAAACCGTGGTAACACCTCTGTCAACTACGGTGCCAGGACGAGGATTTCCATTGCGATCCGCATTTTCCGCCTCCGTTGGATAAAATCTCGTGTGATGCCGTTTTCCCTGTTCAATTATAAAGAAACGCATTGCTGTATACTTCGGATACACTCACACATATAACAATTGCTAATTTAGGGCGATAGGGTTTCTGAGCGGTATCAAATTTCTTGAACGCCTTTATCATCGCAGGCATCTCTTCTTCCAGTACAATGGAAAATTGACCCTATAAAACAATTGTATCGATAGTATTAAACATGACTTAAGAGGCCTACCTCAGATACACCATCTCGATATACAAGAATTCGCTCTGGTAAAAATCGATTCTTATTCAGGAACAGTGACAATCGTTCGTGCATCATGCCAGATAAGTTTGTAACCATCTGAGTACAATCAGTTACGCAGGAATTCATATTTAAGGTTAATACGTAAACAAACCTCTTTCTTGGACTCCTGTATCTCCATACTGGCAGGATACTGAGCGAAATCTATTCCTGAACTGGCAACAACCGCGGCAATTGATGGAGTGCCCTTGACACTACCTGGCCCAGGATGGGTAACATCAATACCAACCAACATAGTAGGCTGAGATTTGAGCCATTTCATATTTACTGGATCTAGTGCATGACTGTCGAGCAATTGCTCTTAGCAACGTATGAAGTCGGACTGCATTTCACTCACTTTACACCCCCTAATTTCATATTTACCTTTAGTGCGACATTGGCAAAATACTGCATTTGGCCTAACAACATTATTCAGCCATTAGTTCATAGACTGACTTACAACTAACCCATTTCTTTCCTAATTTTGCTCGAATGAACGCAGACGGTGGCTGCAGAATCCGTGAGACTAATGAATGTCAAAGACGATACTTGTGCCTACCGATATCCAGATATACGTCGCACAGATGCTTGATTCCAGAATATATGTGTTTATCTCCATTTGAGAGAATGACCAGCACGAGACTAGGCTTTCTAGATAGCTGTTTCAAGGCGGTTTGAATTGCAGCGATTGCCTTCGTGCGGATAGGGTCCGTGAAGTCTTTGCGTGGAAGTGCGACACCGGTGAAAGGCGGATCCTTATTATCCACGGTTATACCACATGCTTTACACATATCCATGAAGCCCCTTATAGTCTTCAAGAGATCTGCATCCTTAGGCCCCGAAAATTCATCTCTAGGGTTCCCGTCGGAAATAACGAAAACCGCCCAATTGGTCAAGTGTGCACCTTTGGAAAATTTCACGTTACGCAAGTTCCAGCTAGCTCTTTCGTCAATGGCAGGTTGACCTCGACCGTACTGAATGCTAGGTGGAGGTAAAATTCTACCAGGAACGACGGTCATTTCAGTCCCGATACTGACGCCGAAAGCAGTCAGTGTAGGATTGCTTTGTCTAAATCCGAGTTCATTTAGTCCAGGACCTACAATAGCGGCAGCATTAACATTAGGAGGTTTCGCAGCAGCCGTGATCATAGAAGCCGTATGCTCATCCGTTAGTTTACCCCGGAAGGGTTGATTGGGAAGAATTTCGCAAACTTCCGCAGGCAAAAGGTTGGATTTCTGGCCGCCAACATCTACTAACGGTAGCTCAGGATATTGCAAGATCTTGTTGTACTCTGGAACAAGAGATATCAGCTACAAGAACAATGAGACAAATTATTATATACGAACTCCTCTTGAAATATTGCTCAACCGTAATTGTTCCACCGAGATCTGCTGCGTCGAAAGCATGTTGCCTCGCGTTGAGATTCGAAACCCCTTTTATAGTCTTCCTGTAGCCAAGATGAGTTGTTCTAACTCTAATTCCCTTGACAAAAACGTTAAGCCGTGCACCGAAACTAGAATCTCTAAATTCTATCATAGCACGAGCTAGATTTCCAGCCTTATAGAAAGCAGTGGTGCATACTAAGGTTAAAACATTAAGCTACGAGTACCACGTAATTTGAGCACGCTACCAACCGTTAACATTAACCATCAGTTGATTGTGTGTTGGTCTAACAGATGAGTAAAATCCTTTCCAAGCTTCGAGCCCTCCTCCAAGATCGAACGGTTGAGCAGCAGTAGGAAAGAAAAACCGGTTTCGCCCTACCAAAACACCCCCGCCTTGTTGGGTGCGATTAGGATGAGCAGCAAGAATGACGTTCAAAGCAGTTATAATAGGCATAATGTCTTCGCCGCGGTATTCAGCCCGTCCAGCCAGGTAGCTGAACCATAATGTTAACTAGCCACGTTGTATGCATATAGAAGAAAAACATACTTAAGCAATCTTCGCTTTTCGATTGGCTGAATAAAACTGATGGTCAAAGTATACTCTCTAGAGTCATTCGTTGGACCAGATTGATCTTCATCGTAATATCGTACAGAGATAGACAGCGGCTGAGGAAGTTTTTCCGCAGCGATAAGCTTGGCTGAATGATCGTGCGCCACTCTACCTGTCAAACCGTGTCTTGACCAGTCAGATGTCTGTTCAGCAAGCTGAAAAATACGTCTTTTCACGCGACGTGCTGCAGTTCCAGCAGCGGGTGAAATAGCCACTTCGTACTCGTACACCGGCTCATCTCCAATCTTGACTGGGAAAAAGTTAGCACGTAGCTTGATTACTTTTCCCACAGTTCCAAATCCTGGGCGAAGTGGCAATTCACTGGGATGAACGCTCAAAGTTCTAAACGCTTGAATTAAATTCTCTTGTGACCTATCACTGAGCCGAGCATCGATATTGGCTGGAGTACCAGGAGAGAAGATACTATAGTATGTAGTAAGCCACTATCTCGAGAAGTTTAATCTTGAAAAAATATTCATTTACCCTCCCTGTTCGCGGGCGCCTCCTCGCCCTCCTCCAGGCCCACCCCTACCACGTCCACGAAAGTCTGAAGAGCCTCTTCCAAAGCCACCTCCTGCGTAATCGGCTCCGGGCGG
The DNA here is from genome assembly GCA_025738555.1 of Cyathus striatus. NCBI lineage: Eukaryota > Fungi > Basidiomycota > Agaricomycetes > Agaricales > Nidulariaceae > Cyathus > Cyathus striatus. The sequence goes on from JAOVFP010000020.1 coordinate 1,027,709, forward strand.
ACCACCACGCCCGCGTCCGCGTCCGCGTCCACGTCCTCTCTCAGAACCTCTGGAGGCCATTATTGCAATGAAGATGCAATAAAGCGTCTAATAAGTAATGCTGTATTTGATATAATCGCCAATAGGAGCGAAAGTCGAGAATGAATGTTGCGGTTACAAAATGATAGAACGCAGTATTGCTTCAAACCGGAACTTGTCTCTATTTACTGGGTATAGGATCGTAGGGGCAAGTTCAGGAATAAGCAACAGCTTAAAGACGTGCAGATCCCATGCTCTTTAAATGGTGTTGATATTTGGTTCAAGTACATGTTTTTAAATAAAGTCAAATACATATATACTGTGTTCCCACGACCATCACGGATTCATTTCTTTGTCGCTCGCTGGAGCCTGGTCTCAGTCACTCTAGCGCTCCTCGCTGAGGCTCGAGACACCTGAATCCTGATTGAAATGTGTAAATTGAAGTAAGTACCAAGTACAACTACAAACTCCTGGTCAATACTCTTATACAGATCTATTCCAAGGTTATTTAAGAGTATACTAGCCGATATCCCGTGCACCCACATAGGCCTTCAAAATGATAGTCAAATTTCACTGGCTAAGTGGGAAAGGTCACATATTCACAGGTAGTGGTAGATACACTTGCCGATATTTCCTTTTTATCAGTTGTGAGCCCTTTCCAAAAACAGACGAAAGTTGATAGCCCGTGGGCCCAACGTGGGCCTTGAAAATGATAGTCAATGTTAGTTTTGAAAGTTCGTTCTTGGTTCGCTGAGCGTTCTCCCCAACTTATAATGTATTCCAAGTTAGAAATTCAATATTATTACTACTAATGAAAGAACATCATGAGTAGATATATTCGCCGACATATCCTGAACCTGCAGTGAAGAGTGCTGCTAATCCGTGCACCAGAGGTCCTCTATGTCTCATTGTAGTTAGTACTACCGTGACCCTTACCAAAAACGGACGAAAATTTCCAAAAGCGGAAAACACCCTACTCACTTTATATATTTATAGATAGATATATGCCAGGCTTTGCGATGTATCTAGATGTGGATACGAACATATGTCTTGAATTAATAGAGGGGATAGGTTTTTATGCAGAAACACTTCTTGACTTCAGGCCTTCATCTTTTGTTCATGATCAATGTGTTTTTGCATCAATTTAAAGTTAGTCATGGTGTCTGATTTGATATAAAACCTCGAATATCTCTACAACCATTCAGCAGAAATATTTAAGAATTTGTCTTACACGAGAGTACAATTCGTCTAAACGTGTATGTAAAATTTATAAGAATTTGAGTAAGTGAGGAAGGCGGAAGGGTCAACTGTCTCAAGGAGTGATTGTTCAAAGTCATCTCTGAAGATCTGACAAAAGTTTGACATAAGTCAAATAAGTACTAAAATTTGTTCTATTAGATTAAGCAAGTACTAAGTAAAACTATACATGAACGAAATGAAACTCTATAATACGCTCTGCTTATGACATCACGGCATTTTTTTTTAACTAAAATTTGCTAAAAAAAATACTTGAGAAATACCTATTTTATTTGTAAACGAGTTTCATACGATTATTACTGTAAGATAAACTGAGACTGAGTAGATTCTGATAGGTATACAGATTATTTACTTGTGATAATATATTATTTTTGTGCCTCGAAAGTTGACGATTTCGTCAGCCTCTTGTTTCGTACTTCTGAATCACATTTGCGAAGCAGTTGATTTTGTACAACCAACAGCAATGCATATAACGTATCCACATGCTAACATTTGAAATTGAATAAGCATCTTAACTGTGTAAATGATACAACTATACATACTGGCAGTGGAACATTAAGTTCCTTCCCCATCCGTACAACCTCTCCAAGAATCACCTCAACTTCAATAGGATTTCCTTGCTCGGCGTCGAGGAGCATGCTGGGTTTGTGATTGGTCTCGAGTTTCTCATACATCGCTCTGATCGTTTTCATAGACGTATCAACCACGGAAGATGGTAGTGCATCTTCCGTATCTGGGAATCCCATCGCACGACCTACAAAACGGTTTTAGCATCAAGCCAAGATGTTGGGGATAAAAATCTCACCCAGTTGAAGCAGCTCATCTAAAGTGGCTCTTAACGTTGGAATGGTGTACGCCTCAATGAGATCTGCAGACACTGGATGAACGTGAGGCAAAGTTACATCACCCGAACACACTTCACGCGGTCGAAATATAGCGGAAAGAGTAAATCTGGATGGGTCTCATTTAACACAAAATGCTAAGACATAAAGTAATGCATACCCTGTGAGCGTTGCGTACGATGCGAATGCAACATTCCAGAAGTTTTTAGTGAACTTCATTCGCTGAATTTCTGGCACAACTTCCACAATGCTTCCCCCACGTAGGAAAACTTCTGCGATATCGTCAAGTAGAACCTGCTCTTCAGGCTTGTTGCATGCCGTCAAGTAGTCACAGTGCCTGTAGACTCCGATGACAAGTTTGTCCTAATAAATTTATATAAGAATACCAGAATACTCATTCAGGAATACAGGAGCATACAAATGCAGTGTGTTGCACAACGTTCGGCGCTGTAAGATTAGCACATGTCCAGACAGCTGCACTGACAATTTTGGGTTCCCCCTTTCCTAGCCTTTTCAGAGACTCGTACAGCTCACGCTCCACATTAAGACCATTCTGCATAAGAATATAAATAGGCTGAGCGTAAAGGTCGGTGTAGGGTTTAGAAAGCAATGGTTCAAGGATCTTGGGCGTCTGAGCCAACTCTGGAATAGCCTTAGTTGTAACGAAGACATAGGCATACTGCCTATCTCCTGCCTCCGCGACGGATTGACAAACTTATGCAACATATTAGCAAGTATCCTTGTAGGTAACGAAAAGTAGGCCTACCCCGATCAGGTTTCCAGCCATCAATTTGGCCGTACTTGATGCTCCTGAAGGAGAGACCCTCGTCTAAACAAAGACACGTGAGTTTGGTAGGGATGAGAGTGAGTGGGGGGATACGAACTCTTGACATATTCGTAGTTGCTTCGTGCGACGACGGTGACACGAACCACTCCGCTTCTTCGAAGAATTAGCGAATCTATTTTTGGTTTGGTTGTCAATATTGATAGTAAAGGGATCTAAGACATAATTCACTTACACATTGCACCAATGGCACCAAGACCAACGACGAGGATATCTGCGATGGGATAGGTAATAGTCATAGTGATATAGGAGGAGATTGAACGTCTGAGCAACCAGAACGCGCTCTGGGTGTTTTATACGGAAATAAATATACGCCTGCGGTAATGACTGGTGATGATTGAAGTTGTCTGAAGCGCCACAGTTTCCATTTCGGTACGATGTTTCAGGAGACAATAGAGACTTGGCCTTGGCGAAGCCGCAATATTATTTTGAGACGATGATGCCGGTTTTATGACTTTAGGAATCACACTTGCCTATTCGTGCCCCGGACATTACCTACATTACTTGTAACAGGTGTGAAAACTTAAACGGCACATTTCCACAACACAATTGACCCTGTCAATGTCATTGGTTAGCGAAGACTTTGACAGTTAACGAGAATGGATAGTGCAGAACACATATTTGACCTGTCGATCGTAAATCCTGCGATAAGAAACATTTCCAAGGCGAGCGTTAATGCAGATTAGCTAGAATATACTTATATGTACAGCAGTATTATTTACCTCTACTTACGATAATCCATTCAAGGTCACCGGTACGAACGGAAATCAACGCCCGGAACATACAGAGTGACCCGTCTTGTTTTGTCACCCTGGAAGGCAGGGACCATTTCACTCTATTGTTACTCCAGTTTCTTTCCGCGTTCCGGCTCGAGGCTCTGTCAGCAAATATTGCATTCATCAAGGATTTATATTTCGGAGTAGCCACATAACATAAGTATTGCTTGTTCGGGGCTAGTTATTAGTATAATGCACACAAAGCCTAAAGAGGTCATGACCTAATTTCCTCTCTTTGTCGTATAATCTGGTTCTGAATAATCAATAGTAAGCTATACAAAGTCTCCACCCGCTGTACTTTATTAGTCAAATCTGGCGGAATAATCAAATTATGTACCCACAGGAATGTCAACGTTGTATTCCTTTGCCATTCTCACCACTTCGCCAACAACAACTTCAACTTCAATTGGCTGCCCCTTCTGGAGGTCAAAGAGCATACTAGGCGTATGTGTGCTGTCCGGCTTAATATGGAGTCCTCTCGTATTCTCGATTGTAGTGTCTACAACCGATGACGGCAGTCCATCCTCAGAATCGGGAAAGCCTAGTGCTCGCCCTGCGAAGCATGATCAGCACGGATTCATTCGAACCGTATAAGTATATGACAAGATAATTACCGAGTTTGACCAATTCGAGCAATGTAGCACGTATACTTGAAACAGAATAGGTTTCTATCATGTCAGCGGTAGTTGGCGAGACATATGGTTCGTAGGAAGCTTTCCCACTGTCTGGAGGCGGCCGGAAGATGGCAGGAAGTCTGTATCTGTAGAGCGGGAGAAGATTAATCTCATCATTACTCCACAAATAATGGCATGGTCACGAACCCGGTGAGGGTAGCATATGATGCAAACACGAGGTTCCAGAGGTTTTTAGAAAACTTCATGCGTTGAATCTCCGGGAAAATCGTAACAGTACTACCTCCTTTTTTCAAAATATGACCCAGATCTTGTAGAAGAGTTAATTCATCTGGCGTGTTCGTGACAGTAGTGAAATCTTTGTGCCTGTATACTCCTAGCTGAACCCTATCCTACTAGATTCAGCCAAACTATAAAAAGTACATGTTAGGTAACTTACAAAATGGTTGTGCTCTACGACATTTGGGCCCAGCAGATTAGTCCCAATCCAGACAGCTGTGCTAATGATGCTGGGTTCCTTCCCAAGGCCCTTCAAGGCCTCGTACAGATCTATTTCCACGTTGAGCCCATTCTGAAGGAGAACATATGTTGGTTGTGGGTAGATATTGATATACGATGGCAGAAGGAGTGGTTCCAACAACTTTCGTGTCCTAGTTAGTTCGGGAATTGCCTTTGTAGTAATGAAGACATAGGAGTAAGGTCTATCCGCAGCCTCAGAAACAGATCGACACACTATCATATGTCATCAGTGAATGCTTCTCCGATCCCTACGATAGCGACCCACGCCTATCAGGTCGCCAACCAATGATCTCTCCATACTTCTGACTCTTGAAGTGAACACCCTTAGCTTGACCCAACAACCAATGTTAGGTGATGTGATGATGTGCAAGCCATAATACATACCATTTACTACATCGAAATTGCTTCGTGCAACAGCAGTTACTCGTGCAAGGCCGCTCCTTTTCAGGATGAGAGAGTCTGAGGGAGCAAGGGCCAGGGCCATTGTAAATGCTGGGCACTGTTGCTTGGTAATTTTGGTGCTTGCACTTACATATGGCTCCTACCGCACCAAATCCAACAAGAAGTATATCCTTCATATTGAGGAAGTATCTAATCCTATGAGAGAGAGTGGGGGTGCCTGGATAGATAGCATCGTCATGGATGTTAACCCTGCAGATAGAACGCGGGCCCGGCCCGGATATGCCGTCGAAGCCACTGGAGCCGCGTGGCAAGGAGGTCAACACCAAGTACTAAGTAAGTACTTCAAGATTAAAGCATTTGTTATTGGTTTGTAACAAACTGGGCGTGTGATGATTAATGATGGAATATTACTGTATGTGAGTCGTCCTACAAGAAAACAAATAACGACACACTGGCACACTGCCTGTAGTCTGATTACAGGAGACTAATGATGAATCAGCTCATAGGCCATGGCTGGATTTTGCAATCGCCGCGAGCTGTAGCCTACTAGTAGTACTGCTTATGCGCATTGCACGAATATACTATGTACGTACTTCAAAGTTCAATTTGACTTCAGTGCTTACGTGGGTCAAATGTACCTGGTAAAGTTCATTACTTATTCCAGGCCTAAGTATAGGTATACGGCGTAGATTACATGCAGATTAAGTACATGGGATGCAGATGATCAGTTCTTTATACCTCCGTCTTGCTATACAGTATTGTATTTTAGTAAGTACTTGCTCGCGTTTGTTACAAAACAAAAAATGAAAGACTATCGTTGGGCTATCGCACCTGGTTATAAGTGAAAAATGTCTCCCCGGAGGCACTTGATTCCAGAGGTTTATAGCTGAGGAGATTTTTTAAGTAAAGTATACTTATTTCCGTCGAGGAGAAATATTTATAATAATACAAAATCATATTACCCTTCCTACATCCACGGAATAATCTTCTAGTTGTAGTGTATATTTACCATCCTCAGTATTGTGAGGGCAGATATAGCACCCAGCTGCGCGAGCGCCCTGTCGCGTGGCCACTGCCACCAGGAATACAGTGGAAGCAGAGAGTAGAAGCAGGTAGCAAGAAATCATGATGCAGAGCAAGTTGCAATTCAGGTTTGATTAAGGTCGTTCCTCGTACGATTTATAGCTTTCTTTCACGCCAAAGAAACGTAAAGAAGGCTGAGTCATGCATGCAAATAAAAGAATTTTTCTATCAACGCAATTGCTTCATGTAAACATCGGAAACTCAGGACAAACTCAGGATCTCCAAGTATGTAGTCACTTACATTAGTATTTGGCGTGTAGGGGTAGTAAGCATGAAAAGTGGCCAATAATTTGCAACCATAGTATTGCCATAGTAGTCGAAATTTGTTGAACGTTCGGTCCTGGTTCGTCGTACGGCGTGCACTCACTGACTCTGACAAGACTCTGAGTGTAAGTACAGTGACACCAGACAAATACCAGGTATTGCAGTGGTAGGTGATGGCTCCGACGTTTTACGTGGAATAAACGTAAAATCAAGACCGCAAGCAAAATGTAGTTCTGCAAACGAAAGCGATGAGCTTACGTGAACTTAGGCGTTAGTTAATATGACACTTTACATTACCCAATATCTGTCCATCATCCGCCACAATACTACAACGCAGAAAACGGAACGGAGGCGGAGGCATCAATGCATCGAACAATCGAATCGCAGAATATAAAGCTTGAAGTTATGTTAAAGAATAGACCAACTGTCTAAGACTTTAGCTCGATTCCAAATTTCCAATACTGGTTTAATTGTTGAGCCAGATGTATGCCTAGCGACTAGCTTTGACTTGCACGTCCATGGTTGCCGTTCTGCGTAATACCTGGCCAATAAATGTGTTAGCAAGGAAAAGCAAAAAATTGCTTAAAATCATGTATCGCTTCAATAATAATAGGAAGAGAATCGGAATTGCGGGATAGAAGTTCTGGAGTGAGAAGTGATTATTTCCCTTGTGATGTGGCAGGATATAAACAGTGAACTTCAAAGGTGAGCACCATTTGCAGTTTCTACATGTCCACTAACCTTTCAGTTGCAGAGCTTTCTTATCATACGCGGAATTTCCAATACAAACTAATAATACTATCTAAATTCAACACTTAGTTTTTCGTTTCTTTTAATTCACTATGAAGATCAGATCCACTTTACAGCGGGGATGAAGGACATACACTCCACGGCATTTCTTCATTGGGCAATAATTTCCATTTCCAGCTCCCTAGCCTTCTTGTCTTCTTCAAATGTTCTCTTTACCTAAACACAATAGTTAGACATCATGAACGGTAGATATTAGTCACACAAATCACCTCCAGAAAGTACGTGTCATCGATGAGCACTCGCACCCCCGTTGCAGCGAGGGCTTTGCATACATCCAAGCATGCGTAGTGCGCCTTAGGCGTTGCCGCGGATTCAGTAAACCCGGGCGTGTGATTTCCCCCGTCATATATAGAGGGAATTGCTATGCAGCCGATCAGCGGAAGTTAACCGTGACAGTAGAAAGAGAGGCGTACCAAATCCAGGATGGAGGGAAGGCAATGCTTCGAAAGATTAATATAGGCTATATATAGCGACAATATGCCGTTTTCATACCGTATGTTATGTTTCCCTATCCTATGGATCAGCAAGGTCTCGCATTAGATTAAGAAAGCAACATACAAAATCTGTAGACGCGCTCTTAATGCCCCATTCATAATCAATTGCGCCGTACTTGTTCAGTACGATGTTTGCAACTTCGTTGCCTAAGCATTTATGCGTGAAGGATCGGATATGGGGAAACGTGAAAAATCACTCACCGAGCGTTTCGTTTTGTCTGAGATCGAAAGTAGCTCCCAAGTAGTCAATCTGCACCTCGCATCCAGTCGCAAGTCCCGCGGCTCTAACAAACAATAGTACAGGTTTTGCTACAGTGATATACCATACAAACTCACTCAAAGCAAGGGATGACGCGCTTCACAGTGGCCTTCATCTCGGCACGAGTAGGCGCGCGCACGTAACAACTGCACACGTTTTAAACAAACACTAAGACCAAGAGATCTAGAAAACATACATAAATTTTGCATAGTCAGGAATAACTGTTCATGGAATATCAGCATCGAATATGCAAATCAATTGCAAGTGCTCACTGTTTGGTGCCCAATCCTTGCCCTCGAAAATCCCATGGACACGATGAGTTGGTCTGAGCTGCTGGCGGAGTGCTGAGATGTTATTATATCCTAGCACAGCAGCATCGAGCGCGTTTCGTCCTTCCCAAGGAGAGAGGGCTGCGTGAGCTCTATGTTCACAGTATTAGAGAGAAATATACGTAAACGGAGGAAATGGAGTTACGTGTGGCCGCGATAAGTAACGTTAATCCTCTGCAAAGCTAGACAGGAGCTGAGAGAGACAGAGCCGATTGGTCCTGGAGCTGGATGACACCTACATAATTACGTATAAGCGTATATGAGGGTGTTCAGTATAAGGTATACGAACATCAGACATACGTCCATATCTTCATAGCCGCCTTTATCGAGGAGGATGACCTTTCCTGAACCACCTTCTTCCGCTATAATTTATCTCAGCGGACAGGCTCCAGCATTAACGAAGAGGGATACGGACCAGGTGTACCCAAAAGTGAGATCTTTGCAGAGATGTCATGCTTCTCCAGTGCAGCTTTTATTGCGCATGCCACTGCTACGCCAGCGATACCGATAAGATTGTGTCCACATGCGTGTCCAATTCCTTTCAACGCGTCCATCTACGTTACATTAGCAACAAGATCACGCTATGAGGGTACACAAACATGCCTCGGAGTTTACGCCAATCGTCCTTCCACCAGTCCCATGAGAAAAGGTTGCACGCCATGCAGTCGGAAGGTGGAATTTGCGTTCAACCTTAAAGCCTTGCTTCTCCATAAATGCGGTATACACATCGTGTGCGTAGCTTTTGACGAATAGCTTCTATAAAGTTCTAGAGTACACAAAACCAAAAGCTACGCACTACTCCTCGAATCCAAGTTCAGGATGGACTATAGGCAAATCGAATGGGTATTTACGAGTCGAAAGGTTATCCAGGCATTGTCGCACCATGGATATCTAGACTAAGTTCCCTCAACTCGGCATCCATCTCCTTGATCTTAGTCTCGATTGTTTCTAAGATATCGGGTCTATAGAGCTCTGAAGACCCTGGTTTCTTGGGTGCAGGTTCCTCCTTGTCGTCCGGGCGCCATACTTTGCCTGGACGAGCGGTGCGCGTCGTTTCGGGTATGCACATTGTGTGTATGGAATGCTTATAAGGTAGCAAAAAATAGCAATAGTATAAAAGATGTGGATGAAGATAAAAGGGATATAATTATGCATGGATTTGGCATGGATGCAGTTTAATCTTTAGAATGATTTTAGAGCAGGTGACCCTGGCTAGGGACTTGAATCGAGATTAATCATTATTACTGTAACGTGTATTTAACAGTAAGTAACACTGGCTGCTGTAGAAGTGAACAATAATGGGCGTATCTCTGTGCAGGCAACAAGCTGCAACAAGGGCATCGTCGCAGGAACCTATATACTTTTAGTGTAAGTATACTTAGTTCGTAAAAAGTGCTCTAAGCTGGTAAACTCGAGCTCTTGGTTTTGAATTGATCGGCTAACAAAACGCGTCCGACGCGCCAAAATCCCGACATCGCGCATCAGTCCAACCGTACCAGTGATAATTACTATCAATTACTTACCCTGGTTCATCCATACAGCTCCTCAGTTCCGCCTCTAACACCAAGCATTTCATGGCTACCCAAGAACAGTTATCGGCTTTCATCCAGCGACAGCGCATCCTCCTGACTGAAGAGCGCGAGGCAGAGATCGAAAGGAGTTCTCTTTTGCTATCAAACTGTGGTCCCAGGCTCCTTGAACAAAAGGGACTGTCTCTTGGTGGCCTTGGTATAGCCAGCGTCAATATCGGTCTTGGAGGGAAAACGTACGTCGCGATCTGACTGAGAAATTTGGGAAGTGGGCTAATGCTGGTCAAAGGGCAGCTTAGTCGAACTTGAGCGTCCGACGGCGTATCATTCGACACCCATATTTCCACCTCACACACTCAGGTGTGCTTAATTACCGCAAATCTCTAAAGAAGCTTATTCAAGTCATTTAGACCTGGAGACCTGGCGAGAATCGAAGCTCACGTAGCTTCAAACGCGACTACGAAGAAAGCGAAGAAGACTACCGGAGTAGAAACCAAAGGTGCGCAGGTTGAAGGTGTCGTTTATAAGGTAATACTGTAAGCTACATGACTTTACTGCTTTAACAACCGATATTAAGGTCTCCGATACACGCATCGTAGTTGCTGTCGATCCCTCAGATTCTGGGTCGGATGACCTTGACTTACCAGAACGATGCCGGGTCCTTAAACTGGCCAATAGTGTCACATACGACCGGTACATATTTTTTCTCTTACATTTATCCTTATCTTAGACATGCCTCCAGGATGGAAAAAGCTATAGATCAGTTAGAGCGAACCATCACTGGCAACGGAGTGCGCCTACCAATCCATTTCCTGTTACTCTCTTCTAACAACACCACAGACTCAAGGAAAGGAAATGAAAATCGAACTCACGCCATTAATCCAAGTACTCATGGGCATGATACCCCTCTCGCCTCGCGCTCCAATTAACAACCTCGCCTTCTTCGACCCTAATCTAAACCCAAGCCAAAAGGAAGCCGTCAAATTCTGCCTCTCCTCTCCTGAAGTTGCATGTATCCATGGCCCACCCGGTACCGGAAAAACGCATACTTTGATTGAAATAATAAGACAATTAACCACTGTAACGCCGTCCAATCCTACATCGAAGAGGCTTCTTGTATGCGGAGCGTCGAATCTGTCAGTGGATAATATACTCGAAAGGCTACTTGCACTCCCAGCGCCAGAGAAGGGGGAGAGGCTGAAAGTGACGAGAATCGGACATCCAGCGCGTGTTATGGCTCAAGAAGGGATATTGGATTCAACACTTGAAGTCAAGGCAACGAAAACAGAACAGGTATACTCTATAGTATCTATACGCTGATAGTTGCATAATAGGCATTTTAGGCAGCACTTGCCAAAGATGTGAAGAATGAATTGGAGACGGCCCTTGGCATTTTGTCTGGAAAGGGAAAGGGTGTCAAGGGTAAAGGACCTCGAGGCGCAGAGCGGAAGAAGATGTGGGACGAGGTGAAAGCGCTGCGGAAAGAGTATGCATTTTCTTTAGTCACTTATGCTAGATTTTGAGTTTTAGCAGGTATCGTCAACGAGAAGGAGGAGTAGTGAAATCTGTTCTGAGTGAATCGCAGGTGAACATTTATTTCCTTTCACCATTCAAGTCGCTCATTAAAAATAGATTGTCCTCGCAACTTGCCATTCATCCGGGGGACGGCAGCTATATAATCAAAAGTTCGATGTTGTGATAATTGATGAAGCTACCCAAGCACTCGAAGCTGTTTGTTGGATACCTATATTCAAATCAAATAAGCTCATTCTCGCCGGAGATCCCCTCCAATTGCCACCTACCATTCTATCGTTGGATAGCAGAAAGAAAAAGAAAACCCAATCCAAGGCAAGTTCGGATAAGAAAATTTCCGCAAAGGCACCTGCAACGAAAGGGAGAGCATTAGAAATACCTGTTTCGGTGGCAAGCAGTGACGATGCTGAATCCGAAGGCTCCGACGAAGACTCCGGTTCGCTTGAGGACGAGACGATAAAGCTATCTTCGGAGGACAAAAAATACGACAAGAAACCTGCACGTAGGCTTGGGCTGGTTCCTCCAAGAACACTTGAGACGACGTTGTTTGATAGGTTGGAGAAGATGTATGGTGTAGGTATCAAGCGCATGCTCGAGATCCAATACAGGTCCGTATTTCCATTTTACTCCATCTTGCCTTATCTCAACGACGCTGTAGAATGCATGAGCAAATCTGCACATTCCCTTCCAAAACTTTGTACTACTCCAAGCTAAAGTCTCATGAATCGGTCGCTTCGCACTTACTTTATGACTTACCCAACGCGAGCGCAAAAGATGAAGAGGACGTGAAAGAGTTCTTGAAGACTCCCGTTGTGTTCTTCGACACTGCCGGGTGTGAGTACTTCGAGCGCGTGGATGGCGACGGGGACGAAGGAAGCAAGTGCAACGAGAATGAAGCGACCGTAGTTAAGAACTGGGTGGAGAAACTGATCGAAATGGGAATTGAGCCAGGACAGATTGCCATCATCACTCCGTAGGTGTTCAATTTGAACTACCGGTAACTGTTGAGGGAACTGAATATGCATATCAGATATCAAGCACAAGTAACACTCCTAACTTCTCTCCTCCGAGCCAAATATGGTCCAAGCCTGGAAATAGGAACGGTAGACGGTATGCAAGGTCGAGAAAAAGAAGCTGTCATCATCAGTCTTGTTCGCAGCAATGATACCGTATGCACCGCCATATCCTTAAAATATATCTGCTAAGCACCCTTTCTATGCAGAGAGAAGTCGGATTCTTGAAAGAAAAGCGTAGAATGAATGTAGCTATGACCAGAGCAAAGCGGCATCTGGTACGTGTAAAATTGTAAAATTATTAATACAGTGCTGATATGTCACATTACGTTACATACAGTGTGTCGTTGGAGATTCGTCAACCGTAGTATACGGAGGTCGTTACCTAAAGAAATGGCTATCGTGGTTGGAAGAAAATGCGGATGTTAAATATGCGGGATTAGAATGAGGAAGGAAATGTAAATGTAAGAAGGAAAAGGTGAAAAGGGAATATAAACAACTAAAATGTAAAAAAATAATGTACTTCATGTGAATAAATAAAGCGCATAGTGCAAAAAAGCCGATATAACATCTTTTTGAAAAAAGGAGGAGTATACTACGGCAGACAGCCTTTAATACTCGTCCACATCAGATAGCGAAGCATACTCTGAAACACTTCGATCATCTTCATATTCCTGCACGACCTCTCTCATAGCATACCGCATGATCGGCGTGGTAGGCACCAACTTGGGCCCAACAATCTCCATAACATCTTCATACTGATCTTCCGGCAGCGGCATACGTCCAAGTTCCTGTTCATCTACAGGAATCATCTCGTCGTCGTCCAGAGGTGGCGGAGGTGGCTCCATGTTGTCCACAGCGGTTCCACTGCTCTCGCCACCATGAACGTCATAGCGCATTGGGCTATGGATTGGCATTGGCATTCTTCCCATACCTGCACCATGCTGTTGCATCGGCATTCCGCTATGATGACTCCGAATCCTCGCTGTCTCTTCTCCAAATTCCTTCGTAACCGGTTCTGTCCACCTCAAATCCAACACACGCCCTTTCACCATTCCATCCACAGCCCGCACCCCCAACTCGCGACACAAGTGGAAATAAGGAATGTACTGCGTTTCAGGCTGCGACAACCGAGACATCACTTTCAATAGCTGCATCGCGCTGAATTCTGGAGTATATTGACCATTGTCTTCATCCATAGGTCCGCGTGGGTTTGAGATGGGGGAGTATATACGGAACCCTGCGGGTCCGAGTCCGGGATGGAGAGTATCGGTTGTGCTAGCGTTAGCGGCGCGCGAGGCGTTTTCGTCGTTGTTTTGCGTGGTAGGAGCTTGCGATGAGTGGATGATGTGGAGATTGAGGAGGGAGTGAGCTTGGAGGAAATGAGAGCTTTGTTTGACTAGAAGAGAACGAATGGTTACATTGGAAAAGGTGTCCATAGATGTATACGTACTATCAAGAGTTCCGTTGGAGTTCACTAACGACGCCATCAAGTTAAGAAATATTACTCATTCAGGCTTGTGCTTACCAAAATCAGTAATATAATCATGCCAATGAGCGAGCTTCCCCCCAAAAGCGTCGTACAGTGTCTCAAAGTCCAATGCCGTCCTTAACCTGTCATAAACAGAAGGAGCCACCCTTTCTCGAAAGTATGCTCTTGTCTCGGCTTTCGAGCAGTCGCCAATTGTGATTATCTGCGATTTCAAATTTAGCACCCGCTTCAATAACGAGAATTAGGGACGACCGACTTTACAATGTTGCATGACATTCAATTGTCTCAGCCACGTTTGATAGAATGGATCGCTCGTAGCGTGAATAACATGGCAGAGGCGATCTTGCTTTGTCAGAACAAGCATGGAGTCGAGGAGACATTTCATTGTTTCAGTTGATTGAATAAGGGCGGGTCTGCGCATGAACAACATATTAGATCCGCGGACGGAGAGAAAGCAGACGGGCATACAACTTATGAGCTTCGTCGAAAAAAATGACCTAATGCCATAAGCACAATGGCTTCAGCCCCGATTCCAAAGTGAAAGCAAGAACAAGAATACGAACCGGCATTTTCTTAACCACCTTCGGCTTCTTTTCACCTTCAGCTCCGTCCTCTCTCTCTCCCTGAAGTTGAGAAGCTGTTCTCTCCTGTAGCTGCGGTTGACCCCGCTCCTTGCGCTTGAACCACGATCTACTTTTCTTATGCCCCCTTTGGCCTTCAACTCGCGTCTGTTCAGACGGCAGAGTGGAATCAGAATCTTGCCTTCGCGGTCTATGATCTTTGTCTTCTGAGGGTTCGAATTCCCAGTATTTGAGGAGTGAACTCTGAAAAAGTTCCATAAGCCTCGCGACGTCACTTGTCCTGATGTGCTTCGCTTTGTTATCACTAGGTGCTTCGGAGGTACGACGCTCCACGTTAATCCTATCATGCTGCACTCATACATCAATCAACATCGAAACAGAAAACAAAAATGATAAGAACGTACCTTAAAACTCCAAGCTTCCTTCTCAAAATCCTCATATCCGGGAATCTTACTCGATATCTCCTCAAAGTACTGCTGCATCTGCTGGCTCAAGCTCATGTACAAACTCGACAAGTCCGCAAAACCAGCGATGCGCAGATCGAAGTGCAGCACGTGGTATTTCTCTCTGGAGAGTACCTCACGCAAGAGTGCCGTCTAGGAGGAAATATATATTAAATGGATGGCATCATTAAATATATTTCGGGACTAACCTTTCCTACAGAGCTTGCACCAAACAAGACGGTAAACGAGGGCTCGCCTTCAAGGGCACGCTCGATAGCTTGAACCTCTGCCTTGCGTGGAAAGAACCCAGGGAGGCGGGAGAACGTGTGTTTAGTACGGAGCTGGGAACGTTCTCGGTTCTCGTTAATTTCTCTCCTGGCCTCCTCGAGCATACGCCTGGATTCTGTTAGCGAGCGGACTGTCTCTGCCGGCTAAGCCATAGTGTATATTAGACAAAAAGGATAGCAGGGGGAATGGAAACCAACGTTGGTCAATACACCGATGATCTCGCCCATTCCAAAGAAATTGCGTTTGTGAGTGTCTGGCATAATATATGAATTCCTATGTCTTGGGATGTTACTCCTGAAGAGCCAGTGCATAGGCGGGATGTTAGTGCTGATGGTTGAATTATTTACTCTCCTAAGTTGTCGGCGGTGGGTGGGCGTTGCGCTCATGGCAGGAGGAGAAGGAGAAAATTGGCGAAGAGATAGCGAGGGGGTTTTATACAGGTGAATCCTGG
Source organism: Cyathus striatus (assembly GCA_025738555.1). Taxonomy (NCBI): domain Eukaryota; kingdom Fungi; phylum Basidiomycota; class Agaricomycetes; order Agaricales; family Nidulariaceae; genus Cyathus; species Cyathus striatus. The sequence continues at coordinate 1,043,568 of JAOVFP010000020.1, forward strand.
TGGGAATGGGGATACCAAGGGAAGTGAGATTGAAGTGAGGTGATGTGGAGGAGAGGACAAGGGATGAGTTGGGAGATATAGATGAAGATGCGCGTGCTCACCGTGACATGTTGCAATGACCTGAGGCGCTAGTGTAGACCTGAGGGACGGTTCTGCAAAGGCGATGCGTGATATTGTCTGGCCTCGAGGCAAGCTCGAGGAGAGCATGCATAGCGGCACCCTCGTGTTTAATTTAGACGGCTTGAATCAGCTTGTATGAAGCGAGATAAAACAGGAACAAGACAAATGAACGAGGACAGTGGACAATGTACGTCGCTCAGAGCTGCTGAAGGTTTGTTATTAACCCGAGCAGTTGTTATGTACATATTAATAAGTTGTCGAGTTGATAGTCCCAAGTCCATATCACTTGACAAGCACAACTATGACGTCGTCGCGTCGTGTTGTATTGCGGCACCGTTCATCATTTTTATCTCCGATAGCCCTTGTCTCAAACAATCCCAATGTTTATGTTTGCACTACTACATGGATTCACGATAAGACAAACGCAGCTAACAGTAAGAAGTACAAACTACATACTTAAACCTTATTACAGAAATGTGGAATCGGAACAGTTACTTAAATCACTGGAGCTGCATACTAAAACCAATGAGCACCACTGGAAGAACACTAATGACTTCACCTAACCCGGCCCAGCGAGCCTCAATACTGAAATCTACTGCCGCACCACTGGCTAACACAATGACAGCCACCATGTACACTGCACACCACACCAGCGAGATCTTCATTCTCAGGTCCGCCGCCTTGGCCACATTGAATAGCAGCATTATCCCACGATTAATATCCGAATGCAACAGAACAGCACCAGCAGAAGTAGATGCCACCTCAGAGCCAGAAGCAATAGCGAGCGATGCATCCGCAGTGGCAAGGGCGGGTCCATCGTTTGTACCGTCTCCAACAAATAGCACTACTTCGTCATTAGCACGCATGGCGGCAATAAATGCTTGTTTGTCCTCGGGAGTGCACGAGAAGTGCGCATCAGAGACATCGATGCCTACGCGGGTTGCAAATTGGGATACAGCAGCTTCATTATCACCGCTGAGAATGACTGTCTTCTTGCCGGTTTTGTGCAGGGTTTTAATAAGGGTTAGAGATTCTGATCGTGGGAGGTCTGCCAATCCATACACTGCAAGACAGGTACCGGCAACTGTGACTGTAAACAAGGAGAGGCCAGAGGAAAGATATGTGGCTACAACTGTGTTGGATGCAGAACCAGTATAAGCCGGCTTTCCTCCTAGAACCTCAAATCCATCCATCACTGCTCGCATGCCTTTACCAGCAAGCACTTCGAACTCTCCAAATTCGAATACTTCTTTCTCGTCGTTCAAAGATATTTGATCCTTGAGGTATCTACATACACCTTGGGCAATAGGATGGTTATCGTTCTTCACAAGCTCATAAACAATGCGTTCGGAACCAGCGATAAACACGTCAGACTTCTCGACAGTGAATTTGCCTTGCGATAAGGTGCCTGTTTTGTCGAAGGCGACTACCGTGACACGCTTACCTAGGTGCAGCACGTCGGCAGAGCGTACAAGAATTCCGTTGCGAGAAAGGATAAGCATAGACACTGCGATGACCATGGGAACCTAAACGCCGGCATTAATTTAAAATGTTCCGAAGATAAACCCAAATGACTTACAGCTAGGCCGACGGCGCAAGGACAACTAACTACCAGAACTGCAATTGCTTTCATAAGTCCATCAACACCAGCATCGGTCCGGCCCTGCTTCCGAACAAATATATCCACCAAAATCCAAACTAGAAACGCAACACAAGCGGCTGTGAAGGCAACCGGAAGGACAATAGCGGAGAACCTGTCAGCGAGATCCTGCAGAGGCGCACGCGAACTTTGCGCAGACTTGATTAATTTGGTAATTCTCGAAAGCGAGTTTTCATGAAGCAGACGGGTGACTTGAATACGGAGGGTACCAGTGAGGTTGATTGTTCCCGCGATGACCAGGTTCCCGGTGATTTTGGATACCGCAGCACTCTCGCCAGTAACGGAAGATTCATCCACATCGCTCATCCCAGAAATTATCACTCCATCAGTGACAATGCGACTACCAGGATTTACTTGAATAATGTCCCCATAATGAAGGAGGCGAGAATCAATAATCTTTGATATACCATCCTCTAGAATTGTGACTTCCTTATCTTGCAGTCTATGCAAGGCGCGAATGGCAGACCCTGCTGACTTCCTTGTGGCAGCTTGAACGGTACGTCCCATAAAAATTAAAGTAACAAGAAGGGCACTGGTCTCAAAGAAGGGTGAGGAGAAGGGATTTCCGGCTACCTCAGAGGCATATGCGACAATCGAAAAAACATATGCTATACTGGTGCTGACCACAGCAAGGACATTCATGTCCACAATGTGGAGAAAAATTATTGAGCGAATGCTATGAGAATATAACGGTGTGGCCAGGATTTGGATAAGTGTTGCGAAGCCAACCTGTAGACCGCCATAGAGGGTATGTGAATGTTTCAATGGTGCCCAAGCAAGGACTAGAATAGGCACAGTAAAGACGGCACAGAGTGTTGTACGCATCGACAGTTCCAATAAATCACGAGTGGCTGGGTCTCTTCTACTTTGAGATTCGCCTTGCACTAGCTTCCCACCACATTGTTCTAAGTCAGCAAGAACCTCTCGAGGGTAAACACTTTGTTCCCCAACAATTCGGAATGATACGTTCCATACGCCATCACTTCCCTTCGATATGTTGTACTTGTCAAGCACCATGCCCGGCGGACTTCCTTGGAACGATATAGGAAGGGTGAAATGAGTTTGATTCCCTGGGTCTGTCCCAGTAATATCCTTAACGTAGAATCCAGTCCCCCGGGCAAGGAAGGTAACAACGGAATCGTTGTTAATAGTCTCTGGGTCATAACGCAGTTGTGCAGAACCAGAGAAATAGTCGATCTCTACTGCGGTGACAGAGGGTAGCCGAGCAAGGACGCGGGCAACTTTCGGAACACACTCTGCGCAATCCATCCCTCTGATCTCCATTTGCAGAAGAGTAGAGCCTGCCTTCTTTATTGCGACCTGGCCTTTAGCTACTAGCATAGGGTTCAACTCCTCTTTCACTGGAATATCGCACGCGCGTTGAGGTTGGGAGCTGTAGGAATGGAAGCGAGATGGTGGTGTATCAAGGAAGCAGCACGCCTTGCGACAACATTGCTCAAGGATGGCACAACATCTACGAATGGTATTAGTGTATTTATCCAGAACTTCGACACTCTTCGCTATAAAAATACTAGGTAAGATGACTGGAACGATGTCAGAGGTTGGGAATTTTACCCAGACGACGAAGGTTAGCTGTACTGATAATGTCTTCAATACAACAAGGACAGGCACCTAAAAGGTTGTTCAATATATGACTCACTAAAGAAACCCAGAAGACTTACCGAGGTTAGGAGTGGATAGTTTCTTCTCGCAGCAATCTCCTGCCCACTCAACTCGAACCTTGTTGGAACGGAATTTGTATGGGGCGATGTCCTTTGGAATGCAGCAGTCGCTTTTACATCCGTTGTCTTCTCCAGATGCCTGAGTTACGGGCTTGCAACAGTCGCTGAAGGAGTCTTTATCTTCATTCTCGCGCCTACTTTCTGTGAGTGCATCAGATTGTTTGGCACTACAGCAGACATCAACAGTCTCGGGATTGCGACAATCATCTGACGCGTGTTCGATATCGGTCTTGCAACATCCGCTTGTACAAGTATCCACTTCCTTCGATAACTTCTTGGAAGCACAGCAATCCTTAGTATACACAGCAGGAATATGCTTGTCAGCATCATTTTCGCAGCATTCTTTCGTACATCCTTCCTTCTGATCGACAGGTTTATCTGATCCGTAACAACCCTTCGATTTCACGCTATTAGGTTTGCAGCAGTTATCCTCGGCCACATCTTCATCCTTCAAGTTCTTGCAGCAGACCTTCAAACACCCATTCTCCTCATCCTTAACTTCGTAAAATTCAGAACGCCCTTCGACATGATCGGAAACTTTGTCCACGTCAACACACGCAGAGAACTTGGCAGATCCGCAGCATCCAGACCTGCAGGCGCCCGTGTTCTTCAAGACAGGAGCGTCATCGAAGGTGTCACCATCGCAGCAACCGCTCGAATAAGAAGATGTCGTAGCTTTGGTAGGTCCACAACAGCCCGGGGCACAATCAGCACGAGCACTCGGAAGCGAAGTGCCCTCGATCTTAAGGCTATCGACATCTGAGGATCCACAACACCCAGCATTGCAAGACTTGACATCCTCTTGCACTACCTTAGCGTCTTTGCAGCAATCATCCACATCGACTTTGGCGGGTCCGCAGCAGCCTGATGAGCAGGTATCTTTCGCATTCAGTGGTGAGCTGCCTTCAACCATCATGACAGGTGGAGAGCCCTGAATTGCGTCGTTGTGCTGGCTATCGTGGTCACAGCAGTTGTCTTTGGAAGTAGCGCCGTCTTCAGAAACGTAAGTGCTTTAACCTTTAGAAAACAATAAGAGGAAGCGCACCGTTCGGAACGCTGCACCCAGTACAGCAGGTATCCAGCTTTGAAATTTCCTTTATATCTGTGTACATCTTGCAGCAGCTATCTGTTAACGAGTCCGAGTGGGTAGCTAGAGTTAGTGATATATGTAATGTGAATCATGATGAACTGGCAAGCTAAACACACCGTTCGAAGGAGCATTCGTTTCTTCTGGGTCTGTGGGATACGAGAACATCTTGCACTATAGCGATAAGTGTATGCAAAGTGTAGGAGTAAGTATTCTCTGGAACGCGCCCACTATTATACCATCCCACACAGTGCACGTGTACTATTCACCCCTGACTCTACATTGGCTATTGTAATACAGCGCTTCGCCCGCAAGCCTCCGCAAGCTAGAAGTTGTACAACAATGCTAAGCGCGGGATTTCGCTGTCCAATGATTATCGATCTCCATAACTTTGCCTGCGAGATACATCTATAATGGATGTCAAAAGGGAAGTTGAACCACTTAGTAATGATACGTATTTGAGTGCGCGTATGACTACAGCTCAACTGCAGTTGGTTCCTGGGAGCATGGGTAATAGTATGCTGAGAGATTGCATAGTACTTACTCGATAAGTTGCTGTGATAGATGTCGATGAGTAAAGTTGTAACTTATCGCAGATTATAATAACATCAAAGTCCGCCTGCCTGATTTCGATGATCCGCTGAGTCCTACCCGGACTATTACACTACAGTCTTACACAGTCCACACACATGCGTTAGACTTCGTTGCGTGGGTGTCACCTGTTGGCACAGACTCCTAATTTTTATGGAAGTAATGTCCTGGAGTGGACTAGCTGGATATTCCATTTGAATTATCGTTGTCCATAAAAGTTCCTTAATAAATAAATACATGAATTGTCTCAAGTCTTGTAATGTATATACCACCCTTACGAGACATAAATAAGGAGGAAGGGAATCAATGAAAATAGTACATGAAATAAAAGCTTCTGCGTTTCCTTACACCCTTCCTTTCATAATTGGCTTAATCCAATAACCTCTAATCATCCTCCGCACCATCGTCACCGTCAATATCCACCTCACTGTCGGTATCAACAATCCTGCCGCTACGATGCCTTCGACCGCGCCCCCCAATACCAATGTCTGAATTTCCTGTCTCTGATTCAGATTCCGAGTTTACTACTTGCCTAGGCCGAGGACGAGAGCCTATAGCATTACTCTGTCCTTGCCGCGTTCGATTGAGCAAATCAAGTGTGCTATAAATATGATCGTTGTCTCCATCCTCATCCTCGTCTTCATCTTCTGAGCCATCGCTGATTTCGATGATATCGTCATCATCCGCCTCGACAAGGTCCAGTATCGTTCCGGTTCCATAACGCCTTCCGCTGCTAATGATATCCAGTACTCTTCGTCCTCGGTCATCATATTGCACATCGTCATCGTCGTCGTCAATGAAGCTACCATCGTATTCGGATTCCTCCTCATCCTCCACATTTGCATCCTCATCCTCCACTTCCTCGATCCTACCGATCCCTTCTTCATCAGTCATGTCAACCGTTGGGACCCAGTCCATTATCGAGGTGCCGCCCATCAAATCGCGGCGGTCAAAATGCTCTTCGCTTTCTTCATCGTCTCCGTCTTCTTCCCCGCCATCATCATCTTCATGGCGCTCGCCGCCATGGACAGGCCGAAAGTCGAAGTTGAATCGCAAGCCCATAGCTTCGTCACCTGGGTATGGTTCAACCTCCCCGTCGACAAAGGCATGATCGAATGGACCTCCGTAACGAACTCGAATCCCTCCACCACGTCCGCCATCATTACCTGTGCTTCCTCGCCCTCTCGCTGCAATAACAGAACGTCGACTTCTAAATCTAGGCGCGAACCATCCATGTTCCATATGTTCATCACCTCCATCCTCATCGCTATCCTCGTCCTCTGCATGGCTATCTTCTCCATCCCCTCCATCCTCAGCCCCATCATCACTGTCAAACCCTTGTCCTGGGTATACCCTCTGACATCCTGTACATGTCCCATTCCAGATCTCATTGAAGCACCTTGGACAGCGGTAAATGCCCCCATCTTCGTCATCTCGCACACCCGTGATAACAGCGTCTACATCTTCGTCGTCGATGTCTTCGTCTAACAGCCCATTTCTCCCAGCTGTTGCATTAAAGAACCACCGCGGGAACATGTCAAAGTCGATCCCCATGGTCTGGTGATTGTTGTAGACGCGGGGATGAGGACGTTGAAAAATGTTGTGCCAGGGATCATTGTTTGTATTCCCGGTAGGCGGGGTTTCGTCTCCAGGAGCTGGAGGGGGGACAGGTAGTTCCACCAATGCGCTCTTCACCAATGCAGCAACCATACTCTTCAGGCCCCACACTTCAACAGGGCGATCCTGTACAACGGTACGACATACGGGACATGTTTTGCGCTTGAAGATATGATTCGTCCCAGGACCACGTATATGATTTAGAACGCGTTGGAGCGGGTTTTGCTCAGCATTAGCATTCTGATTCTGATTCTGATTTGATTATTATTATTATTGTTGTTGTTGTTGTCATCGTCGTTATTATTGGCGTTATTATTGGGTGGTGGTACTACGACGCCAGGTGCTGGAGCGGTGAACCAGCGCACAAGACATGGATGACAGGCGACATGTCCGCATGGTGAGAGGGCAAAAGGTTTGTACAATAGGTCCAAACAGATTTCACAAGTCAGTGATTGCTGCAATGAGGAAAGGTTAGATTGGTGTCGGCTAAGCAACTGTTTGAGGCAATATAATAAATGAGTGAGAAATGAGTGAGTGAGGATCGACATGAAACTTACGGCGGATTTTTGTGCTAGTTCTTCCTTCAGGCGCACAATCTGGGATTCAGTGGAGTCAACGGTGTTAATTATTGTCGGGGTGCCTTGAGAAGAAGACGTGGAGGCAACGGGCTGGGATTCCTCGTTCACTTTTTTGGAGGCTTATCGTCACATACCACTAACGAGGTGGGAGTAGTAGCCCTTCCTTTGCCTTTATCGGATGACTAGAAGCAGAATGGGTACACGTAAATTAAGGAAGTAGAAACGCGTTGGATGAAAACGCACGCTGGACGCCACGGTGTGTTCCTGGTCTTCAAGGTCAACCTGCATGTCGCGCAACTCCTCAGACTCATTCAGACCGGGCAGAGTTGGTGCCCCAACAGGCCTCATGCTTTCCAGTGTAGACATCGACTGGCGTCCTTGTTGTGGTTGATGTGACTGAACAGTTGCAGCGATGGGCATCTTTTTCTTTTTCTTCCTTCTTCTCTTCTTGTCCTTCTCCCTCAAGGAGACAGGACTGGTGGGCTCTGCAAGAAGGTCTCTCCTAGACTTTTTGTGGTCTCTGGGCTGTTCAAGCTCGCTGGAGCTGGAGCGTTTCTTCGCGGTGAGTGATTGCACAACAGCAGTGCTTGGACCTGGAGTGGTCTGGCGCGTAGACATGATGAGAGAGGAGGAGAGAAAAGTGCTGCAAATGGGTTACTGTAGATGACAAACTGAACTAGTTGGTGGACAGCGCTGGCCAGCAGTTAGAGATGCTCCTGACTGAACAAGACAGCGAAGAATATCCAAGGCTTGTTTACTTGACATGCTTCCCAACTTGGATATATTTCGCACGCCAATATCAATATGTATTAATAATCACAGACTAGCTTATCGTAAAATGTGGGGGCCGTGGACAGAGAGTGAATGGGTGGTCGTGGTCCGTGGAGGGAGGGCAGATGAGCATTGGCAGGGGCGAGGGTGTATGGGTGTTGGATCCCTTCTGGCGTTTTGGCGGTGGGGACTGCGGTACATTGTGCCAGCGGCATGATAAGGTAGTATGCGGGGAACGAACCGCATGCACTGTTTCTGTTACTTGACCTACGATGATTACTTGCATCATTGAATAAACAACGTTGCTGTGCGATATCACCACAGCTTTCCGTCTGATTAGGTCCCCGCATATTCAGCGCGATGTATCAACGTTACCTTTCGGCAGCCCAGTAATCCCACCCGAGAAGACGAGGTACGCAAGGGTATATTTTGTCACCAGACGAACGCCCACAGGAGGAATCTTGTTCTTCTACGCTGTGAAAATGAGGTCTTGTACGCTCTTTCGTGCTCTTACATGTCCGCGGAGGATGTATATCTTGTCTGAGTTATGTGCACATCAACAAGCGCAAATACTTAGCATTATGCTGTTACAGCCATCCGGAGTTAGCGGACAAGAAAGCCGTACCCAAAATCTACCTTAAAAATAACATTTACCAGCACTTGAAAGCTTGACGCTTGACGTTGCAGGCAAGTGACACTGACAACGATCATGACGGCCTTGCGTTCAACCATGCCAACTCACGAATGAATTTTATGTTCCACTGCCAGTACCCGCGAACAACACCTGGCGCCTACACTCTGCACATAGGCTTTGTAGCTTCCGGCCACTCTAACTTGAGCTTGAGCGACAGCTCTTCTATCTCTATCACCATCATTCCTCTCGGGACCACATCATACCCGCTCGTCTGCTCTTCCGTCTACATAAGTACCACCGAAACCGTAATTCGCTTACCTCTGCGCATGCCCTTATCAGTCTCCGTTCTATTACGCCTAAACCGTTGTTACAGGTAAACCTCTGGAAAGGACAACTTATTAGGCCTGCCTAACGGATTCATACCTGTTCGTATAGTTCCCCTTCTCGCTGATTATGTCCTTTCCTGACGATGTCGAACGTCTCCTGCAGACTCCCTTTCCTGCTTTCGAGAAACCCCCGTCTCCTTCGTCCTCGACGATACCACCTCCGCCCAAAGGCAGCGCACGAAACATGACTGTGTACCCCAGCTTACCCGCACGCTCACGTTATGATCTTGTGGACGACACTATTCCCGATCCCTACGTACGCAGTCGCCTACGTCCCAACAGCGCCCGCGCCTACCACTCAGATACGCCTTCATCATATTCTTCTATATCCCCGCCCCAGTCTTCAAAAGTCCTGCCACCATACGCCACCATCCAACCCTCGTTTGGCGACTCCCCACTTCTTTGGCTATCGCTATATTTCCTCTTCAACCTTTCGCTGACACTTTATAATAAAACACTTCTCCTGCGTTTCCCATTCCCATACTCTCTTACCGCCCTCCACACGTTCTGCGGTGCCCTAGGAACGTTTGGGATGTTATTCTATCAGCAGCGCTGGATAAGGAAACGCGGAACAGTGAAAACAAAGAGGATCTGGAATGCGAGGTTCGACTGGGAGGCTTTAACAGGAATTCCGAAGCTGGAAACCAGGGAACTCGTGGTTTTATTCTTATTCAGTGTTCTTTATACCATCAACATTGCGGTTAGCAACATTTCCCTCAAGCTTGTTACGGTACCGGTGAGGCTGCCTTTCCTTTCCTTATCCTCGGCCCGCTGGTCTCAGCTCGGATTCTTTCATCGTTCCTCATCTGGTCATTTCCACCAACACTATCTGAACCCCTGTTTTTCGATAACCGTCTATCGCACATGACTAACCCTTCTTTTCTTATCCCTAGTTCCATCAAGTCGTCCGCGCCTCCTCACCCTTCTTCACCATTCTCTGTTCTTTTTTACTACTTGGTACGCGAAGTACAAAAGCTAAACTGGTCTCCCTCATACCCGTGGTTGCGGGTGTTGGCTTCGCGTGAGTAGCCGCTACTCTTTCGTGTTGTTCTGCGCTCCTGTCGTTTTCTGTTCGTCTTCTTGCCGGGATCCACTTCTTCTTTCCCAATCCTATATTGTAAGCAAAGACACTAACCCATTATATAGAACATACGGAGACTACTATTTTACGCCATCTGGATTCATTCTAACCGTCCTAGGCACAATCCTTGCCGCATTCAAAACCGTGATCACCTCCATCCTTCAGTCTTCCTCTCCTGTCCAAAAATCCACATACCCAAAACTCAATTTAACGTCCATCCACCTCCTTGCGCTTCTGTCCCCGCTAGCATGTATGCAATCCCTGTTTCTGGCGTATATCTCGGGAGAGCTGCAAAGAGCAAGGGAGCAAGTCGTGTCGTTAGGCTATACAAACGCTAGCTCTCGAAAACCCGTTATACTCCTATTAATGAACGGGACTATCGCGTTTCTGCTCAATTTGGCTAGTTTTGGTGCGAATAAGCGTGTTGGACCATTGGGTATGAGTGTTGCCGGTGCATTGTCTTCCTTCGATTCGTGATATGAATAGCAACTGATAGGAATAATATAGCAAACGTTAAACAAGTCCTTACCATCCTCTGCGCTGTGATCATGTTCAACTTGACCATCACACCGATGAATGGATTAGGCATTGTGTTAACACTGGTTGGAGGGATCTGGTATGCTAAGGTTGAGATCAAAGAGAGGAGGGGAAAGGGAGAAGAGGAAGTCAAGTAAGTTACGAATTTTTCTATTTTACTTATATGGGGACACTGTAAGGAATCCAATTGGCGACTAGGAGTAATATTATACTGCGATAACTATGTTTTAGGTTATATTTTGGACATGCTGTTGACAATTATACTGGGAAGCCTCGTTAATATTGTATCTCACTCATAAGCTACTTGGGTCTTTACATGAGAAGGGGTGCTAGGCAATACACCTAAGGTTTGTACATTTTCTATGGCAGTGTATCCTTTTGACCCTATTTTTTGCAGGAGCTTAGAATTCGTACATGTATTATGAATCGATATACAAGTATAAAACACATATTCTTAGGTACTGGCGCATTGTAGCCGAGTCATGCATGTTGCTGGGGGAACACCATGATTCTTTAGTTATAAATTCAGTAGCGGATCTTTGAACTAGCAATGTCACGAATTTGACTTACAATAGAAGTATAGCAGCAAATTTCCTTCTTCTTGCAGTCTGAGCTGAACTCACACTGAGGATACACCCATGCAGTGGCAGAGGACGCGAAGAGAAGAATTGTGAGGTGTTTAAAAGAAAATAACATGTCTGTCGAACTATAAGTTGACTATAAGACAGGTGAGCATATTAACGGAAGCATGAGCTTAACACCCACCAGCTAAAAAGAACGTATAAAGATATTGATATGCACACCGAGGTCGAAAAGCAACATACTTTATGCTGGGCATAGAGCGCGCAGGGAACATTCTTCCCCCGCGACTTGCCACAAGTCATCGCAGACGAAGGTCAGCTGTATACTTGGCAGTGTCATGTTGTAATTTAACTCTACCGTAAAGGCTTGGGGTGTCGCAGAGGTGCCTAGATGTGATTACTACCAAGTAGAGCACTGCTGTGCGCATAATAACATACCTTCTATGTAGGACTGATTTTTGTTAATTTTTAAACTTGCGACAAATGTCAGGCAGCAGTGGTCAGTCGATTGCTAGCCAATATATTCATTCGATAACCGACTGAACATATTTATTTGATTGCAATCATAAGGTGAAGAAGGCATCAGGCGGAAGTGTTACACGGGGTTGCAGGTTAAGCTAGATATCAGGAACAAGCTGAAGCCAAAGTTGTGACTTACGAATGAGGCATCACTCTAAGTATTCGGAAGACTTATTCTGGTCAATGCATCCGAAAGATTTGAATGATTCCACCATTAACTCGCTTTCTCAGTGTTGAAACAGCTCCAAGCCTCCATTATAGTAAACAGGATGTCAATTCAGGACACCCTCACTTCGAATGGAACGATACGTCTTTCCCAGCCCCCCCGTCCCTTCGCCTCGCTATCCATGTATCTCTGACTCTTCCTCAGTCGCTTGTATATCTGCTGCTAGTCATATTATCCCCTCTTGTGTCTACATCACAGCCTTCCGTACACTGAACAATCAGAACTGAGTGCTCACAGATTTCCGCATTTTGCATAAATACTTTATTATCAAAATACAATAAGGTATAGGATGAATTAGGTTGTCGCTTGGTACGTGGTACGAGTATGAATTGATACCGGGAAGCTGCGGTCTAAATCGTCTATGTTGAATCGCACTGTCTCTGGGTCAAGCATGTACCAGGTGGTTTCCCTCTTGTCTATAATCAATGGTCTAAGCGCTTATAGTTTGACAAAAAAAAGAAGACATACCCAACGGTGGAAGCAGCACATTTGCTCATGATTAACAGCAGTGCAATCTGACTTTACCGAGCACTGAGGATACGTGTACTGCGCAGCAGCACATGTTCCAATGATAAATGGGAGGATATATCGTACGACGAGCATGCCTTGCTGCAGACAGAATGAATAAGTACCAAACGAAGGATAGTAGCAAGCGTTGGTCATACCCTGAGGCTTGAATACAAATGTGGTCGTGGCAGTAAGCTCTCAGAGCAGAGCTGCGAACTATATAAGCACAGAGGCAGTGATCTGGGCTGATTTGGGGCGCGATCCGAAACTCACACAGTGGCGCACAGTTTCATCAATCCGTTGATGAGCGCACAGCATCCAATTTCCCGACAATCGTGTTTGATAACGTGATCTCCAGAGCAACGGATATGGAACTCAGTGCCATCACTGTAACAGGTATAAATGTAAGTATATAAACTAGACGCATTGAAAGGAGCTTTTATCGGTGAGCATAAGCATCCTTTCCAAAGTCTAAAATTGATTAGTAGGAACAAAACTTTATGAAACAAGAGAATGTGTGAGCGACGCGACCTTGATGCCACGTACAGATGTCGCTTAAGAGATGAAGGCTGCAAGAGAAGAATGATGACATAGGAATAGCACCAGACACCTCGGAATCCTCTTCTCTATGCGTAAGGCTAATGCCCAGGTCGGAATAGTATACGCGTTAATCATCGTATCAGTGATGAGCGAATTGCGCAAAGAACATGCATCTATCTTCAAAAGCAGCATCTACGGAGATTAAATATTGATTTTATAATGTGTATATTCTGGCTCATGACTAGCTGAGGTATAAACAAAAGTCTAGTGGTGCTCGCCACGGGCAATGGCTTCGATGTGTCCAGCCTTGCTGTTATTGTGCGCGTAAGTATTCGAGCCCCATGTATAGACAGCGTAGCCTGCAAGGGCATTGGATTAGATACCGAAGGTACGTCTACAAAGTAAAACGCACCAAGAGCAAATGGAATAGCGAAGTACACAAACTCTCCTGAGATGCGGCGGTAGCCATTCATGAGGTAGTTGCGGAACATGTGGGGCGCAGTCTTTGTTTGATATGGAGATATGGCTTCATACAAATTACAAGTGAGTTGGGAGAACCAATGAAAGAAGCAATAGACGCACTGTATGTGACAACACCCCTCTGCCTGATACCGGTCTTGTCACCCCACCACAAGTTCTAAGAAACCAGATATGAATATTCAGCTAACTTGAACTACCGCGATCGAAGGAAATGTCAGCTCACGTAGACCTTGGCTAATACACGAACATGTCAGTATAGATCCAATAAATAAGTATAACTGGGAACATACGTCCGGGCATGTCGCTGTGGCGTGCAATAGTGGGCCTCATAATGAAAGGGACAAAGTGAAGACAAGGAGTTGGAAAGTTGGTGGATAGTGTTCACCTTGCGTCGCCGCGAGTCCGTTCTCATCCGTGGTGAGACAAACAACACACAAACAAGAACCTGGTGCCTTCCACATCATCATCCGCGACCGCGTATAGTACGTTTCCCATTACCACTTCCACGTTCTTTTGAAAGGTATGTGCTTTCCACAGGTGCACCACAGGATTCTAACATGCGTATTTCTATAAAAGCTAAAGATGATGTCTCACGAGACACTTTACAATCTTGCCAACTCACTTGGCCTTCTTGCTATGTTCACAGTTGTTGGCTACCACTTTGTCGCGGTCAACTCCAGGTACCTTGGAAAGGATAGCAAGAATGGTCGTTCCTGATTCTCCGCATAGGTATGTGTTTTTATTATAATCTTTAACGACACTGACGTTGTGTTCAGTTTCTCTTATACATTCTGTATCATATGTTTAATATTAAGCGGCTGGGACTACTTTGCTTGTATTTGACTTGCGTGTCTAAATGTCCTGAATCGAGACGCCGATAAACAGCATTGTTATCGAATTCGTCCTACATGAACATTCCACCTATGGACAAGCAGTCGACAGGCGTGTTTTTCGGGGAATTCAGAGACTCCCGTACCTTTCGTCAACGTATGTAAGGGGTGTCAATGTACGAAAAGGACTGACAGCAAGGCCGGTTAACAATAATCTGCCAAGCATTACCAGTTTCACACTTATCTAGTGCGCAGCTGCTGAGATGGAGATGCATTCTCGACTATACAAATACCATACGCTGCATTCAGCGCTGCCAATGCTGTCCGGTATTTGCATTGGACGAAGGGGTGTCTGCACTCAGAGTTGGGCAACTGTCGATAAACGATAACCAAAAAGATCTACAGAGGATAAGTACGCTTGTAGGGCCTGGTAGAGTACGGAGTATTATCCCGCACATGTATTGAAGTGGCTTCTTGCGTAATTTTTTGGCTTGATTCGATAAAGCTAAAAAAGGCTTTTTTTGTGAGTGCGATGCAAGCAGCGGTTACTGTAACGCGTGAACGTTTTAGCCATCCCCAGTCGTACATAGTTACTTAGTATTGTATGAGAACAATATGGGCTTACATTTTCACAGCTAGGTGACATCGTGAATCCCAAGTCCTGCGCTGCTCCATGTACTTAAAATTTGACACGGTTATAAGTAGACCGACATGCATATCATTGTAGATTCGTCGGGTTTTTCTATCAGGAAGTGTCAGACCATGTAGAATGAGCTGAACAAGTTCGCTGGTGGGTACCATCGATGCCGTCCTACTTAGCTAAATGAGAAAATGCGACCAGTATGTATTCCATTCGGTTTTTAATTATTGTAGAATGAAATAGAGTTTGTGTGTGCAAGGAACATCACTACGGACATGCGATTTATTGCAAGCTTAGTTCTGGAGTCTAGACTGGCAGTATGCCGCTGGTACCAAGTACATGTAAACATTGTAGTTCTAGCTTTTCGATTCTTTTGAGTTGCATTACTCTTTCTGAGCCAAGTAGCGCCAGGAAGGTTACGTTCTACATCACGTACCAATGAGATGGAGGACACATATTGCAGGGAAATATTCAAACAAGCCGGTGGTGTAAGTAACATTCACGTACGTTGATATGCGAAGTGTGCATAGTAACCGGGGGACGATCCTCGTTCGATTTAAGGCCGGTGTGATAAGCGTTTCTATGCATGTACTTGCGTAAAAAAAAATGCGTCGTCCGGGAGTATCATAATCCTACAGCCGCCCTGTTAATGGGAGTCCAAGACAAAGAGCAAGACCAAAAAAAAAACATCGACAGTATCCCCAATAGCTAGCGATTTTATACCGTTTGATGAATTGAAGGTAGCAAGTCAATCGTTTGTGAGTGCACCACTTGAACGATGATACATAGAGACAAGTATCAGCAGTACCCGGGAGTATATGCGAGTACATGCATTGAAGTTTAGACCTCATTC
The DNA here is from genome assembly GCA_025738555.1 of Cyathus striatus. Classification (NCBI taxonomy): domain Eukaryota; kingdom Fungi; phylum Basidiomycota; class Agaricomycetes; order Agaricales; family Nidulariaceae; genus Cyathus; species Cyathus striatus. The sequence continues at coordinate 1,059,548 of JAOVFP010000020.1, forward strand.
GATTCGAAGCTTGGTCGCTGTGCACGACTACGAAGGATCTTGATACGTATCGCATAGCCTGAGATGCTGAATACGATTTCATATATATATTGAAGAAGGCACATGGTGTCGTTTTGCGGTGAGATATAGAACTGCAGCATGCTGTATGATTATCGAAAGAACCGATAAAGTGCAAGCATAGGGCACAGAGAATACGCGTCGATCAGGTGCAAGTCGTCAAGCAGCACGTGACAGAAATGGAAGAGGCACAAATAGCTCGCTTGAGTAGGGTGGAGAAATAGTGGCGGAAAGGCGGAATACTTAAACGTGTAGATGTAGATATGGAAGGGAGTCGTCGAATGGTCGGTAAAGACAGGAGACTTAGCGAACGATAACCCGAGAGCAAGGAAGTAATTTTTTTCTGTTTGTTTGATGAGAATGAAAATGCTTGGTAGTGGGATGGAAGTTTGAAAGGCCGAGGGGATGGATGATGGGACAAAGGAAGGATGATTAGATGGTTATAGAGGGCAGAGTGGAAGGCTATTTATGTGGATAATGGGGGGAATACTTAGCGCGGTTGCGGCTCCGGAGTTAGGGATTTAAGGCATGTGGGAGGATGCGAGATTGGGCAAGGGGCATGGAAGATGGTATATATTGATAGCGGGGCGATATTAGGTACAAGAATGGGGAGCCAAGGAGGAGGATGGAGAGACGGGGGTGAGTGGGTTGGTGTGGGTTGGTGCGGATTGGGGCGAGTTGGAAAAGGTTGAGAGAAGGAGAGGGAGAGGGAGAGAAAAAGAGAGGGGGAAAGAGGGATGGTCGTGGGTGGATGGGAAGGATATAGATAGACATGTGGGGAGGACGAGCGAGTGGAGGAATATGGAAAGGGATGGGCTTGAGTTTATGACGGTAGAGTGTGTGTAAGATCTCGATCTGAGATCTGGGTCCGTTTCGTCCGTTGGAAGACGACAGATGGCCTCGTAAAATCTAGTTCCGACAGACCACTGAATCTGCTCCCCGCCCTCCCGTCGCTGTTCTGTGCATTCCCCTTTGCAGAGGAGAGTGTCGATGGGGAGCAGCGGGGGGGAGGAGGAGGAGGTGTGACGTGACTATTGCGTGACATTGTTGTGGCTAGGTTGACGGTTGTTTTGGCGCAGAGAGGACGAGGAAGGGATTGCAGGTTGGCCAGCTGAGTGAAGTCGACGATTCCGCCAGAACACAGTCAAGTCAAGTCAGCAGGCAGCGCGCTCTCTCTGCCTGCGTTGATATCCGCCCCGTGCACGCCTGACGCTGGAGACGGGCCTCCCACAGCCATCAATCCAACACAGCCCCGTATTCGTGTTTTTTTTTCATCCTTCGATATTCACCATTGTTACCTTGCTACAACCCCGGCGCACTTCAATCCGGCCCACCGATCCACCGACATCTATATTCCCCGACAAAGGTATTCCCTCCCTGCATTCTCCACTCCCCCACCGCCGTCCCCTCCCACACCGACCGACTCCCCTCTCCCCCTCCCCTCCCCTCCCTCCCTTCCCTCCTTCCCTTCCCCCTCCCCTGCTTCACTCCCCTTCCCCCCTCCCCTCTCTCCCTCTCTCCCTCCCCTCTCCTCCCGCCCGTACTCACTCCCCTCCAGGTGCATCGTGACTCCAGTCACGCCTCGTCTACCCTCTGACCAGGTGAGCCCCATTCCACCGTGCACGTGGATCACCCCCTCCCATCGCTGTGCCCCCCGCTCTCCCTCCCCGCCCTATCCGTCCCAGACGCGTGTCCCCCATGCCCCTCCCCCCGCCCTGTCCCCCCCTCTCGCCCCCTCCTCCCCTCGATCCCCCGACACGTCATGTCCGTCCCACGGTTCCACTGACCCCCTCCTGCAGATACACCGACCCTCCTTTGCTTCTGCTTTGGCTCATTTCACGAGGACTATATCATTTATGTTCGTACTATCCCATATTCCATCTTGCTTGATCTCACTTGCACCCCAGCGAACCCATCTCATCTTCCTTTATTTAACTCATACTTGGTATGACCCCCGTAGCCCTTGGTAACTTATTCCTCATCTCTTCCCCAGAATCCCCCTCACGACCCACCACACACACTATGAACTCAAATGCATATCCTTCTTCCTCCTATCCCCCCTCCCAGCAAAACATCAACCCTGCCATGCTCTCCCGCGCCGCTGGAGGCTACAGCAACAATAATCCTATGGGAATGATGCCCGGAAACAACATGAATATCAACATGATGCCTGGTGCCAGTATTAATCCCGCCCAGCTCATGAATGGCATGGGTGGTCAGAGCATGCCTCTGAATCCCGCCCCAGCCCAACTCTTGCACCAGCAGCAGCAGCAACAACAACACCAACACCAACAGATGATGATGAATGGTGGCATGGGGATGGGCGGCGGCAGCATGGGAGGTATGGGTATGGGTGGAGGTATGAGCACCATGGGCGGAATGGGCATGGGTGGCGGAAATATGGGAATGAACATGGGTGGAGGCGGCGTTATCAACCCCACCTCTTTATCTACTCCCTCACCCTCCAGTATCAACCCTGGCATGATGCAGCATCAACCTCAGCCTCAAGCGCAACATCCATCGCAAATCCCCAACATGGGAGGCATGAACATGGCCATGCAGAACCATATGGGTCCCGGTGGTATGCCTCCCAATCCCATGATGGTCCTCAGTAACATGGGATACACCCGAGAGCAGCTCGCCGCCATGCCCCAGCAGGAAAGGCAAGCTAGGTTATCTGCCGCCATGCAGGCTGCGAGCTCCATGGGATACACCCGAGAGCAGCTCGCCGCCATGCCCCACCAGGAAAGGCAAGCTATGATATCTGCCACCATGCAGGCTGCGAGCGCCATGGGATACGGCGGTAGCGGTGCCAGCGAACGCCAACAGCACCATCCTCAGCACCACCCACAGCATTCCCAGCAGCAACAGCATGGAGGAGGCCAAGTTTCCCCGCAAAATTCAACCTTTTTTGATCGCCCCTCCAGCTCTGCCTCTTCGCATTCGCATTCCCAACAGGGTATGATGCCGCCTCCTCAGCCAAGGCCGCCCACTGCTCAGGGAATGAGCCAGCAAGGCCATCCTTCGCGACCTGGGACCGCAATGAGCCATCGTTCACCTACCATTCCAGGACCGCAACTCACGTCGATGGGCGGCCAAGGTGGTCCTCAAGGCATGCAGAGACCTCCCAGTAGAGTGGCTAGTGCCGGTGGTGGAGAATTTAGCCAGCAGGTTAGTGGAAATTCTTTTTCTGCAAGAGTCTTCATTGATATAATAATTTATAGAACATGTTCAATGCACAGAATAATGTGAACATGAATGGATATCCTCCGTCAAAGCCTGCTTCTATTTCTACGCCTCAGCCTCAACAGCCGCCTACACCCCAACCTTATCAGCAGCAGCAACAGGGTGGACATGGATCCCCGCCACCCATGCCTGGTTCGCCCTATCGTGGCGCTAACCCAAACCATCCATCGCAGAAGAAGAAACTCAGTGAGAGTCCCCGCATGGGCGGCTCCATGGGGCTTCCGCCTCAGCAATCTCAACAGCAGCAGCAGATGCAGAGCGGGGGCATGATGGGCCCTCCTGGGTTGCCACGGGCCGTTAGCTCCGATGGTATGGGAATGGGAATGCCCTCACCTGGTGGGATGAACGGATTCAACCCAATGCAGCAAGCGCAAAGACAGAGCCCCAGGCCGACATCATCTATGGGCATGGTTCCGCCTGGGATGAATATGCCTGGGGGGGAGATGCAGAGACCCGGGCCGCCTCCACGACAGGGGTCTATGCCTCCACCGCAAATGCAGATGCCAATGCAGTCACAGCAGCCTGGGACGCCCATGAGACAAGGATCTGCCCCGCCTCCCCAGGTGCAGATGCAGCAGAAAGTGCAGGAGATGAGGATGAGTGCTCCTCCCCCTCCTTCCGTTTCAGCGGCTCCCACTGGTCCACCTTCCGTGCCAACACCTCCTGTGCCTGCACCACCCGTTATTGCGCCCTCTGCTTCGACATCGTCTGCTTCCGGACCGGTGGTACCACCTCCAGCAGCTCAGAACGGACCAGTTGTTCATCAGCTTCCTCCACTGCCAGCGGGTGTCAATCTGACCCCGGGCCGCACGTGTGTAAGCGTCGTACCCCTCATCGACTCTTTGAAACATATCCCGACTTTGAGCGAAAGCGAGATTAAGGACATCCAAGGGTGGATGAAGGTTGACAATGAGTACGATGCTTTGCATAAAAAGATGAAAGACCGCATGACGGAGGAGGCGAGAGATGCGTTTGGCTTACAGAATGCTGCGTGGTGGCAGAAGGGATATCCTGGTGGTAATTGGAGCAAGTATAGGAGGGCGGGAAGGGAAGGGTTCGATGTGCGATATCCTCGACGCAGAGGTGAGCCCAGTGGGAGTAGGAAGAAGCCGGGAAAGAGAGAGGGGCTGAGGTTGTAAGTCGTTTTAGTTGGGGAAGAAGATGGGTGCTGATGCTCTTTTAAGGCCTAGGAAGATTGACCTGGATGCTGCCAATTTACCAGAGCAGCTTGTTCCAATTCGGTTAGAGTTTGACGTTGAGCATCATAAGATGCGGGATACCTTTATTTGGAACCTTAATGGTAACGCCATTCTACTCCTCCTCGATTTGCGTTTGTTAATCCTTTTCCCTAGATCCTGTAGTTACCCCGGAAGTATTTGCCCAGTCTATTGTGGATGATTACGCACTTGCACAGTCTTACCATGGCATGATTGTCAAACATATTCAAGATCAGCTAAGTGACTATAAAGCGCATTCTGTGAACTACGATGGCGAAGGCGGAGAGTTTTTCATCGGGTCTGGCGAAAAAGATGTCGTATTCAAAGGCAATCTGGATGAAGAGGAAAGCAAGTGGTGGGAGAAATGGAGGAAACGGGTTAGAAGCGAAACGGAAGGTGTCGGTGCCAGGAGGAAGAGGAGGAAAATGGTAAAGATGGAGAGCGAGGACAGGAGGGTAAAAGTCGAGTTTGAGGATGGTGCTGGTGGTGAGACGACGGACGGAGAAGATGAGAAGGATAAACCCCTGGCCCTGGAAGAATTCAGCATTGAAGAAGAGAAGTTACATGAGGAGATGCGGATCTTGATCAAGGTATGTCATGGTTTTTATTACTCCTCCCGTTGTATTGGGTGCTGAAGGCGTGCGCCTTTTCACAGCTTGACATCATTGTCGGGTCCATGAAGCTTGATGATCAATTCGAGTGGGACCTTGACAACCCAGATGCGTCCCCTGAACAGTTCGCAGTAGTGTACACGCAAGAGTTGGGGCTTGGTGGGGAGTTCCAGTGAGCTTCCTTTATATCTCCAGGATATAGGCTGAACCACTGACGTTATAATGTGTACTAGGACTGCAATAGCGCATTCTATTCGGGAGCAAGTGCAGACGTACCAAAAGTCCCTTTTCCTCGTTGGACATCCTTCGGACGGCTCTATTGTACAAGATGACGAACTCAGGCAGTCATTCCTACCCAGCTTGGCGTCGGGAGCTCGCTCAGTCAACGAAGTGCAGTTGTTCACGCCACTCCTGAATTACCTTAGCGACGGGGAGATTGAGCGAAACGAGAAAGAAAGGGACAAAGATCTCAATAAACGCAGGAAGCGCAATACACGTGGGAGGAGGGGCGTTGCATTACCGGATCGGGAGCCTATTAGAACATACCGCACGCCAGCTATTGGGTTCCCCGAGTTGGATCCTGCGACGTTGGCTTTGGCCGCCGCTGCCAATGCTCCAGTGTCGAGGAGAGCTGCTGCTGCTGCTGCTTCACTTACCATTGCGAACATGGTGGCCTCGGAGAATGGGGAGCGGTTCACTCCTCAGATGATGCCTGCTGTTATCCCTCAACCTCAGCCGAGTGCTACAAAGGAGAAGAAGCCAAAGGGATTGTTCAAGCCACCTTCGTTTCCGTCTTCTGTTTTGCGTCCCAGAGCTCATGTTACTGCGCCTACACCATCAACTGCTGCGGACGTATCAAAATTGCCGGCTCCGTTGGAGAACGACCCTCCACCGCCTATACCGACCGTCGCCGCTCCTCCGGACAGCAAAGCTCAGAAAGCTATCACTGCCAAGAGGGCAAAAGAGCTCGAGAGGGAAGCAAAGGAAAAGGAATTCGTGGACGGACAACACCCTAATTATATTGATGGGGTGTGGCATTGTTCCAACTGCGGTTGTCCTGAAAGTATTGCTATTGGACGGAGAAAGGGACCACTTGGTGATAAGTCTCAGTGTGGTACTTGCGGTACGTGTAGCGTTGCTTTCATTTATATATAGGCCCCTCCGCGCGCCTGAGTCATAATCTCACACATCACTAACTTCTCATCCCTGTCTTATTCAGGCAAGTTCTGGCACCGACACAGACGGCCCCGACCTGTCGAGTACAACTCTGACCCCGACTTCCATTCCAATCTCCGGAAGGCGGAAGAGGCTGCAAAAGCACCTGGGGCGAAGAAAAAGGGAGCTGCAGCCGCATTGCGTGCACAGAGTGCTGCTACCGCCACTCCAGTCCCAGACATATCAGAGCCTCAGACCCCAGCACGCTCCAATGGAGATGCGGAAGCTCCCTCTCGGCAGTCACCGGCCCCCGAGAAAGATGATGACCGTGCGGTGTCTCCCATGTCTACTGCTTCAAGCGCGTCAGAAGCACCGTTGGCACAAAAGGTGAAAATGAATGGGGCGAATCATAAAGCCGTTTCGACGCCAGCCAAATCGTCGTCAAGTAAACCGTTAAGTACACCTGCTAAGGCCGGTTCTACATCGAAACCTATTACCCCCGCGCCTATATCGTCCGCCTCTGCCCCTCCACAGTCAGAGGGCGCTGGTCAATCCACTTCTGCTGGAGAGAACGTTACTACTCCTGTTCTCAGTGCAAGCTCTGCAAAATCTACTTGGGTGAGTTTTCACTGGGTCAGTTGAAAAAGTTCAATAGCTGATGTGGGTTTATATCCTTAGCCGCCCCAATGGTTATCTGATGCGATGCAGGCTATGCAGTCTAGATACCCCAACGATAGATTTGAAGTTATACTGCGTAAAGTCGGCTCGTCGAGTACACCTGAATGGCGTATCAAATGCTCGGATTGTCCTGGAAAAGTGAGCTATCCATTACTTGCAGTAAGAATGTCAACTGACCAACTAATTCAAGCTGTATACCCCGGGTCCGGGTGAAACACTCTCAAATTATGAGGTGCATCTGAAGAACAGAATACACCGTCAACGCGTTAACGAGCGCGTAAGCGCTTCCAACTCATAGTTTTGGACGGTTCATGTATATACATATCTGGTACCTAACTTTTTCACATTTCTCTTCTGCTATTGTTGTCAATTGTTAAAGCTCTCCCTCTATGTATTATTATCCTCGATTTGTAATTAACCTCATGGATTACCTATGTCAATGTTATATTTTTGCTACACCTCATTAGTCGTCAAGTGACAGTCATCCCACTCATAACCTCGTACAACCCATCAACTTTCCTTCTCCCGAGCTTCTCACTCCAAAACCGCATAATGGGTTCCCATTCTTCCTTCGAAGCAAGCATTCCCTGTCTCGAAGTTCCCAGCTTTTCTTCGAATACCGGCCGATAGGCTTTCTTGAAAGCAGCCACTGCATTTGGCGGCATCGACGGCTCGCCTGGCGGTGGGCGATATGTAACCAACACAGGCGTTGGGCATATCGTAGACATTGTTGGATAGGATAAAAGCGGACCTGACACTGTGACAATCGACCCTAAAGCCGAAGATGCAAGTGGCGGTGAGCGTTTTCCAACGTTGTTGCTTTGAGATGTGGGCGATGCAAACGGCGCCTGTAGCTGTTTCTTCCACCAATGTAAACCGAACTCCGCGGCCACGCTTCCACCTTGTGCAAATCCAAATAGATGGATGCGATTCAGAGGCCATTGACATGATTTTATCAGATAATCAACAACCTTTGAGATAAGGTCTAAACCAACTGTAGGGTTGGGTCTTTCAATGATCTCTCCTAAGTCGTCGAATGATGGGTACCACTGGTATGCATCCTCATAGAGATATGGAATCCTAAGCTGCTCATCAATTACTTCATCGATACATGAGAATGAATTCTTCACCTACTGCTCTGGACCTCGGAGAGCGAGAACAGCTGTCTGTGGTAGCTTTAATTGCTTTCCAAGTTTATAGAAAGCTTGATGTGTATCACCTTTTTCGTTTTAATAAACGAGCTTGCAGGACTAAGTTATTTAGATAACTCACCAAGTCCATGTAGTAGTATCAAGAGGTTTTCATCCGTACCGTCGTCACTGGAAGCGTATGAAAAAGGCACTGGGATTGAGGAGGTATTTGGAATAGGTTTTACTCTTGGTAAGATCTCCTGCGTTGAATCCAGTTCCTGAATATGTAAGTCAGCCATTGTGTACTCGACGGAAAAGTCAAGAGAAAGTTGACGATGATAAAGCTTCAAGTTGGCTTGTCGATTTAGTTCACTTACATAAGATGACGCGTGACGTCACACAAACATAGACTCTAGAGCTCCGTCAAGACTCAAAGCTGTTATCATGCACCTCAATATTTTTTCAAGTAAGTAATGTAGGTCTATGTCAATTTAATGTTGATATGAAATGATTAGATTGATATGATAAACGCGCAAACCTTCGTAGTACTACTAAGTACCATGTATTCAATTGCATAGTACCATGTGCCCCTCGTGCTACACTGAAGGTCACCTAGAAGAGTAGCATAACTACTTATGTGGAAGGCATATTCACGAGGCCGGATAGAATTTTCATTTCCGGTGTGCTGCGAAAGACTATTTTTGAAAATCTTGTTTATAAAGGGAAGTCAGAGAGGTGAGTACCAGTGTCACCTCCCCTCAGCACTCGACATGGCATCACATCCCGTTTCCTTTGAGCAAACTCCAATAGAAGGAAAGGGGGTCGGGATGACTGCAGCCATTGATATCCCCAACTATGCAATTATCCTCACCGAAATCCCCCTCATTACTCGTCCTCGTATAACACCGTCGACGAACTTCGCTGTTGAGAACAAGCAAATCCAGGAGAAGCTTCGCGGCCTACCAATCGAAAAGCAGCGCGCCTTTTTAAGCCTGCATAGAGCCAATTGTCGACCTGGATTCTCTAACAAGCCGTTCCTCGATATTTTTACCACGAATTCGTTTGGGTTAGGAGAAAATAGCACGCAGTCGGGAGTCTTCGAGTTATGCTCCCGTTTTAATCATTCGTGTCAACCAAATGCACAATTCATATGGAACCCCACCACGAGAATGGAAGAAGTTCGCGCCATGCGCACTATCGCGGCTGGTGATGAAATAATCGTGTCATATTTGGGATTTGATGGGTTCAGAAAGGGCCATGTAGGACGACAAACGAGACTGAAGGAAGCGTACGGTTTTGAATGTAGATGTGAAGCATGCACCCTCCCTCCAAAAGAGCTCGAGGAGTCGGATCGCCGAAGAATCCTCCTTGCAGCAATGGACCAAGAAGTTGGAAATGGTGTACTAATTGTGATTGATCCTGAACGCGCATTGGGTATGTGCAAGAAATCTATTGAAATCCTCGAGATCGAAGGCATGCAAGCAGAAATCGGTCGGGATTCAATATGATGCGTTTCAAATATGCATTATGCACGGCGATCTCGCTCGAGCAAGCGTTTTTGCAGAGATGAACGCCAATGAACAAGAGCTTTATAACGGCGTTTCGGAAGAGAGTAAGCGTCTTCGCTCTATGGCGAAAAATCCTACACAGCACATGTTGTACGGAATGAAAATGCGATGGAAAACCGCACTTAAACAGAAGAAGAAGCCAGGAACAGCGGGGTTCGAAAAGTGGCTATGGTCGAGAGCTCAAGAGGTGTAGAAATATGTTGTAAGTGGCAAGGTATAGCTGCCACTGCGGTTATAGACAATTTCTATGGTTCATATTCTTCCTTACGGTTAATGTGGAAATCTTGGCATTTATAATAATTTTGTCTTCAGAATTTGGTTTTCTCCCTTGATTGATGGTAGCTGGCATTCATAATATCACACCTTGTCATTGTTCTATTCTTCGTTTTCATTCCATTGCACATCATTGCTTCCGTCGTCGCGTTCACTGCTCTCCCGTTCATCACTATCATGTCCTTCCTGCCTATGCTCCAGCTCGATCTGTCTAGCTTTCTCCAAAAGCAAAGGTAAGAGATGTTGAACCGTGTAACGTCGCTTCGGATCTATGTTATGATAAGAGCAGAGTTGCCGAAGTTTTATAGCTCCTAAATCGACCAGTCCAGCCTCATTACTGATATCAACTTCCGCTGGATCAAAATTCTGCCTTTCCAAATCGTCCTGGATACCTTTCTCATGCAAGACTTGGATAAGGCCCTTAGCCGTCGTGCGCCGCCCCTTCGGATTGAGGCCATGAAAATCCGCTAGCTCACGAAGCTTATCAAGCCCTAAAGTCCATAATTCATCTTCATCCGCAATATTAACTGTTGCCGAATCGAAACCTCCGCGTTCCAACTCAGGCGACGGTGTTGTCTTTGCTTTCTTCCGGCGACTTTGGCGAGCAGGAAGTTTATTAGCACCTGTGTTCCAATGTGCAGGAACCTTCAGACGGTCGCGTTCCTCTGTCAAGATATAATTAATTTCTGACGACAAAACAAAAAGTTTAGATGTACCTTGACGCCCCTCTGCCTTCAACTTCTGCTTTTGTTTTATAATGGATTGATGTTGTGACCTTTCTGGTCTGACTCGTTTCTTCAATATGGTATTGTTTTCTTCTTCATGGGGAGGCCTAGGAGGGAAGCTGAAGAGAGAGGCATCCAGCTCTGCAAAAGAGTCCCGGAGCCTTGCCATAGAGTTTAAGCTCGCATTCATTCGCAGTAGTGCTTATGTATACGATCAGCCGTGCAACATGTAAAGGTAGATTGTAGGAAAAAACGTACGTTTAGGAACTTCAGGTGCCTGAGGTTGAGAGGATGCCGAACTATCAGAATTTGACGCATCATATGAACCATAAAGAGCTTCGAGACGTTGGAGAGTAGTTTTGAGAGTCCTATGATTGAGTAACGGTGAATAGCACTCTAGCACATATGATCGTCGATACATACTTCACATTAAATGCAGTCTCGTCGCCAAATACAGAGAGTATGTCCAAAATAGATTTCCAATCCATAGGTTGAACACGACTACGCGTGCTAGCTGAGCCAGGCTGAGTATGTGCGGAAAGTAATGCAAATATACTTGACAAAAAGTTAGAAACGATGCCTGTGAGATGATGAGAGAAAGTCGACTCTTCAAGTTCTAATTCTTCAGCTGACTCATCTGAGTCTGAATCCGTGAGATAGCTATTCCTTATAAACGGTGTACCGTAAGATATGCTCCTCCCTCCTGGCTGGTAAGTAATATCGGGAAGCGAAGGAGGGGGGTTTCGTTTCAAAGAGTCTTTCGCAAGAGCAACGAGTTCTTCCTCCAATGTGAATTCGGGAACTTCAACATCATTAACCGGAAGAGGCCAGCGAGTCCACAAGTCGCGTCCGCTACGTGTAGTTGATTTATTCGTCCGCTTTCGTTTCTGACCTGCCACGGGCACAGATAATTGCGAATTGGAAGGATGATTCAGGTCACTAGGCCCTGCAGCCGGAGCGTCATTTGGTGCAGGTTGAGGTGGTTGAGGTGGTAGACGAGGTTCGCGTAAATCTGGATCATCAACTGCACTACATTCGCTGTCGTCGCTGTGATCGTCATTGTCGTCAATACTCCTGCGAAGTGCTGTCCCAGTAAAGAATCGAGGAGGGGGTTTGGAGAGTTGTGCAGTGACATTGCGAGCGCTTCCTGTTCGTAGGGCACGTAGGAGGGAAGAGTATTGGTCGAGTTCTGAGCGCAGACCAGCTGGGACGATGCGACGTTTTGACATAGAGGATTACGCTTAGGCTCGTCCCAAAATGGGAAGAGTAATTAAGAATGACGCCACGGGAACAAACTTCCTCTCTCGGAGTCGATTCGAGCGTGGGATGGCTATGATAATAACTGTACAGTACTACTGATACCTTACTGGCTCCCACGTCTTCTCGCTTCCAAGCCCCTTCTATATCACATCAGGTATGTCGCTCTCAGCTCTCTTTTCTACATCTGTATCTCAACTTTTAACTGCAGTATGAGAGAGAAGTGGAAGAAAAAGAGATCCCGCAGGCTCAGGCGCAAGCGCAGAAAGATGAGAGCTCGTTCCAGTGCGTATTTTACATTTGTTTCGCCTTTTCAGTGGTTCGTAATCTAATCACTTCATTCGCAGAGTAAATGCATCCTCAAGTGTGCCGGGGTGCGCAACATCTTGAACGTCATGCAAAATTTAGTGGGAGCAATTGTCGGCGGCATCGTGATCAATTCTCATCATCGTCGTTTCCGCGTGTTGACGTATCGCCTGTATGCTGTGCGTGTTCAATAGCAGCGCACGCAACTTCAGCCCAGGTCAAGGAGGTTGGGGTTGTTGATGGGTCATTTATAATGTCTTGTTTTGTGCATATTCAAAATCAAAACGAAAGCTTTTCGGCCTACCTTGATAAAACTACTAAGATATTAAGATTATGAGAGTTTTGGCACTAATTCTGCAGTTGCTTCACAACAGTGAGATAGAATGTGGTTTGTCGTCAGGCTTGTCCTGGGAAGATTATTGAGCAAGTCTGCAGTGATCGAGATTCGAAATTCCGAAAACGCGCTTTACTAGGTCGCGTCTTTGTGAACTCGAAGCTATCTTCAACTCGACTTTCAACCTCTTTCTCTCTGAGCCACAATCTCATCTCTATCAATTACATAGCTCTTCACTTTAATTTAAAACTAAACAATCCTTAGTCCTAGTCAACGCCCGATAGCTACAACGACCCCATTTTAAACCAGTTAATTCGCCGCATATACAACTACACAACAAGTGACGCATTGACGCTGTACTCATGAAGAAATCGACAGTACCGAAGATTATTATAAAGCCCCGCTTAATAGCAGCTGCATCGCGGACGCCGGCCAGTACAGAACCAGAGTCACCGGCAATAACACAAGGAGATGATGAGCAATCTGGCTCAAATTCAAATGTTGAAGTTATAGACTCGCAGGGTATGGACGTGGACGTCGCAAGTGTGGCAGATGATGGCTCACAGCTGCTTGATGAGAATGGGACTGCGTATGACACGCCCACGCGAAGACCTCGGGGTAGGCCTAGAGGAAGAGGGAAGACGGCTAGCACAGTGACTCCAAGGGCGCGAGGACGTGGGAGAGGACGAGCAAGGGGGCGGGCGCGGGGCGGGTTGACGATACGTCTTCCGAGGAGGGGAGATGACGATGCTGAGACGGGAGCTGAGGGTGATGTAGAAGGTGAAGGCTACGGCGAAATGCAAGACGGGGAAGGTGCTACACCTGTTGATACCGGGGAAGTTCCTTTTGGTGGTGGAAAACCTGTGAGGATTATTCAAGGGAAGAACTATATCATCGACGGGGATGAATATGTTGCGGAAGAGGATCCCAAAGGTAACGAAAAGATTGATGAATGGGGCAATTTACTAGGGGGTTCGTTTTCATTCTATTTCATTTGTTATCGAGGCTAGATACCCTCTTTCCAGGTCGTCGTTTCAAAGCAAATACCTTTGTCCTTCCCAACCGGCATCCACACCGTGTATACATGCTAGCTATCGATGCTGCTAGAACATCAGGCTTTAGAGATTCACTGTACTATTTCCGTCGTAATCCACTCGCTTTCAAGCTCAATGCAACACAACCTGAGAAAGAATATCTCATCGGTGAGGGGAAATTAGGGTCTCATTTGAAAACGAGGAGCGTTACATTGGTTACTGCAAGGAGTGCATTCAAGCTTCATGGGTCTAAGATGGTGATAGGTTCGTATAATAACACATGTAACTAAGCCACTCATTCATATCTTACTTCAGACGGAAGATGGGTGGTAGATGATTACTACGAAGAAAAAGTCACTGCAGAAATCGCGGAGCGAGGTCTCAAACCTGGCGATCCAGTGGGTGAGCTTCCGGACCCCAACGCACCAAAGGAAACAGCTGCCACTGCCGCAGATGCTGCAGCCACAGGCGGCAAAGGCGAACGTGGCGGTGGCGGTGGGGGGATATACCGACCCGGAGGTCCAACAACTGTTTTTGGCACAAGCGGCTGGGGACCATACAGTGACGGTCCCTTAAACGCTGTTAGGAAGAGTCTTCTTACTCGGGATGGGGTTAGCGAAGAAAACTGGATGTTGATGATGGCGATGCGTGTGGCTGAGGCGGACGATGAATGGTCTCAACTAAGGAGGGAAAATATGAAGGTTGTGCAGGGAGTGGATGATCTGGCTATGGGGTTGCAAGGCGGTGGGATGCTACCTAATTCCGCGAAGGAACAGGTCGTGGATAAAGGGAAAAGACGGAAAAGGTATGAAGAAGAGGAGGAAGAGGAAGAGGACGACAATGCTGAAGATACCAAACCTCCGAGTATTGTTTCCTAAAATCAAAGAAGAGGAAGGCGGCCTTCAAAGAGGATGCCAATCCTGCCGGAGTTTACGAGCCTCATACTCATATAGCCCACTGTACGTTATTCTTGCTATATCCCTCTCGTCTCTCTTACGGACACGGTATTCAGATCGCTCCGATACACAACCAACACGATCTCGGTGGGAGCAGCTTCCTGGTTCTGGATCGAAGAGATGTGTACTTGGAGGTACAAAGGCAGGGAACGGTGCCTGGGCTCTGGCTTGGGTCGATACAGTCATGGAGTTTCCTAAGCCTGATGATCCTCCCAGTGCCGAGACGATGGCAAGGGAGAAATTATTACATGAGGCGGCTAGTTCAGAGCACTTAACAGAGGCACTGTAAACTTGACATCATCAGTTTAGATGTTTGTATGTAAGGTCGATGACTCGATGTATAGTGATTAATATTCTCTCTCTCTCACATATTCCATGGTAATACTTGAAGACATAAGACTTAGGCGATGTCTGCAGCTGCTGAGCACTGAATACTTGCAACAGGCACCACCGAATGCATGAGTTATAGTGGGTTTCCTGCTAAGCAGTACATGTTACTGCCAATGTTCGAGTGCGCAGAATATATAGAACAAGATACTGTACAAGCGAGGGTAGATATACAGCTTTGTTTCGCTTAGCGAATTTTGAAGGGTAAAGATAACTACAATCTACATAAATACTCAAACACGACTCAAACAGGTGAGGCGGTTGCTGATGGACCAACTTGGTTCGCAGACTCTAAGCGAACAGACTCGGACTGAATAGAAATTGACTTCTCAAGCTCTGCGACGCGCAGAAGGGCCTCGTGAAGTTTATTGCGCAGACTTGGCGTTAGCTGCATCATTCCGTCCTGTGTAAAGAGACGATATGATGGTACTGGCTGGTAGGTGTCTGGAATAATCTGCAGACGAGTAAGTTCAAGATATGGAATATGTAGCAAGAGAATGCCAACGTTGCTATCTTGGACTAATACAGACGCAATTATATCCTCCGGATCACCGATAGGGCCCCAGACTGGGACACTGCGCTGGTCTGCTGCACCAGTGAGTTCATATCGCGAAAGAGAGGTGGTGTATACCATGTATATGCATCCATCCATTGATGGATTGCTTTGCTCCATTCAAGTGGATTTGGTCATTCTTTAAACCTGTTTTAATAGTATTATGTAAGAGCTTCATGAAGTTTGCTATACGTGTGTAACAGCGTAGAATGTGAACAATGCAACGCTTACGAAGGCGAAGGAGACTTACGGTTTTCTTTAAAGTCTTCCAAGGTGGGCAAACGGTCAAGATCACCCCCAATGTTTCCTTGTTTTGCATCAATAGCTCCACGTACACCAACATCGCCATTTATCACTTCCCTTTCCGCATCTTCGTCTGTATCATGCACTTGTGCAGGCAGCCACCCCAGAATAGTGCTAGAGTCTGCATGAGTAGGAGAAAACGGAAGGAACGACAAGCCGAATGCAGGAGTACTGCGCGATATTGGAGTAGGCGGGTGAATCAGATGGTAGAATAAGTCAGGACGAAAGGGATCTGTGAACGAAGAAGATGCATTCTGAGGTGCTGCTCGGACAATGTGTGCGTGTGACCTTGTTAAGGACGGAAGAGGAGGGGCTGGAGTGTGGTTAGGCTTCAAAACACAAACAGGATGATCCAGCGGCAGTTTTTTTCCAGACGTATACTGGGATACAGGAGCAACCGTGCCTCCCTTCCAAGATTTTATCAGCGGAGATAGCTTGCGTAGCATAGCTACAAAATAGTAGAACAGGGAGAAGCGCTTGAAAGATGAATATGCGGTCGTATCCAGTTCAAGCAGTCATCATTTGAATTATAGTGTCATAACACCGACAAGTGAAGTCATCAAGCACAGAGAGAGCAGTGCTGACGAAATAGTGAGCCACAGGAGCCAGCTTGCCAGACGACGAGGATGATCGAGTGACAAAGTCCATAAATAGGGTTAGGGCTACATATAGGGTTAGGTCTACCCTGCTTGGCTATGTATTATTTGTTATTTTATTTCTGGGGAATGACGATGTTACCCAATGCCGTCCATTCCACCCCGCGAGCTCTTAGGAACACCATCTCTCCCTCAGGATTCAGCCCTGGTAGGATTAGCTCAAAACAAAATCTGGGCAGTCGCCTCGACAATCGTTACATCGTACGGCCAACAGTGACTATCAACATCGTTCTAAATTTTAAGAATTTTTGTCACAGGATGCTGGATGCACTATAACTCAGACCCTCGCAATATCTTTCAATAGCGGAGAACTGTACAGCGGGGTGACATGCATGGCCATACATCGCGTCTTGTATCCGTTTCCGCTCCCCAGGGGCGCACGCGTCTCTCTGTATCGGTCAATCGTCGTTTTGAATATAACGGAACCATTCCTGCTACAGCGACAGTCCGAATACACCCCCGCTCACAGCACGCGTTAGCTTTCCACTCGTCAGGCGGAGAATCCGCTGCTCGGGCGGTATCCTCCTCCGCCGTCCGTTCCTTAGAAATAGGTCCCGATGTGAAGTCGCCATTTGGAACATCCATTGTCCGTCGAGGTTCAAGGTCCTCGTCAGCTGGCTCTGTTTCTATCACACTTACCGATCAATCTCACCTGCATTCTCTGTTCGTCATCATTCAGTCCTATCGCACCAGGCTGGCGAGCAGGACGAGATGCACGCCGCGTCTTGTCCGCCCACTCCGGATCTTGCACCTGTGTATTCTTCATTGCTGCACGAAAATCGTCGCTGGATACCAAAGGATTCTATTTTTCATGCACTTAAGGCTGCTCGCATCAATAAAGACCGTCATGCGGTCAATGAAGCTCTTCGACAACTCAGGATGGTGCCAAACTGGACTGTTTACGAATACACCCAGGCCATACGTTCTCTAGTTTCCACCCGTCCTAAGGGCGAGTCTCTCGCCCCCATCCTCAACGTGTACAACGAGATGATGCAGGATTCCATTAAGCCAAACACACGCATCCACTTGAACTTGCTTAAGGTATTTCTGGATAGGGACTTTGAAGTTCAGTGTCTTGAAACGGTCTTGAGACCCGGTTGAAGACATATGACCTTACTGGTCGACTTGACACGACTGATATGAACATTGACCAGAAGAGGCTCGCCGAGCTTAAGAAGGAGAATAATTTTGCTTGGTCTATGACGTTGTTCCAGTCTTTAGTCACGACGGATAAGAATGACCGTTTGGATATAGGCCTGTACCGCTTGCTTCTTCGCAGTTGTGCGTATCATTGCAATGTGGATGCTGCGATTCACGTTTTTGCATACCTTGAGAAACGCCAGGATCGTCTTCCCAGTCTGGACTGCTATAAATACCTCTTACGAGCATTTATTAACTGCGATGATATCGAAGGTGCTGAGGCTGTTTTCCAGGAGTCTATTGCTGCTTGCAAGGAAGGACGGATAAACGCTGAACGACAAATTTATAACATACCTGAAGCGTTTTTCAAAAAAAATTATTTAGAACTGTGGAATCAAATGGTCGAAGGCTACTTCCGTGTGGGCTTGCCTGAGAAGGCTACCGATCTTGTCGATCGCATGTTGCAATCCAAGCCTGGGGAGACTTATACACCAGGCGGGATACCCAATCTTGCGTCTTCCACATTTACAGTTGTAATCAATGGCTTTTGCCAGATGGGGGATATAAAGTCGGCCCTTTCGTGGTTTGATAAGCTTTTAATACAAGGGCGGGTTGGTATAAATCCATACATCAGCCAAACGACTGACCTTGTGAAGCCCGACTCTGTCGCGTGGTCTATTATGCTCGATGCGCTTGCACTGAACGGTATGATCGACGACCTCAATCGCCTCTTCCAGCTCCTCATTGACGAGCATAAGTCCTTTAATGTCGATATTAGGCTTACAGATAGAATTTTAGTACTATCGGCCAACTTGGAAAAAATCAAGGGTATTAGCAAAGAAATCGCCTTAGACCGCCTCCAGCTTATGCTGAAGGTCTTGGACGACCCGACATTCCCTCCCTTTATCAAATTAAAGTTATTAATGAGGTTGCGGAGGGTTATATTGCACACGGCGCCTCCGTAGAGATGGGAGATTCGCTGATACATCTGAAGACTGTAGCGCTCCAGGCTCTGAAGAAGGCACCTGAATCAGTCAGGGTCGTTGTTTTGCGTAAAGCTCAGGCGACCGCCGCCAATATCGCGTCGCAGGTCTATGACAAAGCCAATAGTTCTTTCGTGATCCCGTTGCCGCTTTCTTTAGCGCTCGCCGACTTTCTTGTGGCCTTTGGTATTACGCACACCCACAAGCAAGTCCTTGAGTTGGTGCGCTCTTACCTTGCAGCGAAAGTGGATGTCTCAGTCCCTCGTATAGCTGCTGATCGATGGGTTGTTGTTCTCGATGCTTTAGAATCTCTAGGGCGTGGTGCTCTTAAGAAGGGCACTACAAATCAAGCCATTACTGGTGTTTTGAAGGAGATGATTTCACAGGGCGTTAAGCCCGAAGAATTGCCTCTAACTGTTCAGTCCCGCCTCATTCGATTTCTTACGGACCAGGACGGCGCGAAACGGCTGAAAGCTATTTCGGTTGTCAATGGTGATAACTTCAAGAAAATGCTAAGCAACGCCGACCAGATTCATTTTAAAGCTTTGAAATCTAGACCCAAGTACGAAGAGATTTATGAGACTGAAAAACCGGTAATACAGCGAAGCAAGCAACTCACGATCGATGCTGCTCAGACCAAGCTTGTGGAGCTCGCGTTGAGCCGAAGGGAAAATCCATCTATAATTCCACTTATCGTGTATGAGGCTTTCAATAAAGGTCTTGAACGTGGTAAGGCGGTCCCTCTTGAGATCGTAGGACGCATTATTCAGGGCCTTGGAAGGTTCATCGAAATGGATAAGGTCCGCCACTTATACACTGTTGCGCAGGAGCTGCTGCCCAATTTGCCTATAGATGCGCGGCGTAATGCTTGGTTTGCCATCGAGGATAGCATGATTATAGCCCTTGCTGATGCAGGTGATATCGACTCCGCGAACGTACACAGGGCTAGGATTCTTGAGCAGGGTGGTGCTCCCTCTGCCGATGCCTATGGGACTTTAATTTTGCATGCAAGGGATACTGCCGACGATTCTACAAATGCCATGATTCTCTTCCAAGAGTCTGAAGTCTATAGCGTGATTCCCAATCTGCACCTCTACAATAGTATAATATCCAAGTTAGCAAAGGCACACGAGGCAGGCCATGCTCTTGAGCTCTTCCAGCGAATGAAATTCAACAAGGTACAGCCGTCTGCAGTTACTTACGGTGCTGTCATAGAAGTATGTGCCTCCGTTGGCGATGCTATTTCTGCGGAGAATCTCTTTACTGAGATGATCAGGGAGCCCGACTTCAACCTGAGATTTCACTTTATAATGTGATGATGCAGCTCTACACCACTGTAAAGCCTAGTCGCGAACGTGCTTTGTACTACTTTGAGAAGATACAGAAAGACAAAGTTTCCCCGTCAGCTCATACATATAAGGTATGTCGCTGATTTGCCTACAGCGTTGTCATTTCTTAACAACGTTCTTTTCAGCTGATGCTTGATGTATATGGTTCAATCGAGCCGATAGATGTCATGCGTATGGAGGAAGTATTCCGTCAGATACGCGAGATGCCCAATATCAAAGTCCAAGGCATCCACTTTGCTTCCCTCATCAGCTCATACGGTTGCTTTCAGAAGGATCTTCAGAAGGCCATAGAGATCTATGATTCTATCTCAGTCCCTGAAGCTCTGGACGCTGCTGTTTTTAAGGCCATGTTCAATGTTTTTGCTGTTCACCGTTGTGGTGACCTGATTTCCTCATATCGCAAGAAGATGGCCAAGGCAGGTATTCACATGACAACTTCCATTGCCAATACCTTAATCAAGAGTTACGCAAATGCAGGCCAGCTGGACAGGGCTAGGCGAGTTTTCGAATATCTCCATGATCGGCCCTTTAGTATTAGTGTTCCAAGCAATCACGTAACCTTCGATCCTGATAACTCGCGTATGGTCGGCCATGCGGAGTCGGTCTATCGTGAGGTAGTATTTGCGAGTGTTCGAATGCTAATTTAGAATGCTGATTTGTTTCATATAGCCATCAACTTGGGAAACAATCATTAGGGCCGAAGTTAGTGCCGGGAAATGGAAAAATGCTCGCGCCCTCTTCCGTCGATTTCAAAAAACAAGGTATGATATACAGCTTAATGCCATACGCATCCGCTTAACTTCGCATTCCAGGCATTGTCCTAAGAAAGTGTTCAACCGGATAAATGCAGTAATGATGGAGCCCTGATGATTGTTTGTTAAGCTCTTCTTCACATTTATGTGGATCGGTCGGTTCTGGCAAGGTCCATCTTGATCATCATCCTGTCACTCTACATTGCAAACCTCTGGCGTGCATATCTGATATATATATACATCTATGTAACTGTCCTTCCCTGCTTATGATTATTTAGGGTAAATTATTATATTACCTTCTTTACTACACTCTTTTGCATGTATATCCGTTATACCTTGGGGCTTGGGCAGGGGAAGTTGTACGGTACATATTACACAGTTAGTCGTCGTGGCTAGAATATAATAGTTTCGGTACATACATGTATACTTATATTAAGTGCATACTGCAAACCTACGAAATTTGCCATCGTGTAAGGTATGTTTATCGATTTTATAACTTGAGAACTCAAGTGTATGTCAAGACGATATTTCTGTAAACAACAGTCACCCTGTTCACCATTTATTTTTGTCGCGGTCTATGCCACGTATTATCTGGAAACATACATAAAGCTAGCGATAAATGATAACAGGATGAAAGTACAGCTTCGCGGTCGTTGTTAAGGTCTCGACTACGTTGAATTGGCGCCACTGGCAGGCCGCAACAGACAGGAATTTAAAGTTCCACTACGAAGCTTATTTTAAGTCTTTCGTATACTACAGCTCTCCAGCATCGATTTTTTTTGGCACAGGGATCCTATGGGACCTCCAGAGGAAACTTATACTGTTGAACACGACCAGTGTGTCGTGTCGGCAGAATCTAACGACATTTTTGAAGGCAAGGACGAACAGCACCAGCACCAGTGGATGGTTAATAGACATTACAACGAATTCCTTCCAGTCGCCCATCTTCCTTCCGAACTCCTGTTAGAAATATTTTTCTTATTTGCAAAACAGACCCTGTTATACCGACGCAGCATTTCTCCAGCAATCCTTTCTTTTGTATGTTATCGCTGGCGTCAAACTCTGTTAAATTGCAGCAGTTTCTGGGGATTCATCATAACCCTCAATTCCACTCCGCAGTGAATCGAAGTACTACTTTCACGTTCTAAAGAGGTCAATATACATCTTAACGGGGACTTCCGATGTGGGCCTTCATTGCTACCACTATTCAAAGAATTCCGGAGGTTTCAGAGCTTCAAAGTGGCATCGATAGATCCCACCGAAGAGCTCTACTATGTTTGGCTGCAACAGCCGGCTCCCTGCTTGGAACGCATTAGCATCAGCTTAAATAGCTGTTTGGTCCCCACGCATCGACATAGCGTCCTCATCATGCCGGATTCATTGTTTTATGGGCATGCCCCCTTCCTTCGACACATCACTTTGAGAAACTGTATTTTTAAGTTTCCGGATGTTTCAATCTTGCAGAATTTATTCAGTCTGTCCGTGCAAGGGTATAAACGGAATCTCAGCCCTTCGGTCTACGAATGGCTTGAAGCACTAGGGCATATGCTATTCCTGCAGGATTTGACATTACTGGATGGGTCTCTTTCTTCGATTGAGGTTGACGGCAATCTTCCTCGCGCGACTCTCCCTCGGCTGAAAAGATTATACATTGTACATCAACCATATGTCTTGTCCAGAATGCTAGATCAACTTACCATTCCACCTGATTATTCATTGCTGCTGAGAGCAACGGATCACAGTACTCAGAAGGATTTGACCTTTACGAATTCCATTCCGAATCTTAAGGAAAGCCTTCGACGCTTTACCCAAGGATGGTCCTCGTCCGGGAATGGGGTCAAAGGCACTATACACTGGATGTTTACATCATTTCGATGCATTCACGTCACTCTGGAATTCAGCAGACTTCCCATAGATATTCATGATGACAGTGTTTTCGGACCAACGCGATGCATTTAATAACAGTCGGTCGTCTTTATGTCTGGAAATATATGACGTAGATCGGGACCTTTTTGGGCCGTTTATTGATAACTTCACTTGCCTCCTTCGCGACACAGGCCTCATGGATCTCGTTGAAATGGTAGTCCTTCAGTATTACCGATTTCTAATTGATATAGGACCTCAATTTATAGGACCTATTCTTCTTGCCGCGCCTTGGGCAACAACTGTGAAAGTTCGAGAGTCCGAGTCCACCGAAGTTTTTCTTAAATATATTGCGGGACAGTTAACCAGGATGATATCCTTCCATTAGTAAATCATCTCATTTTTGTTACGGAGCACTTCGAAGATTCTCGGTTACCGGTGAAAAACACGACCTTGCTTCTGGGATATCTGAAACACCGTCAGTATAGGTTAGCAAGGGGGGTAAGACAACTCACGCTTCACGGTTGTGACGGGGATAAGGTAAAGAGAATGATAGACGAAGAAACGATGTTGTGCATAGATGTAGAGTGGAGTAATGTAGTATTAGACGAGTAAGTCAATAGGATAATTGAAGCAAATAAGTACGCCAGTGCCGGATAGTCGGACCGCTTAAAGCGGATCCTGGTAAGCCTTTCCTTTAAGTTTAACCGAGTTCTTCGAATCCGTTCCGTCTCTCAAAATATGAATAGAGCTTCTCCACCAGTTCGAGTTGTTCTCCGTACCATATCTCGTTATCACAGAAATCCGTTCAGCATCAAAACTATCACGACAGCCTCTCATCCCAAACCATACGCTGCCCATCGCGCTATTGCTTTGCAACATGCTCACTTACTTCCCAGCCGTCCTCTCAGATCTTCTACTTCTTGTCCCTCAGTACTCCACTGCAGCAACCTCATTCCCAGACCCATCTCGTCCTGACCTTTACTACCACTTCTTAGATCCACCGACACCTCTCTCAGCGTCTCTTCCTGCTTTCGCTCTGTCTTTCCTTTCTGAACCTCCAAACTACCCAGAGTCACCTGCTGTGGTGGGATGGCTTCCAGCGATTTACGAGGCGGACTATTCGAATGAGGATGATTTGGGACTTGAGAAACAGCAAGATGCGGGATTGAACGATTTCAAGGAAAATCGTTCGTTTGTCTTTGTGATGCTGTGCTCCTTCCGCTGATTCGTCGCGTTTATAGCGAAGTTCACTGAAGTTCTGCATCAAGCAATCGAGGAAGCTTTGAAAGAAAAGGCAGACATTATTTGGATTAATGGTGCAAAGCAAGCTCCAAAATGGATGGATGCATATACAAGGTTAGCTTCTCCAGCTATATTTGCTGCTACATATCGTCTCACATCTTCTAGATCAGAGAAATATTCCTGCTCTTGGGCGTATTGGTGATCCTGACGACATCATTGCTTCAGTTCTCGTCAAAGATAGCGAAGTTTGCTGTTCCATTTTCGATAAAATATGGTGTTCCTGAACTAAATCATTTTCCCTCTAGATCCTTACTGATACTTACCAACCCATGCCGGCTTATCGACTCTGTACTGCTGACGGCGTCACACAACTCACCCCCGGTCTCCAGGCGAAGCTCAACGAGATAATCCGGCGCATGCAGGAGCATGAGAAGGCAACCATCAATCCTTAATGTCGTGCAAGTCTTGTCTTCGTCAAATTTCAAGTTATCGTTATGCAACAATTAATTTCATTCTCTCCTGGGATCTTAGGGGAAACCCAACTGTAAGGTCTCGTCATAAGTATTATGACTTACTAAAAGTGCGAGAGGATGCGTAGAAATTGGTTTAGAGGTGAAGTGAATCCTTCAAAACCCTATACATATAATCATAATTACCCCGAGGGCCATACCGTGTACATACTAGTGGGTATAGTTAATTGGTGTTATAGATACTATCATCTACCAGATTATATCCGTACTGTACTTACCCACTAAGTATAAGTTCTAACTTGGTTCTAACCCTAAAGCTTAAGTAGTTGTAAGTTGATGTGCCAAGAAGCAGCCTCAGCCTGAGGCCTGAGGCCTGAGGGGCTGTGCGATTTGTTTGTTCTTGCCGTGATCTTACCGTAAGCTATTTGGCATAATCATGTCTTCGAAACATACAGCATACGCAACACGCCCTGATTCAGCACAGGTTTGAAAGCTGACGCAGCTCTCCTCAAGCTCACATTCAACTTCTATTTTGCTCTCCTTATTTTAAGGTTTCACCTTTCATAATGTTCCTCAGAACATACAGCACCTGCACCCCGGATCATATGTGCCAAGCCCATCCTCGGGCACTCCGTGTTTGAAGATGGTGCAGATGCACAGAGATGGACGCACGACTGTGTATAAACTGTAATCTTCATCGCGGCCTTCATGCAATATGTTGGTTTCCGAAATTTCCACACACTGAGGTTCTTGACTCTAGGAACGACCCGCATTCTCCTCCTGTGATGGTATGATTAGTCTGAAGCTTGAAACTTCTAGCGGCGGATGGTCACTGCTCAGACTTCCTGGCTTTTTTTAAGATTGCTCCACTTTGATGTTATATAGGAAGTTGTCTCAGCGAATTTGCGAAGAAGGATGATTCAGAATCGCAGATGCCGCTGTAAATCGCATTCGGAACATATTGTCTGCTTCACACACTGACAGCAACTGTTTGATCCTTGATGGTCGACAGTGTCTTGTCGCTGACGACCTTCGCTACTCCATATCTGTCTTTCGTCCGGTTTCATGAAGCCACTTAAATCATGATATGCTGATGAAGAGCCAAAATTAGACCTGAGAGACGCTTACCGCTGGGGCAGTGCTAGATTTACTTGCTGGTACTTATGTGCTTGACATAGGAGGGAAGAATCGCTCACCATTCATTCTTCCTCACGGCTCTTACGACTGTAATCATGGCTTCCTCTCCTGTTCTTCCGGTTCATATACAAGATGTAGAGAGGGTGCATAATGAAAAGGGACTGGAAATACAACTTCCACCACCTCATCCACGGACGAATTTCAGGTCTCCTAAAACTCCTAGGACCGGCTTTTCCTCTCGTTCACGAATTTCAACACGGTCAAACGCGACAGATTTGCTTGATAACATTATGTCGCAGTTGGAAGACCAGGCAAATGTTTTTGATATCGACGAATCCTCCTCGTTGAGCAGTGACGATGACCCCAAAAAGTCTTCATGGAGGAAAAAAGTTTGTTTTTATTTCCTTCCTTGAGTTCGGCAATTTAACCCATGCTCTAAATAGGTCAACCATACTCGAGCGCATTTGCGACACGTTCTACATGTCCCCAAATTCCATTATACGATTATCGGCCTCGTTATACTGGACTTGATCATCGTATTTATTGATCTTGTCCTGTCGTTACTCAACCTTTCTTGCTTTACGGAGGAACAATTGGAGCAATTCGCTGAGCAAGGAATAGAAAATGTCATCGAGCCAGCATCTTGCATTCTCCACGAGTCATCAGCATTGGAAAACGGGGATTGGTTCCTGTGGGCGATGTCCGTCGCTCTACTGTCGGTATTCTTGCTCGAAATCTTCGCTTCATTGTTCGCATTCGGTCCTCGTCGATTCCTGAAGCCATTGTATGCAATCGATGCTGTGATCATTATTGCGTCCTTCATTCTAGAGATCTACTTCCGGTTTGCCAACGGAAACAAACAAGCAGGTTCTTCCCCAGCCGCTCTTGTTATTCTCCGACTCTGGAAAGTCATTCGTGCAATTCATGCCGTAGCTCATTCAATCGAACTGAAAAACCAGTCAATTATACACGAAGTCCGGGAAGCGAAGCAGCAGGTTGAAGAGGAACATAAAGAAACTAGTATCCTGTTACAACGTGATCAAGCGAAGATTGTATATCTTAGATCTCGCCTTCCAGATGTAACCGATGCTGAACTGGAACAACAAGCCACATTCGAGATGGAACGACTGAAATCAGCGTTGAGAAAAGAGGAGGAAGCAGGCTATGGAAGTGATGACCATAATTAACGCGCAGCATTGCAAGTCTTGTCTGTAATTATTTCCACGTTATTTTTACCTTCATATCTTTATTTCATGAAATAAGCACATTAAACTTATTCTAATGACACCCAAATAATAATTTACATACGAGCATGAATATATGCGACAGAAACGAGGAACGTAGACAAAAATTAATGCAAGAATAAGTGCCTGAATCATAATGATATCGTTAAGGTCATTTACAAAAATTAAAACGCAGTAAAATTCAATTTAACCCTGATGGAACGAGTCGCGTGGAGACCGTGGCCCAAATAATCCAGGACTTCCTTGCTGAGGAACCATCAAATTGGACTCCATATTAACACTGGGAGAGCTAGGAACCTGCCCGGGATCGGCTGTTGGAATAGTTGGTGAGTTGTTGTAGAGCAATAGGAGTAAAAAAAAGTGCATACGTTGCCATGTAGCCCAGCTGCGAATTTGATGGCGTGGATCTAGTGGCTGTGAAGGCCCTGGCTGCATTTGCATATGCGGGGGCGCGGGGGGGGCTGCAGCTGTAGCTGGAGGATGTTGGGCATCCTTCTTTTTACGACGCTTGTGAATAGTACGCCAACCGGGCTTAGCTTGTGGTGGTAGTTCTGGTGCCATCGGAGGCTCGGGCGGCGGTGGAGGTGGGTTTACAGGAGGTCCACCAGGTGCTCCAGGCGAAGGTCTCCAGTTTGACTCGAACTCTCCGCCAGGACCATGCCTTGACTTCATACACAGAAGTTCTCCCAATTCACTGACGACAGAAAAATAAGCTCAGCTAAATAATGTAATAGATTTTTTTTAAATGACATACAGCTGGAGAGCCCGACGCTCTTCTCGCAGCTTCCCAACTTCCCCGAGAAGCATGCGAACTTCAGATGCAAGGGCCTTGCTGAATTCATCGAGGTACTGAAATACACAGAATGGATTAGTACTGATTAACACATAGTATACGTAACATACTCCTTGGACATTGAAGGGGACTTGCTCCTGAGCAGTTTGCCGAACCGCATCCAGAGTCTCTTTATGATGCCTTCACAGTCTGCACGCCAACCTAAAGCAACAAAAAAATGAGTCATTTTCACTGTATGGCAGTATCGTATATACCCACTTTCTGAAAGTTGTTGCAGTAATTCTCGTTGTTCTGCATTTTGATTCCTGAGCTCCATGATAATTTGCTCTAGTCCTGTTACATGATCAGATTTCAAATATGACAACAAAATCTTCCAAACGTACCAGGCTTGTTCTCCGCTTCACGTTTCTCTTCTTCTGCTCTTTGTCGATCAGCCATCATATCACCGTGAACGGTCCGTAGCATGTCGCTTAGCTCAATCCATTTGAGTTCTTTGTCCGCCCTTCTTTCTTCCTTGCCTGCCCATCTCTCGTCCATTACTTGCCTTTTTCGCTCTAGCGCCTCACGTTGATCTTGAACGAGATTTGTAATATCGCCTAGCTGAGCCTGCATATTCTCGTCGCGTTCTTGCCGTTCCTGCCTGTCTCTCTCTCGCGTATCTGCCTCTTCGTTGATTCGTGCTTGTCTTTCTTCTTCCAATTCTTTACGAACGCCAGCCAATTCATCCTCAAGTGACTTTATACGTGCCTCCTTTTCCTCTGCTTGACGATTTCTTTCAGCTTCCACTGTAGCGTATAAGCGTTCCCGCTCAGCGGCAGCGGCCTCACGCTCTCGAGTGAACTCTTCTCGTTCAAGTTTAACAAGCTCCAAAACATCTTGAGCATGTTGAGACGCAGCCTGTTGAGCGGCAGTTCTTATCGAAGCAATTGATTCCTGATCTGCGCTTAAGTCGCCGTGTTCGGACAGGGTGTGCTCTGGACCTGTATGCTCTGAGGCAACACTCTCAGGGGCAGCAATGGGAGGCTGCTCTGCTCCTGCATCTGATACAGATGGAGGAGGCGGCAAAGCTGCTAATCGAGAATCTAAAGCTCTGAGGATAGTCTCAGCGCGTTCGATAGCTTCTCTATGTCTCCTCTCTTCAGCTTCCATAAATAGGCGGTCTCTATCATCTTCATGCCGGCGGAATTCAGCTTCTCTCAAGTCTTCCGCCTGCTGGGCCGTATTTGCGACATCCAGCATCCGACGTTCTACTTCTCCAAGACGTTCCAATTGTTCTCGTTGTTCTTCTGCGTCACGTAGATCGACTGGTGTTGCTGTAGCACGTGGCGGGTGATAGGCTGCAACTGGGCTTTCCGGTCTCCCATAGGACAAAATACTTTCACTAGGTCGAGTACGGTGCCTGGTGGATGTCGGACTGGGAGATCGTCTAATAGAACCTTCAGAGTAAGATCTTGGACTGGGAGATCGCCTGGTAGAATGCTCAGAATAAGGGGCTGGGCTGGGAGAGCGTCTGATAGAATGTTCAGGGTAAGGTCTAACAGGAAGCGGTCGTTCTTCGACAACGTGATCATGCGGAAGCTCAAGCAACGAGGCTTCTTCCGCTGAACGTCTTCCTGTATCAGTTCTAACCACTGGAATGGCAGTTCGGCCTTCAGGTGTGTGATGTACTTCAGAACCCACTCCACGGGGACCTTCATATAGCGAAGGCGTTGGAGTATAACGGTCTGAAAACAGATGAGCTTATGAAAAGATTGCACAATCGAATCTAAAAACTGACCTCCAGAGGGTCTGCGCGGTGTTCCTGCGCGGCTAGCACCACCAACGTGTTCAGGGTGGTGTCTAGTATCTTCTGGTTCCAGAGTGACAACTGTTGGAGGTCTTGCTGTGTGGCGCGATGGCTGGCGAGATGGCACAAATACTGTAATGGGTTCATCACGCTGTTCAACTCCTCGTGGTGCCTGAGAACCTGGGACTGGAACACGAGTTGGAGTTGGGGATCGAGAATGACCATCACGCGTACCAACCTGACGTGGAGTTGGTGAACGAGACCGACGTGAGGTGAGAGGCGGTGAGCGTGAAGTGGAAGGACGAGCTGGAGAGTGGGATCGTCGCGAAGCGTCTGGAGACCGGGAAGACCTATGTGTTCGGGAAGGCGTATAGGTAGTATGGGGTGCACGTGGCGAATGACCGCGCCTTCTGTCATCGTAGTCGCGAGATCGGGACCGAGGGCCTGTATACTCAGGGCGATGTGATCTCGGACTTCCTCTTCCGCTGTCGTGATGAGTAGGCGGTGGTGTCCGGGACCTAGGGCCTGTATACTCAGGGCGATGTGATCTCGGACTTCCTCTTCCGCTTCCTCTTCCGCTGTCGTGATGAGTAGGCGGTGGTGTTCGGGACCTAGGGCCTGTATACTCAGGGCGATATGATCTCGGACTGCCTCTTCTGCTGTCGTGATGAGTAGGTGGTGTCCGGGACCGGCGCGGTGATCTGGAACGACGTGAAGACCTATAGTGAGGAGAACGCGATCTATAACGGGGAGAGCGAGAACGACGTCGATCATCATCCGATCGATGAGGCCGACGGGGAGAGCGCGAACGTGATCGAGGATATTCATGCCGAGATGGAGAACGATGTTCGTAATAGCGCTCTCCGCGACGTGGAGAATAGTGACTATACCGTGGAGAACGGGATCGACGTCTATGAGGATCCGTTACAATTTGTACCGGGGCATGAGTAGGTGAGCGGGAATGATGAGTGTGTGTTCGGGTAGGATAGCCACTTGGTAAGATATGAACTTGATCGCGCGGCGAACCCGACCGACGAGGTGACCGTGACCGATGATGTCGCGACGGAGAGCGACTCCGAGACGATCGAGAAGAATAATGAAGCTGGCTAGGAAGTTGAACAGGGACTGGCACAGGATGACCTACAGTTGGTATAACACCACCCACAGGTACGGTGGCTGTCGGTGGTTGGACAAAAACAGTAGCAGGCGGCTCGCGACGGGGTGAGCGAGAACGGGATCGTGACCGAGATCGTCGTGAAGGACTTTGCACAATTACTGGTACCTGCGCAGTAGGTACCATTCCTGGAGGTAGAGTTGCAGTAGGCAGGGGGTATGGAATTTGGGTAGGGGGATATTGGCTGAGGGGTTGACCTGTGGGTTGACTGATAAAAATGGGACTGCGACTGCGACTATGACTACGACTACGACTATGGCTACGACTACGACTACGACTACGGCGTCGACCACGTCCACTGCTGGATCCCGAAGGTGGATGAGTTGGGATAACCATTACTTGTGGTTGCTGAGGACCCATTGAGGGCATACCAACTGGCATTGTTGGATACATACCTGGCTGCATACCTGGCTGCATCATAGGCTGCATACCTGGCTGTGATGGCACAATCGTAATCCCACCCGAAGGGGCCTGTTCGTAGCGCCGTCGAGGGGAACGAGACCTTGAACGCGAACGCGAACGAGAGCGACGAGATGAGGGTGACCGAGATCGCCTCGATTCCACGACCACAACAGGCGGTTGTTGACTAGGTTGCATTGGTATAGCCATAGGCTGCTGTTGAGCAGGGCTTCGGCGCCTCGAACTACTCCGACGACGACTTCTTGGTGAACGACTTCGACTACTACGTGTTGAACTACGAGATTCCTGAATTACCACAGGGTGGGACATCGGGATACCTGGCATTCCGATAGGCCCCATAGGCCCCATAGGTGCCTGGGATGGGACCATTTGCTGTGGCATTGGTACCCCAGGGTTTTGAATAATGATAGTTGGCTGTTGTTGCTGTGGCGGCTGAACATCAGGGTGTCGAGGGGTACCAGGAGCCGGGATTGAAGGAGAAACCACAGTGATTCCAGGAGGCGGTGGCATGGATACATGGGATGGTACATGTTGTACATCAGGATATTCGGGACCAACGGTTGGAATATAACCAGGATGAACGAGGCGAACGGAGGGGGAGCGACTCTGGCTGCGCGACCTGCTACGCCCTGTGTAATGACTACGCCTTGATGGAGTGCGACTACGAGACCTGCTACGACGACTACTACGAGTTCTACGACTTGAAGTTCGAGTAGTACTTGGACTGCTACTACTAGGAGAGCTGGCTTCGTACTGAATGATCGTTTGGGGTTGACCTTGGGGAATAAATTGTATAGGTCTCGGAGAACCTGTACCATCACTAGCTGGAGGAGGGACAAATGGGATGGTCTCTGGAGTACGTGGACGTCCCGAAGCACGTCGATGCTCAGGATGACGATCAAAGCCATCCATGGGAACCGGGATCCCAGGCTGTTGAGGGTTCACCACTACTACTGGTTGGTTGGGTATCACTGGATGGAAGCCTGGGTCGGGAGTTAGAGGAGGAGGGATGAATGGTTCATTATGCATCATCTGGCCAGGTATCACTGGCTGGAAAGGAGGATCGGGGGTGACCGTTGACATAACGTTTGGAATTACTGGACGCATAACATTTTGGGGTACGAATCCTGGAGGGAAGTGTTGAGGTTGTGGCATAGTCATAGACGGAGGAACGAAATGGGATGATCCCGGAATCACACCCTCTCGAGAGCCATCTGAGCTTATTGACTCCGAGTATGATGGCTGGTGTCCAGCAGTGTGGGTTGGCGGAGGCCTAGTGAAAGCTAGAGAAGCGAGGGTAAACGAAAGATATCAATCGAAGAATGTGAAATCACCTTGCGCTGCTGCCACATGCTGGATGTCGTCCCGTAGTTGGTCGACCCGCGCTACCACTCCACGCAACTCTGATTGACGATCTCGAACATCTAGTTCCAGCCATTGATTCAGTCCGCGCATATATCTCATTAGTTCACGTTGTTGATCAACAGTTGCAAGCTGTGCAAGTCGGTGTTCCTATATCACAGTGATGAGAACGCCTTGTTTCATCAATAGCACTACATCTACTTACGCGCAAAACTTCCAAGAGTTGATTGAATACGGGCGGGATATCGACGATAGTCTAAACAGTACTTAGTTACGTTTTAAACAATGCTAAGATAACTTACCGGGCCTGCAGGCATAGGAACATAAATAGGCTGTTGCGCTTGCGCATGTACATCTGAACGTGTTCCTTGGGGAGGTGCCGGTTGTTGAGGAAGGCCAAAGACACCAGGCGGAGGAACTGGGACCTAAGAGCGTTGAATGTCAGTAAGGATCACATAGATCTATTTAATACATACTCCAGATTGTTCTCCAGGAGCAGGTTGATACCAGCTAGGGCCGGGACCGTCATGATCGCGACCTAAAGTTGGTGCACTACCAGGCCGCTGAAAAGCATTGTTTTGTTAATAACATGCAAGCGAACAAAAAGTATCACATACTGGAAATACTGGTTGAGGGGGAGGAAGCGGAGCCTGTGAACGTCGTCCCGGACGTGGTCCGAGGGTAGGTTCAATTGGTTGTCCTGGGTAGACAACAGGAACAGGAACAGGAACAGGAACAACAGGCGGCGCATCAGTCTGAATACTCTCTGAAATGGAAGGTTGCGTATGTTGTCGCAGTACTGGTCTCTGGGGATGATGTCGACCTCGAGGATCGTGATATGTGTGATCGGGGCGCGGCTCCGAGAAAGAACGCGGAGGTAGGTCGCGGATAGAAGTTGGGCTAGCACTTCGTGCACGACTCGCCGTCGGCTGAAACATAAATCTAGTTAGGGGCGGGGGAGGTCGAATTTCTGGAGAAGTTATATTAGCACTGCTTGATAAGATATCATCAAGCTGCTCTGCAAGCGATAGCCCAGGTTGGGCAGCTATTGGAATGGGCGAGTGAGGGATATCC
This sequence comes from Cyathus striatus, assembly GCA_025738555.1. Classification (NCBI taxonomy): domain Eukaryota; kingdom Fungi; phylum Basidiomycota; class Agaricomycetes; order Agaricales; family Nidulariaceae; genus Cyathus; species Cyathus striatus. Next base: position 1,092,786 of record JAOVFP010000020.1, read on the forward strand.
GACATGCGGCTGCCAATTCCTCGTAACACATCTCGCAGTCGATCAATAGAATCTGTTGAACCAGTAACCGATTCAGTAGGATCAGGCTCTTGTTGTTGGCTTGCGTCCGGCTGCGAAATTGGCTGCAAGATCACCTGCGGGGGTTGCTCCCTGCTCCGTTGCTCCGATAAATTTCGAAGGATAGCTTCGATCCTATTTAAACGATCGGCAATTTCACTAGATTGATCTTGAGGAACTGGGCGGTCGCGAAGAGTGTCCAACATGTGGTTAGTAGATGTTTGTCCATTCCAAACCGCATCCAGGCGGTCCCATATTCTCTGCATTTGATTTCGTAGATCTGTCAGTGGAGTAGAGAAATCTGGCAAGTCCCGAGCTGTCGGTAGAGATTGTTGAGGTCTTGCTGTAACCGTAGATGTGGTTGACGACGATGGACTGGAAGAAGAAGGTGGAAGAAGAGGACTGGAACCTAAGTCATATGATTGGGATGAACCTAATGACTCAGTGTTTGGAAGGCTGCTCTCTATGTCGGAAGGTTCTCGCCACGGAGTGGGAGAGCCAGGGTACGTTTCTTCATCTTCATCTCTAAAGCTCTCTAGTTGATAACCTTCACTTTCAGTAATTGACTCCATCTCTAAAATGTCATCATCAGAGTGATGAGAAGATAAGTAAGAGCCGATACTCGATGAACTAGATTCTGTTGATATGCTAGTAACGCTGCGGATACTTGTCATCGTCACAGTGCGCACTGGTCTGGGCCCAAACGACGGAATAACGAAGTCATCGCCTACACCGTGATCTACCAGCTGGATTTCAGGATGATGTTGTTCGATGTCTGGAGTTGGAATTACTTGCACAGACTCATCAGCGGTTGAAACCAGAATAGGCGAGCGAGTAGCCAAAGGTTGCAGAACAGTCACTGTTCTCGGAGAGGCTGGACGATGCATCAAGTCAGATAGACCACGAAGTTCATCATGAAGTGCTCGAATGTTGTTGGCGATGGTCTGATTTTCCTCCCCGCGACGCGCATCATATAAACGCAAATCATCTGCAAGTTGTTCTATATCCCGTGAAATATCACGCTCTGTTACTCTACTTTCTTCTGATTTGAGAGTTTCCAAGGTCGGCTGCTCCGACCTAACTGAACCCTGAGGCGTCGATATAGACACGCTTATAGTTCCCTGAGGTGTAGCAAGCCTTGGGGCAGGAATCGGTGTAGGGGTCAACGACCTCTGTGGACGAAATCAATAAAGGCTTAAGAAATAAAGAAGAGATAAGCATACCGAACGGTCGGATCCAGGAGGAGTGGTCAAAAGAGAAGGCTCCGTGGATACTTCCTCTGTAATATCATCAAGCGGTTCCTCTTGCTCCTGTCCCCAATCCACAAGAGACTCTGGAGATAATACCGAAGATCTAAGAGACGCTTGCGATACAGCCGATGAAGTTGACACTGTGGACAATGATCTTGTTAATAAAGAAGAGCTAATTTCGGTGCTGAACCAGGAAATATCTGTAGGAGTCTTTTCATCCGAAAATGAAGAAACAGATGAAGGCAAAGCAGGCACCGCGGTCAAAGGAGGCAAAGGTGAAGCAGCAGGAAGAGTAGTAGTAGCAGGAGATGGCGATGGCGGAACTGTGCTGAGCCACTCCGGTGATGAAGTTGATCCACTTGGGCGAAGAAACGACGTCTCAAAGGAAACATCAGGGCCATCTCTCAACGCAACAGACCTGGCTGAAGGAGATGGCAGCAGCATCGACGATTCGTAAGACAAGTTTGTTTCTGACGCCCATAAATGAGGACTTGAGGGTGGCATGGACGAAGACGATTGTGTTAGTGTTGTCAAATCGACAGAACTCAGAATTGTCGACGCAGATATACTGGGAGCCGTCATAGCTGGAAGAGGAGTAGATGGCGGAACTGTCTCTGCAGTCGATGGCGATACTTCCGTGAGCACTGCTGTTGATGGAGTTAGAACCGAAGTAGTTGAAAGAGAAGATTCTTCTGTAGGTGGAAGCGAAGACAAAACACCTTCATCCTCATCTTCTGTAGATGGGAGCGACGACAATATACCCTCATCTTCTGTAGTCGCCAGAGACTGATGAATGGATGTGGGTGTTGGAACATTAGGAGACTCTGCTGCGTTAAGTGGTGAAGAAGGTACAGGAGAGAGAGAAGGGAGGGAAGGTGGAAGTGGAATATCTTCAGGTACCAGTTCAGAAACAGACGACGGCGATGCGATGGACGGAGGTGGAAGTGGAATATCTTCAGGTACCAGTTCAGAAATAGACGAGGGCGACGCGATGGATGGCATAACTGAGGGCACCCTAACAACACTCTTCTCTTCGTCTGGTTCAGAAGAAAGGTGGAGTGATGATAATACCGATAAACGTGGTGTGTTCGGTTCTTCAGTAGGTATCTCATCCAGTTCCGACGCGCAGATATCGGCAGTAATGAACTCGGATGTTGTACGAGGTTCTGAGAGTGTCTTGTAGTCTGTCCTAGGTTCAGATACTGCCTTGTACTCGGTGATTGGTTCATCAACAGTATACTCGGCTTCTGACGAAATAGAAGGGAATGACTTGAAAGAGAGGATAGACTCGCCGGATGACCTTACTTCATCTGCGCTGAGATAATCCGAACTCCCTTGCGAAGCAGTTACAAACTTCTCGAAATCGCTAGTTTCCTCCTCTTCTTCTTCTGAGGGACGACAAGCTACCTCCGTTTCACTCGAAGATGTAGTTTGAGTGAGTTCATTGAAATCTGATGATAGGCAAATATCATATCCCGTCTCGCTCGATGAGATGGGTGTGCGTTGCCAACCGCCGTTGCTTGATGAAGAGTGGGTGTCATTTCCAGAATAATTCTCCCCGTTGGAATAAGAACCAGTCTGCAGAGAGGCAGAACCACTGGCAGGAGTATAGCTTCCACTTACAGTATAGCTTCGAGATCCAGGTGTATAGCTACCGCTTTCAAGGGTATAGCTACCACTTCCCGGAGTATAACTTCCACTGCCATAGGAGTAGGAACCAGAGTGGGTATTGCTTGCGGAAGCGGAATTCTCTTTATCGGAAACATCCTCGGTGAAGGCTGAGTATGACCTTGAGCTCGCTCTACCTCTGCTTCTGACAGCACGAGATCTCGACAACATAGATGGAGACGTCCCTGTGTAAGAAGTAGCATCATGCGAGTCGCCAAGATAGGATGCAGATTCCGTCCCTCGATATGAAAGTGTTGATGGCCCAATGTATGTATTTGAGGATACCCCCAAAGTATCTACGTATGAGGAAGTGATTCCTGTTGTTGTTATGGGTCCGGTAGTAGTCCCATATCCAGTAGTCGAGTAGTACGAAGACCGCGTTCCACTGGAACCTGCGCTGTAGAAAGGATCTTCAGAAATTTCAGAGCGCGCTTTCTCACTACCACCTCTGCTGGGTGGTGGAGTTACGAGGATATCTTTCCCGAGCGAGCTACCACTTGAAATAGTCACAGGAGATCCGCCAAGAATTTGACGAACAAATCCAAGTCCAGGTTTCGCACCTTTAGATCGCTCTAGTGCAATTGCAAATTCAGCATCTAAATCTGTCATGGAACCGCTGCGTCTCAATGAGCCACCTCTTGTAGGCGTGATAACGCGTGAATCGCCCCGATACACGTATTCCTGGTTCTGGATGGCGGAGTCATCGACCGTGCGTGCATGGTGGGAAGAAACCAAAGATGAGCGACGAGAGAGCCCAGAAGACGAAGAGAGGTCGGAGATATCGGGTATAGAGCCAAAAGGAGGTACATACACGGTACTGCGTGAACCAGTGCTAGATGTACTGACATGGCTATCGATGGTGCGAATTGTGCGAATTGAACCAGTAGGTGAGCGAGTAACAGAAGATGAATCAGGCATCGCAATTGGGCGATTGACCGCTTCCCTGTAGAATAAACTCAATTAGAAAAAAGTATATGAAACGTGTGAAGAGAAAAAGCGCGCACCAAAGTCGATTAACCCATTTTTGTCTTTCAAGCAGACTCTCCGCGGCTAGCCTCTCAACGCCGTCCTGATAAATCATTTGGAACGGAACAAGCATGTCCATCAAAGGCTGGCCATCATGTTCACCAGATTGCGCCCTTGCCGCTACTGTGCCAACATCATCTCTAGCACTGGGGTGTGTGGGAGATGGGGCTGATTGGACGCTGGTACAATTTAGAAGATCCAAAGCGACAATACCGCGCCCACCACCAGGAGCAAGCCAAGACAGAAGAAGCATGTGCGAATAGAGCAATGCTTGACATCGCTGCCACCTATATGGAGGGGAGTTATGTACATTCAAGTACCAGAGCAGTCCAATGTGCAAGGGCTATAAAATAATTAACTGAGTGCATTATTCCAATGTCCGTTAATGAAATTACACACCGCTTCGTTGCTTTGAGCATATCGAGAGAATTCGTTCATATCAAATCCTGGAGGGAACATCCCACTCCTTCTGCTAATTATGCTTGCGTTGTCATCCTCTCCACGCGTGGGGGTAGTAGGATTGCTATTACGGAGAGCCCCACTTTCACGCAATCTCGCCCCGGCGCGCTGTACGCGTCGGCGAATACCAAACAACCCTTCATCAGGTGGAGGTGACACTGAAGAGGGAGAACCAGGAGTTGATTTGTCCCTGCTCGCAGCTGGGGTGCGTTCTTTCCATAAAGCCACAATGTTGCGAACCGAACTGAGTGGAGAACGAGGAGAGGTCTGTGGCCGACGAAGTGTAGATGGAGGTGTAACTGATGTTCTAGTGAATGTTTCAGAGTCAGTTCCACTATAAGTAGCAGAAGGACCGGTATAAGTGCCGGAATCAGTCCAGGTATGAGTCCCCGTTCCAGTGCCAGTCCTTGTGTAAGTACCTGTACCGGTGTAACTATCACTCTCAGTACCAGTGAATGTCCCAGAGCCCACTCCAGTCCTTGAAGCCGTGTTGGTTCCAGTATATGTGTTAGTATTTGTAAACGTCCTACTTGTATCCGTGAATGTCCCGGATGGACCGCTGTAACCAGTTGAAGTTAGATACGAACTGGGATTTGTGCGTGGACCGGAGGGCGTTGTAGAGCGAAACCCACTCGATGTCGCACTCCTTTGAGGAGGTGGGGAAAGAAGACTTGATCCCATCGTGCGCGGGTCTGTACCAGTGTAAGAAGAAGCTGACTTGGAGGGAGACGATGGGCGAGAGCCATATCCATAACTTGTGCTGCCATAACCATATCGTGTCGAGGTATACCCTGCCGTACTTTCAGGAAAGGGGCTAGTTGAGCGTAGACCAGGTGTAGATGGAACTCTAGTATGACCACGACCTGGGCTATGTGTCTCAAAAATACTTATTAGTTCGCTGGCGCGACCGGGTGGAGGAAGTGTACGATCTGTGCTAGGATCTGTGGATGAGCGAGAGTGAGCGCCCAGGATGACCGATCTACGAATTGGTTCAGGTGTTTGGTTTGAGGGACGAGTGGCGCTCAAGGTAGAAAATGCCCCAGAGGTAGGGCGAGATGCTTCTTCTGTTCTTTCTGTAATTCTACTGAGACGAGCACGTGAATCGGAAATAGGTGGAGGGCCCGGGCGAGATGGGTACGTTGGTAAGGATACGAAGGATGGAGAGCCCGTATAGGAGCCTGTGCCAGTATACGTGCCAGTACCAGTATAAGTTGAATATGTAGGACCGCCAGAGGATCCATGAGACCACTCTGTTAGCGCTCTTTCTGTGTCATCGATATCATCGTCGAGATTTTGCAATGTAGCTTCAACTTCTTCAAGCGAGTCGCCATCGGTATATGTGTCTGACTCTGAATTATGTCGAGAGTGAGACGGTGAAATGTTGATTCTTCTTATATGGGCTGCAGAGTCATCGCCATCTAAAAACATACGATGAGAGTCTTATAATGAGCAGTGAATGCAACAAGTAAAAAAGCGAACCTGAATAGGTGGTATAAGAATGTCTTGAAGGCGATAGCGGTATTTGCGATTCCGTAGGAGTGAAAGTCGAGGTGCCATAACGAGGGGACCACGGTGAGTCCGAGTTGCTCGTCATACTAAAGACAGGGGCAAGTCATAGCCTAGGAAGGGAGGACACGATTGAGGGACGGAGGCAAAGCAGTGAAATAGGATTTGATGTGCACTCCAACCACAACTATACAAAGACTGTCTTGCCTTATTCGGTTGTTGAACGACACGTGTGGCTTAGGGCAAGTCATATCGTGACCGCGTTAGTCATGTGAGACTATTACTTACGTAATTTAGTATGCAGTGCAAATTAGGTGAAGTACTTACTGCTAAGCGCTAAGTACTTTCATTGACTCTCAATTGACTCTTGTTCACTATCCACCACATCCACCCGCCGTCCTTAGTTCCCACTACTCCAATCCCACGCTATTGCCAGTATGTCAGATATGGAGGTCGATCAGCCCACTACCAAAGTAGTAAAGAAGAAGGAAGGAGGCAAGCCTCGGTTCGAGGTGAAGAAGGTAAGAATTTATTGTTTTTGTGTGGCGCATCCGGAGGATTCATCGTACTATTCAGTGGAATGCCGTCGCACTATGGGCTTGGGGTGGGTTGCATAAGTTATATTCTTTGGTACCTGTTGCTGAAGTTCGATGGAACAGATATCGTCGTCGATAACTGTGCCATCTGCAGGAACCATATCATGGACTTGTGTACGCCGTCTTTTCACTTCTTTATATCTCTTGGCCATTGAATTTGATGTTTCTGATAGGCATTGACTGCCAGGCCAATCAAGTATCCGCAACGAGCGAAGAGTGTAACGCCGCATGGGGCATCTGCAATGTATGATGTCGAGCTGTTTTACTGTTTGCATTACTCATTGACCCAAACAGCACGCATTCCACTTCCATTGCATTTCGCGATGGCTTAAGACTAGGAATGTCTGCCCTTTGGATAACCGCGAGTGGGAACTCCAGAAGTGCGTCTCCTGTTCTCATTTGCCACTGCTCATTGCTGACTTAATTGAATAGGTACGGTCGGTAGAGTATTGGAACTTTCATCCATGCGATCTGTATCATCGAGCTTTGTACATTATCATGAACATCATCTATGCAATAATCTCCCAAAATCTTAAGACTGAAATGTGAACATCACTATTCATACCGTTATCCACCTCCACAAGCAAAAACTGCCCCCACGCAAAAGGCGGCATTCAACTCCTGAATACATACCTGCGAGTAAAGTATGCAAAGTTGACGAGTTCGAGTTTACAGTAGATTTAGCCAAGCTCGACCGCTCCAGATAATATTTTGGATTATGTAGTAATACATATAGAAATACTGGAAGTTTAAATTGACAGTTTATGAAGTTTGACTACAGCTTATGATGCAAACACGAGTGAAGGTAGTAAGTACTTGAATGGTACACTCTTCAGCTGCAGCCATCTGCACAATTTAGAAGCCTTTCGAACTCACTCGAGATTTCCGGCTTCTTCAATAACATCACAATGGCCGAGCCGCTATGGTCCTTCTCTCAAGCTTTCTCGACGCAATTCCAGACTGCACGCTCTGGTCTGGTGCAAGTTCTCCTGCCGTCTGACATTTTCTTAATGGGGTCCACTTAACAGAACTTGAGTCTCGCGTAAACGCGGCTACAACTACAACTCCTTCTACAGAGACTTTGCAATCTCTCTCTCTGGAGTTATCGAAGCTTACCAAGTCTTTGGCGGACGCAGCTGGGTCTATTCCTAACTATGATCAAAAGCAATATGAGATTGTACGCCATAACGTTTTAACCGTATTTCATAGTAATATACTCAGTCCCATATTAAATAGCAACTCAAGGAACTGGAGAAATTAGTGGAATCATTACGGTCAGCTGTTCCGAAGTCAAGATTCGCCTTCAAACGCAAAGCAGCTAAAACCGATACTTTGAATACATCATCAACCACAACTACTACCCTTCCGCAACTCCCACAAGTTATCCCAGAGCCTTCTTCGAAAATTCTCTCTATATCCGACCATTCATGGAAATATCTGGATAAAGATGCATTATCAGGACCTCTGGATCAAACAGATTTGAGTATTTCAGACTTGGATCACTGTATTGTCAACCTACTGGATAGACCGGAAGATGGTAAACCAAGCTCAACGCAAAATGTTGTTTCGAAGATATCGGCCTTGCATGTTCGCAATCTGACCAATACAGCACTTATACTTCCGGCTATCGAAGGGAGTGCATTGGTTCATGATCTCAAAAAATGTACAATTTTGTTGGCGTGCCATCAGGTACGCTCATTCTATTATCACAACTTAGTAGAAACCGACCTGTTGATCCCCAGTTCCGTATGCACACTTCACAAATCGTAGATGTATATCTAAACATTCCCTCAAACCCAATCATTGAACAATGCCAACGCATTCGCTTCAGCGGATATCCACAATCCCTCATCTCATCTGATAGCATGAAAGTGGGTGATAAGTCTGTTACTTCTAGAGTTCAAATATCTGATAAATGATTCAGATTCAAGAGCAGTTTTCTGTGCAAGACTTTTCACACATTAGACCCACTCCCTCCCCAAATTGGTCAAAGTTCGATGGAATATCAAGCGAATGGCCCCTAAACTCATTTTTCCAGAAAGATGACATTCAACGCAGCCTTGTGACATTTTTGCCTTCGTAGCTACTCTACACACCAGAAGCATCGGAAAGAGTAGCTGCTACCCAATTTACATACTTATACGCGGAGACTCAAATATTCACCCAAACTAGTACTACATCAGATGTGACTACTTGTAAACACTTAGAAGTACGAATTTTGGATGAATTTTGGTTTATACACATGCCTATGCACTGCCTTGTGTTGACGGAGAAGATAGGCCGACCACCTGATAATACATGCTGTTAGATGGGAGTGTTAAATGGGGATGTTTTTCATATATAACTTCATGTCGAGTCATCACGTGTATTTTTTAACACGTTATGAATTGGTTTATGGATTGATTATGACTGCCGTCAAATCGGGCCATGCTACAGAAATACCTCGCTAGCGACCGCCAATGACCATGCTGTGTACACCTGGGAGACCTAGCCTTTAACTATACCTTGTCTAATCCCTTTCATTCCCCCTTTTCATTCTTTTGTTGCTGTTGCTACTGAACAAAATGTCTGACGATGCATGCGCGAGTTGTATGGGAGCCGTTTGCGGGATCTGTTGTACGTCTTTCCCACTTGCTGAATGAACTACCTCTTTATAGGAGCGTGATTTAGGCATTGGCACAACTACGGCGATGGGTGCATGGTGTAACACCAGTAAGTCCTTCAATTTCTCTCGATACAATTGATCCATCATCTGGCATTCAGGGGCATACGGTGCAGATGGATGTTGTGGCAATGGCGGATGCTGTGGCTCATGCTGCTCGAAGTCGTTCAATGAGGACACCTTTGATGAAGATATACAAAAGGACATGGAGAAAACAAGAGACCCGAACGCCGCATCACCTTCAACAAATACCCAACCCACCGCCAATCAAGGCATGACCATGGCAGTTCCTGCAGGGAACGAATCTAATACACTAAGGGAATGAACTCGCAATATAGTCCATTTCAATTGTGAGTTGTAATACAATCAAGCATGATATCTATAAGGTCGCTGAGCGGTAACATTGGAGATAACGGAAAACACGATTATATGCCATACATTTATTTACATTGAATAGGTTTTATATAAGTGCTGTTTTTGCGGCTTTTGGGTCCGTCCGGCAGATGGGCAGTAGTTACATTTATATAAGCACCGGTGCCTTGTATAGGCCACGGCCGCGAGAATTATCAAGTTTGGAAAGTATGAAAGATCTGCTTGCTTGATGAACGAAGATTATCAAGTGCGATATCACAGACGTTCATTTTCGTAGCGAGCAGGCTCCAAAATGCTATAATTTTGTATGAACGAAGACCAACGATCATTCAACGTAGTTCCTTCGGGTATAGGTTGCTGTGCTCCAAAAGTTGAGTGGCGTGGCTGGTATGGGGACCGGTGAACTTCGTCAAATAGACCATCCCAGCCTCCTGTAAGCTCACCAATACTTGTTGGATGTGCAACTCCTCGCGAATCCGAGCGACCTGCAGACCTGATATCCGGAATACGGGGTAGGGCGGGAGGTTGGATTGGTCGAGGTATAGGACTCCTGTCTTCGGGGAATGTGTAACCTGAGGAAGACGACGATATTGTCTTTGGAATGCGCGAGAAGCCCCATCGAATCGTGAATTCAAAGCTATCGCTGGCGCTTTGGCGGAAAGCTCTGGTAATGTACTGGTAGGTAATATCGGGTGGGACAGTTGCTGTGAAGTATTTTGCGCTTTGTGATTAATGACCCTCGTACGTCCTCCGAAAAGAGATAAATCATCATCAGCGTTCGCATCGCTAACGGCCAACCTTCCTTGGCCATGATAGTAATCCCGCGCTTGGTACGCCTTCTCCAACATAATTAGGAGAACTGGCTATAGAAGTCATTTAGTTATATATGTCTGAATTAAGCTGGGAAACGTTTATTACCAATGCGCGAGCAGCACGGCTGCTAGTATCTGCCGCTTTCCGGAAGACCTCGCACACAAGCCGGAATTCTTCTAAAGGCGCTGGCTTAAGATTCAGGTGGACACCTCTAATGGCAACCGTCCCAACCACCACCTGTTATGAAAATTTAGATACTTTCCAGGGATTTTATTAATAATGAACTTACAGCCGCCGAAAACGAAAAAGACCACACTCTCCAGATTCTCCCGCATAACAATGGATTCTTTGAAAATTGTATTCGAGTGTCCTGGAGGACATTGCAGGCACTGGTATAGGCGGCAAAAACCGAACGGCCATATGGGCTATTGAGCGGATTTGTAGGGTATTCTGTCATAGCCTGAGCAAAATAACCACGGTGAAGGAATAGAAGCACTAACTATAGGATAAGCCATCATAACATATTTTTGTAGTAGGACGTACTTAGATCCTGGTAATGCGACCGCACAAAAGTGCGCATTGAAATTGCGGTCCTGCGTTCATCTTCTGAAGAATCAGACAGTGGTTGCACAAGGTTTCGGATCTTGCTATCAAGTTCCATTATGGTGCTATAGTTCGGTGGTTTTGCAGCCAGGGTTGTTTTGGCCAACGGTATCAGGCACTCAGAGCTAGCCTTGAATCCCCATATACCAACTATATTCCAAGAAGCAGTCAGACCGTATGGTATCAACAACGAGCATGACACGTACACCCCACTGGAACTTCCCCCTGCTGAAATAGTTGTTCGTCATGTGGACTAGGGATTTGACAATCGATAAACGATGTCAGTAACGCGGGCGGTCGGCCTGTAACTAAGCTCTAGAGTACGTCTTAGGTCAAGTCCATACTAACATGCTGGAGTAGAAGCTGCTCACCTGCCACAATACAGCAGCCATAAGATTCCAAAAGTAGGTCCGCCTATCGTATGCTTCTCGACCCTCGAACCCCCACATGGATGGGTCGATATCTGCCTCGATTTAATAGGAAGTTTTTGATTGGTCGATAAATAACTCACGGAAACCAATCTGCACAATGCGACATGACGGTAAGCATACGAAAGGAAGACAAGAAGTGCTAGCTTACCCTTAGCGCGACCTGACTCGCCAGATCAAGCAGAACGTAGCATTGTTCCAGATTACTTTCTTTACCACTCATTCCGTTGTATATACTCATAAGATGCAAGACCTGAAAAACAAAAATAAAATAAACAATCAATGACAACTCGTAATACACACTTTTACTGTGATAATTGATTGCTTTCCAAGCACCGGTTGAAGAGTTAAAGTAGCTCTCGCCAGTCGGTAATAATGTTGTGCCTCCAGATTATAAGGTTGCAAGTCCAGGTCTACCAGACATCCAATACCGAAAACAATTAATAGCAACGCTAGATCGTGCGGACCATATGGTACTTTCACTTGCTTGTATACAACTGGTATTAGCTCCTTCACGAGTTGATGTCGAGTTACAATACTGAACATCCACGATAGATGTTCTAAGAACGTGTCACATAGTGCTATGGCGCGCTCTATAGGCGGCAAGAAGGATTCTATTGTATTTTGTATTGCGGAGGGAACGATGCCCGGTGGAGTAAATGGGAAACACTGATAGCATTGATTAATTTCAGCTGGAAGATATGTCGGATCTAGTTCTTGCAGAAGCGGGTACGCTGGATTCGAAGAAGTGTCACCTTTGTCGAATTTCTAAGTGACACGAATGTAAGTGTCAAATCTTTTCATTCACTTTACACGGAAATTATAGCATACCATAAGAAGTCCCTATAGCGGAGTTATTATTAGAATATTGAGCATTTGATCTACTGAAAGCTACCTCAGATCCACCAGATGGCCCAAAAAAACGTGTTCCACCATGACTATCTAGTAGTAATGTCCCAAGAGAGTCTGCCAGAGCTGATGTTTCATATGCATCTGGTTGCTCTTCTGGTACAAACTTCAAGAGTGTCTCATCTTCTTCATTGTCGTTGTCAAGCAGTGGGGTAGTTAAAAGGGGGTGAGGTTTATCCGACGTAGCAGAGTTTATAATTGCCAATGCATCCTCAAGTGAACGCATTCGCGCTTCCATTGTTGTTATTTTTTTGTGGAGGTGATCTGTAGCTGCTAAAACGAAGCTATACTCGCAAGACTTTCAGAGTGCATTTGAGCAGCAAGACGCATTGCTACTGACCGGCTCCCATCGCCCGGTGGAATAGTACCTGTCAAGAAGCTATTAATAGTGGATGAATAAACCAAGGACTAAAATATCAACCATTAGGGCACAACGCGCTGCAGCCTCTCTTTATACACGTTGAACACGGGACATTTTTGTCACAGCGAATTTTGAGTCTGCGGCATTCAGCGCAGGCAATCTCACCCCTACAGATTGTGTTATTGACGTAACAGCGCGTTAGGGGTGACCAAGGCGCACCTGATCCGACGGGTGGCTTTTGTGGGAACGCGCACCCTATAGACGAGGCTGTCATAACCAGAGTCTGATTGGGGGTCGATTGGAGAAGTCAGTGCAGAGGAATTGGAAGATTCGCCTTGTTGGGAGCGTTGGTATGGGTTGATGGAAGGCTGCATGACGGAGGGTCATAAAAGGGGGGTGGAATGTGGAGAATATATTATATGTATGCAGGAGTAAGGGAAAAAGCAAGACGGAGGGCAGAGGTCAGGAGTTGGTGAGTGTTAAGTATAAGGTACCATAGGCGTTGAACATGATATATGATATATATTATTATTATTACGTTTTACAGTTAACGATGGCTCCCCACGTGTCGATCACAACGGCTAATCTTATCGGGAAACCACCCGATCAGCACACGCGTTTATCTTAACTCTTATCCCACACGATCACTTTAATTAACACCCAAAATAGACTCTATTCCATCCACTGCTCTTTCTCATGCACCACCCAACCTGTCTTTCTCCTCCCTCTTGTGTCCAGCTCAAACCCCACCCAGCACGGTATTGTGCCATCTAACCCACCGGCCTTCCTTCACATCCCGACTTCCTCCGTTACCATGGGGGTCGACGGGCATGCTCAATGGAGCGACTGGCCAGAAATGGCCTTCTGCGCAGCAGCAGGTGATCGTCGTTGAGGGCCAACTTTTCAACTTTCATCCTTCCTGCGCAACCGTTGACACTCTCAATTTCAATTTCGGAACAGGGTCTGTGGGTCTGTGAACCAGCTGTATGTCGAATGCTACATCTATCGTGAAGCCATTATGCGTAAAGGTTGAAATGAATCTATTTGCGAGAAAAGTGGCAGAAGATTTGACGTCAACCTTCAGCATTCGGCAGTCTGTTTCTCCTCGATTTGTCGCACTGCTCTCGTGCCTGAGGCATAATTAAATATGCAGTGCTCTTACCGCATATTCTACCGTGCATGTGAGGGTTTGATTGCTCGCACTCTTGATAGCACCCTTAAAAATACCCATAAGGTGACAAAATTCTATTCTCTGATTGAATGGAATGCTTCTAAGTACTCCGTAGCCGAATGTGAGCAAGGCTGATGGATGTTTCTGATCTCAGTGTGCTTCCAGTTACTGTTCTTTACCTCCGGGCGGAAACACTGCGGAAACCACTTTATACTATCTCGGAAAAAATTAAAGCTTTCCAAGTAAATTCATTGGCCAACTTTCATTCTATCAATTGCTGTCGGCATAATTCCACATATGTTGTTAATGACTAGTCTGCGTGCAAGACTGAATGCTTCTGAACTTCTTCAACAAACTGCACGCACGGTATAGTGTAATATTTACCTTTCTAATCCTTTCAGACTCACTCAAAATGGAATTTACTTATCAGCTTTACGGTCATTCCATGTCATTGGTCTATGAATTGTTTGGAACATTTACTGAGGATGTGAATGGAAAATGCCGGACCGGCGGCAGCAACGGACCTTTTAATTGCATATGCTAGATTTCAACGTTTAGGACAAATACTTACACATATACTGATGATGATACCCACGAACCACTTATCATTGATCACAGCGACTCGTTCACGACTCATTGGCATTTTCTATCGGACCCAAGTCGGACCACTTCAAGCTACCATATGGAACAAACGCTTGAATTTACCATTAGTGTTTCTGGAAATATCTAGAGTTGCCGTACATTTTTCAAAGTGCATAATATCCGTTTTATGGAAGAAAACATTTTTAGACGCCTTCAAGCACGCGCCAGTGACATTGAGATGGCTATTCAGGCGTTCAGTGTCTTGAAAAATTGTCTATGGGACAAAATAACTTGCAAAACTTACTGTTTTCTGCCTTGCACTCCACAAGCCTTATTTGGTACAATGGATCCGAAAACATGCTTAGAAACTGGGCAGGGGGTATACTGAATGTTTCACTTCCGCGGACAAACGAGGCTGCTAACCTTCTTGCCGGTCTGCTCAGGCTGTTGCTGTGACTCTGGATGCACTCTCGTGCCATATACTCTCAAAATAGCTGTCAAAGAATTTACCCCGTGGACATTTGAACAAACAGCACCCTTTGGGTTCGTGGGGTTTCCTGTTTCTTTTATATATTTTCCAGTTGCTATGATGGCGAAGACTGACTCCAGTTGCCAACTACCCTTGATAGGTCATGACTGGTACTTACCTTGTGAGTTTCTTCTGAATCAGGAGACTCGCGCTCATCTAACGACATTTGCACATGATAAATTTGATTTCGGTGCCGGCCGCCCACCAATAACTTCATAAGTATATGAATCCAACAGTCTGATTGTTATTGTTTCTCAGATGTCGTGGTCCTATTACCTTATTTGCTTTATTTAATCTCTGCTGATAGGGGGGAATTTACCTATCCTAGAAGTCTCAGTCACTGAAGGGCAATTAAGGAGATATAATCCATGTCTTGGGAAGAATCCGTAATGTCCATAGTGCAAAGGCCGCGTAAGATCTACGTGAGATCGGGAACTTCTAGCTGTTCAACGAACTAACCATGCCCGTGCCAGCAAGGCAGTTCATGTCAATCTTCACCGAGCCATCTACAGTACATAGTGACTACATCTAAATGATGACTTGCTTTAAAACTTTAACAGTAATATTACAACTACTGCTATACTATTACAGTACAACCCATGAATAATATAGTAGAGCTACAGTTTATTTCAATTATCTAGAAAGCGGGCGTCGTGTATACAGCTATGGCAATTACGAATAGTAAACCTCGATCGAACATTATACTTTCGAATACAAAATATAATACAAAAGACCCAAAAACCTGAAAGTCCGCGAGCTTATCCGTGATATTATAGAACATTGAACAAGAAATAAAGTTAGAACAAGAAAAAAGAAAGACCCCTATGTCGTAACTAGGTTGCAAGCCACTACATGCAATTACTGCGCAGTAGCGGCCGCGGAAGGGATGACAAAAGAAGGCGGAGGGGTCACCGCATCCTTTGCAGACGTCGTTGTTGGGGCAGTGGTACTGCCTGCGGACTTCGGCCATGTAACAATTAGCATGCCATCTTGCAAACTTGCACTGATGTCCGTCTCCTGTCAATAAGCATATGAGTCAGTATGGGGTTCACTGCGGATGCGGATAAAGAATGAAGCAGCAGAGGTAGCACTGACCTGTATGTCTGTGGGCACTTTGATTGTTCTACTAAAAGAACCATAGCGGAGTTCATGAACCCTCCTGACAGGTTGTCCGGCGGAGTCCTGTTCCATACCGTTCGACACATCCTTTGCTCCCGCAGGTAAGGCAGTCAACCCAACTGGTGAAGGTACGGTGGCATTCACTGGACAGCGACGTTGTCCAAATATCATAAGATTGCCATCTCGAATGTGAAGAGAAATGTCTGAGGTTTTAACGCCCGGAATTTCAAACCATGCGGCGATGTTAGGGGACGATGGGTCGTCGATCAAGTCCATTCTACAGGGGAGGTAATTGTAAGTTCAAACTAACAAGAGATGTATAGATGCGACGTACCTTGGCATGTATTCCTTAGAAGCTGGGTTGGTAACATGAAGTATACCAGCCTTAACGGCCATCTTCAACTTTCTTCTAGCGGCATCGTCGACGGCTTTCTGAAAGGCGGCGGGTGGAATGGAATTTAGAGCGGTTTGTGGTGCATCGGATGACATATTGGCGGGTACTCGAGACAGACAAAGATATTGCGGGGCTGGTTTATATAGTGACCGGAAGTATCCGAGTCATATATACTAAATAATATTGTTGGTGTAGGGTGGGGCTGAGTCACCCAATCGACAGAGCTTTCGGCGGAATGTAGATCACCCAGGCGGAATCTCGAAGAAGCGCGAACATCCCGAGAGATTAAGATCCGTCATCCGTGCGAGTCGTGACACATTGGTGCAAGTGGAGTCAAATCCGATCGTGCCGACTGTTGTGTCAACGGAAGACATCCCGTCGGCCATGCACTTGTATAATGTACTTGCCATTTATTGGTAATCTGAGTCGGTACAATATCCGAAGTCAATTACCAGTCAAGTAGAAATGCAGAATCTTCGAGATGGACCGAGTCAGCCCTTGTTTGGTCTAGTTTAGTTCGGAAGTGTTTACATGTAAGTTTAAACAAACACAAAGCCTTCGTCGTTGGTTTGGCCTGGTTTGGTATGGAGCGGGTCCCTTAAACCAAGTTGATTTTTTGCCACTAACGCTTGCTATCTTCCGTGTCGACACTGTGACTCGGTTGCCGTTGTATTCCTTATTTCATCGTCTGGTCTCATCTGACATATTAGCCTGAGAAAATGAGTAAAGTAGTGTTCGGTATGTTCTCACAGCTTCGAGTCATGCCAGACCGTGTCTGCCGTATCTCACCATGCCACGCAGTCGGCAATGTACCATACACTATGGGCGAAGAACAGCTTATTGATGTTTTCAAGTCCGTTGGTCAGGTTATAGGCTTTAGGTGCCGTGCTCATCGCGTCCTTGTCCGTTCTTCCCCGTGCTTACTCTGCAGCTATTCAGACTCGTATTTGACAGAGATACAGGCAAGCCCAAGGGTTACGGGTTTTGTGAATTTGCGGGTACAGCAATTTTATCCTTTTATATAACTATATTGTTTCCGTCTGACTTGAAGAACTGCTTTCATTGAACCCTTTCCAACAATCCTTCCACGTGGCAACTTATCAACGTCTTGAAATGTGACTTGCGGGACCACTGCGAATATCTCTATCAACCTCAAAATATAAAATGTTATCAATTGTGATTCAACCGCCTTGTCATACGCCATCAATTCTACTCGGGTGCATCATTCTCTTGTGCGATATGCATTTGTGTCAATTATACCGATGCGGCCCCGACAATATTTTCTGGTGTGACTCGAATTAGACCACGAGACTGCACTATCAGCTGTGCGAAACTTGAACAATGTCGATGTTGGAGGGCGACCGTTGCGAATCGATCTTGCCGATTCAGACCCATTTCTTGAAGGAAAAACAACAGTAAGGGGTGAGCTTGTCGATGGCGGCACTTCAGGAGCTTTTGAACCACGATCTCAATGGCGCGGCGGCACTTCAGGGGGTGGGCGTCCCAATGACCCAGACGCATTTCTTGCAGGCTTGCCTCCAGGCCTGCAGATACCGAAAGGAGCGTCATCGTTAGATTATATCAGTTCAACACTTGCATCTATGCCTCCACCTCAACTTATGGAAGTGCTGGCCCAAATGAAGGTGAAATTGCAATCCAACTTCGGCCGTTCAACATGAAGTTCTAAGCTGTTGTTCCCACTGTTTTTAGGCGTTTGTGATCACTCACCCCGATCAAGCAAAGGTATTACTGGTTAAGCATCCGCAGTTGGCGTATGCCCTTTTCCAAGCTCTTCTTCTCAATAAGATAGTGGACTCGGCAATCCTACAACGTATGTTGGCGGCCACGTCAGCAGGAGGTGCAGCTGCCGCAGCTGCAGCGCCACTCTCTCGGCCACCGATGCCCGCCCCGCCGACGCATATTCAGCAACCCCCGCCACACTTTGCGCAGCACCCTCCGTCTCACATGCCTCCGTTCCCACCTACGGGGATGCCCCCAGCACAGCCCCTTTCTGCGCCTCCGATGTCTGCACCTCCAGCTTCAGCATTGTACCCACATCATCAACCCCCGCATCCAGGGATGCCTCCCATGCCCCAATATTACCGACCCCCTCCTCCTACCACCACTGCATCGCCTGCACCTCCTGCACAACAACCACCGCCCTCACAGCCTACTCCAAATATTCCCAATATCAGTGATACACAGAAGGTTAGCAATTAGCTTCTTACTAGCACCTCGTCTGTGGTTTACTAATGCGCAACTTGTATTTACAGAGCATGTTGATGCAAGTCCTGAGTATGACACCTGATCAGATTAATGCTCTACCAGAAACGGAGCGGAACGCCATTATGCAATTGGTGAATCTTTTTTCTCGTAACGCACAGCCGGTTCTTTACTAACTTGATCGTGTAGCGTGAGCAATTCATGGGTACTCTCGGAGCTTCTGCGAACATGAACGTCTGATCTACGGTTCTTGAGAAGGTATCAAAATTATTATATTGTCCATACTATTACACCCTCTAGGTTCCCTGAAACACATAGCTTATTTGATTCGTATGCTAACACCTCACTACACATGGCCTTGCATTACTATTCATGTACATGCATTCCTTTACTGCATCGAAATGTTCTTGTTTATAGTAGATGGCTGCGCGCTAGACAATTGGTTACTACCAGTAATATGTGAATACCCTATGATGGAGTTAGTTGCTTTTACACGGATCCTAGAGTGTGAAGTAAATTGAAAGTAGTTTCCAAAATTAATAAGCAACAGGGACAACGAAAGATCTAACTATTACACGAATTTATTACTAAGACTCTTTGAGTTCTTCAGTTCCACAAGCTGCTGTACAACCACATCTAAAGGTACCATCTGTCCCTTAGCTTTGGAACCAACGTCATCACGGTTTCGGATGTTAACAGCCTGAGCGTCCAGCTCTTCCTGTCCGACAACTAAGGTGAAAGGAGGATCATAAACAAGGGGGACATTTTAACAGCATGACTATAACAAGAATGAAACGTACCCATTATAAAGTTGTACTGCGCAACCTCTCCATTACGAATCTTCTTGGGAAGGGTATCTGCTCCATTATCCACCTCCACGTAAAGGCCCACGGAAGACAGACGTTCAGCTATTTGTGTAGCATATTCTCTCTGCAGAACATCAAGAACAGATCACCGTTTCACCTACAGCCTCAGCGGAAGAAGAATAAATACATACGTAAGGAACCGCTACTGGGACGACGAGAACCTGGCGAGGAGACAACCAGAAAGGCCTAATACTTATCAGATAATCATTCCATCAATATTAACAGCAAAATGCACCATTTCCCCGCGAAGTGTTCCGTAATGATAGCAATAAACCTTTCCAGGCTTCCCAAAATAGCACGATGGATTATAACAGGCCTTGAGACCTCCGTGTTGTCGTCGGGGCCGCGGTACTTAAGTCCGAAGCGCTCAGGTAGTTGGAAGTCAAGCTGGATTGTGGCACATTGGAAGGAACGCCGGAGCGCGTCGCGAATAGTGATATCAATCTTGGGACCGTAGAAAGCGCCATCGCCAGGGTTGATTTCCCACTTGCCTGGATATTGTTTCTCAAGAGCTTTCTTGAGTTGCTGGGAGAAGAGAAGTCAGAGATGGGTCAGGTGAGGGGAAGGGCAAACTTACATCCTCGGCGTAATCCCAGGTCTCGATGGTGCCGAGATAGTTATCAGGGCGGGTAGAAAGCTCGAGCTTGAACTCGAATCCGAACAGACCGTAAATATGTTCCATAAAATCAAAGAGGGCCCCGATTTCCTCTTCGATCTATACCAAATCCAATATTACATCTTCCAGGTAGTCCAAATACAAACGGGCCAGCTCACCTGCGATGGCATACAGAATACGTGGGTGTCATCCTGCACGAACCTCCTCACTCGAGTCAAACCAGTCAATGCACCGCTCGCTTCATTTCGATGGATAATACCAAACTCTGCCATACGGATGGGAAGTTCCCTATAACTCCTGTCACGCGAATCGAAGATGAGACAGTGACCAGGGCAGTTCATAGGCTTGAGGCCCATTTCTCCTTCTCAATGTCGAGAGTGAACATGTCATCTTTGTAGTTTTGCCAATGGCCAGAAGTTTCCCAGAGCTTGGAGTTGTACATGTTCGGGGAGATGACTATGGGTTGGGATTAGTTAATAAGAGTAACGAGGAAGATAACCTTACCCTCTTGATAACCGCGCTTGAAAGTACTCGCCCTAGGTTCTCTTCCGTCAATAAAAAGGGTTTCTGAAGAGCGCATCTACCCACCCTAAGAAGCTCAACAAGTGCATTGTATATTCTGGTTCCATGAGGTAAGAAGAAACAACTTCCGGGACTCAAATCATTGAAGAAAAACAGCTCCTGCTCTTTTCCAATCTTGCGATGGTCGCGCTTTGCAGCTTCAGCCAAGAAAGCCTTGTATTCGGTGAGCTGCTTCTTGTCGGGGAATGAGATACCATATATGCGCTGAAGAGTGTCGTTATTGGCGTCGCCGAGGAAGTAGGATGCAGAGCTCTGACTGGGTCAGAAAATGACAAACCGCGAATTTATCAAGAGAGAGGTACCTTGGTGATCATGAATGCTTTGATCTTGCCGGTATGGGGAATATGAGGGCCGACGCATAGATCGATCATGGGACCACAGCGGTAAACGGTGGTGGAGGTACCGTCGGGAATTTTGGACTGGATGAGGTATTGCTTGTATTTGTTGTACTATCGTCGTTTCCGTTAGTTAACTTGTACGGTTAAATAAGCAACAAAGCGCACGTTGAACATTTCAAGCAACTTCTCTTTCGACACCACGAGACGCTCGAACTTTTGTTTCTCTTTGATGACCATCTCAGAGACCTTTTCGATGGTGGGATGATCGGTGTTGGAGACGGCGCTATTTGGTGATGTCAGCACGGATTTGCGTTGGAAAGGGGGGCATACCGGTCGGCAATGGACATTTCGTAGAAGAAACCATCATCGGTGGGAGGACCAAGGCAGAGATGACAACCAAAGTGTCGCTCCGTAGCTTCTCCGAGAACGTGGGCTGAGGAGTGCCAGAAGACTCTCTTGCCTGGAGATAGCAGCTTAGACTTGAACGCAGTTTGAAAATACAAGTCCTCACCTTCGGGATGCTCGAAATCAAGCAACTGGAGCTTGCAGGACTTTTCTAGCGGACGTTCGAGGTCCCAAAGATCGCCATCAACCTAACGAAAAATTAAGGAAAATGGCAAACTGGCAACATAGCAGCACCACCTTCGCAATAACGACTCGTTCTGAGAGCGGCTTTGATATTTCCTTCGCGATGTCCATTGGACTGGTCTCCCAGCTGGTCGCCTTGCGTTGTGCACCATCGGGAAGGGTAACAGTGATTTCTTCTCTGGGCTGGGCTGTAGCAGGATACACTGAGTACACAAGCATAAATTACGCGTAGTAGTCTACGGACCTTTTACAAAGTCATCATATTCAGTCTTAAGCTGGTCGAATATTTTGATACGGTGCTCGAAGTACTCGGGCTTAGGATTCAACTGTATCGCGGGTCAATATTTAGTTGGAGCCACGGCAGGATTATACGCACTTCGAGAGGATGCGTTCCCACAGAAACTGCCTTTTCCTTCTTTGATTTTTTCAAGTTATCAGCTTGCGGGGGAACCTGTGCTGGTTGGGAGGATGAGGTGACGGGGGTGGTCATTGTGGAACAGGCTCTAGAGAATGAGGGCCGGGAAAGAGGGGGAATGGGTAGGACGTGGCAGGTCTTTTGATAAAAGGAAAGACGTCTGAGAGCAAGTCTCTGATATGTGAATCGCAGAGGGATAAGAGGCTGCATCCAAAGCTGGCCTAAACTAAGCCAATAGAATGACATCGATCAAGTCACGAGAAAACATATTATGACTCGTCACGCGTCTTGCCAGGTCACACACTTAAATCTTATCTTATCGTCTAGCTATATGATCATTATCTTATCAGTGCTTAATCTACATAGTCGATCCGCCACACCTTCACCACCCCTGCCCGGTCCCCGCTCACGATCCCCCCTCTGAACGGCGAGTCAATACACGCCAGAGATGTAATTACATCCAGATGCGCCCTAAGAAGCTGCTGCTGGTTGTTTGAAATCAGAGCTATCCGCTGTGACGGCCGGTTGCTGTGCAGTCCGCTCGACGCTGACCATGTCTCCACGTACGTCGATGCATTGCCATTCGTCACCATACTGTCCCATCCCGTTAGCGCTCACTAGCCACTGCAAAGCAACTACACACGTACCCATAATTAGGCTTCTCACTCTCATTCTCCAGTCCACTCAGCACTGTCGTCCTCTCCGGCCTTCCCAGATCCCACAACCGCAACTTCCGGTCCTCAGATCCCGTAATCATAAACCCGCGACTCGCAGTCCTCGGTGACGAGTTCGCGTCTACCAGTTCTCCAAACTCAGACCGATGAGTAGTCGAATATCCACCGAAGTCAAGACCGACTACCATCGCCCGCACGTCAGGCACGGGAGGCGGAACGAGCTGATCCGCGCCACCACGCGAAGACCGCCTGTCAGCTGTATCCGACACCTGTCGTGACCTCACTAGGGCAGCAATGGCAGCAGCAGGACTCGTATCCGCATCCACTCCCGCCATCTCGTGGGGTTCGGATACAGCATCATCCTTCGACCCCGTCCTCATCACAAACGTTTCCACCAGTACTGCCTTCTCGATATCCCACACTTCCACCAGATTCGTATATGCCCTATCCGATGGAGGAGCTCCTTTCCGCGATATTTCGACCGCAACCATTACCCATTTTCCTCTCCCTTTCGAAGGATGAACAACGCACTGATGAATCCGTACAGATCGCCCCGTCGACCCAACACCTACGTGCCAGCTCCGTAGAAGGAGTCCGAACCGCTTGTCCCAAAGGGTGAGCACACCCGTTGAAGTGCCGACAAGAATCCATGTTCGCTTTTTGTCCACACACAGACATGTTATCGGACCGTAGTGTCTCGGGTTTTCCATCATCTGCAATACTTGCATGGTCCGGAGGTCGAGAACAGTAATTACAGAATGGGTAGTTGCATAGATCAAATTAGAGGCCGAATCTATATATACATTAATAAACACTCCCCGATGCCCAAACGCAAAAATACGCTCACCAGTATTATAATGCATCATGCAGGTAATCCACTCTCCAACATGATCGACCCTATGCTCTCTTACAAGCTGCAACTTGCCATACTTCGGCAGCGCATTTGCAGCTCCCGAAACTCCTGTTGCACCTTGCCCAACGTGCACCCTAACAACATGCAAACTCCCATCATCCGCCGCACTCGCAAAACAGTGCACCCCCTCAAGTGTACACACGGCCTTCACCTTCGCATGATGCTGTGTATACGAATGCCTTGGCTTGCTCGTCACATTTCTCTCCAGTCTCGCCGTATCCCACACCTTCACTGTCTTGTCGTCCGACGAGGTGACAAAGTACAAATGATCAGGAGAGACCGCAATGCCCGTAACAGCGTCCGTGTGAGCCGTCAGGTTTGCAACGAGGGTTGGTTCGACGCGTTTCGTACTGTCGCGTGATGCGAAACCATGTCGGACGGGGTTGCGTCGACGGATAGGACCTTCGTGCACTTTGGGACCAAAGTCATGTTGTAGTTCACGGTTGTTGTCAAGGTAGAGGTTTTCGAGGAGGTTGCTTATTCCCGGTTCCTGTCCGTCTGATCAGAGCAAAGTATGTTAGCACCAAGAAAATCGAATGCAATCAGCTATCTAGTTCACCATATGTGGATATAGGAATCAACGAGGGTAATCTGGGTCTTGAAGGCCTCAGAGTGGCAGAGATACTCATAGGCGAAGTCCTTCCCGACCTCTCAGGTGACAACTCTCTTATCTTCGGGTGTGCTTCCAGTAGGCCGATGGCATTCATCTTCGATGATCCGATAGCAGGTGCAGCTTTCTGTACGTCCGTACTTCCCATCTGAACTCGGCTACTGGGCCGGATGGAAATGGAGTTAGTGGTGGAGATGCTGGATTCAGTAGGGCTAGCTGGTCGATCTAACATGAGGGGAGGTGGTATAGGTGTAATGGGTGACGATGAGCCACCAACTGCAGGTGAAGGTGCGAGGTTGCTTCTTGCATCTCGGGATCCATGCGTCATACCAAGAGACGACGCTGATCCATTAATGGTAGCCAACCTCCTCCTGAGATCCTCGAAAGGAGCTGAAGAACCGACACTACCTTGATCGAGCGCTGAAAACCGACCGCCTAGACGAGGACTAAGGATAGGTGTTGTTCGCGAAGAACGTCGGGATGCATATGATGAAGAGGGAATACGTGATGATCGGGAACCAAATTCTATGGATCTAGTCTTGAGGAAGACAGTTTGTGGTACTACACCAAGTTTTTGGAGTTCAACATCCCCAATTACTTTGAGGCTTTGACCTGCATCGGGTTCTGAGATAAGACGAGAGGAAAAGCTGACCAAAGTTATGAAGAAAAGCAGTAACGAAAAAACAAGGGATCAAATACCTGGAAGTAGCGAGAGCAAGTTTAACTATGTAGTCCCTCATCGATTGCAGCTTGTTTTCATCGCTATGTGTCATACCCATCTTCTGAAGCTTTTCAATTTGAGTGTCATCTCTATGGTGCGGTCAATTATCCAGTCCTGAGGACTGATTTTACACGACATACTCTTCGGACCGATTCCTAGAAAGGGATCCTGATCCTCTCTTCATTGAAATCATACTCTCCCTCGGAGATTCAATATTGTTGCCCCGTCTTCTCCAAAAACTAGTTGATTCAGCTTTCATCGCCCATTGCACTGCGAAGTCCAATATTTGTCGAGGCAACTAGGTTGTCATAAGCACTATCGACGGATTCACGTTAGTATATCCACTTACAGCTGGCTTCATAGTTAATAACAAGCTTTTTTCATCGACGGTTACAACGTCAGACTTGAGGTAATGGCGGAGGGATGGATATAGGATACACCATATGTCCGAATCGGGAAGTTGCTTTACTGCAGCCGTGATGAACGCGGCGGCATCTTTCAAACGCATTAACAGAAAGACATAATATAATGAAGGAAATACATACTCTGTCGTATCCAGAGATTTGGATGGTACAAAAAACCTAGTATATTGCTCATTAGTTCCCATATACGTATCTTCTGAAACAGGCCGAGTTCGCATAGGCTGGTGAGAGACGATAGCACTTTTGCAACAACTGTTTCTTCTACATCTGTGTAATAAAGGTAAATATACCGGTAGGTTAATAACGATATCAAAGTAATCGTACCACATAGGGCTTGCAACATCAGCGGTAATATGTACTCCTCCAAACTTCGCCCACCAGCGCACGCTGCAACCTCCACAATGCTTTCAAAAAATGCGTAGCGCAGCAACCAGTCACGGTCATTAAGATAAGTAATCATATGGCTCAAGAGAACGTCATTGGTCGCCTGTCTTCCCAGGAAAATACATAATGATGAAATATCATGAAGAACAGCACGCTTGACGATACTAGATACGTCAGTGAGAAGAGCGGAAAGATGATCTTGAATTGTTAGCTGCAGCTCTTGCAAGCTTGCCTCGTAGGATACCTGAAATGGTAAGCATAAATTATCGACATAGAATAAGTAACTTAGATGGAACACACTTCGAGGTGAGCATTTTCGTAGTCTTGAACATCTGTTGCCACAGAAGAGGCACCGTGCGCTTTTAGTGCCTGCCCAATTTCCAAGTATCGGAGAGCCGTGTCTGCAATTTGAACTAAGCACTGAGCATATGTGCATCGAACAGACACTTCGGGATCATGTACAAGATGTCGAATATTCGGAATGATATATTCTGGGAAAATCGCAGCATTCAAAGGGGTAATCACAGTTACAAGCATAAGCTGCAACAAGACACTTCAATTGCAATACAAAATACGACCCATTTTACGTACCACTTGAATGAGGGTTCTCAACGCAGAGAGTCTTACCAAGGCAGATTCGTCATGAAGAAGTTCAACGATGTATGGGATCATACGGTCTAGTTTCGCCTCATCCGTGAGGTGGGACGCTAATGCAAGGAAGACATCCAAGGCTCGAACTTTAGAACTTGGAAGGCTACAATTGCGGATGTTGGAAGTTACGAGGGCCAGAATGATAAGAGCAGGTCCATCTGCAGAAGCTACGTGAGGCCAGTAAACGCGTAAAGGGAAAGGTTTACCTTCGTAGGCGGCTCGTCTACCACCCGGCAGAGTCCCTGGAAGTCGTGTATCATGATTCGGAATATGCAGTTCAACTGGTAGAATGTCCTGACAACACGTAAGTCTGTCGATTTTGGGTATAAGTGAAAGCAGGCATACCTGAAACGGTTTGGAAATAACACTGGGCGCAGAAATATATTCCACTTTTACATTCATCACGGCCTCTTCGGTAGCTTCGGGTGAAATGTACGGCTCTACGCTCTCATAATCTGACCATATCTCTCAATTCGGTGATCAGAATCACTAGGAAGTACATTGGGTGGTTGTTCGGTTAAATGTGCTGCAGTAGCAGTCGCACTCGCAGTTCTAATCGTATTTCCTGACGCTGAAGGGACTATTGTCGTTGGCGTTATGGAACTGGCAGTAGGAGGGGAAGGGAAAGGAGGATTGCTTGAAAGTTCGTTGATTGAGGCAACGTAGTTATGTAAGAAAGAATAGAAGCATTCCGGAAACACTGCCCCTCGTGATGTCTGTAGTAAAGTATCAAATGCCGGGCGTGCAGAAGGTTCAAGGCTGATCATTTGCATTATGAGATTCTACTGCCAGTAATGAGTCCATATCTGCGTTGATATAAAATAACCCTCACTTGAATACCTTCATCCCCAATGGATGCTAGGTGCGGCTCGACGCTGTATTCCCCTTCTCGATACTTGTAAAGCTGACTGAGAGTGAAGAGTTGTGCACCTTCTAAGAACAACTCGGCGATAACGCATCCAGCGCTGAAGCAATCCATAGCTTCTGTGACCTTTCCATCCCGCCGCCCTTCTTCGTCGTCCATAGCAATCTTAGCCTTTTTCGCGCTTATCTCTGGATTTTCACTAGCAGTATAGAATCGCTCTGGAGCAATATAACATGTCCGTCTACCCGAAGTATCGAAAAAGAAAGAGAAGTCCGAGGGGTCATCTAGAGGAAGATAGGTTGGTTTGTACGACGCGAAGTCTGTAAGATATATCCAATTCCAAGAAGTGACTAATATGTTCTGAGACTTGATATCACCATGTGATACCTTTCTGTTGCGGGCGTCGCGTAGTGCGTTCAGGAGTTGAAAAGCTATCCAACGTTTCTCAATCATGCTGAGAAAAGGGCGCGTGCTTATACGATCATATAGGTTACTTGCAATCCATTGGCGAAATATGTAGCCTGCTTTCTCGGTTTCTACGAAAGCTTGAAAGTTGTAAACGTTTGGGATGTCAGTAAGAGCCTCCTTGTCCGCTGTGGAATACAGTTAGCATCCATATAATAAGGTCTCGACGGGAATATCTACCCTTTAATCGTTTATGGTAGTTTCTCAACGAAAGGCCGGGATCATGTTTGATGTATATCTTGGCGACTAAATGACCGTTCTGATGTTTGCATTTCACTGCCTTAAGAAATCGGGCTGTACCCAAACTAGCGAAGAGTCGGTAAGATGGAATAACTATAGAACTCATTTACATTCACATACTTTTTCTCATATACAATATCTCCTCCCAAATCCGCTATAAACGAGTCCAGAGCTCCGGTTGTTCGTGTTAAACTTGATATTGAATGCACATTGCCCATTATCGCGTTCGATAATGCTTCAAGCTTGATTACAGTAGCTGTAGAGAACTCGAGCTTAGAAATCGAGTTAGAAGAGGAAAAGGTTGGAAGGTACGTTAGATGAAGGAAACAGGTTTGGGCATTGGTCTAAACAAGTCCACTGGCGGGAGTGCGCGTCCGTAACCCTTAGGCTTGATGGCAATGGATATTTGATGGATATGACAATAAGTAAACCGCGACATGCACTAAGCTTTCCTTTTTAGGATCTCGGAGTATCCTCGCGAACCGTGCGTACGCAGTACTTACTACTAACCAGTTCATAATATCACACAGGCAAATATAAACATATGAAATTGCAGAGCAGTAAAAGTAGCTAAAGTTACATATGCTTGGAAGTGCGATATAATTCGACAAAAAGTCATGCAGTAGACTAATGATGATGATTTGAACCTCTCAAAATTAAGCGTGCGATCCTTAACAATGTATGTCGAGACTCGATAATTGGTAGGCACACAACCAAGAAGAAAGCGAAAAACAACCAGATCTACGATACCGTATTGGTGAATGAATAATGGATAACATAGTAGAGTTGGCTTACAAACATAACGGCAATAACGGCTGTGAAGAACTTTTTGGAGAACATGTATGGGGCGCCTCCCAACGGTATCGGGATAATCTGTACCTGAAATCAGCAAAGGTTACAAAAATTAGAAACTTGACTTACAAAGGTGATAACGATAGCAAGCGTAGCAAACGCAAAACTGTAATCCTTAAATGTGCGGTTTAGAGCAGGAATATCCAATTCGGCAACAACATCTCGAACATGCTCTACATCAGTAATCTGAATCGAGGACCCGTTTTTCTTGTCCACCTCTGGCTCGATATTATCGATAGCCAAGTCAGGTTCTTCGGATAAAACATTCATATTCCTTGTTTTTTCCCAATCGAAGTTCGCTGGGCGCCACAGAGAAAGTCCTATTGAGAGAACTCCCCCAGAGATGATGGCGGCTGCGTTACCAGCGAACGAGACCCACTGGTCACTAAGTGTGGCAACAGTTATGGCACCTAGGTGGGCTTTCGCTGTAGCAAGCCAAACGACAAGCGCAATAGCCATGCCGCCAATCGAGCCAGCAACAGCTCCCGCTTTAGTGAGATCTTTCCACCTAAGATTCGTCGGTATTGGAGATCTCCATAGCTTATAATGCACTTACAAAAATGTAAGTGCAATCGGAAATACTCCAGATGCAGTAGATACCCCAAGGAAATAGAAAAGCCATCCCAGATTCTGGCAGCAGGTAAATCTGGGAAAGTACGTAGAAGTAGATAAGGAAAACTCACGATCCCAGCTGCATGGAAAATAGATGCAAGAGAGCCACAGAAAATTGACCAAAAAACAATAAAGAACCTAGAAGCATTGACAACATCCTTGCTGGTAGCATTAGGTTTGAAGTAATGACGATAAACATCATAAGATAGTAAAGTAGATGTAGCAATTAGCTCGGCGCTAAGTGCCTATGCCACTGTCAGCATAGTAAACAAGAGCAAAGTTCGAACAGAAAACATACTGAAGTTACACTCAAAAACACCAGCAACAGCATGAGAACCGATCCAAATGTACCGAGAAGGTAGTTAACTGCTGCTACAGCCGCCAGACCTGCACTAATGTCGAAATCCGATAGGATAGGAAAATCCGGAAGAACACCCAGTGCTCGCGCACTCAGACCTAGTATGGTACCACATGAGAACGGTATAGAGAACCAGGCTGTTCCACCAAGGAAATACGCTTTTGCAGTTGTCGATGGGTTCGATGCAATTGCCCGCGACCAATATCCTACTCAAGCTTGGTGAGAATAAATGCAGTGGCAGCAACAGGCAGCGATGACGCACCTTGGTCGCAATTGACAAGACCGAAGCCAGTGATAATGGACTGTGATATGTAGATTTTATTATAATTCAACAAAAAAACATTCTTTTACATACCTGAACTGCAAAAATAGCACCTTGCCTCGACCTAAAGGTCAGATACGACCCTTTATAGTTGCCTTCTACAGGCCAACGTTCAGCAGCTTGCGCTAGGAGTTCCCATAGTCGGCCAGGACTTCCTATGGTATCAGATGCGGTAATAATACTAGAAGTTGTGAGTCAGTGCTATAGATATTGACATCATAGAGAAACCACCAACTAGAAAGCATAGCTAATTAGGATACCGAGGAGCACGAAAGTGTGGGTAGCATCACAGATGAAGGTTGCTCGTAATCCACTAACAAATATAAGCATTTTCAGAACATAAAGGGAAATAAGACAACACACCCAGTAGCCACATAAATCGAGACTCCAACAGGAATAAGAAACAATGCGGAATATGCATTCATTCCTGTAAGAGTGCTCACAACGGTTCCGCCGCCAAGAAGGATACATGCAGAAACGATAGCATTGCACACGAGGCCGCACCACAGGAAGGCTAAATGACCTACCGTTCCAAAGCGAATGTAGGCTACCTAGTCAACCTCTATAAAAATAGGACTGATGGAAAAACTGTAGGTGCTGACCTCAGGAAACGTAGTGGCGCGGTTAGCATTAATTTTCACTTTGCTGGCGATTACAGAAAATATAGCTATCTGAAGTGTTCCTCCTACAGCATACCTTATTGTAGGTGCGCGATGAGTACGGCGGTTTAAGTTAAGAGATGCGATATTGCGCACCAGTATCCACCAGCTATACCCATAACATATGATTGGGTGGCGCTTTGAAGAAGCGTAAGACTCCATGTCCCTACAGAAAATAAAAAGGTTAAGCATTTTAAACTCTGCAAAAATATAGTAGTAAATATACGCACATGAACTAATGATTCCAGATACAACCAGACCGGTCTTCAACGACCGGCTGGCTGCGGTGAACTCGGCTGCGGAGTTGGGCGAGAACTTCGAAAACCTGACTTGGATCCAGGTAATGCCATTCATGAACAAGGCAAAGAGCAGTCCTAATCCAAGGACAACAGCATATCCTACACCTTGCGAGAGAGGCGTCATAGGTAGTGTCAGTGTAGAGGAATTTCTTTATGGTTTGCATAACAAACAGGAACCATGCTTTTATTCAAGAATGAAGTCTGGGTTCCATTTCCACACGTGGGCCGGACATGGGCATAAAGAATTGCGAAGAATATGGTATCTCCGGCTCACCAGGCCAAACTGCACACGACGTTGATCCTTGATAAAGCCAATCCCTGCGGTAGACTGGGTCACTGAAGCCTGAGCTGCATGTATTGTAATAACCAACGTAAAGGCTAAAGTATTCCTTGATTACCGCCAACGACTGCAAAGGTTTTTAATTCCAACCCCTATCAGCTCGTAAGAACGCGAGATGCCGAATTGGGAGTGAATAGCTCACTTAAGATTGCGTGCTTATGGGGTTCTTTGGCGTCAAAGGCTTCTATCGTGATGCAAAGATGTAGCCTCGCGATAATGACCAGTATGTTGGTAATGCTACTTTCCATTAATAAATACTACCGTTGACTTCGAGTTTCCAAGCCAGGAGAGCCATGTCCACTGCTACTTCCACTGCAGTTGTCACCGAAGCCCTTCAAAAGCTTGACTTAAAGTCCGGAAACCCACCCAGTGTCCCTGAATGGATTCTGCCGCCAGCTACGAAGGAAGATGTGGAATGGGCCGACATCTGACTGTGGACCTGTCGCTGTATGATACGAAGAAGGAGGAACTCATTAAAACTGTTGAGACGGCTCTACAACGCGATGGTTTTTTCTATGTGGTAGGGCACGGGATTGAGCCCGAAAAGGCATGTCGTTTGCTTTGTTTGGCTACTTGCCCGCTTGCGGCTGATCCCAGTTCCAGTTGCGACGCCAATTCAATCTTGGGCAGCTTGCTTTCGACGGTGTTTCAGATGAAGAAAAGTCGGCTCACGAGGCCCCCATTAAAGAAAAAGGTTCCTTTATTGGATATAAAGTATGTTCGCAGTATGCATTCGACATTTTACACTTGATATGTAAATTCTTGAAATTATTTGCAGCTCCAAAAATTCTGGGTAATCAAAGATGATGTACGCGACCGTATAGAACACTACAACTTCTACCAGAATCAGTGCGCTATGTTTATTTTACATATCTAATCGATATTCCAGTATGGACCCTGTTTCACGACATCCCAAGGCCCTTCAACCTTATGTTGACGAAGTTAAGGCATTCTTGGAGGTCTGTTTTACATTTACAACCTTGTCTATTTCGAATCTTATTGTCTGCTCAAGGAAACACGCGTAAAAGTACTAAGACGCGTGTGCTTTTTGATTGACGGTGTTCTGGGCTTGGAAGAAGGATACCTATGGAAACTCCATCAAACGGCCAACGGACGTAAAGGAGATGATGTATGTACCCTAAGTATTTCTTCTTTATGTATAAGTATGCTTATGGCCACACAGCTCTTCCGCTACATGATATACGACCCATTGACTGCTGAGGAAGCTGAAAAGACAAATAACGTGATGCTGAATGGACATACCGACTTCAACAGCATCAGCTGTCTTATCTCACAACCCATTACGGCTCTGCAAGTTCTAATGCCCGACAACGTGTGGAGATACGTGAAGCACAAGGACAACACCTACGTCATTAATATTGGAGATCAATTGTCATTTATGAGTGGAGGCATGTTGAAAGGTACTATGCATCGAGGTTCGCGCCGCTCCCTGCTCTTTCGTTCATACATATCTTCATTATGTTATGCTTATAGTGGTCCGTCCACCGAAGGATCAAGTACACTATCGCCGACTCGGTGTATTCCACTTCGCACATTTCATCGATGGTATTCCTATGGACCTATTTCCATCGAAAAAGGTCCAAGAAAAAGGACATCAAATCTTCGAGGGTACGCCGCCAACAACAAATGAGTAAGTTTGGTAGTATATGATAGTATTTCATGCAAAATCTTACGTAGTTGTAGATGGGAGCAGGCACGAGTGAAGAGTTACGGCGTAGGGGATTTCATCAGGGGAGAAGAATATGATATTGAGATTCTGAATGGACTGCAAATTCGACATTACCACTGAATGGTTCGCAGTTCTTAGGCTTTCCCTGTATTATAGTGTATTTTTATAGATGTACGAAGTTTAAAGCCACCTGCTGAGTGTGCTTTAATAGTGTCAGCCCGGCTTTCATCCGTGATAATTCAGCTTCCTGTGTCTTTAGTGATTCTTAAAGCGGCAGTTTCTTCCAGAAAGAAATCAGTTATAGCATATTAATGAGGACGATCATTTCCAGCCGAGCCCGAGTATGAACGCTCTTTCGGCATGTATCAAAAATAGCTTAACGGCCATACGGGTAACCTCTGATTAGTGACGAATTCAGACGGCACGAAATCTTCGATAGCATGTCCTTACATGATCACTGGTTCGTTGTGGGGAACATGGTTGTGTCAGGCGTTAGGCGTAGATTTTTCTGGTATAAAAGTACATCGGTTAAGAGTGACGTTATACGAATCGCATCCAAAATCACTACTCCTATACCGTCCCCAAAACTCAATGACATCCAACAATTCTAAGGTTTGGTTTGGTATGCTGTATTACCCATATCAAGTAGGAGTGCTGACGTTCCACACCTTTATAGTGACGGGATCTTCTAGCGGACTTGGAAAAGCCTCGTACATGCGATCCTAGAGTCCGGACAGAGAGTCGCAGCAACTGCTCGAAACCCTGTCGCTCTTGAATACCTCCGAGAGAAATACAACCAATCTCAGCTTCTCATACAGGCCTTAGACGTGACTATTATCGAGCAAGTCAAAGAAGCTTTCGAAAATGTAAAACAGCATTTTGGAAGACTTGATGTCGTTGTGAACAACGCAGGATACGTAAGCGTTCCAACGATGTCTGCAAAATTATACGAGTTAATATGCACCACCTTAGGCGGTTATGGGTGAAATTGAGGCAATTCCTGAAGAGGATGCAAGGAGACAGTTTGAGGTACAGTTCTGGGGGCCAGTCAATATTTCAAAAGAAGTCAGACTCGTGATTTCCATAGGAGAGGAAACATACTTACACAATACTTAGGGCGTTAAACTCTTTCGGGACTTGAATCCAGAAGGCCAAGGTGGAACCTTTTTCAATATCAGTACCTCTGGTGGTTACAACGCAAACCCCACACTTGCGTACTATAGTGCTAGCAAGTTTGGTAAGTCCTCAGCAAATGTCTTCATCATATATCTCGCTCTTATTTTCAAATACAGCGCTCGAGGGCTTCACCGAAGCATTCCAAAAAGAAATGCTCCCAGAGTGGAAAATCCGTGCAGTGATCATCGAACCTGGAGGGTTTGACACCGAATGGCGAAACAGTTCGATGATAACCTTCCCTCCTCCACCTGAATATGCAGACCCGAACACGCCCACCATGAAAGCTAGAGTGGTACGAACGTCCATAGAATTTGCAGGCGTCCCAGAGCGCGCAGCCCGCGCGATCCTGAAGCTCGCAGAAGAGCCCGAGCTACCGATGCGCATCCAGTTGGGAAGCGATTCATTAGCTATCATTCAATTTAAGGCCAATAAAACATTGCAAGAAAGTGAGAATGGTCTCACGTTGCTCACTCAACGAACAAGGATGGATTGGATGGGGAGGCCGTCAAACAAAAGATTATACAATTTCTTCGGTAAACTTCCAGTTCGTACGTAGAGTCTACCCACCCAAAACCTTGACTGCGACAACGACGATCTATGCTTGCACCAATGGAATAGTTGAATGTGCCGGTATTGAGCTTCATAGCATTAGCCTGCATCAGCGTACTACAAACCGGACTTTCCGTCTCAAGTGATATATAATTGATAATGCAGCCCGCAGATAAGTACCCTTGGGCCTTCTTCAGTTTCAACCATTGCGGATACCTAGCATGTTGGGCACCAGAAAAATGGAAATATTCTAGAGAGCCACGCTTTTAAGTTCCATCACAAAGATTCTGCAGAGATTTCACTCTTGCTCTATTCTTGATGGCCTGACATCGCGTGCAACTTGAACAACAGAAAGTAAAGGCAAGGTAGTTGTTGGGCAGTTGAAGTTGAGTTGAAGTTCAAAATCAAACCAGTGTTCCGTTGTTGGCTTTCAATGCCATTGGTAAATAGATCGAATCTCGCCTCGATAATCTTTGCGCATTGCTCCCGAGTCCTGTTCCAACTTTCAAGCTAACGAACATCCGTTTACTACCATAGTTTCCAATTTCAAAATGGCTAGTGAAACAGTTGCCGCTCACCCGAGCCTCTACGCGCTCAAAATAAAGCTTCTACAAATCTAC
This sequence comes from Cyathus striatus, assembly GCA_025738555.1. Taxonomy (NCBI): domain Eukaryota; kingdom Fungi; phylum Basidiomycota; class Agaricomycetes; order Agaricales; family Nidulariaceae; genus Cyathus; species Cyathus striatus. The sequence goes on from JAOVFP010000020.1 coordinate 1,128,341, forward strand.
GACGACATATCCAACTTCCAACCTCCGCCTACGCGCCCTCCTATCCTAGATTCTTCCATTGAAATTGAGCCAGGCGAAGAGTCCCAGTGGATTCAACAAGAAGATATCCCAGGACTAAAAAAAATTAAGGAGTCGATAAAGGTTGATTTAGATTTACTCGAAAAGGTAGGCTAGATACTGCATCACACAGGTAAAAAAAGCTAACTTGCGCGTTCATCCAGTAGTTTCTCAACAATACGCAGTCCGCGCATCTGCCACCTCTATCTACCAATGCACCGTATTTAATTGCGGTGTGGAACGAAGTACTCTGCGCACCGCCCCCTGTGACATCTGTGTTTAAGACGTTCACCTTCACTCCCGAGCCTAGAAAGCGCGGTACTCCACGTGCGCCAGGCGCAAAAGTTGATGTCGTTGCTGAAAATGGAAGACAATGGATCAGAGTGAATACGTGAGTGCGTCTCTTTTATTTTTCTTCATTTTTTAAAATATAGATCATCTGGTCAATGAATTTTCGACATAGCATTCGAAACTCTCGCATGCTCTCTGAATTCCGAGAAATAGATTCCTATCTCACCGAGTCTTCAGATGAATCGGGCTCAGATTGGGATGACCGGCCCACCCTTGCTCAGACCGAATTTGATAACTCTGTTCTGAGGATGGGTAGATCACTCCTCGACGCAGCGAAAGCCAATGTGACAGAAGGCACAAATGAAATGCCCCATATCACGTTGCGGCTCACACGACTGGATCCCAACCCACCTGAAGATAGTGACGAACGTACAGATCCGAGGATTTCACAAACGATAAATATGTTGCATGAGATGGGGATCACTGTGGAGCTTGGAGAAAGGGACGTGGGAAGTCTTCCGGCGGTAGAACCCGTATCTGAGAGGGACATGACACCGGCTGTCCAATTTGAATCTACAATCCGGATTAACTTGGATCTATCGGTGCTCATAGCTCTGATTTCTGACCTTACACATGCCCCACTGCCGACAAGTATCGAAGAAGCTAATTCGCGTTTCATACCGCCTCAAGAATACCGTGAATGGAAACAGAAGCGCAGGGAGGTGACGGGGAAGAACGATTCTCAACATGGAGCAAAAGCGAAGGAAGCATCACAGTCGTCTTCTCCAGCTCCTGAATTTGAAATGGGAGATGTACCCATAGATCTGGCAAAGAATGTAAGAGCATTGTCGAATCAATTATTGCAGGAGATGGGGAAAGGGATGGTACAAGAGATAAGAGACAGAATATGCTCGATATCGGATTCGATGATCCATTCTCGAAGGTCGAGTTTTGGACGACGCCGGAAGCGAGGGATCGTTGTATTCAAATAGTATCGAAGATTGGCGGGCCATCAGAGAGGCGGCGTGCGAATGCAATATTCTCGGACTACGTTGAACCAAAGTCAAATTTGACGTTGAAGGAAATGGAGGAGCTGTTCTGGAAGGACTCCAGGTTTCCGACGCGTTTCTTTCCACTGCTACCCATTCATTTATATCCTTCATCTGAAGTTCCCGATCTCAGTATTCCACTCAATCCGCCGCTTCATGCACCTTCATGTATGCCAGTGTTCTTCAAAGCACTGGGAAAGACGTGCAAGGACATCTTGGCGCAGGAAAGGATACCCCATCCCAAGGCGCTACCTGACGAAATCATAAGAAAAAAGACTGTAGCGAAATCCAACGTGCAACAGTGACTAAAGCCAATCCACGTCTTACGGCGCACACTGTGCTGAGCTTGATGTGGGGTGCTGAACTTGGGTGGACAACGCTAACTGCCAACCGAACAAGTGTGAGAGCCATTCTCCGAGAGATGAAGTTAGCGCGTGCAGCAGGACGACTGGAGGAATTTGAGAGAAAACAGGTCAGGAATATTGATGCGGCTGCGCTATGGTCGTCTGAGACTGACGGGCCAAAGGTTGATGCGGGAAAGGCGGCCGTTTGGGTGGTAGATCCGAGAAGTCTGGCAGAAGGAATGTCAAGCCATGCGGGCGCGGCAGCTGTGCGAGCAAGGGAGAGTGCAAGTGCAGAGAGAGAGACTAACGGTACATTATATTAGTGACTATAAGTACATAAACTAAACTGGAAAGTCTGGAACTGAGGCCAAACTGAACTGGTTGAAGCTGGCTCCACTGTGTGTTGACCAAGGCCGTGCTAGATAAACAAGTGACATCACGGTGACATGCCGAGAGTGCCATCAAAATTGTTAATGTGACTCCGACTGATCTTATCGAAATTTTTGCGCAAAGAGGATCGATACATATCTGGATTAATCATATCCGGGCGTACACTGCCCCATCCTCATACCTCTTCTTTTCCTACCACCACCACCACCACCACCACCACAACCATGCCCCCTTCAGCTTCAAAACAAAAACGTCTCGCAGAAAAGGCCGCAAAAAGTCCTTCCAGGGCACTGATCCCTCCACCTCCACTTCTACTCCTGCAGGCTCAGTTAATGGAGCTAGCACTCCCTTGACCAGCATGAGTGGGGTTAACAGCAAGGCCGGTAGCACAGATGACCTCTCCGCCATGGCAAAGTTGAGTCTTGCTACTGACAGGTATGTTTAGCCAGGTTTTATTTCAGTATACTTTTTGCTGAATTTTACTCTAGGAAGTGCTTCTGGTGTCCTGGTATCCGATGTAAAAGGCCGTGATATTAAAATCGATGCTTACACACTCTCTTTCCATGGACGGCTACTTATCGAGGGTGCAGAAATCTCCCTCAATTATGGAAACAGATACGGTCTTCTTGGTGAAAACGGCTCAGGAAAGGTGCGCTTTTCTTGTTGACATGATACGTCAGCGCTTTCTAATCTGAAATCCAGTCGACATTCCTGCAATCTATAGCCGAGCGTGACATTGACATTCCTGAACACATCGATATTTACCTTGTTCGGGGTGAAGCCGAACCTTCAGACGTGAATGCTGTTGACTTCATCATCAAATCCGCAAGAGAAAAGGTAGCCAAGCTTGAGGCTCGTATTGAAGAGCTTTCGATAGCAGACGACGTCGACGATGTTGCATTGGATGCGGCTTATGAAGAGCTGGAGGAACTCGATCCTTCTACTTTCGAGTCAAAGGCCGGTTCGATTCTCCACGGTCTTGGTTTCAGCGCGACCATGATGAAAAAGCCCACCAAGGACATGAGTGGAGGTTGGCGCATGCGTGTTGCTCTCGCTCGTGCGCTATTCGTCAAGCCTCATCTACTCCTTCTCGACGAACCTACTAACCATTTGGATTTGGGTGCTGTCGTCTGGCTTGAGGCTTATTTATCAACCTACAACCATATCTTGGTTATCACTTCCCACTCTCAGGATTTCATGGATTCCATTTGCACACACGTTATGGATCTTACAATAAAGAAGAAGCTTGTTTACTACAGCGGTAACTACTCGACGTATGTTAAGACCAAACAAGAAAACGAAGTGAATCAGATGAAGGCCTACAACAAGCAGCAGGAGGAAATTGCTCACATCAAGAAGCGAGTATCATATCATTTATTGCAATTATTTGTTCTGACCAGTTTGGCAGATTCATTGCATCCGCTGGTACATATGCCAATCTCGTACGACAGGCCAAGTCGAAGCAAAAGATCATCGATAAGATGGAGGCTGCCGGTTTGATTGAGAAGATCGAAATACCGAAACCTCTTCGGTACGTGATAAGACTTGCATAATTGCGCTCTTCGTCGTCTGACTCCAGTTTCTAGTTTCAATTTCGAAGATATTCGTAAACTTCCTCCTCCTATTATTGCATTCGACGATGTTGCTTTCTCATATTCCGGAAAGAAGGAAGATTACCTTTACGAGCATCTTTCCTTCGGTATCGAGTACGTCCCTCTTCTTCCGGTCTGTATATGCTCTAATTACTGTTTAGCATGGACTCCCGCGTCGCCATTCTCGGAGCTAATGGAGCCGGAAAGTCCACTCTTCTTAACCTCATCACTGGAGTTCTTCAACCATGTCAAGGAACGATCTCCAAGCACGCTGCTCTCAAACTCGCGAAGTATTCGCAGCACTCTGCCGATCAGCTTCCCTATGATACCAGTCCCATTGAATATTTCCAGAAGCTATTCGGTGAAAAATATCCAGAGAAGGATATGCAGGCGTGGCGTGCTCAGTTAGGGAGATTCGGTCTCTCAGGTGCTCATCAGACTTCTCCGATAAAGCAATTATCAGACGGTCTTCGGAATCGTGTCGTGTTCTCTCAGTTATCGATGGAACACCCCCATATTCTACTTCTCGACGAACCGACCAATCATTTGGATATGGTCTCTATCGATGCACTTGCCAAAGCTATTCGTGAATTCGAGGGTGGCGTCGTTATCGTGTCTCACGACTTCCGTCTCATTAGCCAGGTTGCTGAAGAGCTTTGGGAAGTCGCGGACAAGACGATCCGTAACCTCACCAAGGATGATATTAGCATCGTCGATTACAAGAAGAACTTGGTAAAACAGAGCAATGCTGCCATTGAAAAGGCCAAGTTGTTCAGTAAGACTGCTCCCAAGGGCAAGACTTAAACGTCTTGCTACAAAAGGAACTGTGATTGATTGTGCATACCATGGCAATAGTCACATGTGACATAACTGGCCTTATGTTTTCTAACACTAGCATTAGAACACTGTCTGTCTCACGTTCATCTTTTACGTTCTATTCTTTTTTCTTCGACACAGCATCGTAAATGTAGCCCCCGATCTAGGTATTGTCATCCCGCAAAAGTTTTATGTAGTTTGTCCGGATCTTCCATTTTTTTTGTACTTCTTATGTACTCCCAAGTCAACTATTAGAGCAGGCTATACTTTCAATCAATACGTAGACGATATTTAATGCCATTTATCCCGCGTAGAAGTTGTCATAAGCTTTCTTACTGAAAATAGCGTCTTATTATGTCTAACCCGTGCTATTTAGTATTCCTTGAGTTGAAATAATGTTTAGAGATCTATATGGTATGTAAATATTGCATAGCCTGTGGTAATGAAATGGAGACTAAATCCAAGTGAAATCAGTAAAATCAATCAGTACAACGTTATAAAACTGCGACCAGTCCGAAAATGAAATGAAAACCGAGGTAGTAGAATCAATGCTAGAACGATGTAAGAGCAATAAGTGTGAATCCAAGTTAGACAGGTGAAAATAGACATGTTTATATCACTAGAGTATAGGCTGTTCTTCGATCTTCCGCTCTTCATTATGCTTTTACAGCTGTGGCATTTTGTGCAGCAACAGCCGTTTCTTGTTCAGGTAACCTAGACTCCCCAAGCCGTGACATTGAGGCCGTCGGTGTACCAGGCTCAGATACATCAGCATCGTCCATTTGCACGGCCGGTGCCAATGGCGTCGAATACTCCAACGTCTCTGCCGCCGTTTCGAACGATTGAACGCTGAACGAGCTCGCGCGGGATTCAGAGCGGGAGTACGCAGATGCAGTGTTATATGAAGAGGGGGGTGCTTGGAAGGATGAAGGCGGGCGGAGGGTTTCCGAATGGGCGGAGCCGATTTGAGGTTTTCCGTACTTTGTTGCGACGCGAGGGCGGGCGGTTGGGAGTGCGCAAGTTCGGGTGTAAGTTCGCCTTCAGCAGAGATCAATCCAGGAGGCACGGATGATGAATCTTCTTCGTGGATTTGAGATGGTTGGGAAGTACAGAAGCACGGTTGTGGGCGGCAGGAACGATGGTTGCAACCGATGCCCGTTTAGACGTCTCCTCGAGAGATACAGGCGTAGGAAGCAAAACAGGCGAGTGTTCGTTCTGTTCCTCAGCAACCGACTCGGTAATTACCTCCTTTGCTCCTGGAGTTTCCGTTGACAATGTATTGGCCGAAGTGGAGATCTTGAGAGAAGCCTTTCGCGAAAGGTCATTTGGAACGGCAGATGCAGGTGTAGGAGGCATGACTGGAGCTTCATATGAAGGTTTTGAGGTAGACTCTACAACATCACTCTGCTTCTCGTCTTCTTCCTCTATAGGACTTCTCATAACAGCAGATTCATTATAACCCGAGAACTCGGATGAAGTGGTCACGTCCGCCTGAGCAAGACTGCGCTCGTTCGCCCTGTCAGGAACAGGCGAGCTCAACCTGTGCTCATCATCCCTGACCTCATCCAAAGACGAAGAGCGGGAGCTATCTGCATCGTCGTCATCCCTGTTCACCATGTCCGCCGCTCGACTCGATGCCCGTAACCGCGACGGCCCCGCCCCTGCAGACCTCGGCAAATGTATATCCGAAGACGCAGCATCAAAGTCTGGTGGGGGCAGTTCCTGCCGCGACGCCGAAGCGGCATACGCAATGGCATCGGCCCCGTACGGGACTCCGAATTTCGCAAATGATTCCCGAGATGAAATTAGCTTCAGTTGTTCCGGTGTGGGGCCCGCCTTTGGGTAAGTGAACTCTGTCCGGATAGTGGTATGCGTGAGTGGGGATGAGATGGAGTTGAGGGATATGAGGGACGGAGAATTGAGTCTGTTGGAGGCGAGGGTGGCATTTGATTTTTGGCGAGACAATGTGCGGAACATGGACGAAGGTAAGGTGGGGGCTAGAGCTCGAGAGAGAGGGTCTATGGGAAGCACGGCTTGCCGTACCACCTTCTCGGGAGGTGGTCGTGGTGAGTACGGAGTGGCCAGAATCACCGCGCGCATGAGAATTGACGGACATGCGATTAAGTAGGTTACGGAATCCGGATCTTCTTTCCGGGACTCTTTCCGGTGAGGTGGGGGGAGTTGTCGCATTCAATATCGCTGTGGTTTCCGAGGAAGCGGCAGTGGGATTTTCATTCGCAGTAACAGATCGCCTGGTAACCATATCTTGATTGTTGTCGGCACTGTGGTCCACCACCTCGAAATAGGGCGGTGCCTCTCCGCGTGGATCAGAGTCTTCCTGGCCTGAGGCATTGCTGTCTATCCGTGAAAGTGCGCTGGTCTCGTGAGGGTTATCGCTTTGTATGCCATGGCTCTGTCCAGAGATATCCGCGGAGGGAGGAGAGTCAGTAGCAGGAGAGCTATCGCCAGAGTTATCGTCTCCAAGAAGAGGCATATTGTGGGGTGAATCAGGCATGGGAGTGTAACGGGATACTTGAGAGTGGTCGCCGGTGTGTACTGAAACCTCGCCATCCTCATCTACAGGGGGCATAACGGTCGCTGCGGGCATGGTAACATCTTCCATGTCCTGAGGACCTCTAGAGACACAAAATTAGACTTGACATCAAGAATTGATATCCTTGAGAGAATGTAGGCGCTGACCTGAAGATAACGAGCTCCTCATCTCCAGGTTCCTTGTTGTAGGCAGGGAGCGAGGTGGTAGAGATCTGTGAGGGGGTGCGTCTTGGCCTGCGCGTTCTGCGTGTCCTGGCATTGGCAGCGGTAGTGTTTGAAACACCGTCATTAATGGTACCAGCCAGCTGCTCGGCCGTGATCTCTCTGACACCACTCTGCTGCGTTAGCGGTGTTGTGCCAGAGACGGCTGAGGTGGGACCGAAGAAGCGCAGCCCCTTTCCCCTTGTCCAGTAGAATACAGCAACTGAGATTAGAATAATCATTATGGCGAGTATGGGGACCTATTTTGGAAAGACAAAAAGTAGGTAATTAGCGATTCGGTTGGTTGTCATGGTGGAGAGGGCTACAGACCCAAACTTTGACAGAGGAATTGGAATTGGAATTGGAGGTATCATCTCGGGGTGTGAATTGGTGAGGCGGGGCATCTGGCAAGGGAGAAGCGTGGACAGATGCAGGGAAGACGGGTGAGAGCAGGACGAGAAGGGCGGGAGAGAGTCGTGACATAATGGAGTCGTGACGGGAATTCGTGAGGAGAGGGGAATCATGGGGGAGATGTTATTGTGACAGGGGGAGGTCGTGAGGTCGTGCACTGGGCATAGAGGGGCTGTCGAGGGAGTGGGTGTACAAAGGATCGTCACAGACTTGAGCTTGGTCTTTAGAGGCTGTTCATATCACCTATTTCTGTCATATCATCCGCGTCAGCATCCACGTGCTCATTTTATTTGTTTTCTTCCGTCCTCTCTCTCTCCCCTTCACTAATTCCCGAGACCCACCACAACCTCCGCCCTATGATGTATTCACATTTCTCTATACTCTCCCTAGGCCTTCATCCAATCCGTTCGCTAGCCTCGTGCTACCCTAAATATATAAGACACCGATGTGCATCAACATCCACACATTGCTGAAAACAATCATCTCGGCTTCCCATGGCCCGACCCCACTGATACTATGTAGTAGTGCCCTCCAATGCTCCACTTGCCTTGCTGTACGCTGCGGTCGGGTACCATGACTAAAATGCTCCAGCCTCATTCCATCGTCATTCCTTTCTTACACACTGTCCGAATACATCTAGTAACTACAAATTTGTTCGTACATTCCCAGTCGTATAATGAAGCAATAAAAAGTCCGCCATATCATCAGCTGTAAATAAAACAGGTGACAACTTTGCATCAGCAACTACCCCGCAAAATAGGACAACATGGGACTTACCAAGTTCCTTGGGAGCTTCTTGGGCAATCTAAAAATAGTGTTGCGGTAAGTACGTTAAAGCAATGCGGGGTAGTACAAGCTGAACTAACCAAGTGACCGGCACTGGCTATCCTTATATTCGACGCGTTTTCAGCTCGCACCCATACGCGCTCGTGAGCTGATCCTTCCGGACCGAACCTATATCGCTCTTGTCTAGTGACCTCAGTTGTATCGTAGACGAGGAAGACTCACTCATAATTACCCTTTCTGCCAGGCATAACCCATCTCAGGGCAACCCGCTTATCCAAGCTAGGCATTTGCTGGTACACTTCGTACTCCGTGTGCACCTCCGAGAAGACAACCGCCTCTTGAATGCCGGGCATCTTGAGCTTAACCACCGTGTTTCCGTCCTTATCTGTAGTATGGTACAAGCCGCATTCTATATACACCCGTAGAACTGCTGGATCCCAAGCACGGAAGAACGGGCTCATCAGGAAGATTTCGAGTGCTTCTTCTCTGAATCAGGTCATCAGCGTTAGAATGTTGGAAAAAATGAGGGACGTACTTGGAAGCCCATGTATCACGACGTAACAGTGCCCCAAGCGTCAAATTGTCAGTATGGGCGTCACGGGATCGTTGCTTGAGTGTCCCCCAAGGCTTGATAACCACTGGATCAATGGCAATGACCGCAGAGAACAACTTGGGGTGTTGGATCGCTGCAAGAAGTCTGAGCAGATGTGAGCGTTCACCACATCTGCGAGAAGATGGCCTCACGATGTACATCCGCCATAGGAGTGTCCTACAGCAATAAATGTGCGGTCGCGGAGCCCATTGTTGTAGCGGTATTTAGATTCCTCGAGCGAGAGACGCGGTAAGTGAACAGGTAGGGGCGCGTCAGTTGCTTGAGGTGGTATGAAATGATAGAGAAAATTCAAGATATCGCGTGTATTGTCAGTCCAGTCAACTACACTACAGTAAGCAATGAAGATAACGACGACAAAAGAATGTATGAACGACGCACAAATGCCCCCCAGATTTTCAGCATTAATCAGTGCCGCGTCTCCATGCTGTACGGACTCCCATACCCACACCTCATCAATGATTTCAGCGGCGGGAGAAGAGAGGAGATACTGCAATGTCGGTTCCCATATCTATATCACGAGTTCACTGAGTAAAAAATATCAAAGATAAGTATTTCAGGCTTTCGCACTTCTTTCGGGAACCCATTCGCATGCGCAAAGAAAAGCGTAAGCCCATTCTTGCCATTCTCCGCTTTCACGCCCTTCTTCACGTAGCGGTTTACGCAATTCCATAGCGCAAGCGGGTGCCCATCCGTAACAATAGATCCTCGTATTTCTTTCAACTTCTCCCTCGTTTCGATCATATGATTCTTCCTCTCTTCCTTACTCGCGTTCTCCGGGGGTGGAGGAGGAAGAGGTACCATCCGCGTGGTGCGCAGGTACGACGCGGGGAAGACGTGAGTTGAGCGGCTATAGTGGGCGCCAAAGTCCCCTTCACGGGATGTGTGGGGAGTTTAGGGTAGCTCAAAGGTTCAGGAGGGGGGTATACTGGGAGTAGCTTGCGCAGAGATACAGTTACAGGCCAGGAGGGTGGAGGAAGTTTGGGGTAGGTCATGGGCGCCATGGTGGTTGTGGATGTATTATGCACCTTCGTTAATTTTGTGGTAAGACGCGAGGAATTATATGTCTCTTCAGTCTTGTACGGATTGAAGGAATTCGTATCGGCCTGCCTAGCAGTCTTGTAGCGGCAAGTATAAGTACTTCTGCAAGAGCCAGTCGAACGATTCAAATTTCACGTGTTCATGCGAACTTTATTTGATATTGCATTCTGGTGATAGTAATGCAGGCAGCAGCCATGGCCCATGGCATATTTGAAGTCTAAGGATGGGAGAAAGAATACTCAGAGTAAGTATAGCAGAAGTCGTTGGAAGTAGAGCTAGCTACACAGACAGTGGAAAGAAGCGTACACAAAGTTGTGGTCCCGCCTTTTCCGGGATCAACAAAAGTAAGCGCCAAGGACTCTCCATTTCCAACTTCCAACTTCCATGCAAATAAGTAATCCAGTACTCGCATTATCATATATTCACGGCTCGTTATCGCTACCATATAGTACATAGGAAACGGTAGGCCGGATACCTTACAGTCTGCTATTAATGTAAGTCAGGCCACTAATTTGACAACCATTTCTCATGTTCTCAGATTCCCTCGATAATATTGATAGGTACGACTACACAGAAGCATGGTAATCATAGCTATCCGTCTCAGTCTGCTTCATTTCGAATCCCTAAATCAAAAATAACTCTCCCATCACAAATCCCATAATATCTCGCCATATGGCTCTTTACTCAACGCCCTCTTCGAAACGTGCAAGCGTATCATTCGTGGGTATTCGGCACCCTACATTGTGTTCTTTTTCGTTATCTACGTACTGGATGCACATGGTATATCGTTTATTCTTGCTCACCATCTGTGCCAGCGAATAGTATATGCGTGATCATTTCCGAGGATAATTGAATGACATAGATTGTATATTGAAGATAAAAGGCCTCGAATGCATAACATTCAAGACCTCCCGACGTACGCCGGAACTTCCTTCCAGGTGGAACCATCATCTTCACAAGATGCTTTCTATCCACTGGGTTCTTTCAGCGGTATTCGCGTTTTCTCCTTTGTTGGCTGCTGCTGCCCCTTCCGCCGATCCATGCGCCAAGATTGCCGGAAAGACGTTCGTTCCTCCTGCTGACGCACTTACTTGTTTGAGGTCTTTCCCGTTCAACGAAACATTGCGCCAGAATGTGCTGGACAACATGGAGCGTGTTTTTGATTTCTTCACTTTCGAAGATTTCTATTTAAACTCTCCGCCTCCTTTCCAAGAGTCAACTAACAATATTCGGGCGACGCTACAGAATTTCATGACCCAGAAATTCCAGGTGATGCATTTAATGTGATAGTCTTTTCTAATGCTAACAGTTGTAATATATATTCAGACCGACTATGATTTCAGTTGGAATCTATACTTATTCACCACACAGCTCAATGATGGTCATACCAGTGCGTTAGGAGCTTGCAAACTACTTTAACTTTAAATTTAACTATACCCAGGATGGTTCCCTAACTGCTACAACTCTTTTCAGAATATTCTCCCAACACCAGTTGTTACCATCGAAGAAAATGGTGTCCAGGTGTATTTGTGGCCCCAGACGCCGTCGAGTTCATTTCGCAACTGGGCTCTAATTTTACCGACTTCTTCGACTCAATTAAGTTCGATTGGAAACGACTTGCCGGTGCCAAAGTTCTCTCTATTGAAGGCATGGATCCCTACGCTTATGTTGACACTATCGCAAGTACTGTGTCCGGGAACTATCTTGACCATGGTGTCCGAGTGAATTCTGTCTTCTCAAGCTACCGTATCTCAGGGACCGACTTCTCACAGCGCATCGGAGACCTAGCTGGTCCCACTGGTGTCGCTCAGACCTCTTTAACAATGACACTTGTCCCCGTCAACTCAACCAAATCTGAAACCGTGAAAGTCCCGTTCCTTGCAGACTTTATTGGACTTCCATTCACCGATGGACCCTCCTTGTAAGTTCCTGTTTGGACATCCCCGTAATAATCCTTTACTAAACTAGATTTGGGTAGCTGGGAGGCCAACTGCGCCGCTAATGATGCAACCAATGGTGTTGATCTCAAGGGAGGCTCGTCCTTCAGAAAAGCTACCCGCAAACTCGCAAAAGCGGTTATCATTGACAAATCAAATCAGAATGCTTTGGGGTTGCCTGATCCGTTCCACCCTTCCGTGCCTCCCGTGAACGGTAGCACAGGCGTGATCAAATCATTTATTCTCCCTGATAAGAAAACTGGCGTTGTAAGAGACATTTCTGTAGGCGCTATTGTGATTACATTTTAATATGTTTGAAAGATGTTTGTGGGCTCATTCGAACCGGACGATTTCGGGAGTTTCCAAACTGACACCGTTGCTGCCATCGATGCCTTCAAAGTCGCTGGAGTATCCCAGGTGCTCCTTGATCTCACTAATAACGGAGGTGAATCACTTACTATTGTTGCCTGTGTGGATTAACGTTCTAATCTCTATAAATAGGTGGATTCGTTTGCCTTGGGCAGTTCTTGCATCAATATCTTGCGGGTGCGAAATTTGGCTATCCGTAAGATATAATAGTTTTTCATCATGACAATTACAATCTATACTTACCGCCAACGTCGTCTGTCAGAGGCTTCCAATCGACGAACCGCGCAAACCCTCTAGCGCAAAAGATCGTTGCAGCAGATATCGCTCTAGGTTTAGATGCATCGATATCCTTCTACACACCTGACAACTGTAGGTGTTATTTGTCTCTTCCCGAAAAATCGGCATATGCTTATTGCTTTCGATATCAAGGGGCATTTTTAAACGACACTATTATGCCCCTAGATTTCAACTACATCAATCCTTCGGCCCCGTTCGTCGTGAATGGTCATAGTGACCCTACATCACAGCGTTTCCACGTGTGCTATTTTACAATTGTAACCTTATATACCCCTAACGTCTACCCCGCGTTCATACAGGATACTTGCGAACTCAACTTTGAGGTGCCTATCCCGGATGAGCCGCCGTTCGATTTGAAGTGCGTCCTAGTATTTCGTCAAAATGATACGTTCTGATTCTAACTGTTGTCTTCGCAGCAAGGTGGCTATTGGTGAGAAAATACTTCGTGGATCATCTAATGTTGGCTCAGACTGATTCTTCGTGAAGTTAGTAATGGAAACTGTGCTTCAACGTGTGCAATGTTCAGCACACTCATGAACGAACGACATAATACTAAGATCGCTATTTTCGGCGGAAAACCCAGTGAAACTATGCAGTTTAAGGGTCAGATTTCCATAGATTGTTGTTCTCCTCGGAGTGTTAAAAAACGGTGCAGGTATGGCGGGAAATCAGGTTCTCGAGTGGACAGATCTCGACACCGAGATAAAGACAGCAGGTGTAAAGAACGTGAGTTGCCGTGGGTGATAAGTACTCCGAGTGCTGACCTGATTCATCGTCTGTCACAGGACCCCTTGGCGCCTCCCGACCTGTACGTCTTTCCGAGAGTTGTGTGATGTTGCCACTAACTTCTGCGCTAAATTAATTCAGTCTTGTATCCGCTAACTTCAGGTCGGTCGTCTGATCCCGTTTTCTATAAACCTCACTGACTTTTCGTTATTGTCCAGACATAACTGGCGAACTGGTGTGTTTCATATTATTTCAAAACATTTGTTATTCCGGGATTTGACCGTCGGTCCCCACACTTAGCTTGGAGTTTCTTTGATGAGAGCAAGCCAATAGGTTAGTTTTAACTTCACTGGGTTTCACGTAGATGCGGAACTTCGTTTCTGACCTTCCACCTTGCAGCATATGTATCTGAACTCCCACACTGTAGGTTTGCAGTGCTATTAAGCGAGACTTCATTTAAGAGCATTCATTGCTTCGTGCAGTCAGATTCCCATATACGAAGGACACGTACAATAATCCTCAGAATTTATGGACATTTGCGTAAGTCTTTCGTTCCGACTTTGGTTTGTTACCTCATTCAACCGGTTGACAGCGCAAGCAAACTTTTTGCGTGAGTTTGAGTTTAAGCAGCAAAATATTAGTAGCTATCCGGTGCTCTTGCGCTTAGTAGCAGCGCGTGTATTTGTAGAACTTAAAATCAAAGCAAGACAAAATTGCCTTCATCTACGTCCATCGGAAATCCGCCAAACCCGGAAAGCGACGTATTGCAGTTATGTAGCGATTGAAAGGCACGGGTGAATACGGTCGGTTTGCAAATATTCGCTAATATTACACGCCTTTGAGGGGCGATGCACGCTTGTCTCAGTAGACAACGCGTTGTCACCGTCACTAACTTTACTGATCCATGTTCGACATTGCCAACTCTGTTTACCAAGTTCTTTTTCCTAAGTACCAATCCACTCACCCACCTCTTTCTTCAAGGTTGGACTCAGTATGTCTTTAAAGCCGCTCCTTGGCTTCCAAGTCGAGTAATTCAAAAGAAGAAACGTAATAGTTCTGGCCACTTGACGTCCTTGTTGAGCACGGAATCATCATAACAACGCGGCAACAAGGGCCGTAAAAGTGTTTGTTTCCATTCATGGCATTACGACCCTGAATATTACTCAAGTATGCCATCATCCCTACAACCGCCAGCAGACGTTAATTGTGAGCCGATCAAATTCCACTGAGCCGGCAACGCAGCTTACATTTCTTCTCTTTAAGGCCCTCGCGGCATGTCGCGATCCTGAAAACTAACCATGGTGGCCTCGAGGCCTCAGGTACTATATATGAACTCGTAAACCAAACACACACCTGTCGTACGCTGGCGTTCTGACACCCCACACTATGTCTAAGTTGCAGCAACCTCGTCCCCCATACTTGCACCTGGACTTTCTGGCTAACTTATCGGAGCTGGAAGACCCTCGACCCCTTTATGTTCACAGACAATCGTCTTTCACCTGCTTGCCAATACTGCAGGCAGCTGAGCGGAACAATGAAATGATAGGTCCTCAGAAAAAGCACGCTCGAGCCGATACATATCCATCTGCCCCCCCGCAGAAGTATAAACCTACAAGCCTAAGTCTGGATGAAAACAGACCTCCAGGCACAGCTCAACCTATGCCACAGAGAAAAATCCGTCCTCTGCCACCTCTCCCTCCGTCTTCTTCTCGAACCTCTTCTTCATGTCCACGTCCACGTCCACGTCCGCTTCCATCTCCTCCTTTATCGGCGCCTCCAATGCTTCCTGCATCACCACCGCCGGTCTCACGTGTGAGTGCAGGGCTTGTCCTGTCGCCACCTCCCCGCTCTGGATCTCTTCCCACGTATAAACGCCAGAGGCTTTTCATTGTCTCCAATCCAGATCCAGATCCAGAGCCGGAACCAAATGTATACCCGCAACCGCCTCAGCCCCAGGAATCCTCTCAGCAACAGGTGAAACTTCACCTCACGATACCAACTTCCATACAGCGTTCGTTATCGATAAAAATTAGTCCAGTCTCGACGAATCCTGGGAGTCCGCTGGTATTCCATGTGCCAGATACATCATCCCCTTTAACCATTGACAATCACCGCTCTGTCAAACACAATTATTCCCATAATGGGGAACCAAATTCTGATAGACTTTATGGGGTGGCTACTGTTACAGGCTCGGACTCGAGCGATCATGAATTAACGAAATTGGGCGATTTCGAACACTCTATTTATGTTGAAACGCCCATTCAGCTGCATGGAGTGTCCTGGAATGGGGAAAAGAAAGAACGTAACGAGGATGAAGATGATGATAGTCCCGTGGATGACGGGACGGAACACTGGGAACTTGCAGAAGGCATGATGGTACATGTTGGGCGGGATAGTAAATTGGTCACGAAGAAATGGGTGATAGAGCAAGGGAAGAAAAGGTGGACGCAAGATGATTATGGGGGCATTATCGAGGCGTTGCGGTTGCTTTGAGACGAAAGGGGATCTAATAATTCGGCATTTAATCACTTACATTCATCATTCATTAAGACTACTTACCTGCATTTACCTACATAGTATTTACACGTTAGAAATTGTAACATATCCACAAGTGCCCCGGGCGAAATGCTGAAAAATGCATTTCTTTCCAAATTGCATGTTCTTACAAACAATTAAGTTTTTCTACAGTGAAAAGCAAAAAATTTATAGCAGCAACTTGTTTCGATCAAGTGACCTCGGGGTGGCCATATGGGCCCCGCGCGCTACCACTGCGCCATGCTGCTGTTATGGTATATCAGTATATGAGGCTTAATGAGAATCTTCCGTAAGGATAACTACACGCTGCACGCAACTCATCACTCTACATAATTCTTGTACTGCTCAGCACGAAAACTGATAACGAGGCTATCATTATGTGACATTGTACATCTGAATGGTTGAAGGGTAAAATCTTTGATGTAGACCATACATACAGTATGATATATGTACAGCGATGAACCAAGAACTCAAACTGTCCAGCGGGAAGGAACCAGCTGGGAATCGACAAGACTTGAACACCCTGTAGTCTGACGATGAATATTTAGAGAGAAGTTGTGACCTTGCGGATCCACGTCAACAGGGGACTGGAATATATTTGCATTGGGTTTGACGATGGAATTACTTGGAGGATGTTAAGGTTATATGAGAAGTCGTCGGGTACCATCGCAACGTGAACACCATGCTGAAGCCTCGAGGACAACTTTGGAGTGCAGAGGGATCCGATATACAGACGTCCAGGATCACAGCAAGTAATCACTTGTCCGTAGATCTTCATCAAAGTAAGCTTCGAAGACAGGTTCTAAACATGAGTGACGAAGAGTGAAGGCAGACAAATTTTCAGAGGACTGATGTGTGGTTCACGTGGAGAAATTCATGAGTCAGACGAGCTGTCGAGCACACACGCACTGTTCCGAAAGGATCTGATTTGCGTTTGTTTTTGAGTCGAGTGACCATTTGGTAAGTTGGGTACCCAAGTTCAGTCCGAGTTTGTCCCACAGACGCAAGAACCGGCTTCCATAAAGATGATTTTAAGCTCTCGTCTTGTGAGGCTGCGCCATTCTCACAGAGCACTGCAGGTGACAGAGGCCGCTGGATATTGTGTCGGACGGTAGTGGGTGGGGTGGTGGGATCGATAAGGGTGAGGGTGAGGGTGTGGGTGTGGGAGGGAGGTGGGAAGGAGATTGATGGGTGGCAGTGGGGAATAGAATAGCGGGGAGGACGAGCGTCGTATCGTACGAATGAATGTGAGAGATGTGAAGCAGCCGGCGCCCGCAAAGCAGTCTTGCAAGTGAAAGGAAGACGCTTGAGCAGAAAATAATTTGGAGGTCGTTGGACGTTGTTTGGCCTCAGCCTATTGCCTCTGCCACGCGCGTCAAACCACTTCCTCCCTTCTTGTCACCCTCCTCCGCCATCTCTCCCCTCCCTCCCTCTTTTCTCCTTCATCTTGGGTGTCTCTCCCCACACCAATGTCGGGCAAGGCCCCTCCAAAGGGTCCCAGGGCCCTCTTGGGTGGTTCTGCCCCCGCTGCTTCGTCTTCGGGTACCGCCAATCCCCCAGGACAACCCCTACAGCACTCCCAAATTCCCTCTCATTTTCCGACTAACAGAGGCCCCCACAATCCTCCCACATCCAAGGGGTCTGGTCGACAACCCCCAACAGGGCCTCGCAGTCTGTTAAACGGCATACACACCAAACCACCACCCCAGGGCCCCAAAGGCTACGTGAATGGGCACAATAGTCCAAACTTTTCTGGTCCGAGCTTCAACACCACGGCTGGATCTCACATGTTGCAGACCAATAGAAATCCAATATCTATCAAAGGTAAAAAGCCAGAAAGTTCGACGTGGTCAGCCAGCGGGGTAAGCTCGAGCGGCCTTTGTCTGATGTTAAATTTATTCACCATTACTTCACTTTTTTTTTTTCTTCTAGGGCTTGCAATCTCCGCATTCGCAGATTAATGGCAGACATGATAGTAATATCAACGGGCTTCCAAATGTCGCTTCTGGAAGCGGTAGTAGTACTGGTGGATCTCGTCCTGCTATTTCAATACCACTGCCGCCTTCTAGTTCTGCCAGACCAGGTACCCATTACCGAGATAAACCCTCTGCTCAAATACCAGTTCAACCTCGCGCTGACAGACAAACCCCTGTCCCTTCGACAGAACCTCCTCCGCCCCCTCCTCCTCCACCAAATTACGATCCGCCTCCACCACCACCACCATCGCAGCCTCCTCCGCCAGTACCTCCTTCACTTTCTGAATCACAACCCGCACCACCTCCGCCTCCTTCTGAACCTTCCGCCCCTCCACCACCCTTACCTCCTTCGTTAGCCCCTCCACCACCGCCCTCAAATCCAGCCCCCCCTCCTCCGTCGTCCTCACCACCACCGCCCCCTCCGCCTTCAGTGCCTCCCCCACCCCCGCTCTCTGAACCTCCCCCACCACCACCTCCTTCAATACAACCACCACCACCACCGCCGCCGCCTTCAACAGAGCCACCACCACCACCACCTCCGTCAGATTACCTCCCTTCTCCACCTCCCCCTCCAGCTTCCGAACCTCCATCATTGCCCCCTCGTTCACTGTCACCTCCGTCAATAAGGATACCGCCTCCATTACCACCCCATATTCCATCTCCCCCTGACTCCCATCCTATATCCTCTGACCCTCGGCTTATATCTCCCTTGTCTCACTCAACCACTCCGCCTTCCCCTCCCCACGAACCAGCTCCATCACCTCCCCCCGCCCCGGAACATAAGCTCTATAGCTTACCACCCCCTCCCGATTGGCCCCCGCCGCGCTCGGAACTCCCTCATCACAGGCCTTTTAAAATTCTCTTTGACCCCGCACTGGATTCCTCGGCCAATTACACACCTTCCCAATTCTCCAAGCCCCCGTCGTATTACCGCGCTCTAATTGAACACGTACGAAAGCATGCAAATGCTGCCATTGTACAAGAACGAATACGAGGGAAAGAGAAGGGGAAAGAGACATTGTATCGATTCGAAGGCGAAGTAGTGAGTGTGGAAGAGGATGGGATGAGGGAGGAAGAGGTTGCAGTGAGCGATCCGAGGAAACGCGATGGGTTTAAAAAATTACCTTCATTACGACCTGGGAGGATTGACTTCTACGAGGTCAAGTACGAGGTGCGTGTTATATCCATTGATTGATCTTCCATTCATGCAACGTCCCATTCCGTTTCATTGCTATTCTTTATTTATTTATTTAAAGCAGTCGTTGATTTCCATTTCATAGTATGACGCCAATTCGGCTGGACCTCCTCCTCCTTTAGGCGTCTTGATCACTGGGGTCTCACCATTGACGTCAAACCAGATCCTTCGACGGCATTTTATGCAATACGGCGAACTTACAGCTTTCGAGTCACATATTGACAAGGAGAACGGAAGTGCCTTGGGTATCGTATCTATTAAATACAAAACTCACGAAGTAGCGAAGATATGTGTCCAGAAGGAAAATGGTCGAAGAGGTGGATTAGTGACATTAGGAGTTTCTTCAAAACCGGGGGAGGTAGAAGAGTGGCGGGTCGTGTTCGATGGGGAAGGGGCGAAGGTGAAGGCTGTCCTGAAAGAGTTGGATGAACGGAGGCGGCGTGAGAAGGAGGAGAAGGGGAGGGAAGAGAAGAAGAGGTTACAACAGTCTTCGAACGGGAGCACGAGTACGCAGCCTAGCGCGAGTGGTGGGAAAGCTGGTGGAACGTCGACGCCTCAAACCCCATCGATTCAGACACCGAACCAACAGTGGAGAGGCCCGAACCATCCGTCTGCATCTTCGCGTAGCAGTACACATCCCAGCCAGAGAGACCCAAACATCAGACCACTGACTCACCCGTCATTACCTCCCATTCCTAACGTGGCAGGTGCAAGTACACCACAGCAAACTTCAGCAGCTCCGGCTGGTCTTCCGCCCAAACCTCTCACGAAACCTGAAGAAAGCCACGCACCTGCAATGCCGCCGGCATTGAAGAAAGCCCGCGATGCTATCGTTGCAACTCCTATGGCACCATCATATCCTTCACCGCGTCCTCGAGATAAGGAGAAGGAGAAGGAGAAGGAACGGGACAGAGAAAGAGAAAGGGAGCGGGAAAGAGATCGTGAGCGAGAAAGGGATAGGGATAGGGACCGCTCAAGGCCAAGGGATTGGGAGCGGGATTATAGAGATTATGGCCGTGGGCGATATCGTGATTGGGAGCGGCGGGATTGGAGAGACAAAGATCGCCGCAGAGAACGATCTACATCCTCGACATCAAGACACGACGACCGTGACCGTGACCGCAATCGCGAAAGAGGTCGACGTGCGCCAGACTACTATCCCCCCCGCTCTCGTCGCGAGTATCGCGTTATGGCTGATTCCCCGTCCCCGTCCCCGTCACCTATAAGGAGATCTGATTTAGATCCCACACCAAAATCTGCTGCTGACCGTGAAAAGCAGCAAGAGGAGGTTCGTAGGGAGCTTGCAAAGAACGGGATGGACCATGTCAAAGTTGAGGGTGGTGTTCAATTGTCCTCTTCGGTTAGTGAAGAGGAGGTTCGTGAGTTTTTTACAGGTTTGGAGCCAGACAAGGTATGTACAGCGCGACCAACAACGTTGTCAAGTTAATAACGCGTGGTTAGGTCCTTCGTGATCATACAGGAATCTATGTTACTTTCAAGAAACTTGAATCCGCCAGACGTGCTGCGATTGCCCTTGGTTCTGGCAAGATGTTGGCGTATCAATCTGTAACTCTCTCCGTACATGCTCCACCGACTAACATATCGTCTTCGGGTGATATCCAGCTTGACGAAAATGCCCTCGTTGACCAGGCGCAACAGATGATCATAAGGGAGTTGAGAAAGCTGCTGGAGAAAGATATCACAGAGCGTGTTGTTGGACCAGAGTTGAGGCGGCTCGCTCATGAAGAACGGAGTAAAGGACCCACGAATTCGTTTATTACTGAGCAGAGACCTGCGGAACGACGTGGACTCCAGGGGTTATCATTTAAGAAGAAACCCCAGAAACAAGTTATCGAAGAAGTCAAGGTTCCTGTAGCTGAAACAGAGACGGAGGCTCCTGAAGAGGAAGAGGTTGATGTTGATAGGCCAAGGAAAAGGCAGAAGAAGGAGACCAAGAAAATAAGGAGAGTTGTTGATGAGGATGATTTAGAGTCCGAAGATGAAGATGAAATGGAACAGAAAAAGGTGGAGACGGATGATGCTGTTCGCAAACGAGCTGGTGAAGAGGTTGAAGCTGAGGAACCTGTGAAGAAGAGGCAAAAGGTCGAGGTTGAACCAAGTACGAAGGCGAAAAAGACGGTCAAGAAAAAGGCGAAGAAGGCTATCGTCGAGGAGGTCATTCTTCCCGAAGAGCAAGATTTCGAAGCTCCTGCCGTTACCCAAGTACACGTGTCATCTAGCTTAGAGCCGTCTGTTTCGCCTTCACGTTCTGCCTCGCCGGTTGTCGAACCTAAGAGGCACGTACGGGTAGTTACGCCTCCCCCGACACCTCCACCTGATCCTGTTGCCCTCGGTATATGCGACGACGACGAAGATCTCTATTTTGCCAAGCTTGCGTTAGCTGGCTGGATACCGCCAGCTGTAGAAGAAGACACATCAGAACCCATAACAACGTCAGAAACACCTTTCCGCAAACATGTTACTGGGTCTGCTCGTACTGAAGGCTACTACAAGATTACTCATGCCGAAAAGGCTGCCTACGTGACTCAATATCAGGCCCGCTCGACCAACACCGAAGTCGCTGTTCCTGTTGAAGAGACTCCTCAGCCTCAGCACGTCACTTCCTCCAGATCGAACCGCGCCAACGCTCGGCGCCGCGCCCAAGGCTTGGAGGAGATCAATCAAGTGCAACGAGCAGTCGCTTTGTCAAAAGGAGAGCCTGCGGCAAACGAGCTCACCTTCAAGTTTAACCAGCTTCAGACACGGAAGAAGCACTTGCGCTTTGCACGATCACCCATCCATGATTGGGGCTTGTACGCAATGGAGAAGATTTCAAGGGGTGAGATGGTTATTGAGTATGTGGGTGAAGTCATCCGTGCACAAGTGGCAGAGAAACGCGAGAAAGCCTATGAGCGCCAAGGCATCGGAAGCAGTTACCTGTTCCGTATCGATGAGGATCTCGTAGTAGATGCCACAAAGAAAGGTAATCTTGGGTGCGTCAATCTTGATAACCATTGTAGTTTAGTTGTAATCTAACCAACTCGACAACCAGGCGTCTCATCAACCATTCTTGCGATCCTAACTGCACTGCGAAGATCATTACCATCAGCGGAGAGAAGAAAATCGTCATCTATGCAAAGCAGGATATTGAACTTGGTGACGAAATTACCTATGGTAAGCAGACATTCTAGGTCCCCCTCTGCATCTTGTTGATCAGCTTTTTACAGATTATCACTTCCCCTTCGAGCAAGACAAAATTCCTTGTCTATGTGGTTCCGCCAAGTGCCGTGGTTACTTGAACTAGACCTTTATAATCATTTATCTATATACTGTGATCTGAGCTATACCCTTTCAGTGTTGTTCTTACCATCGACTTTTCTGTGCATTGCATCGACTTATGTATTGTTTATATTCTGCTTTCAAGACTTCCATTATCATAACTACCTTCCTTTCCTTGAGGGATCTTTGGCATCGTGTTTGTTATTCATTTACATTGGACAGCACTGAGTTGTATGTAGACAAGTAATATATGTAAGGCAGTTATGAGTTAAATACGCAATTCGTAGTAGCAATGTGTATGTCGTTGTAGTGTGCATTCGTTTAACGTTTAACATTTATTCCAGAGGCCGTTGACAAACAAAGGGACTTAGTTTGGGATAATCTGAATCCTAGCTTCACTAATCACCATTCACGTACTTACCTATGACGCCTCACACATTTGATCTCATACGCAACTCATATAAATCTTTAGCTTCAAAGACAACGGTCAACCCGTCAAATTTCAAATACTATATGTTCTGGTGGCCCCTACACGCAACCTACACAAATTATATGCAAGAGGCTCTTTTCCCCCGAGATTACATACCAGTTTTCTGCCCGCCAAGATTCCAGCTCCTACTTGGTTCAGTCACATTAACTACTTCGCCTGTCTTGACGGAAATGCTGATACGTGGTGCATGTCCACGATAGCGGGTCTTCCGCGGATAGTAAGGACTCTCCTGTGCTTCCGAGGATGTCTGCAAAGCATACCCCCTTCGACTTGCTAGGGCTGCCAACCGTAACCGTACAAAACTTCTATGCAATAATCACGACAGAATGACTTTCCAACATGCAAATATTGCATGAGTTTAGCAATCCTGTGGATCTGCGAGCTATAAAGACCGTATGCAAAAACTGGGGATTATTAGACCGAATTCTTATAATGACACCTGCTATTGATCTTCCAAATGTCGACTGTACTGCTGATAGTGGAAGTACTGCAGCTATTTCTAATACCGAGAAGCCTGGTATGTATCATCTTTTCATTCATTTTTACTTATACTCTTATGCTAATTACCACCGAAGTTTAGATCTACCCAAGCGTCAAACTCGAACGAGGGACACAACTCGTTATAATGAACTGCTCAACGCTGAGAAATGCGATGAGACTGGCGAACTCGAAACTCAATACAAACCCTGAATTCCAATTAAACCACGTAAACCGAAAACGAAAGGGCGCAAGGAACCAGAAGCTATCAGTGATGCAGACTCAAATGATATAGAGTTTTTTCTGCCTTTAAGTTGCACTGGAGCGTGCAAGTCTCAAGCTGGAGACGATTCGCAACCTTATGATCGTAAAACATTACTGCAAGCTTCAAAGAGTCTGAGGTGGCCAGTGACTCGAGGTAGTTTATGTATAACTAGAACTTATTCTACTTACGCATTATGTAGTATATTTCATGTATATTATACCTGTTGAGTGGATATTTCGGATCTTACAGAAATAATTCAGTATCTATCATAACCGTAAACCGTAAACGGCCGTATTTGTACCCGTACCGTACCGTAGAAGGTTCAAAAAATGTCTGTACGGTACGGTTACGGCTAAAACCCGTACCGTAAACGGTTTACTTTATACGGCCGTAAACCGTTACGGTACGGTTGGCAGCCCTACGACTTGCTCTAGCAACGAATATATTCCTTGGATTTCTTCGATAGAGGTGCTATAGCTCCAGGGATTATTAAAATTTGTAAATGACGGTGCTTCACTGTCGCTGGTATGACCCAATGGCTGGAACGGATTGCACAGCGCCTGACTAATCTAGAAGTAATTCACACCAGTGGGGCGTATGCAGTTTCACAACCCTGTGGTGGACTCACTAGAAGCAGCTAAAGCCTCCTGTGGAGGCGCCGGTGATCTAGGGTGTTTGTGGGGACAAGTTTCCATATGAGAACATTCTGACCAATCTATGCAAGGCGTGTAACACTTATCTGAATCGGGGCTCGAATAAGCATCGAACTGTCAAAGAAACTCTGGTAGAAGACTTACAAGGCTCTATGTCTCTTGGATGAAAATATTCACACCTTCTTTGTACCAAGGCCCAACAATGCGACGTCTTCTTTGCTTTGGGTTTCCATTTGGTACGATGGTCCCACTTACTTGATAAATTTCTCCAAGGGGAAAATCGCGATCATGAATACTAGGAAATTATTAGTCTGAAGAACCTCGATATAGGGAATGATTCCTACAATCCACAGTGCTCCCCGCGAGGACACCAACTCGGCTCTTCACGAAATGTCTACAAGTGTTGTTTTCCATGCTATTTCGGCGGGTTTAGGCCCAGTGGCCCTTTCACTGGATGAATATCGGAAAAGGGTAGGGTTCATCATCACCCATGGTACAAGTCTCCAAGGTCCAAAAGGTATCGCACACCCTGAATTGTACGTTGTCCAAGGAAATGGCTGGCTTGCTGCATACGGACTCATACATGCGTACAAAGGATGTCTTACATCGTTGATGTTACTCGTGGTGTGTTCTTTCTGTTCTAAAATGCGACTTTAGTCTATTGTAAAGGAATGATTGATAAATTATTTAACTTTCTGAGGCCATTGGAGTCACATTGAGGGATTGACGTCGATGCAAAGAAAATTGTGAAGGCAAAAAGATTTTATGAGAAGTACTTATAAAGGACACGATAAAGACAACAGTTGGTGCACGTGTAATACAGGCAGAACGTGGTTGGGGAAGAGAACTCAAGTACTCACCGGCACCTTTTATGCTTTGGAGTAACGCTTTGTCCTACGACATATATCATTATACTTATGCATTTGGTCGCGAACTTGACATTTCCAAACGGGAAATCGAAATCAGCCAAAGTGTACGTTAACATTAACGAAAGCTTTTTAGGGAGACTGAGATAACCTGGTGACTTCTCAGAGATTTGAAATTGGGTGCATTGAACAAAACTACAGAGATGGATTATCCCGTCACAGTGGTTTGCCAACGTTGAACTGGTAGTCCCGTCGTCCTCGGTATCTCAAATAGGCGTGTACACAATTCACAAAGGGCAATCTATTAATATTAACACTTCAAGCTCAATCGAAGACACTTAAAGGCTACCCTTTAATTATAGCATACCCTCACGATCAAACTCCTTGATTGACTTGATCGTAGTGCTTTGATGGAACCTCCGACCTACCAGTGAATGATTCTGAAATATGAGCGGAACTCCTGGTAACTCTTAAAGGGGTATGCTATGCGGCGCTGAGCAAACATTACATCCATGATTGTTTTAGTGCAACTCTGGAGCTTATTCTATAGTAATGAAATGTTGAAACATAACTACTTAGTACTTTACAAGACTGGTATGTATTACAATACTGATATACATATGATAAGGTCTACTTTTGCATGACGGAGTGTCCTTAAAACTTAGGCGATAATAATAATGATAACAAGCAACGGAAGTATGTGCAATAATAAGATGAGCGATAGCAGTTACAATGGCATGTGGTTCGTGAGGTTGTGAGATCCTTGTAGTCACGGCTGAAGGGTAATATTTTGCGGTTGCAAAGCGCCGTTCGACATGACGTCGAAGCTAGGCATCATAGGATGTGTATGATGAACTCTCTTCTTCGGAGGTAAGGCTGTCATATCCTATGTTATATATCGTTAGTGTCGGAGTTCAGAAGGAGTAAAGATAATGCCAATACCTCGCAGGAATAATTGGCATCTGTAAAATGACAGGACTTTAGATGGTGGTAACTCCGTCAGAAGGGCAATCAATAATTACCTTGAAGATGTGTGCCATGCTCCCATGTTCGTGTGTGCTTTCTACTCCTCGCGGATTGATCCTAAATTACAAATACAGTGCGAGTTCAGTAGGTATAAGAGATTCGATTTGAAGATTTCGCTTAACCTCCAGTTGAGGCGCCGACTCGTTTGCGTAGATTCCTTGGCCATCAGCATCTGCCCAGTCCATCCCCTTAGCCCCGCCCATCCGTGAGGTCAGAAATGCTTCCGACACGTTTCGCATATCCTAGATTTTTTATCATCAGATCAGAACAAAAAAAGCATCTTGAGAATTACCTCTGGGCCGGGATGGTACCTAGGTGGACTTCGGTGGTGGTCATCTTCTGACATGGACGAAGAATTTCTGGACCGTAATTCTATTGATGGGAAGCACGTTAGTTCGTTTCGCTTAAAGAAGTGCTATGGGGACAAACCCATGGTCGACTGCGTTCCAGCAAGAAGTAAGGCCACTTGCAATGAAGGAAGTTAGGCTCATCGGAATATTGCAGATATAAAATCACTATTCACTGATGTCGTCCCGTCTTTTCTCTGCGGTGGTCACAGCCTGACGAGCCTGACGTTCAATATCTAAGCAAGCTGTATATTTCATAAAAGCATCTTGCGTGTCCTTCTGCGCTCGTAAGAGCGACATACGTGCAGCTTGAAGTGCTTGCTCTAGAGAAAGCAATAGTCAGGACTGAAGAAATTGGTGGGAGCCTGGGGACATACTCGATGAGTGTGCTTCTTGCACCAAATTATCAGGGTTTCTAAAGGACGGCGAACCAGACATGCGTGAGTGAGATAGTTGGCCGTTAGAATCTTCGGATACGCGCTCTGTGATTATAAGAAGAAAAAAATACAACAAAAATTATAAAAGTGGTCGTGTGGTCACTCGAATCACTCACCATTGCCGGTGCGATCCATAAAGCCCGAGTCGGAGGGTTCTGGTGTCAGGGAATCGATCGAGTGGTCTCGTTGAGTGTAAGAAGTTGCATCACCCAGGGAATTTCGAAGACGAGGATTGTGCGGAATACCAGCCGCTTGTCGCTCAATGAACTTTCGAAGGAAGGTGAGCTCGACGTCGTCAGGCATAATATAGGGAGGCCCCTGGATATCGCCCTTTTGCATCAACAACTCGAGGTGAGACATAGTTTTGTCTTTTAATTGCTGGAGCCACTCGTGCAACTCCATGTGATCCTGATCAGCACGCGCATCGTAATCCTGCCGCCGCCTGGCCTTCCGCCAGTAGGTCTTTGTCAACTTGAGAGCCCTGTTAACTTCGTTGTCGAGAGTGCGATACCACTCGCTGGCGGTTCGATTGAGGCGCACGGCTAAAACGCCAGGCTGCACTCTAAGCTGGAGGACGCAGCGGGCCTCACGATCTGGAGGACCCAAAACGCCCTTCTGACCCTGATTGCCTCTGGTGGCGCCACGAGAGACATTGCCAAGCTCTGGCCACGGGAGATCATCAGGAGTGGACATGTTGAGAAGTCGTTGGTGTAGGTGGTTAGTGAAGAAAGCGAAAAAGTAACACGGGAGAACGAGACAGGGAGTGGTTAAATGGTATCTGGAACATCGGGATTTAAAGGTGGGCTTCGCGTTGCCGGTTGGTCGCGGAGGTCTGGGAGGAGATTCCAGTTGTTTAGCGGTGCTCTGATGTGTTGATGCGGATTCCACTGGAACGAACCCGACAAATGGGCATCCAAATAAAGATTTCTAAGCACTCTGCACAAGGAAAGAACATCCCCAACAAGAACCCCGCCAGATACAGCGAGATGCAACCAGATGGAGCTGTCTTCCAGTCTCCAGATGGTTGCAATTTGCTCCTCTCATCTCTGCTACTCAAAGTTTGTTTTCCCATACTATCACACTTACCTAATCATCTCCGAACAAGATCCACTTTTCGATCCTCACCGCCTCCAGCCACCGCGGACACAGTGTGGCGTTATTATTAGCTGCCCATGCACGTCCTACCCATTCATTCCGTCGCCGCCTTCACTGCTTTCCTCGTGCAACCATCCATGCGCCCTCGTCTCAAACACAACTCATGTCCCATTCAACAAATTATACCATAACTACTTATTTTTTTACATTCTCACCCCGAATCCTCTCGGAGTATCTTCCAAAAGATAGCCGGCAGACGGCCGTATGTCATCGTCATCTCTCTTTGGAGATCCCTATGAGCAATTAAGTAGAGAAGTTGACACCCTGCGCTAGCGGTGCTTCGTCTGAGAAATTAACTGCGATGTTGATATGTCAACAATGATAAATTGCTTCTCGCAACATTGGGCTTACTCGTGCACGCGCTCCAGCGCACGTATTGCTTCCAAGCGTCACCACCTGATTCACGTCCCCTGAAAAATACGGTAAGTAATCGAAAAATCACTTAGCGGCTCATTCGGCCATCCTTACCACCCAGTACTCTGTAATGACAACATCAGCATGCATTTCCGTTCGGCGTTTGGACACACAAACCTTGTTGCCTCCGAAAGCTGCGCCAATTTCTGCACCACTCGTTCCAACGTTGACCTGTATCACAAGCGAGGGAGGGAGAGATCAGACCTGAGTTAGCATATAAGACACGCGACTTTACATTAACAATTCCGGTGTCGGATCCACTGGGCCCGATCCATTTTCCTAGATTCCTGAGATCTCGTGTCCAGAGGCTGCTGGATAACCCCTGCAGTCGTTGGAATTTACAATTTAATACGCCGGCTACAGGAGCTTGTGTCTCTCTTACCTGGGGCACGGCGTTGTTCCACTCAATAGCTTGGTCTAAATCGTCAAAAATCGCCGCGTTGAGGATCGGTGCAAATGTCTCGGTCTTCCAGATATGCTCGGAGTGGTCTACTGACTTTGGAAAGGCTATCGTTGGCTCGACAAAGTTGCCAGAATCTAGAGGTGCCTTGTGGTATCGTTCTCCACCAGTGAGAATCTCGGCCCCAGTCGATCTTAGGTACCGGACAGCTTTATCATAAACGTCGCAAGCGGCACGTGTATGCAAAGGACCAAGCAGAGTTCCATCGACGAGAGGATCGCCAGGTACCACCGACCCGTAAAGCTTCTGAAGACGTTCTAAAAATTCGGGAGCAATGGCGCGATGCAAATACAACCTCCTTGTTGAGGTGCATCTTTGCCCCGCAGTCCCAACAGCTCCGAAGAACACTGCGGGAACTGCGAGTGAAAGGTCCGCATCAGGCATAATGATTGATGCTATTGTTACGGCCTAGTTAGCCTGCGAATATGTGATACGACTGAACCGTCACAAACCGTTGTTTCCGCCAAGTTCGAGGATAGATTTTCCAAATCGAGACATTACATTTCGACCGACAATTCGTCCAACATGCTCACTTCCAGTGAAAGAGACTAAGAAATCGTAAGAATCCTCTGAATGTTTCCATCACTCAAATATTACCAAGTTCAACATCCCTGCTTTGGACAAGGGCTTCGCCGATATCCTTACCCCCAGTCACAAGGCTGGCAACAGCGCCCGGTACGTCGTTAGCTTCGAGAACACGTGCTATAATGGACGTCACTGCGATAGAGCATAATGGCGTGGTTGGAGATGGCTTCCATATGGTAGCGTTACCGGCCGCTAATGACAGAGCCAAATTCCTGATATCCAGCATCAGCCAACGATACGCCGATCAATTTAAAGATTGACAAACCATCCATAAACCGCAACTGGGAAATTGAAGGCTGACAATACACCTACCACACCCAGCGGGTTAGGGACTAAATTTCACAGAAATAAAACATTATTATTTGGTTGGTTAAGGAACTCCGGAGAATGCCTACCTTCCAGAATGGAGTGCCCTGGACGTTCTGATGCAACGACTCTTCCATTCATCATCCTCGACAATCCAACACCATAGTCACACTGAAATGATAAGCCGGCGGGTATGACGAATCAAAAATGTCAACAATTGAGGAAACCTACGATGTCCACAAATTCTTGAACCTCGCCTACTCCTTCCGTGCGTATCTTACCCATTTCTAAAGATATCAAGGCCCCGAGTTCTTCGCGCTAAGGCATATGACTGTTACTGTCATCGCATCCTGGAAGCGAGCTAAATACCAACCTTTAATGAGAGAGCCTCGCGGATTTGCCTCAAAATTTCTCCGCGACGAGGTGCAGGTACATCTAAGTCGAAACTGTTCACATATCACTATTATCAGTACAAATGCAAGAGACTCACCCCGAAAGTCCTTATAAGCTGCGCGTGTTTTCTCCAATGCCTCGTGAAGTTCTTCAGGCGAAGCAGTCCTGACTCGGGCAAGTATCTCTCCAGTCGTTGGGCAAGTGGAGGTGATAATATCGCCAGAACCCTTCCATTGGCCATCGTACACTCCAGGTATCTCATCCTTGGCAGAGATACCAACTGACGACAAGATTCCTGAAGCCCGTGTCGAAATAGCGCGCGACAAGCCAGTGCGGCTTAAGATGACGCGTCGTGAGATCATCATAGTGTTTCAAAATAACTGCAGATGTTTAGAAATAATATCGCGTCAATATCTCGAAAAATAAGAAAGGTATCGAGTTTCAAGACCCAGACGATAGAGGGTAACAGCAACCACGAATCCAATCCTATCGTCTATGATCCGCTCCGAGTTCCACGTGTTTTAATGTGCTAAACGCGAACAAGCGCTTCTCATATTTGCGCGCTAATTATAGCATTTGCAAAGCATCTGTCAGGTTCACCTGTTGGCATGCTCACTCCATTGGGCTTCAAACAGTACATGTTTATCGATACAGTATGTAATCTACCGCGGTCTTTTGCAGAAGATTTTCAGTATAAAGAATTCTCCCTTAAAGCTTGTGGGTGTACGGAATTCGTTCAATAAACGGTGCAACTAAAGAAATGTTGATTAGATCTGTGACGCCAAAAATCGTGGGCGTACGTGAGGGTGTGCTCTTCAATGGGATTTTGGGGGATAGCCCGATTGTATTCATCCCACATGAGTGCTGGCACTCATAAGGCTACAATTCGGTATCGGAAGATTGAGCCCGAAGTGTTAACAAGTGGTGCTGATGCATTGACAGCTTGCCGTGATGCTCCCTCCAACCGCCGCAATGGCCCTTTGTGGGCATATTGGGACCGTTGAAAGTTGTGGAATATCCATTTTTTTCGGACGGCCGGGACCACGCATGCACATACGATTTGCGAAAGGTTCTCGGAGTCTCCTAAGCAGTCTTCCAAGATCCAAAGATTCTGCTCGAATCATCAAATTTGACTCACGAATGAGATGCAACCCAACAGCCTATTGGTACAGTATATGTGAACATTCTTAACATCCCAGAGCATCAATCCTATCATACAATACACAATACAAGTGTTAGAAAGGCTTGAACTATAAATCATCAAAAAAGGTTTTATCAATTTCTACAGCCTTTTTTCCTTTTTTCTTGAAGACTACCGGCTCCTTCTCGGGTTTCCGTTTCCGTTTCTTCGCATATGGGGTATCTGAATCACTATCCGAGTCGGCTTCTTTCACGGCCGGAATTTCCTCAACCTGCGCAACTAGCATCTCTTCACCGGAGACACTCTCTACGTCTTCACTGTCATCTCGTTGACCATCTACACCTAGGCTCCCCTGCTGTTCGTCCCCTTCATCCTGATCTCCGTCACGGAAAAACCCCTCTAAATCCGACATACGTAGGACATCTTCGTGGCCAACACTCCCCACCCACCATTTCCGCTGATGGGACGCCTTTTCTTCCTTGTTCGCGTCATAATCCTCATTACGAGTATTTGCAACCCTATTTCCCTTCTTCCTGGCATTATCTTCGATGGTGAGTTGGCCTACGCCACTTCCAACAGCTATCCGTTCTACTGGCCACTCTCCGTGATCAGCAACTACCCCAAGAAGCTTCGTCGGCAATATCTCTACTGCGCGAACATATCCATCAGATGAGCCTGTGAGAACAATGCTCGTCGCATCTACATCGGGAATGGAGGACGGAATATTGCATAAAGCATCAACAGATAGCGGATGACTGTACACGTTAATTATTCGAGATATCCAGAACCGAAAATAAATCTTACCCTGGAATTCGATCAACGCAATCGCCCCAGCCGCTGCTACGGTTGAAAATAGATAGGATTCCAAGTTGAGTACCAACAACAACTTTGGAGCCCCTAAGAAAGAAGATGAGACGCCCAGTCACGATTTAGTACAATTAAAATGCTATACGAGAAAATGTACCCTTTTATTGCAACAAGTGAAAGAAGTTCATCCTCCTGGTCCTCAGATTGTGCAACTGGTTCAGGTTTTTTCGACCGAACATCCATAACTGACAAGGTTCCATCACCACTAAGGAGAACGCGAGATGAGTACCAAACTTGAGTCCCAATTCAAACCGTACCTAGAAGCCACTAGATGTTTCTTGTCTTCCAGCCATAGAAAGTCTGTGATAAAATCAAAATGTTGAGTGTACGTTCGAACGCTATCCTTCTGCCTAGGGTCCCAGAGTTTGACAACACCGTCATCATCTCCAGTGGATAATAACCATGGCATTAGATGTTTGACACGATTTATGGGTGAGCTGCAGGAATACTATCGT
This sequence comes from Cyathus striatus, assembly GCA_025738555.1. Taxonomy (NCBI): domain Eukaryota; kingdom Fungi; phylum Basidiomycota; class Agaricomycetes; order Agaricales; family Nidulariaceae; genus Cyathus; species Cyathus striatus. Next base: position 1,161,133 of record JAOVFP010000020.1, read on the forward strand.
TGTTAGCACAATCGTCTGGAATGCCAATGGCACACTCACTCATGAGCCTTCGCGCGTATTTCAATACTCTCTGTGGTGGTATCGATGATACTGGAAGATATATCAGAACATAGTCAGAAGTATAGAATATTTCTTTGTACTTCAGTGCCTTGGACTTTCCAACAGAGTACAGGTGCGATCCGTCATGGTCAATTGTCAGACCACGGCATGAGCGTTTCGATGGACGAATAGAAAATGTTTGCTTGTGCCCTCCTTGCTCGTCATACGCAAAGGCCTTGACGTGTCCAGTAAGAAGCCCAGTATAAACTGTTGCGAATGTCGGATGGAAAACAACGTCGAAAATCTGCGCGCCGACAGGAATTACGGGCATCGAAAAATGTAGGTTGAAGTTCGTCTCGGTTCAAGATTCGGCAAGTCCGATCTTCAGTTTGGCTGTGTTTTGCTACGCTTTCCGTCTTTAATTTTAAATCTATTTTTGGCACATTTACTCAATTCAAGAATCTTAATCAACCACGAGTCCACGACCACACTGCCAACCTACTACAATTGATACGATGATATCCAAGTAATTATAGGCATTGAACGAAGACCTTATCACCGTTACCATCACACTTCTCTATCTAATTAGCCCTGAACTAAATATGCTTAATGCTACATACTTATGAGTATCAATTTATATTATTGTAGTCCCGGCAAAGTCCCGGGTTACTACTGAGAAAAGCTGAAATAGCTCTGGGTTGGATACCCAAGGGTACCCCGTCATGCTGAAACTCTCAATCTTTGGCGGTCATTGTAACCTGCATCTCGTCTCCTTGCATTAAATGCTATCAGACACATATGCAGTGCAAGAAGATCGAACTGGAACAATGATCTAGCAGGCTATCAAAGGGAATGATGATGCTTAGTATCAACAATCGATGTAACATCGGCGTACGTGCATCACATTTCCAGGTAGCGATTCGCTACAAATCACTAGATGAACTGAATTTTCTGTGTCACGTATACAGGTGATGTTTGTTCAAATTTTTCTGTCGCGACTCGCAAGGAAAAGCAACGTGGATTATTATTTTTGAAAGTTAGAGAAGTATCTGCACCTTCAACTTGAACGGACTTCTGATATGTATAGTAGGTACTTAAGCTCTTAAATTGATGAATGAAAATAACATAAAGATACATATTTCATAATTTACATAAGTAATATACTAACACTGCCATACACAAGTAACAAAAGCCATTATGATTGCAAAAGAGTGCGCAATCTAAAGTAATGCTTAGCTGTCATCTTATCTCCTGTCCACTCAAAGCGGTAACGAGCTGGACTGAAAGCATCCATGTCCGTCTCCTTCACAACACCGCGATTATCCCATACAACATGGGAAACAAACTTCCGCGTATTGTCGACAACTCTATGGAGTACGTGATCACAGTTTGAGATTGATAAACTCCGTAAACGTGCCCCAAATTGGATTCTCTCTTTCAGGCATGCGGCGAAAACATCAAGAAATCTTGAATCATCGACGTCTGAATGTGAGTATACGGGGATAGAAGAAGAAACCATAAATCCTCCCCGGGAACAATCAACTCCGTGCAGATAAACATCTTCTAGTCTTGGAACCAGAAGTCGTTGACCATCTGCATCACCGTGTGTATGAGCAAGGGCATTCAACAGAAGCGCCCAAATAATGCCAGAAGGTGCATGTCCAGTGATATCAAGCACGCGAAGTGATGGCAATGTCCGTAGAAGTTGCGACCACGACTTCTGCGTTACAACATCCAGATTTTGGAGTGCGATCGTATGAACATGAGCAAGCGCTAATGCCCTCCATATGGCACCCAGTGTTATTATCATGATTTCGTCGGTACAGTGCGTTGAATCTGAACCAATTATAAAATCAAAGGCAGCGTTCCTACTTTCCGAATCTGTTCTATAAGCCCGAATACGGATCGACTGTCGGAAATCAGGATTTATCTCCTCTTCGCCGATATACCTGTTTGACTCTTTGCCAGTAATAACCAGAGTTTCAAGCGGCAGGACTTCTGCAGCTGCCCACGAATGTACACCAATAGCCTGGGAAAGTTTCCACACACACTCCCTTAGATCCTCTAAACTGCAGAGCGTACATACTAGGCACGCACTTGATGGAAGGATTAAATTATCCAAGGCATCGGCAATTTCTCCGACACTACCCCTGAGATCAACAGCCTTTACACGAAGTAATATTACACGTCGTGCGGTGTCACAAAAGTTGTCTTCAATAATAGGGAATACACGGTCTAGTGTCAGATGCTGTAAATTCGGAAGTCTTTCCAGAACAGTTGCTAGATGGCGACGCCGAGGCCGTTCTGAGGTAGGTATGTCATGTAGATGCAGCTCAGTTAAAGCAGTGCACCTAGAGGACAAGAGATAAAATGGACATCCTTTCAGTTCCAGATATTTTAAAGTTGCTAGCCGAGGACCATCGGTTGGGAAAGATGGCGGGGGATACACAGCTCCTTGTGCAACATCTTTAGGTACACAAACTTCTACGCTGAGTGACTGTATTGCTGGGTTTGGATGAACCAAGAACTCTAGAAGTGGGTGTATATGTTGCACAGAAGATTTTAATCGTATTTCATCAACCCTATGTGCAAGCTGCATAGTTCTCCTCAAATATTTAATGTTATCAGCATCGACGATTGCTCTTATTCGTAGTGGGACGAGTTTGGCACGCTGCATTGTGATGGCAGTCCACTTTGGATGGGAAAAATCGATGAAACCCCAGAGTTCCTGGTATGAAAGAGCCACTTTTCTCCAGATGTGGCACACGTGCGTCAACATAATCCATGACCAGCCTTCAACAACATCCAGTTGTGCGCATTCAAGCAACACTTTGCAAATAATAACTTCGGGAAGGTTGCAAGCTAGATTATGAATATTCGGCTGTTTGAAATCGGAACGATGGGCATGGCGTAGAAACGCAGTCTGAAAGAGCCTCAATATTAATTCTCCAAAAAGATAAGGTAGACACACTGCCGCATTCTTTAGCTTTCGAGCTGATTTCCCCCCCTCTTTACTCGTACTGGCAACCGCGGTATTCTGAGTTGTCACGGTCTTAATAGCCATGTTAAAGCAGAGCTACACTGTAGGAGTCCCTGAAGGCAGCGCCTAGAAGATCGCGACGATATGTGAAGAGCTAAACGGCGGAAACAGGATGCTTCCACGAGAGTATAAATACAATCAACCAGTTTGTTGTCTTATGAAAAAATCTTGGTAGGGCGGAGTTCTAGTTGGTACAATGTCAGAGAACAGTTAAGGCAAGTAGGAGAATAGGTCTTCGCGTACAGATGAATTGGAGCACTTGATAATTGTAAAGCCTCCTATGGCCACCCCACGTCATACGCAGCATCAGCTACGCATGGAACAATTGGAAGGCCATGTGAGCTGTCTCTTCAAGTCCCGATGATTGCATGAGATAAGTGCACTGGCCACGGTACTGAGAACAATAGAGCTCTATTGTCTTCGCACAAACATGGTAATTGTACGAGGAACGCAGTCAAGCTCTTTCGGAAAGCACACAGGTGTTGACTGCTCAAATGAGTAACAGGAATAGAGATTCATGAAGAATGCCGTAGCCCGTGAGCCGTTGGAAATGTCAATTTTTACACAGCACATCCAACTTCCAAGTTCTAACTTCTAACAATGAACATCGAACGCTCCTCATGTTGGTACTTATTTGTCCACAGTGATCCGAATATGATAATGGGGCGCGTACGGCGACCCGTGGGCGCACATTACGCGTACGATCAGCCTTCGAAAGTAGTATGTAATCATGACAAAGTACTTACGCAGGGTGTTTGTAGGTAAAAATTTAGGTAACTTGCAGGTATTATTAGTAAAATAGTAACCACATTGAGGAATGCAACAAAGCTAGCTAAACTGCGATGTTTTCAAAATTCAATGACCGGCGGCCCACGATGACGGGCCCATGCGTACAGTTCTCCTACTTTATTTAACACATGAGACTTGAATGATGTCTAAAAAAAAGTAACAGAGTACTATGTATACACTTGCATCCACCAATGGTATTCATCATCAAAGTGGACAAAAAAGGATCTGATGCACAGCTGTCGTCCAATAGTATGGACGTTGTATGGACGCCGGGAAAAAGATCGGCGTCTCTTCTTGCAGGAAGGAAACTCATTGAAACTTAAAGTAAAAAGGTCGCCAGAGAACATCACTAAATATAGATTTATCAATCAAGGATCCCCGCCGTACCCTACATCAGATGTTACAGGGGTAACTTAAGAAGGGCCGAATTCAGCCACCCTATGCCACCCCATAGTCTCAATTCGACGCTATCATCTTCATGCTTAAACTTGGGGAAGCGTTCTGGATACTAACTGATCCAGTAAACTTGCTGTAGGCAGCTGGATGGGCTCCGAGGGATTTGTAGTCATCCTTCCGGGATCAGTAGCATTGCCATCCGCATCCTTCAAGTAAAAAAAAATAAGTACTAGTTAGTCGGATTGGAATTGAGTTGGAGGATGGTCATCGATAGCACTCTTGCCTACAAATGAGTTCGACAAGGCAGTGTAGTGTGAGACCTCAGCACACCTAAATTATCATCATCGAAGTAAGCAACTGTTCGACGTTTACGATGAGGTGAAGCCGCTCGACTACAGAAGACCAACAAAAGAGTTTACTGAAGTTGACTTAGAATGAATACCAAGTAAGAAACTTCGTCAAAGACTTTAACCATAAAAATATTAGTTAGATATTGAACATGGGGATGCCAATGTCAGCAGAGGGGAAGTTAGAAACGATAGCTTCTCTGCAACGCGGATTGATAATAGATTACAACGCACTGATATTATACTACATGTGCATGACCCATGCGGTACGCAGTCACGACACACTGTTGGTAGTTTTTTTGGTGAAATCTGAGGAAACATAACTTTGACATAACTCCCAGTGAATTACTGCTGATAACTTTAGGATCGGATAACACCGGTAGTAATGGGGCTACTTTTGAATGGTATGTCCATTTTCACTATATTTCCTCGTCGGTCAGAAGCATAACACAGAACTTACACAGTTCAAAATAAAATAAGGGTACGCATTCAATCCTTATAGCCCTATGATATTAGTTCGGAATTTCGATGAGCGATTGACAACATAAAATAGAATGCGTTATGAACCAGCCTTACGGGATCGCTCCAGCCTCCGATTGATGTTGTGATCGTGTAATATTAGGGGGATGAGAGAACTGAACCATAGTCTTCTCTTTGTTTCAGTAGCATCCACAAGTATGATTTGATCAAAAATACCTCAAATGCCGTATCCACTGACCTGACCAACTGAACTCAATTTCAACTCCGTACTCCGCCACCGTACTGCGGTAGGTAAGCATAAGTAGGCGTCAGATATGGCTCCCACGCATCTCTTGTATTCGGTTGGAGGGCATCGGAGTCTCAAGTAACATCAAGTAACAATGTGCTGTTAGCTCAAAAACTTTAGCAGAGGGTTCTGAAAATGACTGACGGAATCTGTCTCCCGAATCGTGGTCTTGATAATGATTGCGGCAAGGCAGTGAAGACTTTCTGGTCATTTAGACAAACTTGAGTTTCATAGTACTTGGAGACGTGAGGTTCTATCGCACAATAGAAGTACCCTTCCAACTTATCCTCTATATTCAGTATTCAGTTGTTAGTCTGAATATTTTTAGGGTAGGATGCGCACCAGCTCATGGTGTCGGGATCTTGTCGGGGTCGGCGACTCGCCAGTGACCGTGCCTTCCACAGAACCTAGATACGAACAACAGAAAGACACATCTTACACAATTCCCGATGTCGCCCGCTACAGCATTCCCAGAACCTTCATACTTCGAGAAATACGACTACGCGGATTAACATCCAACTAAGTTAGAAACTATACTTAGGATTTTGCACCTGAAAAGCGCTGCAACTATAGAAAGACCTCCAACCTATTATAGTCGGGTAGTTATCAGAAATGGTATCTCACAAGAGGAATATCTGGAAATTACCAGACGTAGCTTGAGTTGTCTCGGTGAAAAACTTTGGTTGCGACTATTAGTCTGGGCGGGAACCAGCCTGTACTCCATAATATAATGGCCAATGTGACACGTATCCGATACCGTCGTGCTTCCCAGTGGATATAGGCGGTCTTGCCATTTACGAACAAGAGGTTGCCCAAGCCAGTCAGGAGCCTTCGGGTTCGGGAGAATCCACCAAAATTCCAGTTTCAAAATCAACTTTCAGCTCTTAAGATCAAGAAATCCACATCACATTTTCGCTTGATTTCTGTGGGTGCCAAATATCCGCACTGAGATCTAAGTATCACCGTAGGCAAATGGGCGAAGCCTACGAACGTGCAACTAAGTCATGTACCGATAAACAGGCAAGAGGAGAGTATACTAGGCAGCCTCTCGCTCCTGTGAACCTCAAGCTTCACATCGGGTAAGAGTTATGGTCCGAGTCTACAACAACGGCGACAAAGATAACCGAGAACGGCTTGTGGTCATTGCCGTCGACTAGAACCTGCAACCCCGACGGGGCAACAACCTGTGATTCATTACCTCGGCAAGCAACATTGTTCAAGTCTCGTCTCTAGGAGTTGGCGATACGACTGTTCCTGAGCGACCTGCGGAATCCGGCAGGAAGTGATAAAAAAGCTGAAATGAAATAAAAATTTAAAAATCCAGGAGTCAACTCGAGAGTGACACTGTTCCCTATGTGCCAGTAATCGCGCCCTGGTCCCTCTATCAGCCTCTGTCACTGCTTTTCCAAAACCTTTTGAAATTGGTTGGACCTGAACAAGTCACAGGACTTGTTTTTTTTAAAATCAATCAACGCCCGTCGGGTCCCCCGCTATAATGAAACCTTCCTTGACCCCGCCGATGGGAGTTTTGTAGAGTTTGTTTATATACAATCGCAGTTCAACTTAGAGAAATGAATGAATCAGATCATTCCATCTTCGTTCATGATTTTTCCTACCTATGCCGAACTTCTTGCTGAGCCATATATGTTACAAGATGCTCCAGCGTCGTAAATACGTTCCCCCAGAGGATCAAAAGGAGAAAAGAAGGGCTTCCCCCGGCTCATCGTGCGAATTTGGTTGAGAATGATAACGATGTCAACAAGGGATTTAGAGATAAGTTAAATATCCGAATCCGATTCCCATTAGGTTCGGTCCTGGATCGTATAATGGAGCCGGTGAGCTTTGGATACGTTAGGATTCCGGTTCTTCGTTGTATATTCTGGTGATTGCCGTTAAAAAGCTGATAGGATTTATTTTCTTTGTTCCCAGACGACCGATCGTAGAGAAAACACATAATGCATAATCCAATTTTTAATCGATAGTAATACCATGGTTCACCAGGTTCCTAAGAAGCCCCTGAAGGAACCTGTCGCTGCAGAGAGTAACCTTGAGAGGACGAAAGGGGTGCGGCCCATGTATCGTAAATACATCTGAGTCATGACATTTATATGGCAGCAAAGCATTTCAGCCATCGAATTTCCCCAGGCTTCCCCAGAAATCAGATAATGCTAGAAGGAAGTCCTTATGCACATCAGAACCTGAAAGCTAACTATTGATTGTACAAGTTAGCAAGGGAAAATAAGCTCTAGGTATTCAGGGTAATTTCATGCATCGGTATCGCCAACGAGAACCGGCGGCAATCGTGAGCGTGTTCAAAATTCATACTGCTCGTTCCTTGATTCCGAAGCAGGCTCAGGACGGGCGCGATGGGAGCATGGTAGCTAGCTTCCTTGCGCGTATGTTCATTTCATTGGAATAAGCCTTGATGATCCCAGTTGGATGAGGCGAAAGATAAAAATAACAACGGTGAAAAGAGAGCGCCCTCTTTCTCCTAAAAAGTATCGTGACCCAGAGTTGTCGAGGCGCCGAGAAACCACGTATTCCACACGCCAGTCGTGTATGTTGACATCCAGATGATCCACGTTCGGGGAGGCAGAGTGGCAATGGACTGGTATAAAGTACAAGTTACATCATGAGAATTGAAGTGGAACATGCTCGAAAGCAGATGATGGGAGATGTTGTTCCGCAACGGAGAAATTGGAGGATTGGCTGGAATGGATTGCGAATGGGTGCATTTTATCGTAAAAAATATGTGGAAGTCTGGAGCATGAATGGACTGAAACGGTTGTTGTACGCGATAAAGCGGGCTGCGGGAATAGTTGGAAGAGAGAATAGGAGAGAATTTGCCAGCGCCATGTGGGACGGAGGCAATTGGTTTTTGAGAGAGTCGGGAATGTGGGACAAATGGCACTGCCACAAGGACTAACAGCCGTCTCGAAGCTGCCTACAGCGAAAGCTTCATTTCAATTTCATTTCTACTTCATATCTTTTGTTTTCTATGCCATTCTCTCTCAACCACTACTAGCTAAAGCCATCTGAAACTATCCACTAAGCCTGCTCTCTCACCTCGGGCATGCCCCGACATGGCACCCGCCCACCATCTCGCAGCATCTCTCGCCTCTCTGCTCTTCTTCATACTCGCAGCACTCACCGCAGCTTACGGCTCTGATTCACCAACCCCCGAATCCAAGGCTCTAGCACGGAGACCTGCTCATTTCAGCCCTGCAGCACAACATATTCCACCACCGCGATACTTTCCCCGCTTTTCTGCACCTGAACCCGACCTCACAGCTGACCTCGAGCTTCTAGATATCGTACTCATCGCCTCCATAGATGGCAAGTTTCATGCACTCAATCGCACCTCAGGCCAAACCCTATGGTCAATGCCATCCCTTCCACTCTCAACTCCGGGTGCGCTGAATGCTCTCGTGCCTTCGACTCTAGGTCCCCTCGTGCGCACAGACCACATAGACCATAACCCCGAAGAAGACGATACTCATCACGAGATGTACATCATTGAGCCTCAGAGCGGCGATATATACGTTTTAGCCTCCCCCAATAGTCCTCTTCAGCGCTTCCCAGTTTCCATGCGTGAGCTGGTCGACAACTCGCCGTATACATTCAAAGGAGAAGATCATGATAGGGTCTTTGTAGGGCGCAAACAAACCACTTTGCTCGTAGTCGAATTGGAAACGGGAAAGGTGAAAGCGACCCTGAGTCCTGAGTGTCCCTATGATCCTTTCGAAGATTTCAGAGATGATGAAGACGAAACCGAAGAGGAAGTGGATTTAGATGAATTGGAGGGCAGTAAACCACCTGTCTCGAAACGTACCGAAGTGTTCATTGGTCGTACAGGTCAGTTTATTTGCTCCACTTCCTTCGTTACAATCTTACAGTACTGTATTAGACTATCATATATCAATTTACCATCGGCCTCACTCCCGATCATCACCTCGCCCTCCTCCGCAGAATCTCTCTTTCTCAGCTTATGGACCAAACAATCACGATCTGCCCATTCAAACAACTTACCACCGCACTAAAGATGGTTCATATATCCAGCCCTTTCCTAATGGCGAAATTCTCTCTTTTAAATCGACATCTCACGCTCCACCCTCCACTCATAGCAATGGCCACCTCATGTGGCAACAAAGCTTCGACGCTCCAGTGGTGGCTATCTTCGATGTTCTGCGAAACGCGACAGGAGAAGAGAAGGCTCCGTTTGTATTGCTTCAGCCGAGTCCCAAGTTGCAGGATGTGCTGCCTGGATTAAATCTTGCCTCTGGATCTGCCATTGCCGGTCTGAAGCTCGATTCTGCATATGTAGGGCTAGTCGAAGAAACGGGCAGTCTGTTCGCCATGAGTCCTGAGCGATACCCGTTAGTTGTATTTGGCAGTGGTGAGCGTCGAGCAGACGTACAGGGTACTCCGCATAAGCTACTGGAAGGACCTCTCGGGAAAGGCAAAGTAGTGATTGTAGACCCTAGTGCTGATGTCGACGATGAACCTTTGGAAGTAGATGAAATTACCCGTATCAGGAAAAAGCGCCAACGACAACAACGCTTACAGGACGAGTTATGTTTGACTTCCGAAGGGAAATTGGACCGCCGCTGTCTTACGGGTGTGCGGAAATTAGAGGATGGGGGTGCGGAGAGTCGGATTAATAGGTTGTTGGAAGGACCGCGGTGGACGGCTATTGAGGCTGGGGAAGAGGGGAATGGGAGTGTGGTTGAGAGTGGCGGTGACGAGCGAGTTGAGGAGGGGAAGGAGGAGAGGAGAGGAAGGTGGTGGGAAGTTGGGCTTGGAATGGGCGTTGGGGCGTTTGGTGTTGTGGGGTGGTTTGTTCGAACTAAAGGGAGAGGGATGAAGGTTTCTGGAAAGGTTTTGGAGATTAAGGACGAAGTTAGGGCAGAGGTAATCACTGGGAAGAAGATTGAGGATGTCGTGAAACCTGTTGAAGAGATAATGGATCTGCAGCGTCCATCAACGCCATTATCAGAACCACCACCACCCATAACTCGAGAGGCATCAGGGTCGTCTTCTATCTCCGTTTCTACACCTATCTCCACCACGCCTACAACACCACGAAGCAAAGAAAGGGAGAAAGGTCTTCTTTCCACTCCCGTACTTTTATTAAAAGACGTTTCAGAAGAAGGGGAAGAGGAAGAAATTGATAATGATGCTGAAGGAGATGCTGCTACCACGCCAGGTGCGAAGAAGAAAGGGAGGAGAGGTAAGAGGGGGCGGAAAAAGAAACCGAGTCAACTTGCACCTGCTGGGGAATATATCGAGGAGGAAAAAGTTGAGGAGAAGAAAGAGGAGCTTCGGCAGTCGTCACTAGCAATAAATACCTCTCCGCCCGTACCTCAAGTTGCAGTGCCATCATCGCTTGATGTTACAGATACCATTCTTGGTATGTCTAGTCTTTCTTCTGGCATGCATACCTTGACCATCCTCTGCAGGCTATGGCTCGCATGGAACCGTAGTTTACAAAGGTTCTCTTCAAGGTCGTTCAGTGGCTGTCAAACGTCTCCTTCGGGACTTTGTTACCCTCGCTTCGCGCGAAGTCTCAATTCTTCAAGAATCCGATGACCATCCCAACGTCATTCGGTACTACTATCAGGAGTCGCACTCCAACTTTCTCTTCATTGCTCTGGAACTCTGCCCTTGTTCACTGGCAGACATTATCGAGATGCCGGACAGAGACGAGTGGCGAGATATCGCCATTTCCTTTGATCCCAAGAAAGCGCTGAAACAAATAACTAGCGGCCTGAGGCACTTGCACGCGCTTAAGCTGGTTCATAGGGATATTAAACCGCAAAATATACTTGTTGGTGGGGATCCAAGGAAGGGCGGGTACCGAATGTTAATTTCGGATTTTGGACTTTGTAAAAAGCTTGATGTGGATCAGACCAGCTTCTTGCCTACGGCTCATGGAGCAATGGGAGCTGGTACCGTCGGGTGGAGGGCTCCGGAAATTTTGAGGGGAGAGGTTAAGCTTGACGATATAAACGATGATACGTCGTTGTCATCGAGGGGAAGTGTTGCCACTGTTAATGGGAGTACACCAACCACTGCAACGCCTAACGGGAAGCCGACCAGACTGACGAAGAGTGTGGACATCTTCGCCTTGGGTTGCCTGTTCTATTACACACTTACGAGCGGTAGTCATCCGTTCGGAGATAGGTTTGAGAGGGAGGTGAATATCTTGAAAAATGCAAAGAATCTAGATATGTTGGAGACATTTGGGGAGGATGGTACTGAGGCTGTGGACTTGATTAATGCGATGCTGGATCCCGAAGCTTCAGAAAGGTTATTCGCTTCCTTTAGTGCTTTCATCATTCATCTTTCATGCTAACACGACTTTTACAGACCTGACACTACTACTTGTCTCCTCCATCCATACTTCTGGGATGCGGGCCGCCGACTAAACTTCCTTCAAGAGGCTTCAGATCGCTTTGAAAATATGTGTCGCGATCCCAAAGATGCGCGTTTGCTCGTGCTCGAAACTAACGCACTTGGCATCGTTGGGAACGATTGGCAATCGAGGTTAGACAAAGTATTTATCGAAAATTTGGGGAAGTTTCGAAAGTACGATGGGAAGTCTGTACAGGACTTATTGAGGGCTTTGAGAAATAAGGTGAGCAATCGGTTTCTTTTACAATTCCAATTGCTGATAAAGATGTACCAGAAACACCACTACCAAGATCTACCCGATAATGCGAAGCGGAATCTTGGGTCTCTGCCAGATGGGTTCCTCTCCTATTTCACCAAACGATATCCTCGGCTCTTCCTCCATGTCCATTCTGTAATCAATGACACAGAGCTAAAAAGCGAATCAATGTTTAGGACATATTACGAGCTTCCAGACACGTGATTCGTAAAGCCAAGGACTGTGGCGGCTGGCCTTCCTCGTAGTTTCTGTGCTATGATCTAGAGTGGATATGTTTCCGTTTTTATTAGGGATTTATTATTTTTGCTTTCTCAGCTAGCATTGTTTTTTAATCAGTAGTATTAGTACTTCTATATCACTTTCTCTTCTTACACCATCATCCTGCACTGTAAATGATATTTATGTACCGTTGTACACATTAAAATTTGTACTTATTCGATCAACATATGCCTTATATCAAAATCAGTTCACGGAAGCGCTTTAAACACGATGACAGTAATGTAAGGCTAACCCACTGAGTCAAGTTGGTTATCATCTTCACAAGATGCGACTGCTATCATAATGATTTTCAATGCTTGTCGGGTGGGCCAGTGAAGCACGACACACTCTAGAAAGCGGAAAGCTTCAACGTAAACTTTCATACGCTCTAGTCTCGTTCCCCACGATGTTCTTTCATATGTAAAGCGGAATGGGTACGAGACTAATAAGCTCCATCATGATGTACATTAAGATTGTTCTGAAATAGGTCGTAGTTTGGGCAATCGGGAAGGACAGACATAAGTAGACCAATTCGATTCAAAGTTGTTGGGAGAACGTCCCAGCTTCCAGATGATGACCTCCAGGACACAACATATCAAAATACTGATATTAGCCAACCCGGTCCAACGTTGAACGCGTGCCGGCTGCCTGCTTTCAACTTTCCCGGTTCTTCGCGTTAATAACATCGCATTCCTTCTTTCCTTTGACTCCCTGACTAGTGACTACTTTTTTATAATCGAAAATGTCTCGTATCCCTCAACCTTCTTCTCGTTCTCCTCTCAAGACTTCTACTACTCCTACTACTCCTACCACTCCTAGCAAGGCCAGGACTCGCACCACCCCCACTACTCCCCTGAGAACCAGGACACAATCTACTCCGCGGGCAACCACGCCATCGAAGCCCAAGCCAGAAGCAATTCCTGACATACCAACAACTAGTTCTGCCACTATGAGTGTCAAGGAAGCGATTGCCCTGAGAAGGGCTGAGGCAAAGAAAGCTCAAGCGAAAACTGGAGGCTTGTATAATGTCGCTAGCTTGGAAGAGGCTTTGCCATCGACAGATCAAACGCAAGAAGAAGAGGATATCCTCGGGAGATTATCCGTGAGAGAGACGATCGAAAAGGCTCGAAGCACAGGTGAGTGGCGTTTCTCTCTCTCTATGTCGTACTGAACTCAACGACAAAGATTGCCACTAACAAGGTTCCTTAAATCTTGCAACGCGCTCGTTACTATGTCTTCCATCGTCATTATTTGAGATGCACCTGAACATCACACCAGATCCGCTCAAATCCGTGCCAAACGAACCTGTCTTACCGCCTTCCGATCCCCAGCCCCGGCGCGGGGGAAGACGCGGCGATACTCCTGCCTGGTTTGAAGCTCAAGATCTACAAGTATTGAAGGCGTGGAACAATGAAATCACCGAAATCCAACATGAGATTTCGCTTTTTGGGTCCCTTAAGACAGTCGATGTAAGCAGTGCATTAGTATATTGCACAGAACCCATTTAATGATTAATATATTCTATAGTTACATAAGAATAAACTAACGTCTCTACCACACACCTTTGTAGACCTAATGGCTCTGACGGTCCTTGATTTATCCCATAACTCGTTGACAAGTCTCCCAGCAAACTTGTTTGCGCTACCAGAACTTACGACCCTCAATATATCACACAATACCCTCTCGTCACTCCCTTTCAATGCACCTTTCGCTTCAAATGAGAGCAGAACTATTAGAAGCCAATACAGCAGCTCCGATTTCTTCACCCCTGCAATCAACCGTGCCACAACTTCTCTTCCTCGTCTTGTGTCATTGGATGCGTCCTATAACAAAATATCGGCGGCTAAGATCGATCTATCACTCCCCTCCTCAATAACGAAGCTTGATCTTTCCGGTAACCCTCTAGGACCAGTTCAGTCACTTCTTCGGAAGCTAGCAACGTTCCTACGACTTAAAGAACTGCGATTCGACAAGGCCGATGTCGGTGATGAGTCTTTCCCTTCTGATCTGTTCTCGTCGCCTCCATTTCCAGCCTTGCGTATTCTTGATATGGGGGACACTAGAGCTAGTCCTGAAGTTGTCCGCCTGGCCATTCAGAGTATGAAGCAGGAACTGCGATTTGAGTTTACAGATGACGAACTGCCAGAGGGCGTGACTCGCGTGATGGTCGGAAAGAGGGTCATGAAGGAGTCTTGGGAGATTGAGCTGGAACATCGCTCGAAGGCCAGGGCAGCTGGAAGTGCTGACCTTGGTACTGACTGGGGTCTTGAGCCCCCATCTATGTCTTCTGCTCCGTCGTATACAGGACGCTCTCCGCCCGTGCGCAACTCTGCACCAAAACATCGAGGAGAGGTCGTCAAGGAAGCTTGGGAAATCGAGGCTGAGCAAGGTTTACTAACGGAGGGTGGAAAAAGAAGAGCTAGAGCTCTTGCTGCAGCTGCAGCTGCCAACGCGCAGAGTCACGGAAAAATATCAGGAATCGGATTAGGCAACCCTTCAACACCGCCACCCAGTACTCCTTCTCCACATCCGAATACTATTCTTACGCTATCTAGTCCAAAATATTTTTCACAGACCAGCCAAACCCTTACGCTTCCTCCTTCCGCCCCACTCTCCAAGGCCCCAGGCCATGCACGAGCATTTTCTCTAGCAGGTCCACCTGCATCGACTGCGACCAAGTCGACAGACCTTACAATTCCAGCTCCCACTCTTCCTCTCTCCGTCATTGTCGCGCAGCCTTTCGCTGATTCCTTGCGAACCCTGATACTCGTCAATCGACGCATGGATCGCTCATTTGATATACCGCACATTCCAGATGGACCTCATGGCTTCCTCCCCAACTTGGAGGAGCTTGACTTGGAAGGATGCAACCTTGCTGATCTCGTCACGGTCATCCAGTCTGATGGTGTCTCTGGCACTAATACTTCAGCCAGATCTAATGAACTGCTTTTACCCCTTATCGCCAAACTATTTCCAAGCCTAAGAACCCTCAATTTGTCATACAATGTGCTCACTAACTCGGCGGTCAGCGCCGACGCACTCAGTGCTCTTATCTTGTCATCCCCAACGAGGAAGGGCCTGCGGCACCTTCGCTTGAGAGGCAATAAGCTCTCCGAGATTGAAACGTTCCAAGGTTTAGCAAACATGTTCAAGGGAAATCGTGTCGTGCCTGAGTGGCACATGGAAGAGCTGGATCTTCGGGACAATGAGATTGGGAGGCTTCCTGCTGAGCTTGGGTTACTGCCTTTGGATGTTTTCTTGGTGGATGGGAACACGTAAGCGTTGGTGCAACTTCATGATAATTAAATACTGAGTTGTGCCTCTAGGTTCCGCATTCCTCAGCGTCGTGTTTGGGAGAGAGAGGGAACAAAGGGCCTGTTAGCCTGGCTAAGGGGAAGACTAGAATAACCAAGAAACATGAATTAACCTTACTATACAATTAATTTCACCGTTGTATAAATGGGACTTGAAACATGTCGAAAGAACTGCGGTTGATATTTAGACAGAGAAATATACACCACTTGCCCCATAGCACACACCAAATGACATGTAAACGCGAGAGATACATCCCACCTACTAATCCTCAGCCATTTTCCTCTTCTTCCTGCTACCCTCTTTCTCATCACCCGCTTCATCCTGGTCATCAAACATTCCTTTCTTAAGACCCTTCATCTTCCTGGTCTGCAACTTGTGCAGATCCTGCTTGCCCACGTGAATCCTTCCGCGCAAGTCTCCCATCTCGTCCACCTCCAAATTCTTTCTCTTCTTACCTAATCCACTCTCGACATCCTTCTTCTTAATCTTGGGCTTCTTAGTCGCCAGTTTCCACATCTCTGGATCAGCAGCCTGGTGTCTCCTTAACACTAAATCAATAGAGGGACCCATGGGAATTAGCTCGACGCGCGGTATCCGGGTTCCTGAAGACATCAGTTTTGTTGTGTATGCGCGAATGTGCACTTTTGGTAAGGACTCGGTGTTTTCAATGGCAAGGTCGGTGCTGGCGGATGCGGTGTTAAGAGTGGTAGGTGTAGGTGCGAGGGAGACACTAATGACATGTTCGAGCCCAGGGAGACATATGGCATCGATTTCTTCTCCGTTAAAGAAGTCGATTAGCATAGACTTCAATTGCATGAAGCGGGGATGGGAATCAAAGAGTTCAGAGGCGAAATGAAGGAGAGGCTTATGTCCTGGAGTACATTTCGGTGTCTGGGCATGAATTTAGCGCAGACCTTAACACAAAGGAATGGAGGAATGACCTTGAACTCTGACATAGATAAAAACTTCTCCACGCCGACCTCTATCATATCTAACACTCGGCCGTCGTACATCCGAACAAATGTCAAACCATGCGGCCGTTTTTTGGTCGTTTGACCAATGACGAAAAGTGAAGCATCATTTTTTTCTGACCAGAATTCCAACGATTTTTGAGAGTTAGTACTTGTGTCAAAGGGATGAATATCGTTTTTTTTGTTGAAGGCAATATAATGAGGTCGTTTGAGAGCCGTCTGCAAAACAGTGACTTTTGTTAGCATCGAAGTCGTCGTAAATCTATACTAAATTGCGCACTAAATCCTTCATGACACCATTCAGAATCTCTCCAGTATGTGTTCCCTTAACGAATACCGCTGTTCTTGGATCCTCAATCTCTTTTGGAAGGCGAGCATCCAGAGCACGCTTCGATCGTGCGTTTTTGGGTTTTCTGCAAAACCATGATCTTAGTGAGTAACACGATAACAATTAATAAATGTAAAATCACATTGTCCGCAACATTGTATAAAGATGCGTGGAAAAGGGAAAGAAGGGGATGGAGGATAGGAGGGTTGAGTGCTTGAGCAATTATTCTTCCAAGTCGAAACCAAAATCTTGGACGGCGTTAAAATTCACGTGCTTGGTATCTCCGAAGTAGCGACGCGACTTTCTCACGACTAACAACTCCGGGAGGCCCCGTTCACTAGCATAAGTTACTTACGCGTTGTAACTTGTCGACTCATTTACTTTGTACAAAAGTCCACTCTCAAAATGTCTACCATTACATCCTTCCTTTCTTCCTTTATGAGCACTGCTTACAACGACGAGGAGAAGCCCGCCGAAGAGCCTGAGACTTCCCAGGAAGAGCCGGAAGAAGAGGAGGAGGAGCCTGAGGACGTATGTTTCTTTTCTTTATTGACATTCCGGGGCAGCATACATCGGATATCCTGTATAGGAGCATCCGGCTATTCGTGATGAATGCAAGGAGAAGAATTGTGCAAAACTTGCTGCCCACTTCGAGCACTGCCAAGAGAAGGTGCAGGCTGGTGAAGGATTCAAAGGCGAGGACTGTGTCGAGGAGCTGTACGTGTATGCTGAGCTTAAAGTTTACCTTTCTTCTTACCTACAATCGCTATTTCAACAGGTGTAAGTAGTCTATGTAATGCTACACGCAGTGTACATGATACTGACCGTTGCTTTACGCGACTTTCTACCCCAGTCCAGTGAGTATTAACCTTCTTTCTTAATAACACATTCTCTAACTTGTTATTTAGCATGATGCACTGCATTGACGTACGTTATTGCACATAACATGTAGTTTATGGGTCTCAATGCTCTATAGGATTGCACTGCACCAAAACTTTTCGCAAAGCTCAAATAGATGCTTTAGACATCACCGAGAGTTGCTACCGTTGGCCGACAGGTAGGCATTTTTCAGAATCCTTTTCTTGTACCTCTTATGATGTATTATACAGAGGTGAATGGACCATATTATACATAGAGCCGGTCTGTCGAACATGCAAGTAAATGTACTTGATGTTACCAATAACAGGAGTCATTTCTAATAGAAGCTTAATCTACGGAATTGCGATGAGTCCTTGTGATGCCGAGCTAAACATACGATGAACCGATACCGAACATGATCTCCCGAAACGGCCTTTAGCTTCGATGAACGCTTCCTGCTTATCCGCACTGCATGCTATCCATATGTTGGACAACTCCGTGCTTTGCCTTCAATCCTTAGGCGAGACAGACCTCGCAGGTGCTCCCTGGTACCTACCTAATATTGTCATAAAAGGGTTTGAATGAATCTCATGTGAAACTGCTTACTTTCATTCGACTGCTTGGATGGAATGCTTATTTGAATGGTATCGCACATGTTCCGGCGCGTTTATATTCGAAACCCGAAACAGTTGCTCGTTTACTTGTCAACGTTTTCAATATTTCAGAGCTTTACAATATTGGATTCTCGGAAAAAGGAAGATATCAACGATATATTTCATTCTTAACTCGAATCCCTAAGCTCCTCCTTCTCCCTGACGACGCTGTCCGCTCCCTTTCCTTCTATAAGCACCTCCTTAACCTCACTTGAGACTGAATCTGAGCTCTTCATCTCAGCTCTCAGTGCACCTGCATACATTTCACTAGCGATCTTCCTGAACTCCTCATATGCATCCACAATCCTGTCTTGTACATGGTCCAACAATATCTTAACAGTCCGCTCATCCTCAAGATATAGCCGGACCCTAATTGCGTATCCATGCAGATCGCGGCTGACTGCGGTGCGGAAGCTATCGAGGAGGGAAGAAGCTACTGATTGAGCGGCCCAGTCTTGTGAAGGGAGAGACGAGGAGCCAGGTGCTTTAGTGACTGAACGCACACGCTCTATCCATGAGATCAATGGAGTGCAGATCGGTGCGGAGCACAATGAAATGACTTCTTCGCAGGCGTGTCGAAGGTCATGGTCGATGCTCTGCAGAAGTGGATCATTAGAGTGGGTAGCAGCTGAGATTATGATAAAACTTACGCGTCCAACGCCGTTTACACTATCTTCCAGTCTCATACCTAAGCCGGCAAACAGGCCTTCGGGTAAATACGAGGTCGTTTTTCCAATCATTAGTGCAAGTGTATCTGAAATGATCGAAGGTCAATATCTCTTTTTCCGCAAAAAAGCCTAGCTTACCAGTAACTCCGCCGCTGGATTGAGATCCAGCATTTGACTCCCACCTTCTCCCGAAGTCATTTGTCCCCAATACTCCGGGAGTAAGTACATCCTTGCTCGATCCTTCTTCACGTTCCTCCTTTTCTGCTTCCAATCCACGCATGACTTCCTTCAGGATCATAAAGTGTCTGACCAGAAAAAGCTGAGCGTCGAGGGCGCTCTTCATCTTGATTTTGTCAGCTGCAGCAATTAGAGAGTGTCCAGTAAGTGAGAGGGCTTCTTGGGCAATATCTTCGAAGATGGCAGGCTGTTTGGACCCCGTGGATAAGTAAAGCTTGGAAAAACACGGTTTACGAACCTTCACAAAATCCCTAAGCTGTCCAAGCACCCAAACCATTTTTCTGATAGTGGGATACCAAGTCTCCTGCTTGTCCTTTGAAGGAAGGAACCTAAATACTTGGCCCATACCCTCCTTCTCCTTGATTTCTACAGAGCCCTTTGGTCGTCGCGCCTCTGTTCATTTGTAAGTTAGTCACACGGCCCATGTAAGAGCCCATAAAACAAACCAATCAATGTCTTGGGCCAGTCCAAATCTTCGTCCTTGGGTATATAATACTTAATGTCGCTTTGAATGACCGCCTGGGCTTTAAAGAACAATCTTGTCTGAGCATCTTGCAGCACCATTTGCAATAAGCGCGCAGTATGTAGTCTCCCCAATCCCTTTTTCCTTGTATCGCCATCCAGATCAATAGTTAACTCGTCATCGACTTCTAACAAATCTTCATAAAGAGAAATGGCTTCTGTGGACGAAGCAGTGGTAGCAGTAAATGTGGAGGTAGATGTATCAAGAACCATTAGTGCTTGGAGGACGGTGCAGACTTCGCAGAGGGCTGTGAGTTTTGGTTCATGAAGAATACGCGGACGGAGGTCATCATAAAGGAGGTCGCATAGAGTTTCGAGGTATTGACTAAGAGGGAATACGTTGGCTTTCTGAGCAATATACTAGTTGGAAAGGACATACTATAGTGGCTCTTCTCCAGATGAGAAAAACTCGCGATACAGGTGAAACTCGTCTGTACATAGCTGTTTCAAGTAACTGCAACCTGCTCGTGTCTGATGTTGTTAGTTTGTATAATCACAATGGGTTTATCAACATACTAGCTCAACGAGTCCTCCCACCCAGTCCAGCCCGCGTATCTCTTCTCCCACACGAGGTATGACCAGCTGCCTACGGGCATAAAAATATGCAGCATGGCATTCGCCAAGTAACGCGCCAAGCTCATTCGGATACGCTTTCCCGCGTCGTTCCAGTTCTGCCAGTAGTGGCCGGATACGTGTCGCAACCGACGCGAAACGAGGGTAGAGGAGATGTGTTTGTATGTGTTCCGAAAGGTCCTATCAGATAGTTAGTACTAGTAGGGAGTAGATAATGACGAAGGAAAGTGGTACCTTTTCCGAAAGGCGTCTTGATATATCCGCCGTTAATGCACGAAGTGAACCAACAAAATTCATCTTAATGAGGGTCATAGCGCGTGTCATACATTGCTGAAACCGTAGGAGGTATAGGTCTGCTTCGCGATAGTGTCGCTAACGTGGGAAGTTGGACCTCAAGAATGCAAATATGAGAGGAACAGGCGTACATGTTGCTTGAGGAACTCGATACAAATATCAACCTTTTCAACCATGTACAAGAAGTCAGCCTGGAAAATGAGTGATTCTCCGGGATGGTTGAGCATTCTTGTCGCGTGTTCCAGCTCCTGGAAGTATTCCAGTCTCTCGGATATCTCTTCTGTCATCTCTATTAGTTGATCCTATAACCATCATCAGTCCCCATCTGAGCATATTTCATAAAAACACCTACCCTCTCCTCCAACAGTCTCTCACAAGCCTCCTTTAGGGTCCGCCCACTCTCTTCAACACTTGTCCATTCCCCCATCATTTTATCCAGTTCACTCTCAATCTCATCGATCTTCTGCACAATAAGTTGGCAATTCTCAAGGTGCTCAGAGACTGTCTCGGCATCGGCGCGGAAGTGAGCTTCCTGTGCATGCGCGACGGAGCGGTCGATCAATGCATACCAATCATAGAATTGCTGTGGGGTTTGAACAGGTTCCTTCGGGTGAAGTGCGTGTGATTGGTGGGAGGAGCCTGGCGTCGAGGGACGCGAGCCAGACGCTGAGGCGGAGGAAGGCCCAGCGAGGAGTTTGCGTGGTATTGGCGTTGCAGGACGCGAAGATCCAGAGTCGTCCGCAATGAACTACAGAGAATACATCTTAACATCATTGCTCCAAGTTCGCAATACGATTTCTGCGATTGCACACCTTCAACGGCAGTGGTACATGTTCACTAGCTTCTTTAACAGCAGCCACGCTCCGGATTTCAATGTCTTCCAAAGGGGCCTTTGCTTCCCAATCTTCAACTGATATTACGAGTTTTTGTGGTGTTGGTGCTGCAGAAGGCTGACCGCGACGAGGAGTGGACCGACCAGTAGACGCCATCGAATGGCTCAGCGTTTCAGAACACGCGAATGACGAGGGAAAGTGTTTGTACTTGTGTGCCAAAGGCTTTAAGAGAGTAGATCCCGCCATAATCCTGCCCATCCCGCCTTCCCTTTTTGGAGCCACGCTGATGAACCCCACGTCATCTTGACACGCCCCCATACATCATTGCAATTTCTCTCTATCATTATCATTCATGACCACATTGTACCGAAACCCTATAACAAAGCATATAATATATGTATAGAACAAACACGTTCCCCATTACCATTACCCTCCCCACTCACTACCACTGTAACCACTCCCCATACATATTCGGTCTCTCACCACGAATATATGCCTCGAATGTTCTCTTGAGCACAGTGGACCAATCTAGGTCCTTTTTGTCCTCCTCAGTCTCGCTGTCGTCATCACCCAATCGGTCGTCTGTGATTGTCGGATCCTGCTTCAGCTTCGCACGGGCAGCATCTTCGCCGGCTTTAAAACGCTGACCTAGGTCAGGCCAGTTGCGTGCCGTGTCGAAAGGCTTCCACCTATAAATATATCAAATTAACGAGAAACCGCCGGATGGAACTATAAAACGTACCAGAAGTTATGGAAGTGATATGAATATGCACCCCTGAAGAATCCACGGAACCCTAACGCTTGAGGCGCAGCACTGCTCTCCCTAGGAGTTTCGAAAAAGTGGCTGAACCTATAATAAGCACATCAGGTCAGAAGGAATACAGCATCTATGAACACCTATCTACTTACTCTGTGAAGTAAGGCTGCGGGGGCCGATCTCTCTGGAAATCCTCTGTATTCAACCATGCGGAATCAAACATCGCGTCTGGCAAACGAAGGAGTAATGGTTCCAGGAACGAGTCTGCCGTGTACTTGGATACAGTCATCGGATGGAAGTCAAGACCGTTCTTCAATGCCGTGCGGAAGAGGAATGAGCCCAAAGCAGATCCCTTATGCATGCGAAGGACTGCAGTGTTGTAGTTTGGAAGACGGGACCATCGATATGCGAAAGCCCCTTTCCAGCCCCAGAGCTCTTCCCAGTCGCGGAGCAGGATAGTGTCCGCATCGAGGTAGATGCCTCCAAAACGATGACACAGAACGAAACGCGCCATGTCAGAGAGGATGACAGACATACGGTCGTAAGATGACGGTGAGTTGGAACCAAGTCGGTTTAGCATATCATCATCCCCAGATCCAACAGACGACGTCTCGGTCTCATTCACACTTGCCGTCGTCGTCTGTGCAGCAGGTTTCTTAACCTTGATAACATGGCCACCAGAATTGAATAGTTGATCTTCCATCGCGCGCCACTCATCTTTAATCTCCGGAATACCGTCCAATTGCTCGGTAGTATTCCACAGTTTGAAGTGTATTACATCCTTAAACCTGGGGTGCAGGAATGGCGAAGCCCATGGGTTAGACTTCAGCTGAGCATACATGTCCTTCACTGCAGATGGATTTGGGACTGCAGCGGCAGGTCCGGGGTTAATCCATAGCCAAAATTGTGGTCGGCAGTAGTGAGCATCCGAAGGGAAGTCGCGGAGGTGCATACCCGTGTTCTGCGTGAAGAGGAATGATAGGAGGGCGAGATATGGTTTGTCGGTGAAGGGTCCTGTCCAGAACATGTGGAATACTCTTGGATTCTCGGGATCGCATGCGGAAGGGAGCGCCGCAGCAGGACGATGTTGCAAAGGTGTAGGGAGGGCAATTTGCGATTCCCATTCCGCGCCGCGTTTCTTGTGCAATCCCGCGTCGGGATCAGCATCCGCCTCGTCAGTAATGCCCGCAACGTGATATATTGGCTCGGGTTCAACATCGAAGTCTTCTGGGTCAGTTTCTACCTCCGAATCTGGATCCTCTAGGTAGATGTACTTCCAGTCGTCAAGGTTTCCACGGCGGACGCGGTCTTCCCCATCCAGTCCCCCACCAATACGCAGCACTTCCAAACAGTCACGAACATACTGTGACAGCCAGTTGATTTGAGTAAAATTACAGTGGAGCCCCCAGACGCCTCAACAGAACTGGGACGAGAGTAGGCTCATATAGACAAGACAACTCACCTTTCCTTGAGAGAAATCACAGTGACGCATGACCTCATCCATATCGGCGACACTTCCAGGTGCAGGTCTAGGGGGGTATGCTACATTTTTCCGTGAGGACTGAATATCGAGGTATACTCTCTTGGGTCCAGCTCCGAGTGCTTCGGTGTCAGCTTCAACACCAGGCGGAAGCTGTTGGGACAGGTGTTTGATTTTCCGCGGTTTGTGGGGTATCGCAGGGTTGGTTGGTGATTTCTTTATTCCTATCTCTTTAGGAACTGTATACAAAAAATATTTGGTTGAATTGAATGTCACGAGCGCTTAAGGGATGATAAGAGAAGGAAAAATACGCACTTGCTTGGTGACTGGGATAATGTCCACTCGCAATCTCCCACTTCCATATCCTTTGTAAGTCGGCTCTCCTGAAGACGAGGGAAGAAGACTCGACAAACTCCGTCACTGGCCAGGTCTCGTTCCAGTCGGTCTTTTTGGGACCTCTTGACATGAAGAACACGAAAAATAGGGCGAGACCGATGAAGACGACTAGGGGGCCTCTTTTCCTACGTGTGAAGGCGACATTGGGGACAAGTATGCGAAGCCTACGCGTTCGTATGCCTGGTATAGGTAGGTATAATGGTCTGAACCATGCAGAAGTGGGAAGTACGTGTGACCGGTGTCGTTTCTCGAGGTCGTCGTATGAATGCCTTGGCAGATGCTCACTGCCGTTCATGATGCAGCCTAGGCGGCAGAATGGTCAGGAAAGAGAGACGAAGAATTAGAATAGAGTATAGAAACGAGAATAGGAATATGATGAAGTTAGCGAGACCTGACCAAGTTAAACAGCGCAAGTCACCCTGGCGAAACGGTAGACGTGTAACACAGCCACCCCAACAATTTCTGCGACTGTTGTGGCTGTGCCAGCTCCCGTCGATCCATCACTTCTGTTCAACCGTTCCCCGTCCCCGTCCTGTCCCCCAGCTCCTTAAACTCAACTTGTTCCATACCTTCCAGTTGTCTCTGCCACCACTTCTCTATCGACGTTCGGGCTAATATATTGCTCACTTGTGCTATCTTTTAATCAGCAACTACGGCCAACTTAACCCGCCCGGGTATCTCGACATCACCTGCTCCCGCTCGTCTATCTCCTCCCTACATTACATCAATCATGCTTCTCTTCTTAATCTAGGGTGTACACTAGAATGTCCTCTCGAGAACACCTCAGCGGACTATCAGGGACTATCTCGACATTCTCGTGTTTCTATGATGCATTCTCGGAACGGAAGGCAAATGCCTGGTGGCGTAACAGGGTCTGCACTCTTCAAAAGCATGGAATTAGTTCCAGCATCATCTCCCGTACATCCGTATCGGACCTCCGGGTAGGAACTACCGTGCCCTACCACCCAACATCTAGAAGACTAGAAAAAGCAAAGTTCAGAGAGTTCCGCGAATCCTTTCATCGTTTCATGCCCCTTCACCTACGCAGCCCACTCCCAGTTTCATTGCCATCCATCCCCAGTCTTAGCGACTCACATCTCCTTTATCGCCTTGTGGATGACAGAATCTGCTTTCTCCACGCCCTACGCTCCACATGCGCAGCAGTCGAACCATGGACTTGCCATCCATCTCAACAACGCAAGCAGCCTATCTGTCCTCTAAATAAGTATCCTCGATCCACTGTGCCCTTACCATCGTTAATATCTACGGATAATCGATCCTAGTATTTTCCGAGCTGGAGTTCTCCGATATGAAATGACGGGGTTACAAAAAACACATTCCACCATGGGTATGAACAGATTGATTCAGTCATCGACTTTGGAATTCGGTGCCGCTAGATCTTCGGAAGACAATCCCGAGGGCAGATCCCTTCAAATTGAGTTGGGATTGGCAGAAGAGCCAGGCGGGAAAGGTTGGACGGCTCCCTGCGCACATCGAGCCCTCAGGCCTCAGGTCTCAGTCCGAAGCAGACTTAAACTGGTGTTGAGATATCGACGCTCCCCATGCAGACTTTTGTTCCGTTGCACAAACCCCTTCACGCGATCCGCTTGCTTTCTTGCGCCCTATGGACGATCGTGTTGGTGGTATCCCTATGTCGCATAATAGTACTCAAGAGCTATACACCTGGAGGCGCCAATGGTCGATCCTCCCCAGGCTCTGTATGGGCGTCAAAGTTGTTCCTTTCCTAAACTCCGTCTAATGCCGTCTGGCTAGAGGTTTGAAGATTAGCGATGACTATGATCTTTCACTCAAAGTTGAGGCCGACAAGCCTCTACAGTGACACGGAAATGTTTGGCCACTGTGTTGGGCTAGACACAGTTGGCGGTACTGAGTAAGTACTTAGCTCCCTCCGCTCATTGTCAGCACTCCGCCTGTGAAGACTAAAAGGAGTATTGGGCCATCACTTCGAATTGAAGTTGCACACATGACTTGTATTCTACAGAGACTATTTCTGGCAGTGGCAGCTACACATACAATGATGGACTGTGACAGACTGCATGTTTAAAGGACTCGTTCTCCCAGGACAATGCAGTACATAAAATAGGACGCACTGTATGACATTATATTAGTGAAAACAATGCGACTTACTCGTGCAGGAATGGACCATAGTCCTCAATTAAGGTCAGGGATGGGGTATAATTTAGACGTGGGATGGGTGATGGGGAGATAAGATAGCGCCGAGTAGCTGCCAGCGTCCCCATGCCACGTTGAGGAGGATAACCAAACAGACGTCAACTTTGGGATCACGCTCGCGTCTTGAATGTCGATCCGTGTTTCTTCTCCCCACAAAGTGAACGCCTCTCTCTCTCCTTTTTTCTTCTTCCCTCCCTGTCCTTTGTCTTTTGCTTCATCTATTATTTTCATATCTAAATCCTAATGTTCAACCTCGTCCGTCGCATCTCTCACTCTTTCATTCCACGTCCAGACAGGCCCTGGGAAGATGATCGTAAGTGCAACACGCCCCAGCCTCCCCGTTTTCATCCCATCACATCGCTAACGCGTGTTTCTTTCTCCTTTTCTGCGTGTTCGTCTCTTCTTATCTAGCGACATCAAATGCTCCAGCAAAGAGAAAGAAGCGAAGGCTGAGCTCTACGGAACGCCATCAGGCTGACGAGGATGAACAGATCCGGAAGAAAGTTAGAGGCGATACTGCTACGCCTGATGCTGAGACGCAGGCTGTCAAGGAAGTTACGCAAGGTGTGGAAGAGGTTGAATTGAATGATAATGTGGAGAAGAATCACGAAGAGTTGACTGCGCCGGAGAGTATCCCTTTACCGGATGAGACATCTGGAGAACTTGATGAGCCTGTTTCTCCAGAGACCTCTACTCCGCCGGCAACTGTACAGAGTACCGCAAATTCGAGCACTCCGACTGAAGGAGATTCCGAGCCGGTCCACCCGAAGGAAAATGACTTGACGGAACCTGCTGCTGACATTTCCTCGTCAAAGGAGGAAGGCAGCAAGCTCGGCGAAGAGATGGAGAAGGAGAAGAACACAGAGCCTGAGAGCTCTGGTAATGACACTACTGCCACCATTGCAGAATCCACCCAAATATCACCGACCGAGTCAATCGAAAGCAAGGATTAATCCCTACTTCCTCTCCATCATTCATTTATTTGCTTTTATCTATCTCTACGCCGCTTGGTATACCCACTGCATTACTACTACTGGATCCTCTTATTACTTATCGTTTCATGATGTTATCTTGTTCTTTATGTCGCAGACTGTACCAATCGCTCGCTCCCTCAGCCATCACTTGCCACCTGTACACGTATTATGGGTGTAATTTCAACCGTGCCCAATGATTGATATACTTCTTTTACGATATAGACCTGCCTTGCGATGAGATTAGTGTAAAGTTTGAGTTGTGATGATGTGTATCTTGCACATGTCAGACGGTCATGGTGATGCCACCTCGCCTATGGACACGCACCAACTCCCGCAGATATCAGGCTGATCGAATTCTACCTCTATCTAATACTATCCTGCCTCGATCAAGCATGCTCGTTATAATAACTGGATTCTAGAAAGCAGAATATGACACTGAGTGGTCCCGGTCAACATGCACGCCACGACGGTTCTGCCGTCTACTCAGTCTCCATATCCCAGGGAATATCCAATCATCAAGCGCACCAGTCCCATAGGCGATCGCTTGTTTCCAGAACTCTGTGAAGGTGAGGCCCATACGCCTCGACATACCAGAACACAAATGTGTGCAAAGGACTAAGGTACACCTATACATGGTCTTCATCCTCGAGGCAAACATGCCTTAGATTCATCGGGCTATCATCGTGTTTTTTCGTGAAACTGGAATGCTCGAGCCGTAAACATTAAACATTTGTCCATATCCTTTGGAACTTCTACTCCAGTCGATAGAAGCCGTACAGCCTTCAACACGATTCGGGGCATGGAATGGGAAGAACAATGGTCAATTACTATACGCTTCAGCTCGGATCAACAGCTTGCAGCAGCGATCACAGCTGTAAGTAACTTCAAGTCTAGTGCAAGTGACCAGCGGAAATGATGGTTCAGGAATATGGGGATGTATTCCGATTCCTAGAACTCTGCTTCCTCCACGCCTCCTGATATGCTACGAAATCACAGTTGGATGGCTCGTTCACTCTCGTAAAGGTACCCTTCATTCGGGACTGCGGTCTTCCATGCCTAATCCAAACCTACACTATAAAACGGTACGCCTGGTCCCCCCAAGACAATTTTTCGTTGGCGTCCCCATCATCCATCTGCATCTCTGAAACCCTAGAAGACCGCAGTAACCAACCTGCGAGATGTTCGACCTTTTCTCCCGCCGGCATAACAAGAAGGAGCCCGCTGGTCAGGACGAGTCCATTCCCTGGCCCGCTACGGGGAGCTCGAAATGGAGAGGGAAACAGCTCGTATTGGATTCCAATGCAATTAGCGCTCCTCTTCCAAGAGGCTCCCCTGGATCACTGACAGGGTTCGAGCATGATGGTACGGGCAACTGGCCATACTCACAGTCCAGCTCAGGTCGTGCAAGTCCATTACGCTCACAAACCGCGTGGCTTCATTCATCTGAAGCTTTGAGCGAAGAGCCAACTCCCATGCAGAGGGGCGCCCCTCCGCCTCAAGTCGTCCGGATGGAAAGCGTACCTCTGCCTTCTTTATCACACGTCTTTCCAATCTCCCGATCCGTATCCTCGCCACCTACATCTCCCCCTTATCACTCCCCTCTTTCGTCACTTTCTGGCCCCTCTCCCGATGAAACACCGTCTTCAAAGTGGGGCCTGCGTCTTCACACTAGCAACATCAATTTTTCGCAAAGCACACAATCTTTACGTCTAGATGCTCGGCCACACAGTTACAGTACAGATGTTTTTGATAACGCATATGGTTATCCTTTGGCTAAGCAATTATCGCCCATAGCGGAGCAAGACTATATCTCTCCTGATTCTGCGAGAAATAGTAAGGGACTGCCTAGTGTATCTGACAAAAACATCTCCCGTTCGGAGTCGCTAGCTCGGTCGCAACGCACCAATCCAAGCCCCGCAAGCTCCCAAACCTCGGAAATCACTCGTACGTGTTCCATCTTTATCCCCTCTCC
Source organism: Cyathus striatus (assembly GCA_025738555.1). Classification (NCBI taxonomy): domain Eukaryota; kingdom Fungi; phylum Basidiomycota; class Agaricomycetes; order Agaricales; family Nidulariaceae; genus Cyathus; species Cyathus striatus. The sequence continues at coordinate 1,190,462 of JAOVFP010000020.1, forward strand.
TCAATCTCTTATTTTAACGTTGCTTCATTTCATTCTGCTGCGCAGGACCTTCTCCCATTTACGCGTTTCCATTCATAACCCGCCAGTTGAATAGAACGACTTCGCAGACTTCATCGCATTTGTCTGCGACATCCTCAGCTCCACATCTTTCGGCAAAATCTAAGTCCTCTGATGCTCCAAGTATACAGCACATCGACTTGAAGTCTTCATTTCCTGGATACCCAGGTGTCACCGGGCCCGGACCTCATCCTCGTCCACCTAGGAAGTCTACCGTGGCTACTATGCCTACCATCATTGCAAGCAGCGACGGCCACATGGACGAAGTGTATGCCGGCGACGACGACGACGAAAGGTCTCTCCACGCTGAAAGCTTCGTTTCAGCAAGCAGTGGACACACGACGAGGCCTTTGTCGGCATCCATTCCTTTTCAACAGAGAGCGGAAGACTATGATCCAGAAACAGGATCTATGCGTTCTGGCAACTCAAGGCTTCCGTCTGCCTCTGAATCGTTTATTACTCGCCGATGGGATCATGACGCTGGCATTCCCGGAAGACCCAGAATACGAGCAAAGCGCCAACTAGTTAACGCTACTCCGGCGTTTTGGACATTCTGGTTCGGTTTTATTTGCCCCTTCCTCTGGTTGATCGGGGGGTGGCATTTCACCAATTTCGGGGAACAACCTCCGAGACTAAGCTTCTGGGAATTTTATTTCAATGCTGGCTATTGGAAAGAGAAGCTATGCTTGGGAAGAAGCAAGGAGGCAAGGGAACTCAGAATGTCTAAGATTCCACCACTCCCGAAGTGGGTGACGGAGAAACAGTTATCTGATGACGGCCGGGCAAGGCTAAACGACCCGAAGAGATCGCTGCGCGGGATTTCATTCGGCTATCCATTTATTCCTCGACCTGTTCGTATGACCACAAGGGATTCGCAGTTCACCAGAGCTGGAACTCGTCTCATCTCTATTCTAGAGAAACCCAACAGGCTGTTCGATCATTTATACGGAGTGAAACTTAAGGAAGTTCGCGGTCGTCCCGAGTCTCCGAGGAGAATGTTTGATCCTTGGATTCAGAGATGCCGCTACGCATTATGCTATGCTATCTTGTTACTTTCGATAGGACTTTTTACTGCTTCCATTTATTTAATTGTATCTAACACTCGCCAGCTTCGTTGATTCGATATTCTGTTTTCTGCATTGCTACTTTTCGCTCTTCTGCGTAGTTTTTTTTTTTACCGTCATGTACCATAAGTCGTGTAGGTTATGGATGTGATGATGTTAAGTACTTAGTAGAAAGATGGAGGGTAGTTGAGGCGATTGATTCATTTGAGCCCACAACCGCTTACAACGGTCCGCTCGGCCCTCATCTTCACGTGACTACGTGCAACCGTTGAGATATTTTAGTTGCCTTTTAGGCTCGGGAGTACTGAGTCTGTACAAGTACTCAACGTTCATCTTCAGCTGCTATCGCCAGAATTTCGATACTTACGCGCTTAAGCACTTATAGCCAGCTGAATATTCCTTCATGGTCAACCACAAGTTTACTTAATACTTACTTACAGTTCGCTATGACGTCGGAAGCGTATGTTCCAAGCACTGAGTTCCAAGTGCCCTCTACATACAGATTAGGTACCTGGTCATGCTTATATTTTTAGTCCATAACGCTAAAACCACGGCAGACTAGAACGTAGGTTGGATTCTTTTCTCATGTACTTGTGGTGTGATCAAGATATACCATATTCTCAATCAAACGGATTTGCCATTATCCCTTAGAACCAGCAGATTATCTGTCTTCGGAGCTACGGGTCTCTTTCCCAGCTTTCTAGTCCTTCTCTCAACGTCACCTGTCGCCACTTTCATGTGCAGCCCTTCCAGCTTTCAATTCGGGACGCTGTTCTTTTTGCCTGCTGATCGTTGATTCGTTCAATAAGCATATCTGAGTGTCCTAACTCCATATCACAAGGCATTCGTTCGTTTGCCAAGCGGTCCGGGTGGAGACTCTGTTGAGAGTATATAACAGAATAGCTCCATAGATTTATCTGCACGTCTCTAAGATGCTGAAGCTTTTATGTCTTTTGAGCCTGACTGGTGCTATCGGTGGAGCGGTTGCTCAAACTGGGCGTATGCTATTTCTTTGTGGATGTTAATACTGCTCATATAATTGACGCTTACTCGCAGTTGCGCCCAAGAAATTTTTGTCGATTCCTCTTGGAAACATCAACCCTGCTGGATGGCTAATGGACCAGGTGGATCCCATATAATGTTTAAGTCTCCCGAAATGCTAACCTACGATAATAGCTTAACGTTCAGACAAATGGTCTTGCTGGCCATGAACATGAATTTTACGATTAGTAACATCATGTATTTTTCTTTGAATGACACGTTAATCTGATACGTGATTTACTAGCGTTTCCCAAACAGATTGGACAGGAGGACCATCATATTATTCTAACTTGGAAGAAGGTATTTGAATGTGTTATATATTCTAATAGTAGCTCTGATATATAAATGAACACCAAAGCTGGAAGCTATTGGTTTGTGAGTATCTCAGATATTATTACGCATTTGTGATCTTAATGGCTGCGGCAGAACGCAATGATACCTAACAGCGTTTTGGTTAACAATTCTGTTATCTACCAAAGAACTTTGGATTTCCTCAACTATGTATTGGACCATCAAGACACTACCGGCTGGTTAGGTCCTGAAGTAGGAACAACCAAACCAAGGTACCTGTGGGGAAGGTAACACATCTTCAAGTGTAACAATGTTGCTATTTAGCTGATATCTTCTGCAGATACCCGTTTATGTTTGGCGCCATTCAGTTGACTGAGGTGGATCCATCGCTCACTGACCGTGTCGTAACCGCGCTTCATACGTTCGTGGAGCTTGCAAATACGATGCTCAAGGCAGGTCAGGGTGTTGAGGCTTGGACGGCCACGCGTTGGGAGGATTTCGTTATGACCTTGCAATGGTGTGCTCACTCCAGACAGTATTAAATAGCTTACATATTAACTTCCAACAGGCTGTACGACTTCCACCCCAACGGAAAAGAAGATCTTCTCATTGATACTATGAAACGCCTGAAATGGAGTGGTGTTCCTTGGGAAAAGGTTTTCTCAGAGGAGGTACAATCCTACAATGTATTTTCCCGTCACGCAGCTAAGATGACGTTCAGTATTTCCCTACCACGGCTGGCAAGTTAAACTTACTCTATATATCCGTGCCTAAGAAACTTAATACCAGATTGTTAACTATTCTACAGTCGAAAATACACCTGTGAGTACCCATATTGGGCATCAGTAATGTACTATCGCTCATAATTAATTCAGAATCCATTTGGACTCCCTCTCACTGTGCGATTAGTAATAAAATGGTAGAGTGACTATTACTAACTGTTCTGTAGTGGCATGGTGTCAATATGGCCGAGGGATTAAAAGCCCTACCTTCAACGTACCGATTTACCCACAATCAGTCAGGTAAGTGACCTCTAAATCAACTTTTTCATGTGCTCGCAACTTACGCTGTGCAGACTTGGATGCCGCAAGTAAAGGTTGGGATTTGCTATTCCAGTATCATGGACGTCCTTCTGGAATTTTCGCCGCGGATGAATATCTTGCAGGTCTGGAAGCTGTGAGGGGGTAAGTAACATATTATTCCAGATTTTGTACTTCTTACGTTGGTTTTAATAGGACTGAGCTTTGCCTAGTTGTTGTATGTGGATTAACATATTTGTACTATTACCTTCATATCACTAACAACTAATTTATAGGAAACTATGTTCTCGTAAGATGCTTCAAACTAATTGTCACTTCATATATCATAATACATTATGATAGAGGCTCCTACCTCTATCAAGTTATTGGCGATCCCAAGTTCGCAGATCGCGTAAGCTAGCTAGCGCCTCTATCCAAAATTGTAGCCTAATATTCTGCATTGTCTAGGTGGAACGTATCACATATAATGCATTACCAGCTACCCTGACTGGCGGTACGCATTCTTATCGAAATATTATTTGAGCCAATGTAAAAACATCTCAGATATGTGGTCTCGACAATATCTGCAACAGCAAAACCAAATTGCGGCCAAGAACATGAATCCGTAAGTCAGTTCACAATTCACGCTGACAGAATAATGAACCCTTTGTAGAAACCCGTTCCCAAACGATGGGTAATCAAATTTTATCGTCATCATAAAAGTTTACTGACAGATTCCAGGGCATATTCTAATGTGTTCGGACTTGAGCCTAATTATCCGTACGTTGCTTGTATCGAGTATCCCTTCTATGCCTTGATGGTTTTTATAGCTGCTGCACTGTTAACCATCCTCAGGGATGGCCTAAGTTTATTTCCAATGCCTTCCTTACTACTCCTGACCAGAAATCATTGATTCATCTTTATCTGGGGCCATTTTCTACAAAAGTCACCCTAGCATCAGGTACATCTCATACTTCACAGGGAAATTTAAATGAGTCTGACTGGTATATTTCAGGCAACCAAGTCAGCGCCACCGTCGACACGTTATATCCCTTTAGCGACACTCTCACGACAACTATTACAGCGAGCAAGCCGTTTACATATTTTGTTCGTATTCCAGACTGGGTCAGTGGAGGAACTATTGCTGTCAACAAAGGCCACGCTCAGCCTGTACGGCCTGTTAATGGTTTGCATGCTGTATCGATTAATGCGGGAACCACAAAATTCACCCTAAACCTTCCTGCACCGATCACAATCGGTATGTTCACAGCATACATGTTTAAACGTGAAACTGAACTCTCGAATTTATCTGCATTAAACAGAAAGTCGTCCTCATGGGTCGGTTGCTGTTCATCGTGGACCTCTGCATTATGCTCTCGATAGTACGATTCTTCTTCTTTTGTCTACTAATCGTTCTCACGTCTTTCAGTTGCACATAATCAGACGGTTCTGACGCGCAATTCACAACAACCGTTAGCAGTCGATCTTGAGTTTGATGCTACTGCTGCATGGCAATATGCTATTGACCCATCAACCCTCAAGTTCAGCACCACTGCTTCATCTTCCGCAAAATTGCCGTCGCCTGTCTTCGATTCGGGAAAACCACCTCTCGTTATCACTGCTACTGCGTGTCCTATCGCGTGGCCAGTTGCTGGTGACACGTTCGTTTCTCAACCTCCTACAAGCCCTGCTTGTACTGGTGCAGAAACTACTATCACGCTTCGTCCCTATGGGGTAAGCTCCCAGCCATGTTACGTTGGCAAACATTCTAATGTATTTGGTAGTCCACCAAGCTTCGTATCGGTGAATTCCCCATTTTTAAGTCCTCTTAGTCGTGCCCACAGCCCATGTACCACTTGTCAAATAACCGTTCCGTAAATCTGTGACCATTCGAGTGTGGTATTTACACTAGTGAGAATGTAATATCTGACATTGCAAGAAGTCTGAGACGTATAAGATCAAATCGAAGGGTATGCTACATGTGTACCTTTAGGTAAAAATACATAAAAATAAATTCATACAACGAAGAGCAGTTTCCAGCACTATGGAAAAAATCAAACATTACAGAATTTCGAAGTAAGTTAATGCAGTAAATACTAAACAACCAAGAAATGAAAGAGAAAGTCATAGCAATCATACAGTTTCCGTCACAACGGTCATATGAATGGCCTTAGTATTCATTTCATCGTTACGGAGTCCAGACCAGTTCATCTGTAGATTTCTCAAACTAGGACGCTTTGGAACCGTATTTCGAGTAACAGGCTTTGGAGAAATATCGGATACGGATGAAATACTAGATCCCTCGAATGGGCGAGGAAGCATACGGGGAGGCACCACCACAGGGCGCAGGGGACCGAAGGTTTTATCGTCAGGTGATCGGGACCGAGATCGTTGCAATGCGTCGTGCCGTGAAGAGACTGGAGTCAAAGGAGACGTTGGGGGTACGGGCCATGCTGCGTCGAAGACAGAAGAAATAACGGACACTGCATCCTCTGGAACAGACTTAGGAATGGGTTTCGGTGTGCTGGGAGTCCGTGGTTCTGTAGGAAGTGCGTCGTATTCTGCCTTTTTCGGAGTCATGTAGACAGGGGAAGGAAATACTGGAGCAGATATCCCGAGCGACTGAGCGGTTGGTGAGCCAAGATACTCCAGCGTGGAAGTCATAAACACTTCATCTTCCGGCGTAACAGAACACATACTAGGGTTCGGGCTATGGCCTCTGAACGGTAGAGGGTCGATTTCCTGAGAGGGAGAGGGACTAGCACACTCGTATGTGATGGTACTGTCATCATGTGTTAATGAAGCAGGCGTCTTAGTTTTCTTCGTTGGGGTGGTGCCGCGGTTTGACGCTTTAAACTCAGGCATATCATCCCAGCCCGACTTCAGCTCGATCATCTGATGTCCTCGAAGGTGTGACAACGAGTCAGTGCAACTAATTGTAATGGGCCTTCGGTGGCTGAAATCATAAGCAAATATAAATGCTATAGAGGTTGGAGACCTACAATCTAGGCAATGTGAACTTCTGGGATTTCTTCAAGTCATTAACTTTCTTGACAGTCCACTTGAATATATCCTTTGTTTCCTCCCCAAGGATGAGGGAAAGTAAAATATGTATTACAGTGATGGCAAACGGTCCCCACCAGGAAATTTGAATCACAGAGATCTCGGATGGTTCCGTCACTATATTGATTTCTCTAACATGGGCATGTATCTGAGCCCAAGAATTCCATGGTTTCAAGACAGGGATAAATGTCAAAGAAAAGAGTGTGAAGATAAAAATCAAAGCATTCGTAATCATAACGGTGGTCAAACGGCGATGAAATTGAGATGAACTCATGTTGGAACGATTTGAAATGTGCTGTGAAAAGCATGTAGAAGGCTGGCGAAAGACGTGATGAACTGCAAGACCTGAAAAATAATTAACTTAGGAACAGTTAGGATTTAAACGGACATACCAGAGAAAATAAAGGATATGACACAGATGATCGCAGGAGGGAGCCAGAGAATTAATGAAGCAATGCCAGATGGATGGGATGATGCAAAACATCCAAGGTCCTTCACAATGTCAAATCGATAATCCTGAACAATATAATCTGAAATAAATTTATTAGAGGACCATTTTTATCATATTGCAGCTAGCAACTTACGTAGTGCCATGTACAACAAAGGAATGACGTAGCAAATGAAAATGTCTATCGCCGCGCGGGTTCTTACCCGGCTTATATGGCTTGAAAACTTCCTTTGTGAAGCCACTCTCTCAAGTTCTCGAGCAATGCATACACAAGCCCCGGGAAGTGCGATATTGAGCGCCAAAACCACGAGAGTGACTGAACGGAAGACATGAAGCGCTTCCAAGTTTAAAATGTTTGTAAAAAACTCACCGATGTCGCACCAGACAGGTCCACTCGTGTCAACATTTCCAGCCCATTCAAGACTGTTGATCCCATGAATGAGATTGCATACAACCAGCCAAGAAATGATAGCCAGATTTGCTACATTGCCGTGCACACGTCTGACTGGCACGAAAACAGCAAGGAGGGCAGCACAAATGAAAGAGAGAACAGGCAATTCAGCGTGCATGTTGGGAATTGTTTGCCTCTAGCAAAACATCAGCCAAGAGGAAGGATATAGAGCTCTGAAAACCGAGGGAAAGCGCGATGGGGTAGAAGATTTATTCTCGCAACCATGTCAGCTTTAGAGCAGTGAAAAAACAAGGCAACCATAGATACTCTGAAAGGTATGAATAACACGAGTAGAATACTAAACAGAGTCTGTGTGGCGAAGTTTTCCCTGAATGCGACTAGAAGCCTTCTAGGAAGAGATGATAAACAGCGCTCCTGTTTGAAAACAAAGGCAGTTGAGGGCTTGCGTGATAGCTCCGAGATAACCAAGTACTAGATAAAGACGAATATGAGTGCTGAATAAAGGGATGGTCAAATGCGGCAATTTAAGACGGTTGAAACGTTGATGGACTCATGGTTTCTGTCCTTCCATGTTTTTTCGACACGTCCTGAATTGGATGAGTGTAAGTGCTTTCCTTTTCAGTCAACTGTTTTACTATTTGTGCATTTGCGTAACATGGCGTGACATTTTAGCACGTGATTATATCACATTTGGCTTGTCACGGCCTTCCCACGACTCCGACTTGCATTGAACGCGCAACTACCAACGTTGGTCTTGAGTGCTTCCGAGGCTATTTTTAACCTTCCTCGTATCCCGTCGAATTATTTTGATGTTTATTGAAAAGTCATGCCTCTGACTAGGTCCTCGTCGAAGCGCTTGAGATCTGGCGTAGTCTATCCAGAGTCTCATGTCAACGAAGTTCGTAGTCGCAGTGATATTTCCCAACCAATAAGCAAAGCACCCCGAAAAACACGCGGAGCCGTAGCTCGCTCGAGAAAAGTAATTCTTGAAAATCAATCTTTCGAGCCACATTCCATAGCTATTCAGTCTGCGGTTCAAAAGGGGGGTCAGTTACCAATACAAAGAAACAGAAAGAAGAAAAGTGCGAACAAACCCCAGATTATTAAAGACATTGGATCTTTAGACAAGGTTTGATATAATTATTATTTCTGAGCTGGTTGAAAGACGTAGATGTGATATTTTAGGTACTAGAACTAGAGAATGATAACTTGCGGCTATCGAATGAGAATGCAATCTTAAAGGCACAGTTGAAGCACAGTAAGGAATGTTTACCCTTGGTAATTATTAACTCGATAGTTCAAAGTGCTACTAATGATTGGGTGACATCTTATCTTAGGAACTAGAGGAGTATATTAGCTGCGAAATATGCTTCGAAACTCTGTGGAATCCATACCTGTTTGGCTTTTCTTAAGCTACTTGTACCCCATCTACTTATTCACTTTGTACGTTCCAGCCTTTCGAATTGCGGCCACTCATTTTGCGCCAAGTGCATAGAAGGGTGGTTCAAGCAGACTGAAAACAGACAGGGTTCAGTTGCCCAAAATGCCGCAGATCGATAACTGCAAAACCAGTTCTTGATTTCACTCTACAGTCGTTGATAGCTCGGCTTATAGTTCTCAGTGGCGCCTCGCCAATTCCGAAGCATCCGCGAGAGCAAGTGAATTGGGATCAATTCTTCTAGCGTTGCCCTACCGCCGAAACATTTCACTTAAGAGTTATTCATCTATTATTTGCACACATGCTTCACATAATATGTATCACAACAAGACTACCAAAGTACTTCTATAATGTGTATAACCAAAACAGCTGCGTTCTGTTGCTACTCATACATAAAGTCGTCGTGTCATCATCCAACTGTCCATTACTCAGATCCGTAACATCCGTCAAAATCGTGAAAGGCTCTAATAACCTTGTGATCAATGGTCGAAGGAGTTGCTGCCTTTCGCACAAGAAAATCGATCTGCATTAGTCATTCCATCGAATTCATCCTTGCATTCTTCGGGTTCTTCCTTTTTCTTGAAATATCTCTTTTTGATAAGGAATATCGGCCAACCAAGTCGTTTCCAGAAGCTAATTTTCTCATCCTCGAATATGTATGCGCTCTGGAAAGCAATTATAATCCATATCGTCGCCACCGTCAGAG